>CM056456.1:14411565-15638866 GCA_029783895.1 Triplophysa bombifrons | reverse complement strand
AAATAAGGTTTGAGGAGGAAGAGCATAAGGAAGAGCAAGACCCTTTTGTAGAATATAATTAGCCAGCATTGACAAATGTGTTGCGTTTGGTTGGTGCCGAATATTGCACACTCTATTGCAAACCAATAGAGGTTTATTCCTCTATTGTGTTATGGATGAAGTCCTCTGTCCAGACCTGCATGAAAAAGTGATACTCAGACAGAATTAATTTAATATTTCACTTTGATTTTGATGTAAAGCCACAGTACATTTGTTTTCATCCATAAACCTTTTACAGTGCATTAATGTCACACTGGTATTTTCAAAAATGTCAAAGATAATAGCAGCGTTATTAGTCCTAAATGTGTTTTTAGGATTATATAATAGTGGTTTTAAACCTGTCTTGAAGCACCCCAAGTACTAGACATGACATAACGCATACACTGAATTGTGGTGTAGTTTCACTCATGCTTGCCATCATGGAAATAACAAGAACAACAACAATCTCCACAAACATGTATAAAAAGCAGATAGGATCTCTCCCTCCACACACAACCTAAGGCTATTCCATGACTCCGCCCCAAGACAAAGAATAGACATGAATTGATGGCGGAATCATGACATAAGCCCCCCTTAAATGAACACCTCCAGGTGTTCATCATGGGGTAGACTGACTAGACAAGGCATATTAGGTGACAGACAAGACTAGACAAAACATGGAAAACAGAATTAAAGGCAAACAAGACATGATCACGACTGGGTTAGGGCAAGGCAATAAAAAACAAGGGAGGGGGGTTGGGGAACAACAAAGTTTATGGGGGGATGTCAAATGGGGTTGGGATAGGGGGGAACAGTCTTAGTCCGTGGTGACGCTCGGGAGCGCGAAGCCTCGGGAGGCTTGACAGTGGAAGTCCTGAGGGAAAACGGGGCAGGCTTGGCTTCTGGCTGGAAGACCGGCTGGACGGGGCTTGACGCCGGCTGGAAGGCCGGCTGACACACGGACTGGAATGCTGGCTGACACAGATTTTTTTTGGGGGGGGCATATTTGTCATGCTTTAATGATTCAGATCAAACTTATTTTTATATTACTTTATTTTATATTACTATATTTTATATTAAAAAACAGAGATAATAAAAATAAAAAATATTAAAATTACTTTGCCAAGTCCTAGACATGGCACAAAGCATACACTGTATTGTGGCATAGTTTCACTCATGCTTGCCAAATGCATCATGGAAACAACAACAATCTGCACAAACATGCTGCAGTTGTCAGGGATCAGGACAGAACCCAAACGCAGGCAGCGACACGGATGAAACAACAATTTATTATGACATAAAGCAAAAACCCACAAAGGGGTAAAACAGGAACCAGATAAATGATATACACAGGAACAGACACTGAATATACTGACACTAGACAAACAATTGACAGGATTACAATAAACTAACACTAAACTAGACTTTCTTGATAGGAAGACACTACAGGCAGGAACAATATGTGAAAATCCAAGGCATGGAATAAACCGTAGACCGGATACAAACATACAATGACAGAGCATAGGACAGTGAAACATGAGGACTATTTAAAGGGGAGAACTACACAGAATAATTGGCAAGTAACAGGTGAAGCGGATCACTTTCTCTTTCTCCACACAAAACCTAAGGTTATGCCTTTACTCCGTCACTAGACCAAGAATAGACATGACATGATGGCGGAATCATGAAATAAGCCCTCACTATAATTAACACCTCCAGGTGTTCATCACGGGGTAGAATGACAAGACAGGGCAGACAAGACTAGACAAAACATGATCACGACTGGGTTAGGGTGAGACAATAAAAAACAAGGGAGGGGGGGACAACAAAGTTTATAGGAGAACAACAAAGTTTATGGGGGGATGTCCAATGGGTTTGAGATAGCGGGGAACAGTCTTAGTCCGGGGTGGCGCTCGGGAGCGCGATGCCCAGGGGGGCTTGACAGGGGAAGTCCTGAGGGAAACGGGGGCAGGCTTGGCTTCTGGCTGGAAGAACGGCTGGTTGGGGCTTGACGACGGCTGAAAGGCCCGCTGGACAGGGCTTGAATGCCGGCTGACACACGGACTGGATTGCCGGCTGACACACGGACTGGATTGCCGGCTGACACACGGACTGGATTGCCGGCTGACACACGGACTGGATTGCCGGCTCCACAGGAGGGGACAGGATGTCGTTGCTGGGTAGCCTTCTCCGATAGCTGGGCAGCGCTCTCTGGCAGCTGGGCAGCCATCAAAAAAACAACTGGATCACCGGCAGGACAGGATGTTGACTCGACAGGCCTGGGTACCAGCGGGGATGCCGGCAGAGATCTGTGGCGGGAACAGGACACCAGAGGCCTTGACCCTGCAGGGGAGCCTGGCAGCCTCGACTGGAAGGGAGCCCGGCAGCGTCGACCCCTCCTGCAACGATCCCGCTGTCTGCTGGGTCCTATTGTGGCTGGCCCATTTTGTCAAGAACATGGGGGCTGAGGACAAGATCAGAGGACCCAAGTCCAGACAGGGACGTAAGGGGTTAAACAAGACTTTAATAATCTATAAATACAAAGCAAAAACACCCACAAGGGGGTAACATAACAGAACATGGAAACAGGAACAAGGACTGACTAGACTAGGCTAGACTAGACTAGACTAGACTAACACTAACACTCACACTCACACTCACACTTGACATTAAACTACAATAAACTAGACTCTACAAGACACAGGAACTCACCACAGATGACACAAACAATGGACCAGCACATTACAGAAAACACAAGGGCATTATAAAGGTAACTAAATCAGGAGACAAATCTCCAGTACTCTTTCCACCACTGCTTTCGTATACATTTGGGTGGTTCATAAATCCGGTACCGGCTGGGCAGGACTAGATGTCGACGGGACGGGGCAGGATGTCGTGGCTTGGAAGCATTCTCCGACCACTGTGCAGTGCTCTCTGTTTGATCCAGATTACCTTTTTTGAAAAACTGGGCCACGGGAATTAAATACGGGAACTAACAAAGAAGAGGCTTCTTCGACTTGATGCAGTGCCGTAAGATCTGACAGGCAGATGACATCGCCTCATCAAGTCGATCAAGCCTAAGATAACAATTGGGAGGTGTGGGTAATGAGACACAGGCTGGAAGCTAAACGAGGAAACGAGGGGGTGGGGACAAAGATGAGACTAGACTAGACTAAAACAAACAATGTCATGT
This sequence comes from Triplophysa bombifrons, assembly GCA_029783895.1. Classification (NCBI taxonomy): domain Eukaryota; kingdom Metazoa; phylum Chordata; class Actinopteri; order Cypriniformes; family Nemacheilidae; genus Triplophysa; species Triplophysa bombifrons. Next base: position 15,635,655 of record CM056456.1, on the reverse strand, counting down.
CTCTCTACACTACACACATAGGTCTGTCATAATCCTGCCACTAAACTAATAAACATGCCAAAATGCATAATCATGACCATTTATTGCATTTTTGTTCCTTTTATACTGTTTTTGTTGCTGTTACGTTTAAGTCATATATAAAAACATGCAAACAAATATTGCATCCAGTATTTGTGCCTTTTCATTATATTTAATTAAAAGTGAAATTGTCATTTTTAAATGTATTTCATATAACTTAATGCGCTAGTTTGTCCAAAAATGTAATTGTTTTTAATTTACTCACTTCCAGTCCCCCAGTAGGCTTCTTCCAAGATGTGGGTGCATTGTTTTTTCAATAGATACTTATGAAGATATATGGTTGAATTAATTAAAATCAAATTACAGTTAAAAATGCTGATAAATTCAGCCCAAAAGTAATCCCTGCCCCTCGTAAGGTAAACTTGCCTCTTATAAAGTGAATCAATAACTATTATCATAGATATGTCTAGTTGCATCTTCAGGTTAATTCCAATCGCATTCATGCCCTACGCACTTAAAAGCTTGAAGTGAAAGTTCTGGAGGGAAACGGACAGCTTTTTTGTGTATATATAGTGTCACGGATCTCTCACTGAGAGAAGGCAGGAGAACCCAGTTGCAGGCAGCACGAGACAAGGTGGTAGGGTAAACAAGATATTTAATAAACAATATACAAAAGGACAAAACAAAAACCCACGATGGGGAAAAACAGGACTTGATAAATAAACTTTAACAACAAACACTGACTAACTGCTAAACTGAGAAAACAAACACTTGATACAAAAACACTAAACTGACACTTACTATACAAGATGAAACAGGAACAATGACTGGGACTGTTGAACAGGCATGAACAGGTAAATGCACAAACAGGTACATGAACAAGCAATGAACCGCACAAGACAATGAAACAAGAGGATTCTTATAGGAAGACAAACACTGGATAATTAATTGGGGACAGGTGAAACAGATGAAACACTAAGGGGAAGCTAATGACACGAAATGGCGGGAAACACCGACGAGACTCGGGGAGAGTATGGAAGACCATAAAGGTCAAAATTGTCTCTCCCCACATGAAACAGGGAATTCTGCCCTGGTTCTGCCCCAAGACCAAGAATAAGCCATACAAGATAGGCAGAACCATGACAGAACCCCCGCCTTAAGGAGCGACATCCTGACGCTCCTCAAGGATACTAACAGGACAGGGCAGACTGAGACAAAGACAAGACTAGACAAAACATGGTGAACAAGATCAGGGGCAGACAAGCAAGAATCAACAAGGGATTAGGGTGGCTTAACAAAAATAACAAACAAGGGAGGGGGGGTGGGGGCAAACAGGAAGACATAGATAGTCCAAAAGGGGCAGGGCTGGGAGGGGGAATCCTAGCCCCTGGGGACGCGCCGGAGCACGGAGCCCCAGGGGGCTTGACAAAGGCAGTCCTTGGGGGAAATGTTCTTGTCCCCGACAGGACTGTAGGACTGGACTTGGGCCCCGGCTGGAATGCCGGGCAGGATAAGGGCTTGAGGGCCGGCTGGAATGCCGGGCAAGACACAGGGCAGGATTCCGGCTGGAATACCGGACTTGACGGCGGCGGCTGGGCAGCCGGGCTTGACGGCGGCCGGGCAGTGATCGGTGCCGGTTGCTGGAACGGGCTTGGTGCCGGTTGCTGGAACGGGCTTGGTGCCGGTTGCTGGACCGGGCTTGGTGCCGGTTGCTGGACCGGGCTTGGTGCCGGTTGCTGGACCGGGCCTGACAGCGGCTGGGCAGCGCTCTCTGGCGGTTGCTGGACCGGGCTTGGTGCCGGTAGAAGGGGAGAATCCGCGGCCGGGCTGGCCGCCCGGACCGTCACATCCCCATGGCGCCCCCCAAAAAAATTATTGGGGTTTGGGACCACAGGAATCGGCTGGACCACAGGGCTCGGCTGGACCACAGGGCTCGGCTGGACCACAGGGCTCGGCTGGACCACAGGGCTCGGCTGGACCACAGGGCTCGGCTGGACCACAGGGCTCGGCTGGACCACAGGGCTCGGCTGGACCACAGGGCTCGGCTGGACCACAGGGCTCGGCTGGACCACAGGACTCGGCTGGACCACAGGACTCGGCTGGACCACAGGACTCGGCTGGACCACAGGACTACTCGGGACCACAGGATTAGACATCTCCGGATTACCCAGGGGTCGAGACGCCATCCGGAGCTTCTTTCTCCCCCGTCTACCGATGGAAGTGGCAGACGGTTGGATGGCTGCAGGGGGTGCTGCGGATGAGGATGCCGAGCTCTCCAGGGCAAGGGCGGCCAGGACGCGGTCCTCCGGGACGGTAGCCACGGGAGTGGATACCCAGTCTGGCACTAATGGCCAGGGATCGTCCCGGTTGATCACGAACCTGATCATGTCGCCCAACCACAGGGAGCCCAACATCCTCATCTCGGACGGCTTGAGTGGTTCGGTGAGGCAGCAGTTAAAAATAACCTTAAGCTCTGCCTCACCGAACTCCGTCTCACTAGACGCAGCCACGAACTCCCGGGCGAAGTCTCGGATCCCGCGATCCCCCTGTTTGAACCCAAACAATTGTCGGGCCTGGTGGGACCGCAAGGAACCGTTGACGGCTGCCTGCTGGGTTCTGTTATGGCGGTTCATTCTGTCACGGATCTCTCACTGAGAGAAGGCAGGAGAACCCAGTTGCAGGCAGCACGAGACAAGGTGGTAGGGTAAACAAGATATTTAATAAACAATATACAAAAGGACAAAACAAAAACCCACGATGGGGAAAAACAGGACTTGATAAATAAACTTTAACAACAAACACTGACTAACTGCTAAACTGAGAAAACAAACACTTGATACAAAAACACTAAACTGACACTTACTATACAAGATGAAACAGGAACAATGACTGGGACTGTTGAACAGGCATGAACAGGTAAATGCACAAACAGGTACATGAACAAGCAATGAACCGCACAAGACAATGAAACAAGAGGATTCTTATAGGAAAACAAACACTGGATAATTAATTGGGGACAGGTGAAACAGATGAAACACTAAGGGGAAGCTAATGACACGAAATGGCGGGAAACACCGACGAGACTCGGGGAGAGTATGGAAGACCATAAAGGTCAAAATTGTCTCTCCCCACATGAAACAGGGAATTCTGCCCTGGTTCTGCCCCAAGACCAAGAATAAGCCATACAAGATAGGCAGAACCATGACATATAGCTGTATAAATCATACATAATGTATGCAGTATAAAATCTACATAGTATTGCTCTTATCTGAGACAACAATTCACGTGGTCTAGTTCCCTTCCTGCAGTTACTTTCGAGGGCACAAGTCGCGTTTGGAAATGCATGCGCACACTGACTGCCTGTGGATGTGGATTGCCGATAATAACCTTGTAAATAACATTAAGTTTCTTAATGAAAGTAACGAGATCCTGAGGTCCATTGTTGTGACATTCATCCATGACCATCACCTCATCTTGCAGCTTGATATTGCACGGCCCCATGTTGCAAGGATCTGTACACAATTCCTGGAAGCTGAAAACATCACAGTTATTGCATGGCCAGCATACTAGCCGGACATGTCACCCATTGAGCATGTTTGGGATGCTCTGGAACGGCGTATACGACAGCGTCTTCCAGTTCCTGCCAATATCCAGCAACTTCGCCCAGCCTTTGAATAGGAGTGGACCAACATTCCACAGGCCACAATCTACAATCTGATAAACTCTATGCGAAGGAGATGTGTTGCACTATGTGAGGCAAATTGTGGGCACATCAGATACTTATTGGTTTTCGGATCCCCAGACCCCCCAATACAGTAAAATCCGAAGAATCCGTGAGAATCCGAAGAACCTTGTCTGAAAGGCCATAAGGTCGCTAGACAGCTCTTGTGGACATTCCTGCAGTCAGTATGCCAATTGCCACTCCCTCAAAATTTGCAACATCTGGCATTGTGCTGTGTGATAAAACTGCATATTTTAGAGTGGCCTATTATTGTGGCCAGCCTAAGGCACACCTGTGCAATAATCATGCTGTCTAAATAGCATCTTGATATGCCACACCTGTGATGTGGATAGATTTTATCGGCAAGGGAGAACTGCTCACTTACATAGATTTAGACAGATTTTCGAACAATATTTGAGATTGGCCTTTTGTGTATATAGAAAAAGTAAAATGCATGCTCAATCGGATTCAGGTCAGGTGATTGACTTGGCCATTGCATAACAGTCCACTTCTTTCCCTTCAAAAACTCTTTGGTTGCTTTTGCAGTATGCTTTGGGTCATTGTCCATCTGCACTGTGAAGCGCCGTCCAAGGAGTTCTGAAGCATTTGGCTGAATATGAGCAGATAATATTGCCCGAAACACTTCAGAATTCATCTTGCTGCTTTTATCAGCAGTGACATCATCAATAAATACAAGATAACCAGTTCCACTGGCAGCCATACATACCCACGCCATGACCCTTCCACCACCATGCTTCACTGATGAGGTGGTATGCTTAGGATTATGAGCAGTTCCTTTCCTTCTCCATATTCTTCTCTTCCCATCACTCTGGCACAAGTTTATCTTGGTCTCATCTGTCTATAGGATGTTGTTCCAGAACTGTGAAGGATTTTTTAGATGTCGTTTGGCAAACTCTAATCTGGCCTTCCTGTTTTTGAGGCTCACCAATGGTTTACATCTTGTGGTGAACCCACTGTATTCCCTCTGGTGAAGTCTTCTCTTGATTGTTGACTTTGACACACATACACCTACCTCCTGGAGAGTGTTCTTGATCTGGCCAACTGTTGTGAAGGGTGTTTTCTTCACCAGGGAAAGAATTCTTCGGTCATCCACCACAGTTGTTTTCTGTGGTCTTCCGGGTCTTTTGGTGTTGCTGAGCTCACCGGTGCATTCCTTCTTTATAAGAATATTCCAAACAGTTATTTTGGCCACGTCTAATGTTTTTTGCTATCTCTCTGATGGGTTTGTTTTGTTTTTTCAGCCTAATGAGGGCTTGCTTCACTGATAGTGACAGCTCTTTGGATCTCATCTTGACAGTTGACAGCAACAGATTCCAAATGCAAATAGCACACTTGAAATGAACTCTGGACCTTTTATCTGCTCATTGTAATTGGAATAGTTAGGGAATAACACAGCTGGCCATGGAACAGCTGAGAAGCCAATTGTCCCATTACTTTTGGTCCCTTAAAAAGTGGGAGGCACATTTGCAAACTGTTGTAATTCCTACACCGTTCACATGATTTTGATGTAAATACACTCAAATTAGAAAGTCTGCAGTTAAAGCACATCTTGTTTGTATAATTTGAAATCCATTGTGGTGGTGTATAGAGCCAAAAATGTTAGAATTGCTCCTCCGATCTCTGCTCCTCGAAAGTCCCGTGGGTGAATAGTGTTGCGTGTGAAATAGCATCTGCTACTCGTCAGCCGCTGGATTCTGTGATATAACAGGAACACAGTTATTATACAAGTGAGCTCTCAGGAGAACAAGTCCTTCCTCTTTCTCCTCTGCTTATAAAGCGTGCCCTTGATGCGGTCCAGGTGCTGATGACATGCAGGTGGTGCGGCTTGATTTGGTGGTTTCCATGGTGACGTTGATTGGACCTTGGCCTGCTTGCCACAACAGAGAATAGCAACAGACCAAGCACTGAGCCCTTAGGCACACCTGTGTCGAGATTTTGGGACTCAGACACCTCACCTCTCAAGGATACTCTAAATGACTAACCTGAGAGGTAAGACCTGAACCATTGTAGCACCATTTCGGAGATCCCCATAGCCTTGAGGGTGGACAGGAGGATGTGATGGTTAACGGTGTCAAAGGCGGCAGATAGATCCAGTAGGATGAGAACAGATGAGTTAGAGGAAGCTCTTTCCAGTCTCAGGGCTTCAATGACAGAGAGCAGCGCAGTCTCAGTAGAATGACCGCTCTTGAAACCAGACTGGTTGGTGTCCAGGAGGTTGTTCTGGGTGAAAGGATGAGAGCTGGTTACATACAACACGTTCTAGAGTTTTAGCAACGAAGGGTAGGAGGGATACCGATCTGTAGTTTTCTAACAGGGCAGGATTAAGAGTAGGTTTCTTTAGTAGTGGGGTAATACAGGCCTCTTTAAAAAGAGTGTAGGAAATGTACTAGTGGTGAGAGACGAGTTGAGAATGTGAGTCAGAGAGGGAACAACCGATGGAGAGATGGCCTGGAGGAGATGAGTGGGGATGGGATCTAGGGGGCAGGTAGTCGGGTGGTTAGAAAAAATGACCTTGGAAACGTCCTCTTCAGATAGGAGAGAACGAGGGGAGCACGCATGTGTCTGTGGATTGGCCGTGGTCAAGAGGTGGTGGTGCAGAGAATTGATTGCTGATGGTGGTCGTTTTCTTCACGAAGAGAAAAGAGAAGTACTGTGTTTCCGCAGAGGAGACATCTGCAGGGAAGAAAGAGAGAATAGACTGATAAAAAGAGAGGTCAGGAGATTCTTTTGAATTGCGCCACTTTCTCTCAGCAGACCTGAGAGTGGCACGATGCTCACGGAGAACATCAGATAACCAGGGGGCAGAAGGAGATGCATGAGATGGCCTAGATGTAAGAGGGCATAAGATGTCTTAGCAGGAGGTTAGTGTGGGTGGCGCTATTAGCATCAAGGAGAGAGAGCTGTGTAGGGGGAGGGAGAGTGACAGAGACTGCAGAGGATAAGCGGGAGGGAGAGGGTGATTGTAGGTTGCGTTGGAATGTGACCAATGGGGAACCATGTGTAGTGTCTTGAGAAGTTAAGTCGAGATCAAGAGTGATGAGGAAAATATCCGACGTGTTCAGCGGGGTGACCTGGGAGTGATGGGTGAAGCAATGGCGTGTGTAGATAAGATCAAGTTGATTTATGGGTTGCTGAAGTGGGGACTCGCTTGAGGGCGAACGGCGCAGTCAGGTTGTTGAAGTCGGCAGCCTGTGGTTTTTCCAGGTGGATTTTGAAGTCTCCAAGTACCACCAGAGGAGTACCATCCTCGGGGTAGGATGACAGAAGCACATCCAACTCCTCCAAGAAAAGTCCAAGGTGCCCTGGGGGACGATAGATAAATACAACATGTGTTTTAACAGGGTGGATGACAGTGACAGCATGAGACTCAAAGGCGTTGTTGTTGCATGAGGGTGCCAGCTGTTGAATTTCCAGTCTTTAGGAATACGTAGACCGGTTCCTCCACCCCTCACTTTTTTGAATGGGCTGTGGGAGAAAGTGTAATTATTGGAGAGGGCAGACGGTGTGGCCAGCTTGTCTGTGTCCTTTCTTGGTCGAGTCGCACAGGTAGAGTCGATGGTCTTTACTCTCTTCAGTCTTCACGCAATGAGTGCTGCACACGGTGGTTAATCCCACTTATATACCCGTTTAAATCTAATCATATTACACATAGTCCTATTAATCGAAGCCAGGAAGTTATGTTTTCTCTTTAAATGCTTTATTTCTTTCATTTTATTATTTATTAAATGACTTGGTTCAAAAGTTTGTCACAATCGGTCTGTTTAGCCGCAGATCTATGCATTTGTCATGATTCCACTATCATGTCATGGTTATTCTTGTCTTGCAGTGGAGTCGTGACATAAGTCCTTGGGTTTTATGTGGGAAGGACATGTCTTTGCTTACATATTGGCTGACATGCGCCTTCTCATGTCTTGTCTGTGTTTTCCCTCCATCTCGTTTCCTTGTTAACTTCCCATGATTGTTTCATTACCCACACCTGTCCCTGCCAATTATCCTATGTTCGTTTCCCTTTAAAACACCCTCTTGTCTCTTGTCTTGTGCGCTTGGATTGTTTGATGTTCCCACATGTATACGTTGCATCTAAATAGTAGCTCATGTCATGTCTAGCTGTTTACTTAAACCTTGTTCCTGTTTCCTGTCTTCCTTGTCAATTAAGTCTAGTTTAGTTAGTGTGTTTATGTTCTAGTGTTGGTTTGGTAGTTTAGTCAGTCAGTGTTCTTGTTTTTGTTAATAATTATTTCCATTCCCGTTTTCCCCATTGTGGGTTTTGTTTTGCCTTTTAGTCCTGTTTTTTGTATTAATAAAGTCCTTGTTATCCCCGTATCCTCTGAGTCTGCCTGCACTTGGGTTCTCCGCTCGAAATCCTTAACAGCATTACTATAACTTCTGGAAACTATTAAGAGCCATGAACTGCCATTGGTGTGAAAAAACTGTAACATTGGACCGGGTTGAGGAAACTTTCTCACTCAAAGGCTCTGAGCCTCTTGTCAAAGTTGTCATCCAATCAAATCCTCCTAAGAAACTGAAGGGTTCCCCCTTCACTATGAGAGCTGTGGATGCGCGCTTAAGCAACTTGTACGCATATTTATTAAGTACTACATGGTGAATGACGCATAATGGAATGGGAGATAGGGGATGATCCAGACAGTGTAAAAATTAACATTCAAGTCTTAATTTCATGTTAGTGTCACATGAGCGTGTCACATGAGCGTGTCCAGATCTGAAGGTAGAGCTGAAAGTGGGAAACGGTGAATTGACAAGAGCTGAGATGATAGAGCTGTATAAAGAAGAAAGCAGGGACAATTGTTGTACTACAAGCTGTGGATCTTGACCTGTGCACTGCTGTTGATTTGGTGAGATCACTGCGGGAATATATTGCTGGTTTGAGAGATGAATTTGATGTTTTTGAGTCCCAAGCAGGAGCAATGTCTCAAACAGTTTCAGCAACCTACAAACAAGACACACAAAGACAAAGAAAACACAAAACTCATGTGGGTGAGTCTGCAACACCTGAGGCTCGCTTGTCAGGAAGAGAAAAGTCCTCATCTGGTGTGTTTTTAGTTGTGATGGACAGGCTGCTGGCTGAACTTGATCGGCGTTTTAAATCATATAATGATCTCAATGTCTCCTTTGGTTTCCTCAACAACATATCCACTCTCTCTGCATATCTACAGAGAAGATACCACAATCACCTAGAAAATGAATTTTGCGAAGAAATCATCCAGTTCAAAAACTTGATCTGCCATGAAGAGCCATCATCTGCTAGGGAACTTTTAATGTCAATCAGAATAAGAAAACTACAGGCGATCTTCCCAAATGTGGATGTTGTTCTGAGACTTGACCTGACACTACCAGTCACAAATCCAAGTGGAGAGCGCAGTTTCTCCAAACTGAGACTAATCAAAAACAGACTGCAATCCAAAATAGCACATCAGAAATTAAATCATCTAACTCTGATGTCAATTGAGCTTCTACAGTAAGTGGATTTCACAGATGTAATCAAAGAATTTGCTGCAAAGAAGTCCAGAATATGCCACTTTTAACAAGTAAGTCTCAATTCTTTCAATTTTTTAATGAGATGACACTGTCATGGTGTACATACTGTATAGTACATGCATGAAGTCAACTCAAAGCCTGACTCCCTATTTCTCAGCTATATTGTTGGTTTACATGATCATATGTGACCCTGGCCAACAAAACCAGTCGTAAGTCGCACGGGTATATTTCTGACAAAAGCCGAAAATACATTGTTAGGGTCAAAATGATCAATTAGTTATAAAAAATAAAATATATATATACAATTAGATATAAAAATCGTTAGTATATTAAGTAAAGATCATGTTCCATGAAGATATTTTGTAAATTTCCTACCGTAAATATATCAAAACTTTATTTATGTGAGTCGATCCCTTAATATCGCGAACAAAAAATGGTCAGAAACATGCCTTCAAACTTAACTCGCTGCTGTCCGCTCTATGATAACTACCCATTCAAGTTTGGTATCTATGTAAAGTTAAGAGATTCCGCTTTCAAGTTAATCTACTCTCTTCTATGTCATTACAAGGGTAAGCCAATAGAGAGTGTTAAAACAAACCTGTTTCCTCTTAGCAACGGCCTGCTATAGCGTCTCACGTGCGCAGCGTACACAATCCGTCATGATCGCGCTTCAAAACATGGATTCTGATGGAAGCGCGTTTGCTCAATCTAAACGCTAATGACAGCAATAATTTAACGAACCTAGTAAATGATTGTTTCGTAAATCATTGGGAAGATAATACAGAATGTCCAGAGACCGGCTTGACATAAGAGGATGCCCCGGAAGACGACGAATTCAATTAATGTTTAGATCGCTTCGACTCCGTGCCATGAAGGAATACAAAGTGTTCACTGCAGACTCAGAATTCGACCCGCTTGAGTGGGAAAATTCTTCAAAGTTCAGGTCAGTCAGTCACATACCTTCTTAAATGCCTTCTTTACAAAGTAGTGGTTTTCATGAGTTGTTTGTCAAAGTTATGCCAATTTTGCTCTGACAAAATGTAAACAAAACATCATCTTAGCATGTTGGTCTGCCTCTGTTATTGATGATTCGTTGCCAGCTCAAGTGTAAAATTCAGGTGTAAAATTTTATATGTTCCTGGAAAATTAATTTTATGAAATTTTGTGTGTATAAAGTTTAAGCTGTGGTTAATCAATGGTGTAAGTTTCATTTATTTCCCATCATTAGTAATATGCGTTGCTAAGGACTACTTCTGGAAAACTTTAAAGGCGATTTTCTCAATATTTAGATTTTTCCCACTCTCAGATTCCAGAATTTTAAATGGTTATATCTCGGCCAAATAGTGTCCTATCATAACAAACTATATATCAATAGAAAGTGTATTTAGTCAGCTTACATGTGGTGTATAAATCTCAATTTTGAAAAATGTACCCATAAGACTGGTTTTGTCATCCAGGGTCACATATTCTGAATTCTGCCGTATGTTATGCTCGTTTCAGCTGTAATAGTGTAATACTTGAATATTGACTATTTTTTATTTTATCTGTGCATAGTTTTGATGTTGAGTTAGCACTAGCACTTTCACATTTTTCAGTAATGAGTAATCTAACGGGTTACTTTTTTCAAACCATTAATCAGAGTAAAGTTATTTATCCAGGTTACTGTGCGGTACTATTGTTGTCATTTTCCTTTGTAAAATTATAAATTTTTTGCTTTCTTCTTGCGTGTCAGGGAGTAAATTTTGAAGAAACAATTGCAGTCGCAGCACTGCACAGTCCAATTTACAGAGCAAGTCCCGCCAGGTGTTGAGAAGCAGAGAGCAGCAGGTCCCACACCACCCAAACAACAAATGCTGGACTTTGGTGCAAAACAGTAAGTGGGGAGAGTTGAAGAAGTTGGTCGGGCAGTATTGATGCGCTATTGGCGGTTAAATCCGCGGGTCGGGTAATAAAAAAATACATTCAGATTAGTTGCGGGTGGATCGCGAGTGGATGATATCATATACAATATTAAAGTAATTTAAAAGAAATGCGCGCATGCCGGCGGTAGAGGACGGTCTATTTCTAAAAGCAGAAATGGAGGCAAAACAGATCCGAGAGAAATGTAAAAAGGGAGAATTAAAAAGAAAGTACCGTTTGTGAGCGTTTTAGCGAAGTGGTTAACAAGGATGAATCAAGTACTGTGTATGTAATATGCAACGACTGTGAGGCACTGTATGTAAATGAAAGCCATTAGACTGGTACCTCTAAAATGTTACATCATATGTGTGCTAAATCGAAATATTAGATTTAAGTAATTATAGACAAAGACAGTGCCACAAAATTTACTAAGTAATTTAAATGACGATCGGGTCCGGGTCGGGTGCGGATATCTATATCAGAGAAAATTATACGTGCATGCGGCGGGTGGATAATTTATTTGAAGCAGCGGATGCGGGTGACATTTTAGCTTATCCGCGCATCTCTATCGAGCAGTATGTTGTATAGGAAATGCTGCCATTAAACACGGTTGACTCGCTCTCGTTTCGTGCGTTTTACACTTGTTTTGTAAAACCACTCCTTCCTGCTCTAATGCTGTGAACAATTCAATTCAAGTTTATTTATATAGCGCTTTTCACAATGTGTATTGTTTCAAAGCAGCTTTACAGGGGCAAACAGGAAAAACAGAAAAGTTAAAAGACAGCAGAGTGCATGGTATTTATACAACGAGTTAGATCATTCTAATAAATAATATCGAATTTCTAAATAAATAAATAAATGAATGAATGCAGTCTCCCGGTGAGCAGGCCAACACTGCCCTGCTGTGGCGAGGAACCCAAACTCCAATGATTGATTAATGGAGAAAAAAACCTTGGGAGAAACCGTGCAGAACCGGGAGGGACAGATCCCCTCTGACGTGTCATAGCTGCACTCAGACTGCTGACATGTGGTTTAGGTTTAGCATTTAATACCAAATATTGTAACTTGAGCATTAATAAGACAAATAGTCCATCTTTGCTCTTGGTTGGGGATGTAGTGGTCTGAGCTGGGATGGTCCGATGGTCATATTTCTCTTGGCTGGTGGTGGAATTGCTTGAACAACAGGTTCAATGTTCATAAAACATGTTAAAAATAAATTAATAGTTACATTTATAAATAATGTAGATTATAAATAGTATGTTTTGCCAATATTTAAGTGTTAACAGTTAAATATGTCAGGTCAAGAAAGACTGTCTTTATTTTATTTTTTATAAAAAACAAGTATTTACGTCAAGTGAAATCAAGAAAATCAGTCTTTATATTATTTTTAATAAAAACATGTTTTTTTCAGGAAATAGTCTTTAAGTTCAACTTAAAATGTCAGGAGATACATTGTTGACATTACTGTTAAAAATACACTTCCAATAAAGTGAGTGTTGGCAAAACCGATTGTCATTTTCACATTCAGCAACCGACAGCTGCTGAATGTGACTGATAAAGTAACGTGTAATCTAATTTAGTTACTTTTAAAATCCAGTAATCTGTACAGTAACTAAATTACTTTTTAGAGGTATAATCAGTTATCAGATTACTTTTTCAAAGTAACTGTGGCAACACTGGCTATATATAAGCCATAAATGTACTCCAATGGAAGTTATCCAGACTGTAGATACCTTTAAACACACAGTAATTCTGAGCAGCTATTTGTATAGTCTAGCGTATTTCTAAGAAAACTGATCTTGCTGTAGACAGCAATAGACAGTTTATCAACAAGAGTGACAACAATGAAGAACAGTGTAGAAAACTATTTAAAATAAAACATATTTATTGTTTAAATAAGTCAAGTAAACGGCGCTAAACTTTAGTGACCCGGTCTATTGCAGCACTATATTAAACACTCTGATTAACTTGATTAAACGTGATTAATTGTAATAACATGACTTTCTAAAAAGTTTTAAAAGAAAAGATAACTTGGAACCGGCCAAAGTTATTAATGGAGCAAAGGCTGAACAACCGCATGCTTCAAGCAGTTCGGAACCACACTAGTACCCAAAGATGAGTTCATCAACAGTTGGACACTTGTGCCCTACTCGACAGCGAACTCAAAGTTAAGTCTGGGAGCTGTGAGGCGAAAGAAGAACGAATAGCACTCACTTTATTAACAAAAATGTCAAACATTTCTCACAGAGCTCAGCTGACGACTGGGACTTCGGATTAATTACTGAATATATTATTAAAAATAAAATCCTAGGTCTATGAAAGCATAGAAATCAGATCGGAAAAATATTTTTGGATTTGATTAAAGAGTCCTGACTTGAAACGTGACGTCCAAATATTAAACAAACCCTTTATCACATAATTAATATGAATTGCAGTTGTCAACTATCTCTCATACTTGAGCAGTTCCCCATAGCATGTGTCAGTCTGATGGTGTTTGCTCTTGTGGATTCCTTATTCTCTTGAGGTCCTCGTCTGTGCTACTGTGAATATATAGATTCATACACAAAAAATAATTGTCTCATATAAATTCATAGTTCAATATTGCAACCGTTTCAAATAAATGTCCTTCATAAAGAGCTTCTTAACTACTGGCATTAGTCTGGCAGTTAAATACAGTGTCAAGTTTTTTACTCTGTTAGGTTACATATGATGGTTCATTAAAGAGAGATTTAGAAGGTGCACCTCTCAAATACATATACATTATAGGTGTTTAATTATTATTAGGAGCATTAGGATTACTAGATGAGGGCATTAGGATTACTAGATGAGGGCTGTAGAACTTTTTTATAAAAATAAAAACAAAGAATTCTCTTCCTTTGCCTGTATTTGTGTTCAAATCCAACCCATTATTATTTCAGGTATTATTTAAATATCTAATTATTAATATATATTTAATGGCTGTTATAATTAAAAAAAATACAACCCTTATCACTAGTGTCAACATATTTAAAGGCTTAATATTAAGCATAATAAGCATTATTCATTAATTATATTATAATCTTATATCAATATGTCTTAAGCAATATATGAGTAATTATGATAAAAATGTGAACTGCATTATTATTATTCCTATTAGGACGTCCATATAACTTTATAAAATTATAAAGAGTAAAGTTTCCCCTATTGGAATAAGTTACAACTTCAATTTCAGATCAACTGCTTATTGTCTTTTCTCACTCACTCGCGTACGCACACGCACACACACACACACACACACACACACACACACACACACACACACACACACACACACACACACACACACACACACACACACACACATAAACACACAAAGGCAAACACAATTTCATCTCTCTCTCTCATTCACTTCCTAGCTACACACTCACACATCCATGAATTTCTCTGAACCCTCACACAAACAGGGATGTTTTTCACCCTCCCTCATTCCTGTTTTTTCCCTTCACGTGACCTGTTACTTAACAGGATATCTCTCACACAATCACGCACACACTTTTCTTGAGATCTGGATACCCTGAAAGCCTTGGCAAACTAGTGCAAATTCTAACTTTAATTTTGTTCAATTTAGGAGAGGCTTACAAGGACCAACGACATTCAGAGTTTACACTTTAGCGGACCGCAATAAAGGCTGTATGTAATAAATTAAACTTCTCTACAAATGTGTGTGTGGTGTACGTGCAGTTCCTGTCTTAGTGTGATAAGATATTTGGTGTGTCTGCAGGTGTTCAAGTGTTCAAACTCATACATGAGCCCCCCAGCCAATATTATTTAAGAAGAATACATGAAACCTATCTAATCCAACTACTAAATCTATCATTTTATATAAGAAAACTCAATACTATAATTAAAAAAACTGAGTAATGAATTTCGAAAAAATACCATACCATCTCCAACAGTTAAAGGTGAGGCGAAAGGGAGAGCATTCTTGGTACGAGGACTTGGAACTGGTTTTCTAGCCACACGTTCGGCCTCAAGCTCCAACTTGCAAATTGTAAGATCTCTCTCAGTATTCTTCTCCACCACACAAAGCCTTATCATTTCTGCCTCACATTCCTGTTATAATCAAAAGATCTAACTCTTTAAGCTTTAAGGCAATCAATGGATCTTGGAGCGCAGCAGGGTCAGGGTTGGAATTTACAATCTCATCTACCTCCGGGTGAACCTCAACATCATCAGATGGACTAGGCAAAATACCTCCTCCAATTAGCCTCCCAACAACTCAGCTTTAAGTACCGGTTTAGTCACGCTGTTCTGGCATAAATATGAAAGAAATCAGCTATCAGTAATAGGCCCTTTACCGTACAACGATTAATAGCTTCAATAGTAGGTCAAAGAGGATGTGCTGTCAAATCAAACTCCATTACTTCACAGGCTCACTACACCCTACCTTTTCTTCCCACCCGAAGTCATTTGAGAGAAAAAAAGAGGGTACTCACAACAAATCTTTTAACAGGCACGGAAGTCTTCATGTTGTTGTTAAACTGAAATACGAAGGGACGAGCCCCCACTTGTCTCGTGGCCATTTCTGTAGGGAGGCAGAGGGGCTGTTAAAAAGATGATGAATAAATAAAGATAACGTTGACACACTTCAGTTCCTCTGTCCCAGAGTGAAAACACAACGCTCAACTTGGAGGCAAATAAAGAGGTTTTTATTTGCAAAAACCTAGTAAACACAATGATTCAAGGAAGCATCTCTTCAGGAGAAAGTATAGCCTAAAAGAACAAGCAAAGAGTAGCTTACTATGGTTTAAGGCTTACCTGAAAATTTGAAAAAATAAAATAAAGAAACATCATAGACTGCCCTCACTCCATCTCAAAACAAAAACAGGTGAAAATGGGGGAGAAGGCTCTTTCTCCCTACTGCTTCCAAAGAAAATTAAACAAAAGAACCAAAAAAACATCAGGTTCACAATAGTTTTTAGTTACCAAACATTTAAACAAATTATAAGAAAATTGTACAAAGCCATTCTTTTCTCAATGAGTTTACAACCACTGTTGTGTGCTCTTAATAGGGACATACTCGTTTTAAATACACAGAGTATTTCAGTCTGGCCCCCTCACTCGTTCAAAGAACATATACCTGTTGTTGAACTACTTACTCTGCTGTGCAGATTGAAGGATCCTCTTGGCCCAGCGCCGTATGTGATGTCGCTGTGAAGAGAGGTGGACATCAGAAATATTCCTTTCATCGTCTTGACCGAAGCATCCCCCAGCCGTAAGCCCCCTCACTCGTTCAAATAACATATACCTGTTGTTGAACTACTTACTCTGCTGTGCAGATTGAAGGATCCTCCTGGCCCAGCGCCGTACGTCGCTGTGAAGAGAGGTGGACATTAGGAATATTCCTTTCATCGTCTTGACCGAAGCTTCTCCCTTACCGGCCACGTACAGGCACGAGCTGCCGAAGAGAACTCCACGCCCCCCCCCCGGCGTCCGAGGTCCGATCCCGTTCTGGTTGGGAGACACAGAATTAGCACTGAGGCTTTTAATTGCTTTTAACTAAATAAACCTTGTCAAACTTTTACTCTCTCGTCTGTCTGGTTTTCCTGGTACGCTCCTCGAGGTGGTTCTGGGTTTCAGGGGTGGGTGCAGTCTGGCTTGACCCCCCCGACCTGTGACAGATTTTGGCGCAGTCGGCAGGGTTTTCACCTCGGGTTGAGCGACCAGGGATTCTCAGATGGCCGACGATGAGGCACTGGGGGCCCCACCCCGAGTCATGCCAGTGTTCATGGGAAACCCCTGGGTCCAGAAATATGGAGGAAGTGAGTCAGAGGTGCGCCTCTCTGAATGGCGGGCTCAGATCGAGTATCTGGCCGGGCTACAGGGACTGAGTGCGACCCAACAGCTACAGTTTGCCCTCAACTCCCTTGAAGGGGAAGCATGGCGGGAAGTCCAAGCCGCCCCCGAAGCTGTCCGAACCACCGCCCAGTCTGTGTTCAGATTCCTGACGGAAAGGTATGGTGACGCCACCCCAACTGCGGTTCTCCGGGCCCAGTTCTTCAGCAGCAAACAGGGCCCCCGCCAATCCGTCAGAGCTTTCGCCCTCCAACTACGGGAGCAAGTTACCAGGCTGCAGGGACGCCCGGACCATGGTCTCGGAAATGGCGAGACCCTGTTGAGGGACCAATTCCTGCTGGGGCTAAGGGAAGGCCCAGTACGCCAGGGCCTTAGAGTACAATTCAGAAGGGAGCCTGAGCTTACCTTTGAAGATCTAAAGAAAGAAGCGGTGGCATTGGAGATCGATCAGGCTGAGGTGAAAGAGCCCCCTGTGTGTGCGGCCGTAAGTAGCTCCGCAGCGGCTGTCCCCGACATGGCGGAGTGGAAACAGACTCTGAAGCTCGAACTCCTAAAGGATGTCCGGGAACAGATGGCGGAGCTATCCAAGACGCTCGTGGACGAGCTGAGTCTTGGGGCTACCAGGCAAGAGGCGAGGTCCATCTCGCGGGACCGGGCGCACTCTGACGGGAACAGGGACTCAGGGAGGCGACCTAATCGGCCCAACCGGCCCCAGTTCGAATGGGACGAGCAAGGACGACCTATCTGCAACCGCTGTGGCCAACCAGGCCATTACAGCCGACAGTGTGGCCCTCGAAGAGGTTCGGAGGGGGGTTTTTAGGTCGACCAGCCACAGTGGGTCGTGTGGTCGGGACCCCCTTAGATGACCCACCCGTCGGAGCAGGCTCCAAGGACAGGCTGGTTGGGCATAGCCCAGTGGTGGAGGTCCAGGTGTGCGGTGTGAAGGTGACCTGTCTCATCGACACCGGATCCCAGGTGACCCTATTCGCGGAAAGCCTGTCGCAAGAGCTGTTCGGAAACCAGAGGATGCATGGGACGGAGGCTCCCTGGCTCTCCCTGAAAGGAGCAAATGGTCTGGACATCCCCTACATTGGCTACAGGCTGACGGACTTGGAGATCCACGGAGTTATCGTGCCCCAGAAAGGAGTAATCATCGTACAAGATCACTGCTTGGGGAGTCACCGGGCCCTACTAGGTATGAACGTATTATCAGCATGTTGGGAAGAATTGTTTCGGGCAAAGCCCGCTCGAGGGATCTCGCCGTCCGAATGGGAACGTGTCGCTGCTGACTGCCGACGGATCCAGATGTCCCGGGCCCGGCAAGGCCGCGTAGGGACTGGTCGGGTAGCGTGCCGGTATGCCCTGTCCGTGCCAGCAAACAGCGAGGCCCTAGTATGGGTACGAGTCCCCCAGCGAGACGTGGGACCGGAAGAATGGGTGCTGGTGGAGCCCCACTGGGATGGCCAGCAGGTAGAAGTCGCCAGAGGTTTGGCCGTGGCACGAAGAGGACGGATCCCGGTGAGAGTTCGGAACGGGACGCCCCATGTCGTGCACCTATACAAACACCAGCGGCTGGTCAAGCTGACGCCGGTAGAACCCCATCAGGTGCGGGAGGACAAGGACGTGAGCTTTCGCCAAGTACATCCTACGGTGGTGGAAGTGGCCCTTACCCAAGCGAGCTCGTCGCCCCAGAGTCTAGGGGAGGAGGTGCCTGGCCACTTGAAGGGAAATTCCCTGCAAGGGGAGGAGCTGGGACCTGCACAGGCTAGGAAGCTGCGAGACCTGCTGAGCAAGTGGCAACATGTCTTCTCGGCACACGAAGAGGACTACGGCTGCACCAACGTCGTGCAACATCGGATCCCCACCGGAGAGGCAGAGCCCAGTAGAGAAAGGTATCGACCCGTCCCACCTACCCTGTATACGGAGGTCCGCACACTGCTACAGGGTATGCTCGATCGAGGGGTTGTCAGAGAGAGCAGCAGCCCGTGGGCAGCTCCCATCGTGTTGGTGCAAAAGAAGACTGGCGCATGGAGGTTCTGCGTTGACTACCGCAAGCTGAACCTGGTCACTAAGAAGGACGCGTTCCCCCTACCCCGGATCGAGGACTCCCTGGCTGGCTTGACACGTTCGGCATGGTACTCCACGCTAGATTTGGCAAGTGGCTACTGGCAGGTGCAAGTGGCCGAGGCAGACCGGGAGAAGACCGCCTTTACCACCCCGTTCGGTCTCTTTGAATGGGACCGGATGCCCTTCGGCCTCTGCAACGCTCCTGCCACCTTCCAGAGGCTGATGCAGCGGTGCCTGGGAGGCCAGCTGATGGAGTCCGCCTTGGTATACCTGGACGATGTGATTGTCTATTCCCCAGATTTTGACTCCCACTTACAACATCTTGAGCAGGTTTTCAGGGCCATGGAGAAATATGGGCTGAAACTCCAGCCGGACAAATGCCATCTGTTACGGCGGGAAGTCAAATTCTTGGGACATTGTGTGGGTGCGGCGGGAGTTTCGGTCGACCCGGAGAAGGTGTTGGCGGTGCGAGAGTGGGCTGCCCCGCAGACGGTGAAGCAGGTCCGGTCATTCCTGGGCTTCGTGGGGTACTACCGCCGCTTTATCAAGGACTTCTCCAAGATCGCAAAGCCCCTAAATCAGTTGCTGGCTGGGACAGGACGTCCCCGAGGTCGTGGATCACCGGCTATCCTGTGGAGCCCCGAGTGTGAGGCTGCGTTCCAGCGACTGAAACAAGAGTTGCTACAGGCGCCGATTCTGGTGTATGCCGATTTCTCCAAGCCCTTTGTCCTGTACACGGACGCCAGCAACCTGGGCTTAGGGGCCGTGTTGGCTCAGCAACAAGACGGCGTAGAGCGGGTCGTAGCCTACGCAAGCCGGAGCCTTCATCCAGCAGAGAGGAATGACGCCAACTACAGCTCCTTCAAGTTGGAACTGCTGGCGCTGAAATGGGCACTCAGCGAGAAGTTTAAAGATTATCTGTGGGGTGCCCAGGTGACGGTAGTAACTGACAACAACCCACTAGTACACCTACAGACGGCGAAGTTGGGGGCAGTGGAACAGCGTTGGGTGGCCCAGTTGGCCAACTACAACTACCAGCTCCAGTACCGGCCAGGTCCGTTGGAACCCATGCCAGACCCTGAGGGAGAGGAGTATATGGTGGGCATTGTGGAGGCGCCGGGGACTCAACGTGAGGCGATGCCTGTGAGTTGGGGATGGGACCCCTGCCGCTGGAAGGAGCGACAGCAGGCCGACAGGGAGATCAGTGGCTTGATGCGATGGCTGGAACGGGGGCGAAAACCGATGTTGGCCGAACGACGGGCCCAAGGGGGAGCAGGAAGGAAGCTGTTGGGACAATGGGCCAGACTACAGGTGAAGGAGGGAGTACTATGTAGGTCTGCCCGAGGTCCGGGGCTAGACGAGGAACTCCGACAGATTGTTGTTCCCGAAGGCCAAGTACAAGAGCTCTTGACAGCGTACCACGATCAGCTGGGCCACCAAGGGCACGAGAAAACGGTATCTCTCTTGAGGCGACACTTCTATTGGCCCAACCTAGAAGCAACGGTACGTGCCTTCGTGCAGGCCTGTCCTCGTTGCACCTTGTTCAAAGCCAGGAAGGAAGCACGAGCACCGATGGTCCCCATTCAGGCGAAGGCCCCTCTCCACATAGTCGCAATGGACTTCTTGACATTGGGTCGGCCGGCAGACCGCTATCAGAACATCCTTGTCATTACCGACCTGTTCACTAAGTACTCCTGGGCCATTCCTACCTTGGACCAGACGGCGAACACCACCGCCACTGCTCTGTGGAGAGCTGTCTTCCAGCCGTTCGGTTGCCCCGAGTTTCTACACTCGGACCAAGGGCCAAACTTCGAGTCTCGGGTGATCAGAGAGCTGTGTAAATTGTATGGCTGCACCAAGACCCATACCACTACTTACCACCCCCAGGGAAATGGCGGATGCGAGCGGTTCAATCAGACTCTATTGAACTTGCTCGGCACGCTAGACCAAGAACATCAGAGTGACTGGGTGAGTGTGTTACCAAATCTGATTCAGGCATACAATAACAGCACGCACAGTACCACGGGCTACGCCCCCACTTATTTGATGTTTGGCAGGCATGTGCGGATGCCCACCGACTTATTGCTGGGGACGGCAGCAACCGAGGAGGCGGGGAACGTAACCGAGTGGGTAGGGCGTCACCACCAACGCCTCCATTTTGCATACGAGCAAGTCTCGAGACGGATCCGAGCGGCTGGGAAGAAAAACAAGAGGCTGTACGACCGGACGGCTCGAGAAGCCCCCCTCCTCCCAAGGGAAAGGGTCATGGTAAGGGATAACCGGCGACAGGGAAAGGGGAAGCTCAGCGACCGATGGGAGACTATACCATATGTGGTCGAGGGCCAGCAGCGGCCTGGACAGCCGGTTTATACGATTCGGCCCGAAGGAAAAGCCGGGCCCGCTAGAGTGGTCCATCGGAACATGATCCGCCCCTGTCCGAACTACCCCAGCCCCGTAGAGGAGGTGCCAACGGAGCCTGAAGCTGTAGCCCCGTGGATAGCAGGATGGGCCGTGATCCCAGGAGAACGGGTAAATGTCCCCGCAGAAATGGCCCCCAGAGACCCGATGGATATGCCTGCGGGCATCGACCCTGTTTCGCCGCCACGACGGTCCCAGAGGGAGAACCGAGGTCGGCCCCCGGCACACTATGGAGAATGGGCGACTGAAAGGCGTTCTAGGGACTAGAACGGTTTGGCAGGGGGGTATGTCACGGGGTGACGAAAGGGAAGCGGAACTAAGTCCCGCTGGAATTGTGTTCCCCCCCGGGACGGTGTCGCTGTAACACCGGTCCACTTCCGGGTTGCGCATTATGTCACCATAACAACGCTAATGACGGATTGACATCTGGTGCGGAGAGTTTGAGGTTGGGATCTGTGAGAGGATTGTGGAGGCGGAGTAACCATATAAAAAGGAAGTACAGAGACCATGAAGGAGTCGGTTTTCCTACTGGGGGTTCGTTCTCCCGGTCGTTCTTCCTGGTTGTCCTTTCTTCGGATGTGTTCCCCTGAGAGAAGTGGATTCTTTTGACGGTTGGGCTGGCGTGCGAAGGTATCTGAAGATGGTTGCGGGGTTCGGCTGTTCGGCTGTGCGACAGATATGACGGCCATTGAGTGGAGATATTGAGGACGGAAAGAGAGTGAGTTATGAGGACCAAGTGAAGACCAAGCCGCGCCATCATCATCGGAGGGAAGATAAGTAATATGATCTTGGTATTCGATTGAATGCATGCACCTGCACTGAGACTGATATAAAGTTGTGAAGTGGATTGATCACGAGGGTTGTGCCACTGGAGAGTGTGTGGATTAAGCGATCATTTGAACTCCTGTCTTCTCCTTCGAGTGTGGGTGAGAAGCGCTCGGTCCCCGGGTCAGTAAGGAGGCATTCACACTTCTTCGCTATTTGGTGAGACCCGATCCAGCCCGACAGTGGAAGGAGCAATCGTTGGGTGAGTGCCGGCTCTATTTGCACTGAGAGTGGATATGCAGTGCCTGAAGTGGTGTGTTTGCACAATAATTGCTTGAAGTGAAGTTACAGAGTGTGGGGAATATATACAGAGTTAATGCCGTACGCTCACCACCTCGAAAGCCCACCACTGTCACCGTAACAAAAACCCAGGCGTTCCGTGTGAAGATTCTCCCTACCTGCTGGAAGATTGTGTGTACGTGTATTAACTTACTCTGCTGTGCAGCTTGCAGGATCCTCTTGGCCAAGCGCCGTATGTGATGTCGCTGTGAAGAGAGGTGGACATCAGAAATATTCCTTTCATCGTCTTGACCGAAGCATCCCCCAGCCGTAAGCCCCCTCACTCGTTCAAAGAACATATACCTGTTGTTGAACTACTTACTCTGCTGTACAGATTGAAGGATCCTCCTGGCCCAGCGCCGTATGTGATGTCGCTGTGAAGAGAGGTGGACATCAGAAATATTCCTTTCATCGTCTTGACCGAAGCATCCCCCAGCCGTAAGCCCCCTCACTCGTTCAAAGAACATATACCTGTTGTTGAACTACTTACTCTGCTGTGCAGATTGAAGGATCCGCCTGGCCCAGCGCCGTATGTGATGTCGCTGTGAAGAGAGGTGGACATTAGGAATATTCCTTTCATCGTCTTGACCGAAGCTTCTCCCTTACCGGCCACGTACAGGCACGAGCTGCCGAAGAGAACTCCACGCCCCCCCCCAGCGTCCGAGGTCCGATCCCGTTCTGGTTGGGAGACACAGAATTAGCACTGAGGCTTTTAATTGCTTTTAACTAAATAAACCTTGTCAAACTTTTACTCTCTCGTCTGTCTGGTTTTCCTGGTACGCTCCTCGAGGTGATTCTGGGTTTCAGGGGTGGGTGCAGTCTGGCTTGACCCCCCCGACCTGTGACATTTTATTTCATAGTGCTTTACGTTTTGTTACGGGTTGTAGTAATAAAACACATCATTGTTTGTTATATGATAGGGCAGATTTAACATCTTTGTATATTCGTAGAAAATGTCATTGGTATTGTTTCATTTTCAAATCAATCTGTGGCTTAACACCTTCTTACTTATTGTTTAGGCTTTCAGATAAGAATACAAGCTACAGTTTACGTTCAGACAACTTTTTACATCTTAAGGTACCCCGGGTTCGAACTGAGCTAGGAAAGAAAGGATGTATTTATAGTGCCTCTTTTGATTGGAATAATTTGGCTCAGCCCCAAGGAGCGACGTGGGTCCACCCTCCCGTGGATCCACCACCTGCAGGAGGGACCGTAAGGGGCCGGTACAAAGTGGCTCGGGCGGCAGTCGAAGGCGGGGGCCCCGACAACCCGATCCCTGGACACTGGACATCTAGCTCTAGGGACATGGAACGTCACCTCTCTGACGGGGAAGGAGCCTGAGATTGTGCGTGCGGTTCAGAGATTCCGACTAGAGATAGTCGGGATTACCTCTACGCACAGCTTGGGCTCTGGAACAGCACTCCTCGAGGGAGGATGGACTCTTCACCACTCTGGAGTTGGCCATGGTGAAAGGCGGTGGGCTGGTGTGGGTTTCCTTATAGCCCCCCAGCTCAGCCGCCATGTGTTGGAGTTTACCCCGGTGAACGAGAGGGTCGCTTCCCTGCGCCTTCGGGTCAGGGATAGGTCACTCACTGTCGTGTGCACCTATGGGCCAAACGGCAGTGTAGAGTACCCGGCCTTCTTGGAGACTCTGGGAGGGGTGCTGGAAAGCGCCCCGACTGGGGACTCCGTCGTTCTGCTGGGGGACTTCAACGCCCACGTGGGCAACGACAGTGACACCTGGAGGGGCGTGATTGGGAGGAACGGCCCCCCTGATCTGAACCCGAGTGGTGTTCTGTTTTTGGACTTCTGTGCTAGTTACAGCTTGGCCATAACGAACACCATGTTCAAGCATAAGGGTGTCCGTCAGTGCACATGGCACCAGGACACCCTTGGCCGGAGGTCGATGCTAGACTTTTTGCACTCGGGTGAAGAGAGGGGCCGAGCTGTCAACTGATAACCACCTGGTGGTGAGTTGGATCCGATGGCGGGGGAGGAAGCTGGACAGACTCGGTAGACCCAAACGTACTGTGAGGGTCTGTTGGGAACGTTTGGCCGAATCCCCTGTCAGAGAGATCTTCAACTACCACCTCCGGCAGAGCTTCGACCAGATCCCGAGAGAGTCTGGAGATATTGAGTCCGAGTGAACCATGTTCTCCACCTCCATTGTCAACGCGGCCACTCGGAGCTGTGGCCGCAAGGTCTCTGGTGCCTGTCGAGGCGGCAATCCCCGAACCCGGTGGTGGACACCGGAAGTAAGGGATGCCGTCAAGCTGAAGAAGGAGTCCTATCGGGCCTGGCTGGCTTGTGGGACTCCCGAGGCAGCTGACACCGCGTGGCGGTCGGGGACAGTGCCCTTGGACTGGCAGACCGGGGTGGTGGTCCCGCTATTTAAGAAGGGGGACTGGAGGGTGTGCTCCAACTATCGGGATCACACTTCTCAGCCTCCCGGGAAAGTCTATGCCAGGGTACTGGAGAGGAGAATCTGGCCGATGGTAGAACCTCAGATTCAGGAGGAACAGTGTGGTTTTCATCCCGGTCGTGGTATGCTGGACCAGCTCTATACCCTCTCCAGGGTGCTGGAGGGTTCATGGGAGTTTGCCCATCCAATCCACATGTGATTTGTGGATTTGGAGAAGGCATTCGACTGTGTCCCTCGCGGCATCTTTTGGAGGGTGCTCAGGGAGTATGGGATTCGGGACCCTTTGCTAAGGGCTATCCGGTCCCTGTACGACCGGAGCAGGAGCTTGGTTCGCTTTGCCGGCAGTAAGTCAGACTTGTTTCCGGTGCATGTTGGAATCCGGCAGGGCTGCCCTTAATCGCCCGTTCTCTTCATAATTTTTATGGACAGAATTTCTAGGCGCAGCCAGGGGCCGGAGGGCGTCGGGTTTGGGGACCACATGATTTCATCTCTGCTCTTTGCGGATGATGTCGTCATGCTGGCCCCATCAGACCAGGAACTTCAGCATGCACTGGGACGGTTTGCAGTGGAGTGTGAAGCGGCTGGGATGAGAATCAGCACCTCCAAATCTGAGGCCATGGTTCTCAGTCGGAAAAGGGTGGCTTGCCCACTTCAGGTAGGTGGAGAGTTCCTGCCTCAAGTGGAGGAGTTCAAGTATCTGGGGGTCTTGTTCACGAGTGAGGGAAGGATGGAACGGGAGATTGACAGACGGATCGATGCAGCTTTTGAAGTAATGCGGTCGCTGTACCGGTCTGTCGTGGTTCTCGATTTACCGGTCAATCTACGTTCCTACTCTCACCTATGGTCATGAGCTGTGGGTCATGACCGAAAGGACAAGATCCCGGATACAGGCGGCCGAAATGAGCTTTCTCCGCAGGGTGGCTGGGCGATCCCTTAGAGATAGGGTGAGAAGCTCGGTCACTCGGGAGGAGCTCAGAGTAGATCCGCTGCTCCTCCACATCGAGAGGGGCCAGCTGAGGTGGCTCGGGCATCTTTTCCAGATGCCCCCTGGAAGCCTTCCCGGGAAGGTGTTCCGGGCATGTCCAACCAGGAGGAGACCCCGAGGAAGACCTAGGACACGCTGGAGGGACTATGTCTCCCAGCTGGCCTGGGAACGGCTCGGTGTCCCCCCGGAAGTGCTGGAGGAAGTGTCTAGGGAGAGGGAAGTCTGGGCATCCCTGCTTAGACTGTTGCCCCGCGACCCGGCCCCGGATAAGCGGAAGAAAATGGATGGATGGATGGATTTTAAAGTTGACTGTACTCCACTCCTTAAATGTGTTCAAGACACTTTTAACAAATTATGTGTTTTGTTCTTTGAAAGTTTGTTGTTGTGAATTATGATTGTTGTACTTGTATATTTATTATATGAAGCTGATGTCTTGGCCAGGTCCCTCTTGTAAAAGAGATTTTTATCTCAATGAGTTTTTACCTGGTTAAATAAATATTGAATAAAAAATGCATGCAAAAGGAGGCACAACGAGTATTGAGTGCATAGAAATGAACATACTGTTCAGAAGCCTGACATTTCTGTTTCAAATATAATTTTTATTTATTGATCTTATGTAATATTCAAATTTTCTGAGACAGTGAATTTGGGGTTTTCATTATATGTAAGCCATAATCATAAAAATTTCAAGAAATAACGTCTTGAAACGTTCCACTTTATGTGTAATGAATGTATATGAATAAATACATATATCCATGAATAAATGTGGAAATAAATAAAAGTTGAAATTAATAAATGAACGTGAAAAAATATGTAATTACACATAAATAAGGAAATAAAAGTATATATAGTCATTGATTTTTGCTTTTTTTTTCAACCGACATGACAAAAAAATGTTTCTAGACAGAAATCCTGTAGAAACATTTTTTGTCAGGGTGCCTGCCTTTAAAACTGCTCTTTTTCCTCCTTGGCCAACCAA
Organism: Triplophysa bombifrons; assembly: GCA_029783895.1. Classification (NCBI taxonomy): domain Eukaryota; kingdom Metazoa; phylum Chordata; class Actinopteri; order Cypriniformes; family Nemacheilidae; genus Triplophysa; species Triplophysa bombifrons. The sequence goes on along the minus strand of CM056456.1, from coordinate 15,608,690 downwards.
CAAATCACAGTCTTTAAATGACTGTGTCATACATAGCAACGGGGTAAGTACCGCCTCCTGACCAAGATAAAAGTTTTTGTCTTTTCCTTGCTCAGAGTTGCTCTCAAATTGGTCCTAAATCGTTTTTTAAGGGGTCATATGGCGCAGACACCTGTTTTTCTGTGTCTTTGGTGTGTTATAAGTTGCCCATACATGTATTAGACACATAAAATTTTAAGTAGCGGAACAAAAGATGCATTCTATCTAAAAGCGAATGGTCAGCCAGACCTACATGAAACGCCTCGTGTAACCACACTCCTAAGAATCCAATTCAGTTAAAGGTATGAGTTACTTTCCTGAAGCTCAGTGGTAAGACCATTGCGTTAACGAGGCAAGGTTGTGGGTTCAATTCCAGGGGATTGCACATATCTATGTATAAATGTATAGGATAATGCAATGTATGTCGCTTTGGATAAAAGTGTCTGCCAAATGCATAAATGTAAATGACTAAGGCCGCCCAAATTTATACGCACGTAAGGTGGGCCTACCTGTCAGTTCAATTACTTTGGAACCTGATACAAATATGCACGGTATGTGGAAAATACAGCGTTTTTTAACCTTAAATCGTGTATACACATTGTATTAGTGTTGTCACAATACCAAACTTTGATACCAGTCGGTACTTAATGTGACTATACTTTTCCATTTCGCTCTATAATTTTGAGCGCTGTTGAACAGATTATGAAAGATCTCTTATTGGCCATTGTGTTTCCAAGCTCATCGGATATGTCTTTGAATGGCCCCTAAGAGTGAGGGTTTGTGCAACCAAACCCGGAAGCGCATGAAATGATCAATGCATCACACTCTCTACCGAGCGCTTACACAGATACACATGGAAGCGTTTGATTTTGACTTTGATAGAGTTTCATACGCTTCCGCGTTTGAATTTTTTTCTGAGATACTGAATTTGGGGTTTTCATTAGTTGTCAGTTATAATCATCAAAATTGAAATAAATAAACTCTTGAAATATATCAGTCTGTTTGGAATGAATGTATACATTATACAAGTTTCACTTTTTGAATGGAATTAGTGAAATAAATCAACTCTTTAATGATATTCTAATTATATGACCAGCGTCTGTATTTAGAAAAACCACCATACCATCTCAAACAGTTAAAGGTGAGGCGAAAGGGAGAGCATTCTTGGTACGAGGACTTGGAACTGGTTTTCTAGACACACGTTCGGCCTCAAGCTCCAACTTGCGAATTGCAAGATCTCTCTCAGTATTCTTCTCCACCACACAAAGCCTTATCATATCTGCCTCACATTCCTGTTATAATCAGAAGATCTAACTCTTTAAGGCAATCAATGAATCTTGGAGTGCAGCAGGGTCAGGGTTGGAATTTACAATCTCATCTACCTCCGGCTGAACCTCAACATCATCAGATGGACTAGGCAAAATACCTCCTCCCATTAGCTTCTCCAACAATCAGCTTTAAGTACCGGTTTAGTCATGCTTTTCTGAGCAGAAATATGAAAGAAATCAGCTATCAGTAATAGGTCCTTTACCGTACCACGATTAAAAGCTTCAATATTAGGTGAAAGAGGGAGTGCTGTCAACTCAAACTCCATTACTTCACAGTCTCACTACACCCTACCTTTTCTTCCCACCCGAATCCAATTGAGAGACAAAAAGAGGGTACTCGCTGTAATGATGGTCATTACGTTAATCATTGCATGTTATGTACTGCCTGTTTAAGACAGTGACTACGTTAGTACCACAGGGGTTCACCTGGAATGCCATTGCATGAGAGATGCTAATAAAGACGACTACGAGTTAACACAGACGTGCATGTGTATATTCCTTATTCCTTTGAGTGCCATCCTGACATTACATGGTGTTAGAAGTCAACACGGTGAGATGGCAAAGTTTTCTACACCCGACAGTTTCGATTTTAGTCATCCTGAGCTCTGGCCGGAATGGAAACAGAGTTTCCAAAGATTTACATTTATGCATTTGGCAGACGCTTTTATCCAAAGCGACTTACATTGCGTTATCCTATTACTTTATACATAGGTATTTGCAATCCCCTGGGATCGAACCCACAACCATTGTTAACGCAATGCTCTTACCACTGAGCTACAGGAAATCATAGATTTTGCATAGCCAGCTGGTCAAAGAGTCGGGGGAGATTCAAGTTTTTACACTTTTGTATTCTCTTGGACAGGATGTTGAGCACATTTTTAGTATGTACTTTCGAGTATGGCGAGGATGGTGACGAAAATAAGTACGACATTGTTCTGGGAAAACTGGATAATTACTTCGTACCTCAAGTCAATGTGATACACGAGCGAGTGAGATTTCATGAGCGTGTTCAAAAACATGGCGAAACCACTGAGGAATTAATTTGTAGTTTGCATGAACTTGACGAAACGTGTTTGTTTGGGGAAGCCAAAAGTGAAAACATACGAGACAGACTCGTGATCGGTGTACTTGACAAAGATTTGTCCCAGAGTCTACAAATGATGCCGGATTTGTCACTGGAAAGAGCGTATCGACATGCGAGACAATTGGAGCAGGTTAAAACACATGTTTCTGAACAGAGTGGTTCTTCAGCACTGAACGAAGTTGTTCAGCGCAAGTACAGCTCGTCTTTTCTACCGAAAGACGCTTTCAAGCCTGAAAGGAGAGAAAAGGAACGCATCAAACCTTACTTTGCCGTGAAGGATATGCTGTCCATTTTCCATAACCTCCTGATTTACAGTGACAGGATCGTCATTCCTACTGTCCTGAGAACAGATATCGAGAGCAAACTTCATGAGGGTCACATGGGAATTGTTAAGTGCAGAGAACGCGCAAAGCAGAGTGTTTGGTGGCCTGGTATTAGCAAAGAGATCCAGATGTTTAAGGAAAACTGTGAGTTCTGCCAAAGGAACCAACCAACACAACACAGAGAACCTTTGATTACTACCCCATTGCCAAATGGACCTTGGGTGAGAATCGCAGCAGATATGTGCGAAGTGAACAAGAAGTCCTACCTAGTAGTAGTCGACTATTTCTCAAGATTCAAAGACATTTCTTACCTTCCAGATCTATCAGTAAAGACTGTGATCTCGAGATTGAGTAACATGTTTGCAAGGTGGGGCTGTCCGGATACCCTCATTACGGATAACGGACCGCCGTTCACAAGCCTGAAATGTATGGACTTTGCAAAGGTCTACGGGTTTCATCATGTCACCACAAGCCCTTATTTCCCGCAGTTGAACGAAGAGGCGGAAAGAGCAGTGAGAACGTCTAAACATATCCTCAGACAGGACGACCCTTTCTTAGCTCTTCTAGCTTACAGAGCAACGCCGATTCAAGTCATAGGTTGTAGCCCTGCACAGTTAATGCTAGGACGCCAGCTGAAGACACCAGTGCCAGTACTGGAAAAGTGACTGCTACCTAAGTGGCCCGACTTCTCCAAAGTGAGAGTAAGAGACAACATGACAAAATCCACTTACAAGTGGTACTTTGACAGACGCTATGGTTGCCGACCATTAGCTGTACTCAGACCGGGAGATACTGTAACAGTCAAACTGGATGATCGTAAAGACTGGAACAGCACTGCCACGGTCATTCACAGACATTCAACTCCTCGTTCCTACATCGTTCATCATACGGAGACTGGACATCTGAGGAGAAACAGGAAACCTCTTCATCTTCGGCACTCGTCTCCACCGGAAAGAGAGATGGGACATGAGAGAGCGGTGGATGGAGATCAGGTACAAACTGAGCAGCAGGATAATACTCAAGATCAAGCTAGAGTTTTAAATTACCCAGGACAACCTACACCGCTGGTTACTGCCAGGGGAAGAGTTGTCAAACAGCCTGCGTACCTGCAAGACTTTATAGTTTCTACATAGATTGCTACACAGGCAGAATAATCCTCAGCATCTATGCGGGTGCACGGTAGTCTACCCGGAATCCCTAGCTAATCATTTGTTATTCTGAACAAAACCTTCAAGAATGTTTGGTTGTGTTTGTTGTTCTTATTATGCAATGTTTAGATGTTAACATAAGAATTATCGTTTAAAAAGGGGGAAGATGTAATGATAGTCATTACGTTAATCATTGCATGTTATGTACTGCACGTTTAAAACAGTGACTACGTTAGTAGCACAGGGGTTCGCCTGGAATCCCATTTCATGAGAGATGCTAATAAAGATGACTACGAGTTAACACAGACGTGCGTGTGTATATTCCTTATTCCTAAGAGTGCCATCCTAACATTACACTCACCACAAATCTTTTAACAGGCACGGAAGCCTTCATGTTGTTGTTAAACTGAAATACGAAGGCACGAGCCCCCCCTTGTCTCGTGTCCATTTCTGTCTAGGGAGGCAGAGGGGTTGTAACAAAGATCAATTAATAAATAAAGATAACAACGTTGACACACTTCAGTTCCTCTGTCCCAGAGTGAAAACACAACGCTCAACTTGGAGGCAAATAAAGAGGTTTTTATTTACAAAAACCTAGTAATCACAATGATTCAAGGAAGCATCTCTTCAGGAGAAAGTATAGCCTAAAAGAACTAGCAAAAAGTAGCTGACTATGGTTTAAGGCTTACCTGAAAATTTGAAAAAAGAAAATAAAGAAAAAACATAGACTGCCCTCACTCCCTCTCGAAACAAAAACAGGTGGAAATGGGGGAGAAGGCTCTCTCTCCCTACTGCTTCCAAATAAAATTAAACAAAAGAACCAAACAAACATCAGGTTCACAATACTTTTTAGTTACCAAACATTTAAACAAATTGAAAGAAAATTGTACAAAGCCATTCTTTACTCAATGAGTTTACAACCACTGTTGTGTGCTCTAATAGGGACATACTCACTTAAATACACAGAACCCCCACAAAACAAAGAGTATTTCAGTCTGGATCAGAGAAGGTACTAACTTTAGCCTGCTATCACTTTAATTGTAATCCCACCCTCTATGCCAGAAAAGTCAAACTCAATTCCTGGAGATCCCCAGCTCTGCACAGTTTAGTTCCAACCCTAATTAAACACACCTGATTCATCTAATCAAGGTCTTTAGAATTAATAGATACCTTTAAACAGTTGTGGGTTGGAATTGGTTGGAACTCTGCAGAGCTGCGGCCCTCCAGAAATTGAGTTTGCCCTCAATACTCGTTGTGTCTCCTTTAGCCTGAATAACCGCAGAGAGAGACACCAGACCAGTTTTCATTATATGTAAGCAATAATCATAAAAATTTCAAGAAATAAAGGCTTAAAACGTTTCACTCTATGTGTAATGAATGTAGAAATAAATACATATATCCATGAATAAATGTGGAAATAAATAAAAGTTGAAATTAATAAATGAAAAAATAGATGAACGTGAAAAAATATATATTATACATAAATAAGGAAATAAAAGTATATATATATTCATATATTTTTGCTTTTTTACATATCTTCAAGGATTTCATTTTTCATTTATTTATTTTTCATTTTGTCAGGTTTGGAATTCCATTGAACAGGGTGAGGTATGCAAAATACATACAGACACCACTATACTTCTTGATTGCTATCAGGATGTAAAGAGATTCCCAACCGAAATAACAAAAAAAAATTCTAGACAGTTATCCTGTAGAAACATTTTTTGTCAGGGTGGCCATTAACAAGGCCACCGGGATTCTTCCCATACATAATAGACTATGCAGTAATAGTATTAGGCACCTGAGCTGTGTAAGGAATTTCGCCTTTTAAAAGTTACTGTCTTCATGCATTAATACATGTTGTGCATATTTACTTCAAAAGTTTTAAAATATCCCCTCCCAAATTCATGGACGTGCCTATTAATTTTTCTAATTTACCTACATTTTAATTAAACTGTTGCAGTCTTATTTAAACTGGAGGCCAGTTATTTAAGCAAGTAATTTTCGGTTGATTTGGTACTGGTACAGTAGTAGACATTCTGAAGCATGTGGGTACGATGGACCTAGAAAGGGAAAGGTTGAAAATATCTGTGAAGACTCCCGCTATTTGGTATGTGCATGCACTCATGGCGCGACCCAGAATGCCGTCTGGGCCTAGAGCTTTCCTTTTATGCACCCGTCGGAAGGATCGGGTTACATCCGCTACAGAGACAGTGAGTGACGTAGACTCTGTGGCCTCAATCGTGGGGTTCTCACTACACTGGCGGTGTTACTTTCCTCGAAACAAGCATAAAAGGTGTTTAGCTCATCAGGGAGTGAGGCAGGCATGTTCAAGGCAGAGTTTTTATTCCCTTTGAAGCCTGTGATTATGTTCAGTCCTTGCCACATACTATTCGAATCAGTGGTTTTAAACTGATCCTCGATCTTGTTTCTCTAACTACGTTTGGCTGGTTTGATAGTTTTGTGGAGGGCATAGCTGGCTTGCTTATACTCATCCGAGTTTCCTGAATTAAAAGCAGAGGTCCGTGCATTACATTACCCTCGTGTGTTACTGATATGCTTGAGGTATTTCGGAGCTACAGTTTTGAGGTTGCGTAGTGACTGGATCATTGAGAGGAAAGCCATAAACCCCCTCACTCCCTTTTGTCCTGGTTTCTAGATACCATCATCAAAAGACCACAGCAAACCTGGCTCCATGGGTCTGGTTTTAGGTTTTGAACTCTCACCGAGAGTGTGATAACCCTTCGGTTTCTCTGTAGGATATTTACAACTCATAGGCTTCAAAGCATTGGTGATAAGTTTCTGTCTAATCTCTAACTTAACATCTGAGGCTAACCAGAGAAACTTCTCTGACAAATAGGAACTTACGTGATTTAAACTATCCTTTTCTGTAAATGTATCTAAATGTCTAGGTTGTGTGTTGGCGCTCGTGCCATTTTAAATAGTCTGTAACTGTTAGATATACAAGTTTAGATTTAGGGTTCATATGATGTATTCATGTGTGGGGATGATTCACAGTTCAATGCCTTGCATGTTTCATATTTTACTACTCCTCATCATTCTATGTCCATAACTAAGTTAGTAACTAAAGGTATTAAATGCAAACTGACCACACTGTCAGAGCTATGCAAATGAGGTGCCATGAGAAACAAAGGAACTTTCTCTGGCCCACTTATCACTTTCATGGCATTGGCCTGCAGACCACCTGGGGGCAGGTATGCATTTAAAACACCACCACCGATCCGCTTCGCATACCCTTTTGGAATTAGGAAGTGGAAGGGAAAAGAAAAGAAAGAGGACGCGGAGGACAATCCAAAGGACACCCCGGCTTGGGGCCCCCCTGGGGAGTCCGATTAGGCCATGAAACTTCGGACTCAGAACCTAAACTCAGCGTTTCAACAGGATTGCATTCTGAAACTAGGGATGAGCGAGTACAGCATTATCTGTATCTGTATCTATATCTGTTTACCATATGAATTATCTGTATCTGTATCTGTTCTCGGACTGGGCGGGGATGCCCATCCCGAGGTAGAAAGAAGTTCCACCATGTCCAGACGACCGACAGATGCCCATCCCCAATTTGAGATTACGCCAGCTACAGCTGCAGACTGCCTGACCATCCCAGCTCCATCTAAGGCAATTTCACCACCAGCCAAGAGAAATATTAAAGTAGATTAGATTCAACTTTATTGTCATTACTCATATACAAGTACAGTGTAACGAAATGTAGTTTAGGTCTTACCAGAAGTGCAAGTAGCAAGTGCAGGATATACAGTGTGAATAAATACAGAATACAATATTAGGAAAATACAGAATACAATATTAGGAAAATACTTTACAATGGGCATGTACTATGAAAATATCAGTCGGTATGTACTATGAACAATATAAATAGAAGGCTATATACTGTGAACATTAATGTACAGGTGGTTATGAACAGATAACAATATAGACTATACAATAGTGCAAGTGACTTAAGTGTGCATTAGTTACAGACATTAGCTATTAAAGTTACAGTGCAGTAGATGAGTTGATGCGGTTATTAAAGGTACGGTGCAGTACATGAGTTAATGCAGTTAATGAAGTTATAGTGCAATACATGAGTAGATGCAGTTATACAGTTACAGTGCAGTAGATGAGTTAGTTTAGTTATTGAAGTTACAGTGCAGTAGATGCGTTAATGCGTTTATTAAGGTCACAGTGCAGTAGATGAGTTAGTGCAGTTATTGAAGTTACAGTGCAGTAGATGCGTTAATGCAGTTATTAAGGTTACAGTGCAGTTATTGAAGTTATAGTGCAATAGATGAGTAGATGCAGTAAGTTATGCAATAGATGCAGTAAGGCAATAGATGAGTTACAGTGCAGTAGAGAAGTTGGTGCAGTTATTGAAGTTACTGTGCAGTAGATGAGGTAATGCAGTTATGAAAGTTACATTGCAGTAGATGAGGTAATGCAGTTATAGGAGTAGTCCATTAGTGCAAATGAGCATTCAGTGTAATATTCCTGGTGTGCAAGTGAGCAGTAAAGAGTGCAAATGATGCTGTGTGTGTGTTAACAGTCCGGTAGAGCAGATAACATGAAGTACTGGTGTGTACAGTTCGGTCATGCATGGCAGCCCTGTAGTGCAATGTAAACAATGTAATAGCAGCATTACAGTTAAACTTATGAGGGTAGTGGAATCAGTGGGGAGCAGAGTTCAATAATGAAACAGTTCTGGGAAAAAAGCTGTTTCCTAGTCTGCTGGTTCTTGCCCGGAGGCACCTGAAGCGCCTACCGGAAGGCAGGAGATACAGTCTATGAGCGGGGTGAGAGTAGTCCTTGAGAATGCGACCAGTAGTTGAAGACAGTTGGTTCTTCTTCAGTGTCCTCAGAAAGAAGAGACGCTGGTGAGCCTTCTTGACCAGGCATGAGGTGTTGGTGGTCCAGGACAGGTCCTCCGAAATATGGGTCCCCAGGAACTTAAAACTGGAAACACGTTCAACAGCCGTCCCGTTAATGTGGATGGGGTCGTGTGTGCCTCCTTTCGCCTTCCTGATGTCCACGATGATCTCCTTTGTCTTGGAGGTGTTAAGGAGCTGGTTGTTGTTTAAGCACCATGTGGCCAGGTGCCGTGTCTCATCGTTGTTGCTGATGAGACCAATCACTGTTGTATCGTCCACAAACTTGATGAAAGAGTAAGGTCCATTCACAGGTCTGCAGTCGAGTGTGAAAAGGGAGTAGAGAAAGGGGCTCAGTATGCAGCCCTGTGGTACACAAGTGTTGATGGTGATGGTGGTGGAGCAGATGTGGCCTAACCTAACAAGCTGAGGCCTGTTCGTCAGGAAGTCCATAATCCAGTTGCAGGTTGAATTGTTAATGCCTAGGTTTCCAAGTTTGATGATTAGCTTGGAAGGGATGACGGTATTGAATGCAGAGCTGAAGTCTACAAACAGCATGCGTGCATAAGTGTCCTTATTATCCAGATGTGTGAGCACGGAGTGCAGCGCCATGGACACCGCATCATCTGTTCTCCTATTGCTACGGTAGGCAAATTGGTATGGGTCCAGTGTGGATGGTAAAGAGTATGTTAGTTGTGACAGGACCAGCCGCTCAAAGCACTTCATAACAATGGGTGTGAGTGCTACAGGGCGGTAGTCATTCAGGCATGTCGGGCTGGAATGTTTTGGAATGGGCACAATGGAGGTGGATTTGAAACATGCTGGAACCACTGCTTTGGCGAGGGACAGGTTGAAGATATCCGTGAAGACCCCAGCGAGCTGCTCCGCACATGCCCTGAGTACGCGACCAGGGATGCCATCAGGACCAGCAGCCTTGCCTGCGTTTATCCGGCTTAGTGCAGTGTAAACATCTGTGGAGTTAAGTGTGATGATTGGGTGGTCAGTAGAAGGTGTGAGCCTGGTGGCGGGTTCCTTATTGTCTCTTTTAAAGCGTGCATTAAGTCATTAAGCTCGTTCAGAAAGGCAGCATCTGTGGCTATGGGGATGGAATGGTTGGGTTTGTAGTCACTAATGGCCTGGATGCCCTGCCACATGCGTCGAGGGTCAAAATTGGTAAAATGCTCCTCTAGCTTCAACTTGTAGCAGTGCTTGGCCTTTTTAATGCCCCTCTTCAGATTTGCCCTGGAAGTACTATAGGCCTGTACATCACCTGATCTGAAGGCGGTGTTGCGTGCTTTCAACAGGAGGCACACTTCCTTGTTCATCCATGGCTTCTGATTAGGGTATATGGTGATCTGCTTTTGAGTTGTGACACTATCAATGGTGGCATTGATGTAGTCCAATACAGAGAAGGTGTAGCTGTCTATGTCCATGTTAGAGCCCCTGGAGGTCTGAGAAGCAAACATACTCCAGTCTGTGTGTAGCAACCTTTCCTGGAGTGTGAAGTCTGCCCCCGCAGGCCACACCTTGATGGTCTTCACTGATGGCTTCACACGATTAATGAGAGGTGAATACTTGGGGGTGAGGAACAAAGAAAGGTTATCAGATTGACCCAGGTGGGGGAGGGGGGTCGCGGTGTAAGCTTCTACCATGTTTGTATAAACATGATTCAAAGTTTTGTTTCCTCTTGTGTGGCAGGAAACATGCTGGTGAAATTTAGGGAGCACTGTCTTTAAGTTAGAGTGATTAAAATCTCCCGCAACAATAAATGCAGCCTCCGGGTGAGCAGTCTGTTGTTTACTGATGGCTGCATGAAGTTCTTTCATAGCAAGCTTTCATAGCAACCATGAGAAACTCAAGGTTAGCCGAGCAGTGTCTCCCGACAATAACAGAGTTTGTGCACCAAGCTTTATTGACATAAATGCACAGTCCACCTCTTCTTGTCTTACCGGATTCCTCTGCCGTTCTATCCGCCCGGTGTGTGTTGTAGCCCGCTAACTCAATAGCATTGTCCGGTATGCCGCTGTGTAGCGATGTTTTCGTGAAGATTATGACATTGCAGTTCAAAAGTCTTTTGTCGTTGATGATGCGGAGTCGAATCTCATCCATTTTGTTCACTAATGATCATACATTAGCAAGGAAAATGCTGGGTATAGAGAGCCGGTGTGGTGTTAGCTTTAGCCTAGCTCTTAGCCCTCCGCGCTTCCCCCGCCTTTGTTTACAATCTCAACGCCGCCGGCGAGCACTTCCACCCGGCCGTGTGGGGTGCGTAGCATCGGGTGTTTTGACGATCTCAGGGACGAGTTGAATGTTGCTGATATAACTTCCGGGAATGCGCAAACCGATATCCAAAAGCTCATGCCGGGTTTACGTTGTGAATGCACAACTGTTCTTAACGAATAGGCCCGAGATGAGCAAGAAAAACACTATATAATTGCTAAAACTGGAGAGACGCTGAGCCTCGCGATGTTCACGCGCCGCCATCTACGTCTTTAAATTTGACCATCGGACCATCCCATCTCAGACCAATACACCCCCAACCAAGAGCAAAGACGGACTATTTGTCTTATTAATGCGGAAGTTACAATATTTGGTATTAAATGCTAAAATTGAAATCACATGTCAGCAGTTTGAGTGCAGCTTTGACAAATCAGAGGGGATCTGGCCATCCCGGCTGAGCCTGGTTCAATCATGGGAGTTTGGGTCTACATGAGAGTAGAGTTTAATAAAAACCATAAAGGCATTTGTGATGGGTTCTCTGTGTTCACGCTCACAAACGGGTCACTTAAACTGTGTTTCGATCTATGCTACCTCTGATTGGTTTCGAAAGGAAACACCTCTGAGAAGTTTCACTATAACTAGAGGCTGGAAAACACCCGATTTTCAGATGTTTTCAGAATGACTTGGGACATCTCACTTTGTTTGACTTGAACAATTAAAGTTAAATCTTTGACACGTGGACCTTCTTTGTCTGAGCAATTTTTGAACTGCAAGATCAACTTTTTCCTCATTAATAGCTACCCTCTACCACACATCAAGGAACTGTTGTCGTTCTTAAGGGGACCGAGTGTATTTTCCACTCTCGAATTGGAGAGTGCTTATTTTCTGTTGCCATTACACAATGAGAGCTGCGATCTGACCGCCTTTATTAATCACAAACGACTTTTCAGATTTTGCTGTGTACTGTATGGACTTGCCTCAGCACCCTACGCCTTTCAGAATAGCTGCGAACAGTTTTACAAGGACTTCTGAATGTTGCCAATTACCTTGATGATATCTTTGTCCGAATGTTGCCAATTACCTTGATGATATCTTTGTCTGGGGAATCGTGAGGAATTCAACCTGATGAGAATCATGTTTCTGCCATTCATTATGCACCAGCTCCAACAGATGCAACTCCGCTCTTTCATCCGGCTACTATCGTGGTACAATAAGTTCATTCCCAAATTTGCCACGATAGTTGAAGCTCTGCTCTAGCGGGAATTTACCTGATTGGTTTCGAAAGGAAACACCTCTGAGAAGTTTCACCATATCTAGAGGCTGGAAAACACCCAGTTTTCAGATGTTTTCAGAATGACTCGGGACATCTCACTTTGTTTGACTTGCATAAATAGGGTTAAATCTTTGACACCTGGACCTTCTTTGTCTGGGTAATTTTTGAACTGCAAGATCAACTTTTTCCTCATCATAATTGGCGACCACAAAGGGACCGGAAAGAGGCTGAAAGCATCCGACGACACCCGAGGGCGAGCCATGAGTTCTGGGTAGAGTTGGTGTCTACAAAAAGCTTCTCAGGTTTTAAGAACTAATTGATACTAAAATTGCTGGAGGTACGGTGGCTTAGTGGTTAGTTAGCACGTTCGCCTCACACCTCCAGGGTTGGGGGTTCGATTCCCGCTTCCGACTTGTGTGTGTGGAGTTTGCATGTTCTCCCCGTGCCTCGGGGGTTTCCTCGGGGTACTCCGGTTTCCTCCCCTGGTCCAAAGACATGCATGGTAGGTTGATTGGCATCTCTGGAAAAATTGTCCGTAGGTCGTGAGTGCGTGAGTGCGTGAGTGAGTGTGTGTGCCCTGCGATGGGTTGGCACTCCATCCAGGGTGTATCCTGCCTTGATGCCCGATGACTCCTGAGATAGGCGCAGGCTCCCTGTGACCCGAGGTAGTTCGGATAAGCGGTAGAGAATGGAATGGAATGGAATTGCTGGAGGGTCCCAGGTCTCAAAGTAAGGAATGAATGAGTGAGATGTCTAGACATTTATTTAATATTTAATAAGAGTTGCTTGTTTTGAGAAGGCACCTACCTGTTTTGAGAATGCAGGGTAAATAAGAGTTGCCTGTTTTGAGAATAGACCTGCCTGTTTTGAGAAGGCAGAGTAAATAAGAGTTGCCTGTTTTGAGAAGGCACCTGCCTGTTTTGAGAAGCCAGGGTAAATAAGAGTTGCCTGTTTGGAGAAGGCACGTATTTATAGTGTATGTATAGCATAAAAGAGAACCACGTGGGGATGTAGAATAAAATTCTGTTTTGTCTGTGTCAATGTTCTAAGTAACAAGAAGGTGAGAAAAACTTGTAGAGTAAGAAGGAGGGGATGCTGGCCACAGTCAGAGAATGAATAGCAACTATGTTTGTGTGTGGGTGATCATGTGTGAAGGAACAAGGAGCTAGGGAGAAAATAAAAAACTATTATTAATAAAGCTTTTTCTTTCAAAAGAATGAGTTTAAGATCTTAATAAGAGTTTTGAATGTTTTTTGAAATCATTTTGTTGTTAATAAAAATGATATTTTGGAAAAATATACAAAATAATGTTATTGCATGCTGATATATTGTGACCCAAGTAAAAAAGAATATGAGGTGTATTTATGGGACAACCAGGGCATTGCCTTGCGGGAGCTCACATAGGACAAACACCTAAAAAAAAGAAGGTGATATATTAGGGACCATCACGGCTGAAAGGCTGTGTGAGAGCCAACATAGGAAAAATCACCCATGGTCACAATACGATGCATGTACTACATTTTTTCTAAGCATACTGTATTATAAAGGATACAATAGCTACTTTTCTGTTAAACATGAGAAATAGTTTGAGTCTATATTTGGAAACCTTTGAATTGTTAGTCTCAACCAAATACATTATTATTTAAGTTTTAAGAGTATTCTGTCATGATCTGACATGGCAGAACCCAATTGCAGGCAGAGACAGATGGTAGGGGTTAACAATAAGGCTTCATTAACATACAAACAGGCAAAACAAAACCCACGAGGGGGAAATCAAGACAAGATTAATTAATAACTAAACAAGGACACGGACTAACTAAACTAGAAAACAAACACTTAATACAATCACTAAACTGAAGTTACAGGACACGGGGCAACAGGAACTTTGGAGACCAGGCAACTACAGACAGCAACAGCATACAATAACATTCACAGTGGAAGGTATACACAGAACAAGTACAATGAACGAGCACAGGACAATGAACACGAGGATATTTTAAAGGGGAGACAGACAAAGGATAATTAACCAGGAAAATGTGCTGGGGATTAAACACTAATGGGAAGGTAACAAGGAAACGAGATGGCGGGAAACACTGACGAGACACGAGAAAGAGCATGCCAAACCAAAGTATAAACAAAGCCATGTCTTTCTCTCACAAAACCCAAGGCAATGCCATGACTCCACCGCTAGACCAAGAATAAACATGACATGATGGTGGAATCATGACAGTATTCTCTCTTGGATGTGTTGAGCCTTATAATTTTTTAGCATCAAGTTTTATGTTATGAACTACCCTTCCCCAACAGGAACTGTCTTTTATTTTTGTCTTATTTCAGTTTATAGGGTTTGTAGCTTTATTAAAATATTGATTTTGAGGTCTTGAGAATTGCTCTTCGCTATTGATTATTATAGAATGATATGAAACCCTCATTTCTCATATTGATTATTGATCATAGATTAATTATTAAGTTTCATGCCTGGAAACTCTCTTCCCCATTGGTGACGTTTGCTTTATTTTATTTTTTTCAGTTCACTGCATTACAATTTGCATGGTTGAAGAGGGGCCAGGCCTTGATTATGAGAGAAGAGAAGCCATTCAGGCCAAGATACAAATCATAGGAAAGTACTGTCTTAAACTAAAAAAAGTCCACTAAATAAATCCCTTTTGGGAGGAAGAGACATACATTGATGCAGGAGGGGTAGAGCGAATTCTGTTAGAACAAAGAAAAGACTGTTACCTGAATCAACTGACAGAGGTTCGAAATTTAGACTCTGCCCAATCGGAGTGGCCTTACATAAAGTGATAGGAGATTGTAAAAAACTGTTGTAAAGTAGATATATTGAAACACTACCTGAACGAAGTCTGTGCTTACCAATATAAAAGATCTAATTATCCCTCAGGTCTGACAGCAAGAACATTATTTATTCAAAGGATCCCCATTGGTAGGCTAACAGAAGCATATTTCGAATTAGGAGAGCTGCAGGGGTTTTCCATAGGGCGAGGACAAACTGGGCAGCTTATTGGTTTCCCTGAGCTTAGAGTCTATGCAGAAACTCGATATGTGAATTGGTCAAGATATTATGTACTTGTAATGAAATTTGAGAAGTGGTTCCTCAACAGTTTGTGGCAGTAACTTTGAAAAAAATGGTGATGGAAATAGCCCCAGTGAACTCCAGATCTGGGTTTGCACCCTAATGCTTGAATAGACAAATGAAATGCATTTAAAATCTCTGCATTGTTAATAATAATACATTTAAAAACAATATTGATTTGTGCATTTTTTAAATATGTCATGTGACGAGGTAAGAGACACGACACACACAGAATGACGGTGTAAGCAACCCCAGTGGGGAATTTATTATAAAACTAAATAATATGTCCAAAAAGGTGACACCCGGGGTGCTCGTGAATTAAGATCCGCCAGTCCGTGCTTGTGCAGTTGGGTCTTTCTCCGTGTTTCCATCGCTGTCCTCTCACTCTCTTGCGCTGGGGGTTGAATAAGCACAGCGGTAGGTGCAACCAGAACCAGGACCCATAGTGCTAGGAGCACGTGGCTTTATTGCCGGGCCGTTTCCCAGGCGACGCTGATCCCGGATCTGCGCCTCGCCACAGTCATTAAGACACAACTAGGGACTAAATTACCACACAAGTACCAATATCCATTAAAACCTGAAGCAATAAATGGCATCAGGGGGACTATAGAAGGACTAACCAAAGCAGGAGTGCTGTTTAAGACATTCTGTCCTTGTAATACTCCTATATTGCCAGTTACCAAAGCAGGTAAAGCAAAATGGCACCCCAATACAGCATGCCGAGCAGATTGTACAGTTAATCTCAGCTATGATGCAACCTAAACTGCTGGGTATCATTAAGTGCCAAGCGCACAAAAAGGGAAATGACTTTGTAATACAAGGAAATAATACTGCAGATGCAGAGGCTAGAAAAGCCTCAGGGTGCCAAGCTGCTATAATGGCACCCATGGTGTTAATACAACCCGAGCCCCGAATTGCAGACCTTGCTCGCATACAAGAGCAGGCAAGTGCTGTCGAACAATCAGTATGGCAGCAAAGGGGGGCCACAAGAGATGTAAATGGAGTATGGCGATCTCACGAAGGACTAATAATTGCACCGCATGCTCTATTGACGGTGTTAATTTCTGAGACACATGGATTTGATCATTGCGGTCCAAATGAGATACTTTGAAAAATCAAGCAACAAGGATATTGGTCAACTTATTTGCAGAGGCAGTGGATGATTTCCTAACAGGGTGTGACATTTGTGCTCAGAACAATGTGAGAAAAGGGACTTCAGCACCTATAGGACACATCCCTGTACCTGAGGGACCTTTTAAACACTTGGTAATGGATTATGTCGACATGATCAAGTCAGTCAGAGGCAAAAGATACATGCTGGTGATTACAGATAGATTCAGCAGATGGGTGGAGGATGTGCCATCATCAGACCAGGGCTCTGGGACTAACAGGACTACAAATTTGGCTCCACATGAAATGCTCACGGGTGCCAGTGCCTTCCTTAAGAGGCCCTTATGATGGATCGCCTTTGGAACAATTGCAAGTTGAGTTGAGAACTTATATGAGACAATTAACTGCTGTACATGAGGCTATATCTTCACAGGAGCAGCGTCAAGGGCCCAGAGAGGACGAAGTAGTTCCATGTGCAATCGTTCCAGGGGACAAAGTGTACCTAAGAGTCTTCAGAGGGAGATGGAACGAGCCACGGCGGGAGGGGCCTTACACAGTCACACGAGCAACATCAACAGCAGTGCAAGTGGAGCAGACCACTATCTGGAACCATTTGAATCACTGTACCAGAGTACCACAACTGCGACGACGAGATCCTGAGCAAACTAACAAGGAAGCTGAGGACCTATCAGAGACTTCAGACGAAGGTCAGAGCCGAGATGATAGTCAGAGAACCCCTGAGGGGATTCCAGAGTCCGCGCCAGAGACGCCTAGGGCAGCTGCGGGACAACAGGAGCAGCTCCCACAGCATGAGCCGGAGCAGAGGACACAGAAGGAGAGGCCAGACCAGGAGCCGGAGCCGGCAGCAGTACGAGTCAGAGCATGAATCACAGCCAGAGCAGGAGGCCGATGAGCCAAGAGAGAGCACAGAACTGAGACAGCCGGAGGAACGTGTTATCAGGACTGTATACGATCCTGACATACATGGGGAACATAGTGCAGCTCGAGATAGCTGCCATAGACCAGAACCAGACACCACCCCAACCCTGACAGGCGCCGGTGAACCACAGCCGGACCCAAGTTGGGAGGGAGATGCAGGACCTTATGCTCACGGTACTGCTCTTGATGAGCCTGGTGCAGACCATACCACAGACCCAGAGCTTCCCAGCCCAGATTTATCCTTCGAACAACTACTGGCAGAAGAGTTCCCAACAATCGACTTGTCAACCCTAGTGTACACCCTCAGATTTCAACGTATGAACTGCCCCATATGAGAGACTTTGGGACATTTCTATTCAAAATGAGTATGAATCAATCATACATGGACAGTTGTGTGTTTTGCATCCCGTCACCATTGAGCAAACTGACTGTTGTGCCAAACCCATATGATTACAGACATTGCGATAGACATTATGCAAAGCAGTGCAACACAAAAAGAAACACTGTTCCTTTTTGCCATGCAGAATGCTTAGCCCTGGCAGGACGTGAAAACAGGGAACGTTACTACACTCAGGCATTATGGGGAGAAGAATGTATGAACATTAATGTGAATCTCCCAACAAATATGATTGAAATTCCAGCTGTTTATGAAATAGATTATACATTACAGTATGAATGCTACAATAGTACAGAAAAAAAGAAGGGAAATAATGTGGGAATTTTTTTAAGGGAATTACATAACTATTTGCCATTTAAATAAAAATATGCAAGGTCAGGAGGGGGTGAAAAGGCATTGGGATGATAAGTTTGCTTCTGCTAATGTAAGCACAGCAATTGTCACTTTTGCGTCCCGGACACTGTCACCTGTGGAACTCAAGTACTCGATCATTGAAAATGAAACACTTTCTTGTGTCTGGGCCATTGAAAAGTGGCAAACGTACTTGTGGGGTCATAAATTCCTCCTTCGCACAGATCTTAATGTTCTATCTCCTTCCCCCACGCAGCAGGATGCTCCTGCGGTTCTTCAGCGAGTCTCTTTGAAACAAAAGAAAATGAGAGCACATACTGACTCTAACTTAACCATGCTTTTCTCATCCAAAGGAACTGATCGCGCTGGAATGCACATTTACTGTATTGTCTGCCTTTGCCTAATTCAGCTAAAGACTGCTTGGACTGTCTTTTTTAGAGATGTCAGCTCTGTCACCTGCCAAGTTTGATTCCGCCACACCCCATCATACTCTGAACCGAGTGCATTACGCGCACAAATAGCTCGCTGGTTGCCTTCCTCTTTAACTTCTGTGGATAATATTCTAGTCCGTACTTTCAACTACGCGATGAACTGAGTGTGCAGCAGGATTGTGTTCACAGGATCACGCCTTGTTTTACCTGTCACGCTACGGCACACTTTGTGAGTTAGCTCACAAAGGTCACCAGAGAATTGTGCATACTAATTAGAGACTTCGTGAACTGTTCTGGTGGCCAGGCATTGATTGCCTAGTTAAAGAGCACATCCAGACCTGTCAAATTTGTCTGTCCTCTGACAAAACTGCCAACTCCTAAGCTGCGCCTCTGCAGCCAGTGCCTTTTCCATCTGTCCCATGGGAAAAGGTAGCTACTGATGTGGGAGGCCCATTTGAAACCACTGTGTGGGATTGTCGTTATGCACTGCCATGGAAACCTACAGTCACAGAATGTACAGTGCTACACCTCATTCTTCCATGGGACTATTTGAGTTCCTTCACGGAAGAAATATGCGAATGCATCTTAATGTTCATTCTCCTCCAAGGAACTGGCATGCTTTTCATCTGGCTCGTTCTGTTGCACCTGTTTCGGAGGCTACTGACACAGATGCTGTGGACTTGTCATTTCCGTTTCTTCCTCCTGCGCCTCAAGCTCTTGAAGCTCTTCTAAGGGTTTCTACCTGTGTGAGACGACCTCCTCGTTGGATAGAAGACTATGTGACATATAAAGAATGAGTAATTCATTAAGTCACCTTACAATTGATTTTCATATGAATGCTACATTCTATTAATTCTCGTGAAGCATTATTTGTTCTTTAGTCTGATTACAAGTAATTATGTTTATAACAAATTAAATAATTCTGTAATTTGTTAACTTTGTTATTGCATTTGTTTTGTTATATTGCGATTAATAACTCACCCTCAAGTAGTTTTTATCATCTTTAGGACCTCCATTTTTCCCAAAAACGCAAATTAAGGTAGTTTTGGAAGCTTTCTGACTCCTCCTTAGATTGCAATCTTTAAAGCGCTGAAAGTGCATTGTAAATACATTGTAAAATTGTCCATGTGACTCCGGTGATTCAGTATAAATTAATATAATAGGAGAATGATATTTTTGCAAACAAAAAATCTATTGACTATATTCAAAAACATTCTAATTTGAGGGTTAGTTTCCAGCGTGCGTTCTCGAGAGCCACGCGACTGCATCCGGTCTCAGCCAGTGTTGCCAGATTGGGCGGGTTCCCGCCCAATTGGGCTCCTTTTGGTCACGTCCGACTGGAAAAAAATGCATTGGGCGGGTCTTTAAAATTTGGGCTGGTTTTTGATGCAACAGGCGGGTTTTTATTTTTGACTATAAACAGTATTCTTTACTATTTTTTTAATGAAAACTAACTATAAAATAAATTATATAATGTAGGATGATGTTTAAGTTAGCTATGGTTCAGGTTAGCCAATAAGGTTCAGGGGAATCCTGTCCAATCAGACTTCAAGCTTGATTGGCGGGTTGTTGTAGGCTAATTCGTTATATCGTCAAAACTGCATTATCATCATCAGTGATCATCATTCATCATCATCATCATGCCAAAGTGGGGTAAATATAAAAAGTCCTACAGAAAGGAATGGGAGAGCGACCAGTCTTTAAAAACATGGATTACACCTGTGGTAGGCGATGATACAAAGGCATTTTGTAAATACTGTCAATCAGAAATCAGAGCACAGTTAAATGATTTGAAAGAGCATGCTAATACAAAAAAACACAAATCGCGCTGTGCACCAAGTATAAAAACTTTTACTGTGTCAGCGGGAGCAGCAGGGCAGTGTCCGATCAAAGATGACCAAAAGCGCTGTGAAATTAGAATTGCTGCTTACATTGCTTGTCACAGTTCAATAAATGCGGTGGACGATTTGTCAGACATTTTGAAAGATGAGATGGGAACATTCCAAATGCACCGGACAAAGTGTACAGCCATTATCAAATCTGTCCTCGCGCCACACTTCAGAGAAGAACTTGTGGAGGATATTGGGGAGTCTCCATATTCCCTGTATCTCGATGAAAGCACTGACATATCCGTGAACAAACTTCTTTGCATTTGTGTGAAATACCACTCAAAAAAACACAGCAAGTTTGTAAGTACATATCTTGGACTTGTGGAGCTGACAGATGCTGATGCTAAAGCCATATCATACACTGTTGTCGCTTTTCTATCAAAGAACGGTCTCCGGATTAAAAACATGATGGGCATTGCCACAGATGGTGCCAGCGTAAGATGTGGGAAAAAACCACTCGGTTTTCACCCTACTTAAACAAATACAGCCAAACCTGCAGCTTATTCGCTGTGTTTGCCATTCACTTGACATTGTTGCAAATAAAGCAATGCAGCTTCTTCCAAGCAACATAGAATACATGGTTAGAGAAACCTACAACTGGTTCGCACATTCGGCAAAGCGGCAGTATGAGTACAAGAACATATACGAGACTATCAACAACGGGGGCTGCCCCTTGAAATTAATAAGTCCAAGCTGTACCCGTTGGCTTGTGATGGCTGACTGCATTAACCGCATTGTGGATCAAAAAGATGCCCTCACACTGCACTTTAACATGGCTTCAAGTACAGAACACTGCTATACTGCTCGGCTTTTAAAGGAAATGTACAATGACAAAACTAATCTCCTTTACATGTACTTTCTTCAGCCTGTTCTGATGGAAATCAAAGCTGTAAATAAATGCTTTCAATTAGAAACAGGAAACTCTCTCGGTGTGTTTAGAGACTTGGAAAGGCTGTACATGACAACTGTGAGACGCATTCTCAAACCGAGCGTCTTGCGTAATCACAAGCAGCTCCGTGAACTTGACCTCACACAGTCTGGCATATTCCTGTCCCCTCTGGATGCGGACCTGGGTACCACATTTATGGACAAACTGGAGGAAAGGTTAGCCCCAGACATGAAGGAGAGAATTTCTTCGCGTTGTATGGATTTTCTAAAAGAACTTGTAAAGCAGTACCAATTGCGTTTACCTGCTTCAATGGAAATCCTGAGCAAACTGGAGCTCTTCTCCCCGAAATCTGTTATGTCCACTATAAATAGGCCTGGAGTAAAGGACTTGCCAGCTGATCTTTTCTCGTGCCCCATTGGTACATTAGAAACGCGGTGGAGGAATGTGGCAACCGCAAACTTCTCTGATGATCAGGACATTGACAAGTTTTGGCTCGAAGTCGAAGCGTTTAAAGATGCAGGGGGGCACAAGTGTTTCCAGGAATTGGCGCAAGGTGCCATAAGACTTCTTGTTCTGCCTGTTTCCAATGCCCATGTTGAGCGGGCATTTTCCCTCGTCTCGCTTTTAAAAGATGACACTAGGAATCGCATGGGACTACCTTTACTCTCCAGCATCATGGATGTGCGCACTGGCCTGGTCAGAAATGGGTTTACCTCGGCAACATTCAAACCTCCCAGGCAGTTGCTGGAGAGATTTGACTCAACGATCTATTAATCAAACTGGTTGTGACTGTACAAAGTTGGTCCTATTATTAAATAGTTCTAGAATTGTTCTATAATAAAGACGTTTTCATCAATTCTGCGGGGATTATCTACGTTAACTTCATATTAAAAGGTAAGCGTGTTTATGCTATTAGCCTACAGTTTATTTTGATGTACAATTCTGATGTTTGATCAGTAATAGCTGATATAGTGTCTAGTGACGATTCAGTGTATCATTCAGTCATTATTTTATTTAAAATTAAAAGAAGGACAAAACGGGAATTCATGTTGATTCGCCCAGTGGTCTATAAGTTAAATAATAATAATAATTTTAATAATGATAATATATAAAAAAAATTAGTTGGTAATTAAGCACAAATTTGTAAGTAGCCTACTAATACAAAAAGAAAAGTATAATGAAATGATTTGAGAATTGGCCTATTAGAAAAGAACTGTAGTTCTGACAATAGTAGCACAAGAACAATAAAAAATGTTCAGCATCAATCAGCCTGTGTGGTCAGAACGCGGATGTGTAGAGCGATGCTGACAACGGATGCAATGTCATGTGGCTGGTTGTGTTGTAATCTTTAAAGAAGTCAGGAAGCTTCCAAAACTAATGCTATATCGAAAGGGTTTTTAGTAAAAGAGACGGTCGCGTTTGCTAGATACTGTCTTAGTCTCATGTGTAATCATGGCCTAGTTAAGTGTTAACGAACGTCTTCTGAACGCAAGCGTCTCTTTTATCATAAATCCTTTCGACGCATTTGCGATTTTATGACCACTTTAGCGACTTATTTTCCAAAAAGCGACTAGCGACAAATCTAGCTATTTTCTGAATAAGCCTTGGCGACTTAGCGAAACATTCTGGTTCACTTCTACATCCCCAGGAGAGCGAGTTTTTGCATTCCCAGCGCAGCACCGCCTCTCTGTCTACTCTACAGTGTGAGCACCCGTCAGGGTGAAGCAGCTGAAGACCGTTCTGACCTGTCACAGTTCGCAAGTACAAATCAGTGTTTCCAGTGTTTGAGCATTTATGATCACGAAACGCGATGAAACGCCTTGACTATTGACGTGTAAACATGAGCACCGACGGAATTTTGGCTGTTCCACGAAAATTATTGCTGGTGTGTATGTAGCCCCGTCATAAGGGAAGCTTTTTAGTATGTTTACTTTGTTTTATAATTTTTACCTATTAACAGCTTAATGCGTTATTCTTGTAGGTAATATATCACTGTTTCTTTGGTTCGCTGGTATATGCAAAGAGTATACATTCATATGCGTTTCCCCTTTAAGAAGTTTTTTCAATGTTGAAGTTTGGTTTATGTGCACTTGGTAAAAACGTGGGTTTCTGACATCATGTTTTAGTATACTGGGTTGATTGGGTGAATAAGTGCTTAGACCCGCCTATGTATAAGATATAAGGATGTGATTGGTCAAGGAGAGGGAGGAGAGTAGAAGAAAGTAATCGAAAAATAGCTGAAGTATATACTCAAACCGCAAGTTATATTGGGATTGTCGTGAGTGTTTTTGTAAATTGATGTGTACTGGTTGACACAGGCAATGTGTTACAGTATTGTTCACCGAGACTGTTCAACCGTGAGCGAGAGCGGTAGCACGTTCGGCTATTCTTCAAGTATTTGCCGGATCTATGGAATGATATTCCGCGCATTACCGTTTGCATTTTCGTTTAAGCAAACGCACACTGACTGCCAAATTTCAAATGGAAAAGCAAAGTCAGTTTGCAACTGTGTTTCCCATATCTTACGAGTTTTGACCCTGTCATATTTAAATGGTAATTTCAATTACCACGTCTGTTTTTTCACTTCCTCAGCGTCGCGTGTGTAGCCAGCCAAAACTCAAATGGAATCGCAATTCCCTTAGTATTTCCATTTCCGATGCCTTACACGGAAAAGTGACGTCACTCACAGTAGACAGTCAAGAGGTGATGCCCTGAAGTACAGAGACTCCGAATTCGTTTAAACAACAATGGAGGTAGTTGGTGAAATGGCAGTCAGTGTGCGTTTGCTTAAACGAAAATGCAAACGGTAATGCGCGATTTGCAATTGCGTTTGGATTATGTCACAGTTTATGCGTCCCCATATTGAAAACGCAATTGCAAATACAATTTGTAATTCCATTTTAATAATGTCCGGAATATCATTCCATAAGGATCACATAGCGAAAGTTTTTTTTTCTTTGCTACAAACTTTAATAGTGGCCGTGTTCACTTCATCGTCGGACGCAATTAAGGAACTACATAGCTCTTGTCGCAATACCGGATAGTCGGCATCATCCGCGCACTTCTTTTTTGAGGATTTTCAATGTGAACACACTACTCAAACTATTTATTCTACAAAATGCCGTAGAAGAGTGCATAAGTGCTGTGTTTAACCTTTTCTGTTTTACCGGTTTGCCACTGTTAAGCTGCTTTGGAACAATGCACATTGTGAAAAGCGCTATATAAATAACTTGAATTGAATAAATGCGCGATTTGGGACGCAGCTATATTTTCACTCACATACATACTCACTCACGTGTGTTAATAAATAGCTGTCTGCCTTCTAACCCCATTGCCCCGAGTCTGCTTACTGTTACAATACTTCTAAACAACCTAGAACATTTAAAACACTTAAAAATTCAACTTTAGTTATCTTTTATTCACCCTAATGTTTACTTTTTCAATTGCTTAAGACTTTCTTTCATGTAATGCAAAAAAATAAAATGTTGTGATTGGATAAAATGGATAAGAAGACTTCACATATGAACTTGAATCATATCACAGCTTTTTGTTAAGAGCACTGTGGAACAGGTGGTTGAAAAATTATTAGCACAATTGCGCTTCAATGCTGTTGCTCTGCACAAGTGAATGCCAACAGTTTCCTGTCACACAACTAACTTTCTCCCTTTGCAGTTTACATTTGACAGAGGTATTAATTGCCCTTTTATATCTCTATTTATAGACATGTAACATCATGCTGCGGTGAACCAAGCAACATGTTTATTTTACAGTCATTCAGATTGTGTTACACAATTAAAATATGCTTAATCTTAAGAACAATATAATATTTCTTAATAACATTTTCATTACACTTTGATACTTTGGTACATCTGTTGCCCAAAATGTAGGTTATGCTTAAATTAAGTCATTCTCATATTTAAAAGGGTAAGCTTATCAACCACATGTGCTTGCATGGCTGGGTAAGCTTATCAACCACATGTGCTTGCATGGCCGTGGGAAGAGACAAAACTTTGATTTCACAAGACTATCACAAAACCACAGACAATATGTGTGCAAACTTACAATGGGTTTCTTCACAGTAAGATGACTCATTTTAATACTGGCATGTGTGGGTGCGTGGAAGTAACGAGCCACGACAAATATTCCGTTGCCTGAACAATTCCTTTACTTCACATTTTCACTACAATACATTATATCAACATCATACCTTCTTAGTTTATCATATTTTTTTGTTTTCTTCGTTCAAAATTAAAATGGACCGCTTCTTGTTAAAGAATGTGTAACAGGTAGAATTCCAAAGGTAATTGTTATTGATAACATTTTTTT
The DNA here is from genome assembly GCA_029783895.1 of Triplophysa bombifrons. NCBI lineage: Eukaryota > Metazoa > Chordata > Actinopteri > Cypriniformes > Nemacheilidae > Triplophysa > Triplophysa bombifrons. The sequence continues at coordinate 15,582,993 of CM056456.1, read as the reverse complement.
TCCTTCAGAAGATCAATAATATCAGAACGGAAATCAGTAAAGCTTCATGCGGCAGTCAGGTCAGTCTAACTTCAGTACAACAACATCAGAAATGAATTCCTCAGACAATTGATCACAAAACCATGGAGGAAACTGTACAGTATCTTGAAGTGTCAACTTGCAGCCTTGACAAACTTCCCACATCCTTTTTCAAAAGAGTGTTTAACTGTTTGAAAGCAGATCTCCTAAAAAGGAACTTTCCCAGAGTCCCATAAAACTTCTGTTGTCAAACCTCTACTAAAATAGAGCAATCTAGACAAAACCTTACTGTCTAACTACAGACCAATATCAAATCTTCATTTATAGGCAAGATCATTGAAAATGTTGTCTTCAATCAGCTGACAAAATTCTGTAAAATAAGTCTGGTTTCCGTCAGCATCACAGCACAAAGAATGTGCTCATAAAGGTAATAAATGATATTCAACTGAATTCTGATTCAGGCAATATAGCAGTTGTGGTATTACTCTCAGTGCTGCCGTTGACACGGTAGATCACACCATACTCCTACATAGGCTGGAAAACTGGGTAGGGCTTCCTGGGTTGGTACCTAAATGGTTCGGGTCATACCTAAAAGGGAGCGGATACTATGTGAAAATAGGCAACCATTAATCTGACTGGGCACCCATGACTTGTGGTGTTCCACAGGGCTCAATTCTTGCTCCGCTCCTCTTCAATTTGTTTATGCTCCCAATTGGCCAAATTATGAAAAAGTACCAAATTGCTTACCAGAGCTATGCAGATGACACTCAGATCGACCTATCCCTCTCACCCAATGACCTCAGGCCTATTGACTCTCTTTGACAGTACATTGATGAAATAAACAGCTGGATGTGTCAAAACATCCTTCAGTTAAATAAAGACAAAACTGAAGCCATTGCATTTGGTAACACGGATTCAACTAACAAGGTAAACACATAACTTGACATAAGAGGACTTAAAACACAAAGTAAGGTAAATTATCTTGGTGTAATTTTAGAGTCTGACCTTAGTTTTAGCAGTCATGTCAAAGAAATAGGCCAATCAGCGTACTACCATCTCAGGAGCACAGCCAGAATCAAATGTTTTGTCTCAAACAAAGATTTAGAGAAACTAGTTCTTTTCTTCACCAGCATGGTGGACTACTGTAATGGACTCCCTACTGGTCTTCCCAAAAAGACCATCAGACAGCTGCAGCTCATACAAAATGTTGCTGCCAGGATTCTGACCAGAACCAAAAAATCTGAATCAATCCTCAGGTCCTTACACTGGTTACCAGTTACTTTTAGAATCAACTTCAAAGTAGTATTAATTGGCTATTAATCACTCAATGGTCTATAGGTCTTAAATACATCTCAGATATGCTTATTGAGTATAAACCAATCAGACTTCTCAGATCATTAGGATCAAGTCAGTTAGAGATGACAAGGGTTCACTCAAAACAAGGCAGGTCAGCGTTTAGCCATTACGCCAACCGTAACTGGAATCTGCTTACAGAAGACATCAGACGTTCACCAACAGTAGCTACTTTAACATTTTTAAACATTAAAAACACACTTGTTTAGCTTTGCATTTACAACCTGAGCACTGTGCTGGTCTACATAAACTGCAGTTCTATTTCTAATTTATTTTTATTTTGCTCTTATTCTTTTACTATATACAGTACACTCACATTTTAATAGATTTTATTGCTGTTTTATTGTTTCTTAAAATCTAAAGTATTTGTGATCTTAAATAATTAGCAATTTAAAGATACGTCTTACTTCACACTGTCAATCATTTTATGTAAAGCACTTTGAATTGCCCTTGTGTATGAAATGTGCTGTTTAAATAAACTTGCCTTTCCTTGCCTTGCCTATGGTAACTAGCAAGGGGACGGAGCTTTACAGAAACAACGGGGGAATGTTCAAGCTCAAACCGGTGCACAACGTTTCGCTACGGTGTCTGGGTTGAACAACATGTTTCCTGGGTCCAAGTAAAGTCATTCAAATGTGTCTGCTGCAGCTTGGTATACGCAACAATTGAAGATATTATAAGAGATTTCATCAGGCTCTGAAAGTTCTTTAAAAAGAACACAAAGAATTTCCATCTCAGCTGCCATAGTTCAACTCTTGCGTCCTCGCAACAGGGTGTTTAATCGCACCACCGTTTCCGTTTAAAATAAGTTTTGCAATGTTTTGTCTGGGCTGAACGCAGCCTAGGAATGATCTTTACACATAGGCTATGGCTGAAAACTATGCTTTTTAAAATCTAATACTGGTTTACAGACAATGAGCCATGACAAATATCATGCAGATCCTTTGGCTTCAAACACCCTGGGGCCCGTTCATCCTTATTTTGGAACCACTGCTGTTTTAGACTTTTGACATGACGTGTAAGCGTAATACAGTTGAAAGAAAAAGTATGTGAACCCTTTGGGCTTACTTGGATTTCTTCATAAATTGGTCATAAAATGTGTTCTGATCTTCATCTAAGTCACAACAATAGAGAAACACAGTCTGCTTAAACTAATACCGCACAAACATTATATGTTTTTATGTTTTTATTGAACACAACATGTAAACATTACACATAGTGCAGGGTGGAAAAAGTATGTAAACCCTAGGCTAATGACTTCTCCAAGAGCTAATTGGAGCCAGGAGTCAGCCAACCTGGGGTCCAATCAGTGTGATGAGATTGGATGAGTTGATTAAAGCTGGCCTGTCCAATAAAAAACACACCAGTTTTGAGTTTGCTGTTCTGAAGAAGCGTTGTCTGATGTGAACCATGCCTCGCACAAAAGAGCTCTCAGAAGACCTACAATCAAAAATTGTTGACTTACATAAAGCTGGAAAGGGCTACAAAAGTATATCTAAAAGCCTTGATGTCCATGTGTCCACGGTAAGACAGATTGTCTTCAAATGGAGAAAGTTCAGCACTGTTGCTACACTCCCTAGGCGTGGTCGTCCTGTAAAGATGACTGCAAGAGCACAGCGCAGAATGCTCAATGAGATGAAGAAGAATCCTAGAATGTCAGCTAAACACTTACAGAAATCTCTGGCACATTCTAACATTTTTGTTGACAAATCTACAATAAGGAAAACATTAAACAAGAATGGACTTCATGGGAGGACACCACGGAGGAAGCCACTGCTGTCCAAAAAAAACTTGGCAGCACGTTTGAAGTTTGCAAAAGAGCACCTGGATGTTCAACAGCACTACTGGCAAAACATTCTGTGGACAGATGAAACCAAAATTGAGTTATTTGGAAAGAACACACAACGCTATGTGTGGAGAACAAAAGGCACAGCACACCAACATCAAAACCTCATCCCAACTGTGAAATATGGTGGAGGGGCATCATGGTTTGGGGCTGCTTTGCTGCCACAGGCCCTGGACGGATTACTGTCATCGATGGAAAAATGAATTCCAAAGTTTATCAAGACATTTTGCAGGAAAACTTAAGACCATCTGTCCGCCAACTGAAGCGTAACAGAGGATGGACGATGCAACAGGACAACGACCCAAAGCATAGAAGTAAATCAACAACAGAATGGCTTCAACAGAAGAAAATACGCCTTCTGGAGTGGCCCAGTCAGAGTCCTGACCTCAACCCGATTGAGATGCTGTGGCATGAGCTCAAGAGAGCGATTCACACCAGACATCCCAAGAAAATTGCTGAACTGAAACACTTTTGTAAAGAGGAATGGTCCAAAATTTCTCCTGACCGTTGTGCAGGTCTGATCTGCAACTATAGGAAACGTTTGGTTGAGGTTATTGCTGCCAAAGGAGGGTCAACCAGTTATTAAACCCAAAGGTTCACATACTTTTTCCACCCTGCACTATGAATGTTTACATGTTGTGTTCAATAAAAACATGAAAACATATAATGTTTGTGCGGTATTAGTTGAAGCAGACTGTGTTTCTCTATTGTTGTGACTTAGATGAAGATCAGAACACATTTTATGACCAATTTATGAAGAAATCCAAGTAAGCCCAAAGGGTTCACATACTTTTTCTTTCAACTGTATAATCGGAGTGTCTATTAAGTACAAATAGTCAACCTTATTGGTAGATTGGAATCGAGAGTGTAAGAACGAGGGCATTAGAAATAGCTGCAGTGGCGTAAGGTGTAAAGCGTACACAGCTTTGACACCGGAGAGCTGGGATTTAATACATTTTGTCAAAATCACTCTTTCACTTTTTCTATCACATATCAGACCATGAGGCATTTGTTTTCAATTAAATTAATTGGAAACTTAAAATTAAGTTTAATTCATATAATTTAGGGTAAGGTAAGGGGTAGGGCTTTATTATCTCAATAAGTTAACATCATTTTATGATTTAAAATATAATGATTTACACTTTGTTATTATTGCATAATGTTCAATGCACAACAATACAGAGCTGCAAATTGTCTCTGCGACTATTTATAAGTACCAATAGCATTTAACTACTACGTTTAATCCAAAGAAAATACAGCCTTTTTCGCATAGAGTAAATAGCATGTCACTAAGAAATGATGCTACATTCACTTAGTGTAAACATAACCTTCTACTATTAAAACTAAGTCTAAATAGTATATGTCGCTATTTTAAATTTTGTGTAAAAAGTATCTATCATTACAGCAAATAGCCACGGCTTAAGATAATTGATACTATCTCATACATTTCTAAGTGTCTTATTACTCAAGTCACTGTGGAAATCAGAAAATTTTCTTCTATACTTTCTAACAACAAACATTGTATAGTCTAGCATTAAAATGACATTGATTACATTTAGCTAAGTACAAGTTATTTAGAAAGGGCCTGAGGTTGGTTAGGAGGGTTTGATGAGGATGATAAGGTGATTGAGGAATAATTTTTTAGGGAGGATAGTCCGTTTTTGTCAGAGGGTGCCAATGCTGTTAAGGAGGGTGCCGATGCTGTTGTGGAGGGTGTGGAAGCTGTGGAGTAGGGTGCAGAAGCTTTGGAGGAGGGTGCTGATGTTGTTTAGGAAGGTGCTGATGCTGCTGTGGAGGGTGCTGAAGATGTTGAGGAGGGTGCTGATGCTGTTAAGGAGGGTGCTGATGTTGTTGAGGAGGGTGCTGATGTTGTTGAGGAGGGTGCTGATGCTGTTAAGGAGGGTGCTGAAGATGTTGAGGAGGGTGCTGATGTTGTTAAGGAGGGTGCTGATGCTGTTGTGGAGGGTGCTGAAGATGTTGAGGAGGGTGCTGATGTTGTTGAGGAGGGTGCTGATGCTGTTAAGGAGGGTGCTGATGCTGTTAAGGAGGGTGCTGAAGATGTTGAGGAGGGTGCTGATGTTGTTGAGGAGGGTGCTGATAATGTTAAGCAGGGTGCTGATCCTGTTAAGGAGGGTACTGATGTTGTTGAGGAGGGTGCTGGTGCAGTTGAGGAGGGTACTAATGTTGTTGAGGAGGGTGCTGATGCTGTAGTGGAGGGTGCTGATGCTGTTGTGCAGGGTGCTGATGTTGATGAGGAGGGTCCTGATGCTGTTGTGGAGGGTGCTGATGTTGTTGAGGAGGGTACTGATGTTGTGGAGGAGGGTGCTGATGCTGTTGTGCAGGGTGCTGATGTTGTTGAGGAGGGTCCTGATGCTGTTGTGGAGGGTACTGATGTTGTGGAGGAGGGTACTGATGTTGTTGTGGAGTATGCTGATGCTGTGGAGGAAGGTGCTGATGGTGTTGAGGAGGGTGCTGATGCTGTTGTGGAGGGTGCTGATGCTGTTGTGTAGGGTACTGATGTTGTTGAGGAGGGTACTGATGTTCTTTTGGCGGGTGCTGGTGCTGTTGTGGAGGGTGCTGATGCTGTTGTGCAGGGTGCTGATGTTGTTGAGGAGGGTCCTGATGCTGTTGTGGAGGGTGCTGATGTTGTTGAGGAGGGTACTGATGTTGTTGAGGAGGGTGCTGATGTTGTTGAGGAGGGTCCTGATGCTGTTGTGGAGGGTGCTGATGTTGTTGAGGAGGGTACTGATGTTGTTGAGGAGGGTGCTGATGCTGTTGTGGAGGGTGCTGATGCTGTTGTGGAGGGAGCTGATGCTGTGGTGGAGGGTGCTGATGGTGTTGAGGAGGGTACTGATGTTGTTGAGGAGGGTGCTGATGCTGTTGTGGAGGGTGCTGATGCTGTGGTGGAGGGTGCTGATGGTGTTGAGGAGGGTACTGATGTTGTTGAGGAGGGTGCTGATGCTGTTGTGGAGGGTGCTGATGCTGTTGTGGAGGGTGCTGATGCTGTGGTGTAGGGTGCTGATGTTGTTGTGGAGTTTTGGGTTGATTTGTCCAGAAGATTTATCAGTTTGTCAGAGAATGACAACCAGTCTTCAGACATCAATACATTGAGTTCTGGAATGCTGTGGTAATTGCGGTTAGCTGTTTCCCTTGCCTTCTCTTGCAGTCCCATCTCTACTAAAGTTATTGCCTCATCTTCATATAGCTCTTCATATAGGTTTTGGTAGGGGTTTTTGAAACAGCACTGACGTACAATATACACAATGAACCCAATTGCTGGTATTGCAAGGAGAGCTCCTAGGCCAGCCATCTATTAAAAAAACATTAGGTCATGAATAATTTCGGTGGAATTACATTATAGCAAAGAATTTCACGTAATATGTTATTTTCTTAATAATATTCATAAAGGAATATAAAGTTTTTAAATTATGGTTTTATTTATTAAGGGAAAAACAATCAAAACATTTCTGACCCTATTTGAAAAAGTAATTGCTCCCTTGGTAAATCAAGAATTAACTGTGATGAATTGAATTGAGACTGTGCAAAACTGGCATCCATGGGAGAGTTCCAGAGCGAAAGACACAGCTGACCAAAAAGAACACAAAGGCTCGTCTCACATTTACAAAAAAACATCTTGATGATTCCCAAAACTTTTGGGCAAATATTCTGTGAACTTATGAGATAAAGGTCGAACTTTTTGGAAGGTGTGCGTCCCTTTACTTCTTGCGTAAAACTAACACATTCACAAAAAGAACATCATACCAACAGTCAAACATGGTGGAGGTAGTGTGATGGTCTGGGGCTGCTTTGCAGCTTCAGGACCTGGACGACTGGCCATGATTGATGGAACCATGAATTCTGCGATCTATCAGAAAATCCTAAAAGAGAATGTCTGGCCATCGGTTTGTGACCTCAAGCTTAAACGCACTTTGGTAATTAGGGAAAAAACAATCCAAACATCAATCCAATCATTGCAGCAGGGCAATGATCCGAAACAAACCAGCTATTCCTCCTCAAAATGCCTAAAAAAAGCAAAATAAAGGTTTGGAGTGCCCTAGTCAAAGTCCGGACTTAAATCCAATTGAAGTACTGTGGCATGACCTTAAAAAGGATGACCATGCTAGAAGAACAGTGTTGGGCAGTAACGCGTTACTGTAGTTATTACTTTTTTGGTCATGGTCACTAAAATAGTAATTAGATTATAGTTCCAAGTCCATGTAACTATACGTTACAGCTGCTTTACATCGTTGCCGTTTTATAGTTTTCTCAATTATATTGTAAAAGCGAAATAGCTTTTTCAAAGTCTGGACGCCTGCCTGTCGCAACCGTGACGTCATCAAACTGAAAACTGTAAGGACCGGTGCGGAAAGTACTACCAAAGACACACCATGAAAAGCCTACCACCTTACGCTAAAAACTCATAACGACCAATGCTATTGCCGCGGCTTCAACGGATTGGACGGAACACAGGCAAGGAGACAAGACGCTGTTATATGATTGGAGCTTTATGCTCCAATTGTAAGTATTACAGACCCATACATTTCTCTATAATAAGACAATCTTTGGTACTACCAGTGAAAACAAACTCAGAATGGAGAGAGAAACGTATGCGTTCTGTAGCTGGAAATGCAATTCTTGTTTGAGTTTATTTCTGTTAAAGCCAAGAACATTGTTGTGCATTGTCGGTCATATGGTGGTAAGCAAAAACCTCTCTCCCGCGAAAAACAATGCGAAAGGGCAGTACAGCATGGTTAAACTTCTCCAGACAATAACGTTATCGGGCACGGAGAGCAATGAGTCAATATGTACTGTTGAGTACAAGGCTGGTATTAGCAATTTTGTCAGATTAGTTTTTGCTGCTCTAACGCTGTTATATTTATTATATGACGAAGAAATCATCATAGAAATATGCAGAAGAGCTAGTTAAGATATACAAGTTTAAGAAACTAAGGAGAGACTTTACATTATAGAGTTAAAATGTTAAAAAAAGGAAAATGTCATTGAGTTTCATTATTATTATTATTTATGACAGGCTTTATTATGGAATAAGCAGAAATAATTTATTATAATAATTAAAGACAGTTAATTTAGTTTGTTGCGAGATAGAGTGTGCACTGCCCAATAAAGTTTAGTAATGAGAAGGCTGAAGAGGTTATTTTGTTTTTTGAGAGATGGGGGTAACGTTAGTAATGTAACAAATTACTTTTGGAATAAATTAATCAGACCAGTAACTCGATTACTTTTAAAAGGAGTAATCAGTAATTTAATAACATTTCCAGAGTTACTTGCCCAATACTGTCGAAGACCCTCCAATGTGGCTGAATTAAAACAAATGCTTGATTGCAGTTGTTGCCGCCAAGGGTGGCAAAACTATTATTAGGTTTAGGGGGCAATTACTTTTTCACATACGGTCAGAAATGTTTGGATTGATTTCCCTAAGTAAAAGAAAACATAATTTAAAAACTGCATTTTGTGATTACTCAGGTTTTCTTTGTGTAATATTAAAATTTGTTTGATGATCTGGATCATTAAAGCATGACAAATATGCAAAAAAAAACGAAATCAGCAAGGAGGCAAATACTTTTTCATTTCTCTCTATATATAGATGCTTCCAAATTGAGATAACTTTATATCAATACAACTGCAGTTTTTTTTTATTACAGCCAAAATAAATAAAAAAAATACAGCTACTAACACGATGAAACACAATAAAAACATGATAACATAAAAAACGGTTTAAAAATGGAGTTATCTCTGTCATGGTTCCACTATCATGTCATGTTTTATTCTTGTCTCAAGTGGAGCCATGGCATTGCCTGATGGTTTTATGTGGGGAGAGATGTTTTTGACACCGATGGTCTTCCATACTCTCCCCGAGTCACGTCATTGTTCCCTACCCTCCTGTTTCATAGTTAGTGTTAATTACCTCTCCTATAAAGACTCCTCATGTTTCTTTGTCTCGTTGCTCGTGCATTGTTTGTGATACCCTGTATGCTGTTCTTGTTCCTGTCACCATTCGTCTCACCTTGTTCCTGTTTCCCGTGTCTAAGTGAGTTTAGTCTAGTGTTGTTACCAGTGTTTGTTTTGTAGTTTAGTGAGTGAGTGTTTCTTGTTTAAGTATATATCTCCCTGTCTTGTTTTCCCCCACGTGGGTTTTTGTTTTGCCTGTTTAGTCTTGTTATTTGTTTAATAAATCTTTGTTTACCATCAATACCGTCTGTGTCTGCCTGCACTTGGGTTCCCACGCCATGTCTCTGTGTGAGATTCATGACAGAATGCACGAGCCAAAATCGAACCCAGTAGGCAGCATGGACGGTACGACGTTGTCCTTGCGGTCTCGCCAGGCCCACTTGCTGCTTGGATTCCGCCAGGGGTCTTACGGTGACCAGGAGTTCGGCAGGGCATTCTCGGCGGTGGCGGAGGTGACCGAGTTTGGTGAGGCGGAGTTGAAGACGATCTTCAACTGCTGCCTCACCCGGCGCCTCACACCGTCAGAGAAGAGGCTGCTGTCTCCCTTGGGGTTTGCGGACATGGTCAGGTACGTGGCCAACCGGAGCGATCCCGGGGGTGAGGTTCCACATGGGACTTTCGCCCCACGGTCGAGCGCTGCGGAGGGTCTCGTCCTGGCTGCCGCTGCCCTGGGGGATTCAGTACCCTCTGGCTCGAGCTCCATGGTCGCCGGTTCTTCTGGTGGAGTCCGAGATGAGTGGGTGGCTAGAGACTCGAGGACGACGTCGCGGGATACCTCCTTCCCGGTACTCCCTCGGTCCCCCACTGGCCCGGCTAAGTCAGCCGCGGTCCAGACCGACCTGAGAGGGAGAAGAAGGCCACGTGGAGGTCGTCCCAGGCCGAAGTTGCTGTCCTGCCCCCCAGTGCAGCAACCGGCAACAGTTCCGGAGTTCCCGAGTCCGGAGTTCCCGAGTCCGGAGTTCCCGAGTCCGGAGTTCCCGAGTCCGGAGTTCCCGAGTCCTGTGGTCCCGAGTCCTGTGGTCCCGAGTCCTGTGGTCCCGAGTCCTGTGGTCCCGAGTCTCAAGGTCCCTAGCCCGGTCCAGCAACCGGCACCAAGCCCGGTCCAGCAACCGGCACCAAGCCCGGTCCAGCAACCGGCACCAAGCCCGGTCCAGCAACCGGCACCAAGCCCGGTCCAGCAACCGGCACCAAGCCCGGTCCAGCAACCGGCACCAAGCCCGGTCCAGCAACCGGCACCGAACGCTGCCCAGCCGCCTGAGAACGCTGCCCAGCCGCCTGAGAGCGCTGCCCAGCCGCCTGAGAGCGCTGCCCAGCCGCCTGAGAGCGCTGCCCAGCCGCCTGAGAGCGCTGCCCAGCCGCCTGAGAGCGCTGCCCAGCCGCCTGAGAGCGCTGCCCAGCCGCCGTCAAGTCCGGCATTCCAGCCGGCGTCAAGCCCTGTCCTGCCGGCCTTCCGACCGGCGTCAAGCCCTGTCCTGCCGGCCTTCCGACCGGCGCCCAGCCCTGTCCAGCCGGCCTTCCGACCGGCGCCCAACCCGTTTATTGTCTTGTCGTGTATGCCCCTAGTCATGTTTGCCTTGTCTGTCTGGTTTTTGTCCTTGTCCAAGTTAGTCTTGTCTTGTTAGTTGCCCCTTGATGAACACCTGGAGGTGTTCATTTGAGGGGGGGCTTATGTCATGGTTCCACTACCATGTCATGTTTTATTCCTGTCTCAAGTGGAATCATGGCATAACCTATGGTTTTGTGTGAGATTGAATAGTTCTTTCTCGTGTCTCGTCATTGTTCCCTACATCTCGTTCCTCGTCAGCCTCTCCTTAGTGCTAATCCCCAGCACCTGTTGCTCGTTATGATCCTCTGTTGTTTCCCCTATAAAGAGTCCTCACGTTTCTTTGTCTCGTTGCTCGTGCATTATTTGTGACACCTTGTTTGTGATACCTTGTTCGATGACCGTGTTCTTGTACTTGTTCCAGTCTCTGTACCTGTTATATTGCTGTCCCTGAATGTTCTTGTTGTCGTGTCAAAGTAAGTGTTAGTTTAGTGTTGTTACCAGTGTTTGTTTTGTAGTTTAGTGAGTGAGTGTTTCTTGTTTAAGTATATATATCCCTGTCTTGTTTTCCCCCACGTGGGTTTTTGTTTTACCTGTTTAGTCTTGTTATTTGTTTAATAAATCTTTGTTTACATCTATACCGTCTGTGTCTCCCTGCACTTGGGTTCCCACGCCATGTCTCTGTGTGAGATTCATGACATATCTCATATTGGAACCAATTGAGGCAAAATTTGGGATTGTTGAGAAGGGTTCATCGAGCAGTGTTATTACACCTTTTGAGTATGAAGATACGTCATTCAAATCGTTGAGTTGTGTAAAGCAGAAATAATTATCTTCAGCACATTTTTTTGCCCTCTCTTGCAATTTCATCTCGGTAAAAGCTATTGCCTCGTCTTCATATAGATCTTCATATAGATTCTTGTAGGGGTTTTTATGATACTGAAAACAAAGAGATATTATGCACCACAATAGTGGAATAGTGAAGAGGAACGACAACCCTATGATCTGAAAAACATATAATACACTTATAAATATACTTATAAGAGAGATGAGGAAACAGTTATTTTTCTCTTACTGTATAAAAATGATAATACAAAACCAAAATGTAATAGCAAAATGTTTAAGCAATCACAATGCATCTATTATGATAAGGTAATTTATATTACATTTCATTCTTTTGTTAATTTGATTTAATGTTAAATAACATACCTCTGATACTGTCTGATGATGTTTTATGTTGTTATACTCATCAGGGGTGAGTTTCTCCTTCTCTTTACAAGGAATCTGATTATGCCAGGACGTAATATTAACTTCTGTTAGACGCAAGCAAACAAAGACGTCCCCGTCAATTAAAACTGTAATAATCCATAGACAAGAAAGAAAAAAGTTTCTCATCATATGTTTGAAGATGAAGCAGCAGGTTGGGGAGCGGGGATCACAGCAGGAACCTCGGCATTTACAGAATTTATGTTTGCAATTGTATTTCCAAGTCCCTAGACAAACAACTGTAGATGTTTTAGCAGTTAAGATTAGAATGCAAAAAATAATGATAACCGGAAAAACAATATACAGTACACAAAACACGGTGTTGGTTGAAGGATCACATGGGCATTGAAAGTCCAGTTTGAATGTGTACTGAAAAACAAGAAATAAAAAAGTAACTGCAAATGCACTTCCAGGAGTGGACAGATTCTTCAGCAGGCCGGATTCAATGTTAGGATGATCTGGATGTACCATGGTGACAGATCCTTGCAGCTCCGATTCATTTGACTTGGTAACGCTGTGTAGTTACAACTGACAAAAACTTCCCTTAACAAAATCCTCCCCTTAATGTTGATCAGAGTAACGTCTACAGACACTGGTACTCTGATAAAACCCACACCCCCTCTCTCACTCCATATTCTCATGTGTACATTTTGCAAATCTCATGCACTCTTTTTAAACAGCTGTAAACATTTACATTTACATTTAGTCATTTAGCAGACGCTTTTATCCAAAGCGACTTACAAGTGGGGTAGGTAATGGAAGCAATTAGGACATCATAAGTACAACAAAAGCATAAGTGCAATCAAAAATAAGGTTCATATAGTCCAACACAGTATACAGAAACAGAATTTTTTTTTTTTTTAAAGAAGAGAAGAAAAGAGTAGAGAAGAGAGTTGAGTCAGAACAGATCAGTCAGATGTCAGATGTAAACACAGACAGAAAACTTTAAACAAAATTACTTTTTCCATTAAGTATGTATACCAACAATGGATGGAAACAATCTGAGAGGTAGAGGAGAATGAGTATGTTTAAGAGGTGGTAAATAAGGTTTGAGGAGGAAGAGCATAAGGAAGAGCAAGACCCCTTTTGTAGAATATAATTAGCCAGCATTGACAAATGTGTTGCGTTTGGTTGGTGCCGAATATTGCACACTCTATTGCAAACCAATAGAGGTTTATTCCTCTATTGTGTTATGGATGAAGTCCTCTGTCCAGACCTGCATGAAAAAGTGATACTCAGACAGAATTAATTTAATATTTCACTTTGATTTTGATGTAAAGCCACAGTACATTTGTTTTCATCCATAAACCTTTTACAGTGCATTAATGTCACACTGGTATTTTCAAAAATGTCAAAGATAATAGCAGCGTTATTAGTCCTAAATGTGTTTTTAGGATTATATAATAGTGGTTTTAAACCCGTCTTGAAGCACCCCAAGTACTAGACATGACATAACGCATACACTGAATTGTGGTGTAGTTTCACTCATGCTTGCCATCATGGAAATAACCAGAACAACAACAATCTCCACAAACATGTATAAAAAGCAGATAGGATCTCTCCCTCCACACACAACCTAAGGCTATTCCATGACTCCGCCCCAAGACAAAGAATAGACATGAATTGATGGCGGAATCATGACATAAGCCCCCCCTTAAATGAACACCTCCAGGTGTTCATCATGGGGTAGACTGACTAGACAAGGCATATTAGGTGACAGACAAGACTAGACAAAACATGGAAAACAGAATTAAAGGCAAACAAGACATGATCACGACTGGGTTAGGGCAAGGCAATAAAAAACAAGGGAGGGGGGTTGGGGAACAACAAAGTTTATGGGGGGATGTCAAATGGGGTTGGGATAGGGGGGAACAGTCTTAGTCCGTGGTGACGCTCGGGAGCGCGAAGCCTCGGGAGGCTTGACAGTGGAAGTCCTGAGGGAAAACGGGGCAGGCTTGGCTTCTGGCTGGAAGACCGGCTGGACGGGTGTTGACGCCGGCTGGAAGGCCGGCTGACACACGGACTGGAATGCTGGCTGACACAGATTTTTTTGGGGGGGGCATATTTGTCATGCTTTAATGATTCAGATCAAACTTATTTTTATATTACTTTATTTTATATTACTATATTTTATATAAAAAACAGAGATAATAAAAATAAAAAATATTAAAATTACTTTGCCAAGTCCTAGACATGGCACAAAGCATACACTGTATTGTGGCATAGTTTCACTCATGCTTGCCAAATTCATCATGGAAACAACAACAATCTGCACAAACATGCTGCAGTTGTCAGGGATCAGGACAGAACCCAAACGCAGGCAGCGACACGGATGAAACAACAATTTATCATGACATAAAGCAAAAACCCACAAAGGGGTAAAACAGGAACCAAATAAATGATATACACAGGAACAGAAACTGAATATACTGACACTAGACAAACAATTGACAGGATTACAATAAACTAACACTAAACTAGACTTTCTTGATAGGAAGACACTACAGGCAGGAACAATATGTGAAAATCCAAGGCATGGAATAAACCGTAGACCGGATACAAACATACAATGACAGAGCATAGGACAGTGAAACATGAGGACTATTTAAAGGGGAGAACTACACAGAATAATTGGCAAGTAACAGGTGAAGCGGATCACTCTCTCTTTCTCCACACAAAACCTAAGGTTATGCCTTTACTCCGTCACTAGACCAAGAATAGACATGACATGATGGCGGAATCATGAAATAAGCCCTCACTATAATTAACACCTCCAGGTGTTCATCACAGGGTAGAATGACAAGACAGGGCAGACAAGACTAGACAAAACATGATCACGACTGGGTTAGGGTGAGACAATAAAAAACAAGGGAGGGGGGGACAACAAAGTTTATAGGGGAACAACAAAGTTTATGGGGGGATGTCCAATGGGTTTGAGATAGGGGGAACAGTCTTAGTCCGGGGTGGCGCTCGGGAGCGCGATGCCCAGGGGGGCTTGACAGGGGAAGTCCTGAGGGAAACGGGGGCAGGCTTGGCTTCTGGCTGGAAGAACGGCTGGTTGGGGCTTGACGACGGCTGAAAGGCCCGCTGGACAGGGCTTGAATGCCGGCTGACACACGGACTGGATTGCCGGCTGACACACGGACTGGATTGCCGGCTGACACACGGACTGGATTGCCGGCTGACACACGGACTGGATTGCCGGCTGACACACGGACTGGATTGCCGGCTCCACAGGAGGGGACAGGATGTCGTTGCTGGGTAGCCTTCTCCGATAGCTGGGCAGCGCTCTCTGGCAGCTGGGCAGCCATCAAAAAAACAACTGGATCACCGGCAGGACAGGATGTTGACTCGACAGGCCTGGGTACCAGCGGGGATGCCGGCAGAGATCTGTGGCAGGAACAGGACACCAGAGGCCTTGACCCTGGAGGGGAGCCTGGCAGCCTCGACTGGAAGGGAGCCCGGCAGCGTCGACCCCTCCTGCAACGATCCCGCTGTCTGCTGGGTCCTATTGTGGCTGGCCCATTTGGTCAAGAACATGGGGGCTGAGGACAAGATCAGAGGACCCAAGTCCAGACAGGGACGTAAGCGGTTAAACAAGACTTTAATAATCTATAAATAAAAAACAAACACCCACAAGGGGGTAACATAACAGAACATGGAAACAGGAACAAGGACTGACTAGACTAGGCTAGACTAGACTAGACTAGACTAACACTCACACTCAAACTCACACTCACACTTGACATTAAACTACAATAAACTAGACTCTACAAGACACAGGAACTCACCACAGATGACACAAACAATGGACCAGCACATTACAGAAAACACAAGGGCATTATAAAGGTAACTAAATCAGGAGACAAATCTCCAGTACTCTTTCCACCACTGTTTTCGTATACATTTGGGTGGTTCATAAATCCGGTGGAGACGGCTGGGCAGGACTAGATGTCGACGGGACGGGGCAGGATGTCGTGGCTTGGAAGCATTCTCCGACAACTGTGCAGTGCTCTCTGTTTGATCCAGATTACCTTTTTTGAAAAACTGGGCCACGGGAATTAAATACGGGAACTAACAAAGAAGAGGCTTCTTCGACTTGATGCAGTGCCGTAAGATCTGACAGGCAGATGACATCGCCTCATCAAGTCGATCAAGCCTAAGATAACAATTGGGAGGTGTGGGTAATGAGACACAGGCTGGAAGCTAAACGAGGAAACGAGGGGGTGGGGACAAAGATGAGACTAGACTAGACTAAAACAAACAATGTCATGTCTCTCTACACTACACACATAGGTCTGTCATAATCCTGCCACTAAACTAATAAACATGCCAAAATGCATAATCATGACAATTTATTGCATTTTTGTTCCTTTTATACTGTTTTTGTTGCTGTTACGTTTAAGTCATATATAAAAACATGCAAACAAATATTGCATCCAGTATTTGTGCCTTTTCATTATATTTAATTAAAAGTGAAATTGTCATTTTTAAATGTATTTTATATAACTTAATGCGCTAGTTTGTCCAAAAATGTAATTGTTTTTAATTTACTCACTTCCAGTCCCCCAGTAGGCTTCTTCCAAGATGTGGGTGCATTGTTTTTTCAATAGATACTTATGAAGATATATGGTTGAATTAATTAAAATCAAATTACAGTTAAAAACGCTGATAAATTCAGCCCAAAAGTAATCCCTGCCCCTCGTAAGGTAAACTTGCCTCTTATAAAGTGAATCAATAACTATTATCATAGATATGTCTAGTCGCATCTTCAGGTTAATTCCAATCGCATTCATGCCCTACGCACTTAAAAGCTTGAAGTGAAAGTTCTGGAGGGAAACGGACAGCTTTTTTGTGTATATATAGCTGTATAAATCATACATAATGTATGCAGTATAAAATCTACATAGTATTGCTCTTATCTGAGACAACAATTCACGTGGTCTAGTTCCCTTCCTGCAGTTACTTTCGAGGGCACAAGTCGCGTTTGGAAATGCATGCGCACACTGACTGTCTGTAGATGTGGATTGCCGATAATAACTTTGTAAATAACATTAAGTTTCTTAACGAAAGTAACGAGATCCTGAGGTCCATTGTTGTGACATTCATCCATGACCATCACCTCATCTTGCAGCTTGATATTGCACGGCCCCATGTTGCAAGGATCTGTACACAATTCCTGGAAGCTGAAAACATCACAGTTATTGCATGGCCAGCATACTAGCCGGACATGTCACCCATTGAGCATGTTTGGGATGCTCTGGAACGGCGTATACGACAGCGTCTTCCAGTTCCTGCCAATATCCAGCAACTTCGCCCAGCCTTTGAATAGGAGTGGACCAACATTCCACAGGCCACAATCTACAATCTGATAAACTCTATGCGAAGGAGATGTGTTGCACTACGTGAGGCAAATTGTGGGCACATCAGATACTTATTGGTTTTCGGATCCCCAGACCCCCCAATACAGTAAAATCCGAAGAATCCGTGAGAATCTGAAGAACCTTGTCTGAAAGGCCATAAGGTCGCTAGACAGCTCTTGTGGACATTCCTGCAGTCAGTATGCCAATTGCCACTCCCTCAAAATTTGCAACATCTGGCATTGTGCTGTGTGATAAAACTGCATATTTTAGAGTGGCCTTTTATTGTGGCCAGCCTAAGGCACACCTGTGCAATAATCATGCTGTCTAAATAGCATCTTGATATGCCACACCTGTGATGTGGATGGATTTTATCGGCAAGGGAGAAGTGCTCACTTACATAGATTTAGACAGATTTTCGAATAATATTTGAGATTGGCCTTTTGTGTATATAGAAAAAGTAAAATGCATGCTCAATCGGATTCAGGTCAGGTGATTGACTTGGCCATTGCATAACAGTCCACTTCTTTCCCTTCAAAAACTCTTTGGTTGCTTTTGCAGTATGCTTTGGGTCATTGTCCATCTGCACTGTGAAGCGCCGTCCAAGGAGTTCTGAAGCATTTGGCTGAATATGAGCAGATAATATTGCCCGAAACACTTCAGAATTCATCTTGCTGCTTTTATCAGCAGTGACATCATCAATAAATACAAGATAACCAGTTCCACTGGCAGCCATACATACCCACGCCATGACCCTTCCACCACCATGCTTCACTGATGAGGTGGTATGCTTAGGACTATGAGCAGTTCCTTTCCTTCTCCATATTCTTCTCTTCCCATCAGTCTGGTACAAGTTTATCTTGGTCTCATCTGTCTATAGGATGTTGTTCCAGAACTGTGAAGGATTTTTTAGATGTCGTTTGGCAAACTCTAATCTGGCCTTCCTGTTTTTGAGGCTCACCAATGGTTTACATCTTGTGGTGAACCCACTGTATTCCCTCTGGTGAAGTCTTCTCTTGATTGTTGATTTTGACACACATACACCTACCTCCTGGAGAGTGTTCTTGATCCGGCCAACTGTTGTGAAGGGTGTTTTCTTCACCAGGGAAAGAATTCTTCGGTCATCCACCACAGTTGTTTTCTGTGGTCTTCCGGGTCTTTTGGTGTTGCTGAGCTCACCGGTGCATTCCTTCTTTATAAGAATATTCCAAACAGTTATTTTGGCCACGTCTAATGTTTTTTGCTATCTCTCTGATGGGTTTGTTTTGTTTTTTCAGCCTAATGAGGGCTTGCTTCACTGATAGTGACAGCTCTTTGGATCTCATCTTGACAGTTGACAGCAACAGATTCCAAATGCAAATAGCACACTTGAAATGAACTCTGGACCTTTTATCTGCCCATTGTAATTGGAATAGTTAGGGAATAACACACACCTGGCCATGGAACAGCTGAGAAGCCAATTGTCCCATTACTTTTGGTCCCTTAAAAAGTGGGGGGCACATTTGCAAACTGTTGTAATTCCTACACCGTTCACATGATTTTGATGTAAATACACTCAAATTAGAAAGTCTGCAGTTAAAGCACATCTTGTTTGTATAATTTGAAATCCATTGTGGTGGTGTATAGAGCCAAAAATGTTAGAATTGCTCCTCCGATCTCTGCTCCTCGAAAGTCCCGTGGGTGAATAGTGTTGCGTGTGAAATAGCATCTGCTACTCGTCAGCCGCTGGATTCTGTGATATAAGAGGAACACAGTTATTATACAAGTGAGCTCTCAGGAGAACAAGTCCTTCCGCTTCCTCTTTCTCCTCTGCTTATAAAGCGTGCCCTTGATGCGGTCCAGGTGCTGATGACATGCAGGTGGTGCGGCTTGATTTGGTGGTTTCCATGGTGATGTTGATTGGACCTTGGCCTGCTCGCCACAATAGAGAATAGTAACAGACCAAGCACTGAGCCCTTAGGCACACCTGTGTCGAGATTTTGGGACTCAGACACCTCACCTCTCAAGGATACTCTAAATGACTTACCTGAGAGGTAAGACCTGAACCATTGTAGCACCATTTCGGAGATCCCCATAGCCTTGAGGGTGGACAGGAGGATGTGATGGTTAACGGTGTCAAAGGTGGCAGATAGATCCAGTAGGATGAGAACAGATGAGTTAGAGGAAGCTCTTTCCAGTCTCAGGGCTTCAATGACAGAGAGCAGCGCAGTCTCAGTAGAATGACCGCTCTTGAAACCAGACTGGTTGGTGTCCAGGAGGTTGTTCTGGGTGAAAGGATGAGAGCTGGTTACATACAACACGTTCTAGAGTTTTAGCAACGAAGGGTAGGAGGGATACCGATCTGTAGTTTTCTAACAGGGCAGGATTAAGAGTAGGTTTCTTTAGTAGTGGGGTAATACAGGCCTCTTTAAAAAGAGTGTAGGAAATGTACCAGTGGTGAGAGACGAGTTGAGAATGTGAGTCAGAGAGGGAACAACCGATGGAGAGATGGCCTGGAGGAGATGAGTGGGGATGGGATCTAGGGGGCAGGTAGTCGGGTGGTTAGAAAAAATGACCTTGGAAACGTCCTCTTCAGATAGGAGAGAACGAGGGGAGCACGCATGTGTCTGTGGATTGGCCGTGGTCAAGAGGTGGTGGTGCAGAGAATTGATTGCTGATGGTGGTCGTTTTCTTCACGAAGAGAAAAGAGAAGTACTGGGTTTCCGCAGAGGAGACATCTGAAGGGAAGAAAGAGAGAATAGACTGATAAAAAGAGAGGTCAGGAGATTCTTTTGATTTGCGCCACTTTCTCTCAGCAGACCTGAGAGTGGCACGATGCTCACGGAGAACATCAGATAACCAGGGGGCAGAAGGAGATGCACGAGATGGCCTAGATGTAAGAGGGCATAAGATGACTTAGCAGGAGGTTAGTGTGGAGCAAAGGGTGTGGGTGGCACTATTAGCATCACGGAGAGAGAGCAGTGTAGGGGGAGGGAGAGTGACAGAGACTGCAGAGGATAAGCGGGAGGGAGAGGGTGATTGTAGGTTGCGTTGGAATGTGACCAGTGGGGAACCATGTGTAGTGTCTTGAGAAGTTAAGTCGAGATCAAGAGTGATGAGGAAAATATCCGACGTGTGCAGCGGGGTGACCTGGGAGTGATGGGTGACGCAATGGCGTGTGTAGATAAGATCAAGTTGATTTATGGGTTGCTGAAGTGGGGACTCGCTTGAGGGCGAACGGCGCAGTCAGGTTGTTGAAGTCGGCAGCCTGTGGTTTTTCCAGGTGGATTTTGAAGTCTCCAAGTACCACCAGAGGAGTACCATCCTCGGGGTAGGATGACAGAAGCACATCCAACTCCTCCAAGAAAAGTCCAAGGTGCCCTGGGGGACGATAGATAAATACAACATGTGTTTTAACAGGGTGGATGACAGTGACAGAATGAGACTCAAAGGCGTTGTTGTTGCATGAGGGTGCCAGCTGTTGAATTTCCAGTCTTTAGGAATAAGTAGACCGGTTCCTCCACCCCTCACTTTTTTGAATGGGCTGTGGGAGAAAGTGTAATTATTGGAGAGGGCAGACGGTGTGGCCAGCTTGTCTATGTCCTTGCTTGGTCGAGTCGCACAGGTAGAGTCGATGGTCTTTACTCTCTTCAGTCTTCACGCAATGAGTGCTGCACACGGTGGTTAATCCCACTTATATACCCGTTTAAATCTAATCATATTACACCTAGTCCTATTAATCGAAGCCAGGAAGTTATGTTTTCTCTTTAAATGCTTTATTTCTTTCATTTTATTATTTATTAAATGACTTGGTTCAAAAGTTTGTCACAATCGGTCTGTTTAGCCGCAGATCTATGCATTACTATAACTTCTGGAAACTATTAAGAGCCATGAACTGCCATTGGTGTGAAAAAACTGTAACATTGGACCGGGTTGAGGAAACTTTCTCACTCAAAGGCTCTGAGCCTCTTGTCAAAGTTGTCATCCAATCAAATCCTCCTAAGAAACTGAAGGGTTCCCCCCTTCACTATGAGAGCTGTGGATGCGCGCCTAAGCAACTTGTACGCATATTTATTAGGTACTACATGGTGAATGACGCATAATGGAATGGGAGATAGGGGATGATCCAGACAGTGTAAAAATTAACATTCAAGTCTTAATTTCATGTTAGTGTCACATGAGCGTGTCACATGAGCGTGTCCAGATCTGAAGGTAGAGCCGAAAGTGGGAAACGGTGAATTGACAAGAGCTGAGATGATAGAGCTGTATAAAGAAGAAAGCAGGGACAATTGTTGTACTACAAGCTGTGGATCTTGACCTGTGCACTGCTGTTGATTTGGTGAGATCACTGCGGGAATATATTGCTGGTTTGAGAGATAAATTTGATGTTTTTGAGTCCCAAGCAGGAGCAATGTCTCAAACAGTTTCAGCAACCTACAAACAAGACACACAAAGACAAAGAAAACACAAAACTCATGTGGGTGAGTCTGCAACACCTGAGGCTCGCTTGTCAGGAAGAGAAAAGTCCTCATCTGGTGTGTTTTTAGTTGTGATGGACAGGCTGCTGGCTGAACTTGATCGGCGTTTTAAATCATATAATGATCTCAATGTCTCCTTTGGTTTCCTCAACAACATATCCACTCTCTCTGCAGATCTACAGAGAAGATACCACAATCACCTAGAAAATGAATTTTGCGAAGAAATCATCCAGTTCAAAAACTTGATCTGCCATGAAGAGCCATCATCTGCTAGGGAACTTTTAATGTCAATCAGAATAAGAAAACTACAGGCGATCTTCCCAAATGTGGATGTTGTTCTGAGACTTGACCTGACACTACCAGTCACAAATCCAAGTGGAGAGCGCAGTTTCTCCAAACTGAGACTAATCAAAAACAGACTGCAATCCAAAATAGCACATCAGAAATTAAATCATCTAACTCTGATGTCAATTGAGCTTCTACATAAAGTGGATTTTACAGATGTAATCAAAGAATTTGCTGCAAAGAAGTCCAGAATATGCCACTTTTAACAAGTAAGTCTCAATTCTTTCAATTTTTTAATGAGATGACACTGTCATGGTGTACATACTGTATAGTACATGCATGAAGTCAACTCAAAGCCTGACTCCCTATTTCTCAGCTATATTGTAAAAGTAGTGTCAACTCAACTGTGTACCTTCCTACAAAATAATGACATGCACGAAAAGTTTCAGTCTGGCTTTAGACCGCATCACAGCACTGAAACTGCGCTCGTTAGAATTACAAATGACCTCCTTATTGCTTCAGATAAAGGTAACATCTCACTCTTAGTCCTGCTTGACCTTAGTGCTGCTTTCGATACTGTAGACCATAAAATACCACTAGATCGTTTACACAATTATATCGGTATTCAGGGACAGGCACTGCAATGGTTCAGATCTTACTTAACAGACAGATATCAATACGTCCATTTAAATGGGAAATCGTCAAATCTTACGCAAGTAAATTATGGATTACCTCAGGGATCGGTTTTAGGACCCCTGCTTTTCTCCATATACATGCTGCCCCTCGGAAACATTATTAGAAAACATGGAATTAGCTTCCACTGTTATGCAGATGATACTCAGCTATATATCTCATCAAGACCAAATGATTCATTTAAGCTATCCAAACTGGCTGAGTGCATCGAGGACATAAAACACTGGATGACTAGTAATTTCCTCCTTTTAAACTCTAGCAAAACAGAAATATTACTTATAGCACCAAAATCAAGTAAACAGAATATCTCCGATTACAGCCTGCAAATTGAAGGCTGCACTGTTACTCCAACAAATATTGTTAAAGATCTAGGCGTTATATTAGACGGCAACCTGTCATTTAAAAATCACATCTCAAATATCACAAAAATAGCCTTCTTCCACCTTAGAAATGTTGCCAAATTACGAAATAGTTTATGTGTTGCAGACGCAGAAAAGCTTATTCATGCATTTGTGACCTCACGGCTTGACTATTGTAATGCCCTACTTAGTGGTTGTCCTGTATCATCGATAAACAAACTACAGTTAGTTCAGAATGCTGCTGCCAGAGTTCTTACTAGGTCAAGAAAATACGATCACATAACCCCAGTTTTAACATCGCTTCACTGGCTACCCATTAAGTATCGTATTGATTTTAAAATTCTTTTAATTACTTACAAAGCCCTGAACGGTTTAGCACCTACTTACTTAACCGAGCTTTTATCACGTTACAACCCATCACGCTCCCTAAGATCTCAAAACTTAGGACTTTTGACAACACCTAGAATAACAAAATCCACCAAAGGGGGACGAGCTTTCTCATACGTAGCACCTAAACTCTGGAATAGCCTTCCTGATACTATTCGAGGGTCAGACACACTCTCCCAATTTAAATCTAGATTAAAGACACATCTTTTCAGCCAAGCTTTCACTTAATGCATAGTTAATGAACAGCAGCTACGCTAATTATCCTCTTTATTCTCTTTCCGCCTCTGCCTCGGGATGCCCATCCCGAGGTAGGAAGAAGTTCCACCATGTCCAGACGACCGACAGATGCCCATCCCCAATTTGAGATCACGCCAGCTACAGCTGCAGACTGACTGACCATCCCAGCTCCATCTAAGGCAATTCCACCACCAGCCAAGAGAAATATGACCATCGGACCATCCCAGCTCAGACCACTACATCCCCAACCAAGAGCAAAGACGTACTATTTGGCTTATTAATGCTGAAGTTACAACATTTGGTATTAAATGCTAAACTTAAATCACATGTCACCAGTTTGAGTGCAGCTATGACACGTCAGAGGGGATCTGGCCCTCCCGGCTGAGCCTGGTTTCTCCCGAGGTTTTTTTCTCCATTAATTAATCATTGGAGTTTGGGTTCCTCGCCACAGCAGGGCAGTGTTGGCCTGCTCACCGGGAGACTGCATTCATTCATTTATTTATTTATTTAGAAATTAGCTATTATTTATTAGTATGATCTTACTCGTTGTATGAATACCATGCACTGTGCTGTGTTTTTCTGTTTTTCCTGTTTGCCCCTGTAAAGCTGCTTTGAAACAATACACATTGTGAAAAGCGCTATATAAATAAACTTGAATTGAATTGAATTGAATTGTTGGTTTACATGATCATATTCTGAATTCTGCCGTATGTTATGCTCGTTTCAGCTGTAATAGTGTAATACTTGAATATTGACTATTTTTTATTTTATCTGTGCATAGTTTTGATGTTGAGTTAGCACTAGCACTTTCTTTCTTTAATGTTTGTTTATAGCAGCTGAGAGCACTTCCTGTACTGTGTTTGTAATTACATAATACACCTGTAATTGAGCTAGACATGTTACCAGTGATGCCGGTAATGCGTTACTTAGTAACGGGTTAATCTAATCTGACCACATTTTTTAGTAAGGAGTAATCTAACGGGTTACTTTTTTCAAACCATTAATCAGAGTAAAGTTATTTATCCAGGTTACTGTGCGGTACTATTTTTGTCATTTTCCTTTGTAAAATTATACATTTTTTGCTTTCTTCTTGCGTGTCAGGGAGTAAAATTTGAAGAAACAATTGCAGTCGCAGCACTGCACAGTCCAATTTACAGAGCAAGTCCCGCCAGATGTTGAGAAGCAGAGAGCAGCAGGTCCCCCACCACCCAAACAACAAATGCTGGACTTTGGTGCAAAACAGTAAGTGGGGAGAGTTGAAGAAGTTGGTCGGGCAGTAGTTGTCACGGTTCTGCCTATCTTGTTTGGCTTATTCTTGGTCTTGGGGCAGAACCAGTGCAGAATTCCCTGTTTCATGTGGGGAGAGACATTTTTGAACTTTCTGGTCTTCCATACTCTCCCGAGTCTCGTCTGTGTTTCCCGCCATTTCGTGTCATTAGCTTTCCCTTAGTGTTTCATCTGTTTCACCTGCCCCCTATTAATTATCCTGTCTTTGTCTCCCTTTAAGAGTCCTCTTGTTTCATTGTCTTGTGCGTTTCATTGTGTTTGTGCTGTGCGTTTACTTGCGTGTCCTAGTGATACCTGTTCATGCCTGTTCTATACCAAGCTGTTGTTCCTGTTTCCCCCAGTCTTAGTAAGTCTTAGTTTAGTGTTTTGTCTCAGTGTTTGTTTTCTTAGTTTAATTAGTCAGTGTTCCTTGTTAAAGTATTGTTTATCCTGTTTTCCCCATTGAGGGTTTTTGTTTTGTTCCTGTTTTTGTATATATTAATAAACCTTTGTTCCCCCTACATCTTGTCTGTCTTGTGCTGCCTGCACTTGGGTTCTCCTGCCTTGTCTCCTGAGATATCATGACAGAATGAACAACCATAACAGAACCCAGCAGACAGCAGCCATGACCACTGACCGTTGGTCGTGCACCTCCAACCCTGTGTGGTGGGAGGCCATCGCCTCCCAGTCACACGCTGGAGGTGGTCCGTTTCCGGCTCAGTGCCAGAGACCACTGCAGGTCTATGCTCGGGAGGTTGAGGCCAGGAGGGCATCTGTCCCCGAGGTGCTGGTGAGTGCGTACCTCATGGCCGGGATGGACAACCCACCATCTTTTGTGGGTTGTCCTGCATCTACAAGATCCAGTCGCAAGCGGGTCAAAAAGAAACTCCGGAGGGCGGATCGAGCCCTGGTGATCCCGAGTCCTGTGGCCCCGCCAAGTCCTGTGGCCCCGCCGAGTCCTGTGGCCCCGCCGAGTCCGGTGGTCCCGAGTCCGGTGGTCCCGAGTCCGGTGGTCCCGAGTCCGGTGGTCCCGAGTCCGGTGGTGTCTAATCCCAAATATTTTTTGGGGGGGCGCCGTGGGGAGGTGACGGTCCGAGCGTCCAGCCCGGCCGCAGATTCCTCCCAGGAACCGGCACCAAGCCCGGTCCAGCAACCGGCACCAAGCCCGGTCCAGCAACCGGCACCGAACGCTGCCCAGCCGCCACAGAGTGCTACCCAGCCACTTTTCCTGCCGGAATCCTGCCCTGCGTCTTGTCCTGTCCAGCCGGAGTTCAGTCCGGCATCTAGCCCGGCATTCCAGCCGGCCCTCAAGCCCTTGTCCTGCCCGGCATTCCAGCCGGGGTCCAAACCAGCAGTCCTGTCGGGGACAAGAACATTTCCCCCAAGGACTTCCTCATAGAAGTCCCAAACTTTTGCGAGCAGTCCACATCGTCAATAGGCTAACAGGCTCGAGGAAATGGTTTCGCGGACGCTGCGCGGGGAAGACCCCAGATTTTTTGGGGGTCCGACGTCGGGGTCAACCGAAGGGGGGACCGCCCCGAGCGGACCTGAGGCGAAATATCGGACCCCCGCCCAAGGGGGTCCGCACGGGAGGCGCGCCAAGCGAAGAGGCCAAATGCTGCGCTTCGGCACTCTTCCACCAGGGGGCGCAAGGACCGTCCACGGCCCAACTAAAATGAATGGGGCTCGTTCCATGGCCATAGTCCAGGGGTGGGCTTTCTGTGCTTCCCCCGAGTGTCCACGAACGTGATATTTATCCCACTTCCCAACTATCTTTGGCAAGTGGTCCTGGGACCCCAATTCCTCTCACTGATTGGTCCCTCTTTTGGCGGGCGACGCCCCCTGACACGCCCCCTGTACCACCAAAGCACTATTTGTCCACTAACCAACTACTTTTGCCAAAGTGGTCAGGTGACCACCAGGGTCGACCCCCGCCCCCCCCCCCCGTACCACGGAAGCACTATTTGTCCACTTGCAAACTAATTTTGGCTTGTCCACCTGCAATTTATTTTAATGGGCCACACGTATTAAGTTCGTGGACACACTTTAGAATAATCTATATGCATTATGGACCCTGTTAGTCAGTTGGTACACCTTAATAGACATACATATGTTAGCAGCAACTCACAGAATGCTTATTTATGCTTAATTATGCTTAAAAATGCATTTCCACGAACTCACTACACGTGGTCCATTATATAAATTGCAGGTGGACACTTCCTGTATGACTTAGTGAAAAACGGGGCAAATGTCCACCTACAATTTATGTTAATGGGCCACACATATTAAGTTCGTGGACACACTTTATAGTAATCTATATGCATTATAGACCCTGTTAGTCTGTTAGTACACTTATATAGACATACATATGTTAGCAGCAACTCACAGAATGCTTATTTATGCTTTATTATGCATAAAAATGAATTTCCACGAACTCACTACACGTGGTCCATTCACACAAATTGTAGGTGGACATGTCCACATGGAGTTTATAGTATTGGGCATAGTATATTAGTGGTCATGTCCACCTACAATTTATAGTAATGGGCCACACGTATTAAGTTCGTGGACACCCTTTATAGTAATCTATATGCATTAACGTCCCTGTTAGTCTGTTAGTACACTTATATAGACATACATATGTTAGCAGAAACTCACAGAATGCTTATTTATGCTTAATTATGCTTAAAAATGAATTTCCACGAACTCACTACACGTGGTCCATTATATAAATTGCAGGTGGACACTTCCTGTATGACTTAGTGAAAAACGGGGCAAATGTCCACCTACAATTTATGTTAATGGAGCACACATATTAAGTTCGTGGACACACTTTATAGTAATCTATATGCATTATAGACCCTGTTAGTCTGTTAGTACACTTATATAGACATACATATGTTAGCAGCAACTCACAGAATGCTTATTTATGCTTTATTATGCATAAAAATGAATTTCCACGAACTCACTACACGTGGTCCATTATATAAATTGCAGGTGGACACTTCCTGTATGACTTAGTGAAAAACGGGGCAAATGTCCACCTACAATTTATGTTAATGGGCCACACATATTAAGTTCGTGGACACACTTTATAGTAATCTATATGCATTATAGACCCTGTTAGTCTGTTAGTACACTTATATAGACATCCATATGTTAGCAGCAACTCACAGAATGCTTATTTATGCTTTATTATGCATAAAAATGAATTTCCACGAACTCACTACACGTGGTCCATTCACACAAATTGTAGGTGGACATGTCCACATGGAGTTTATAGTATTGGGCATAGTATATTAGTGGTCATGTCCACCTACAATTTATAGTAATGGGCCACACGTATTAAGTTCGTGGACACCCTTTATAGTAATCTATATGCATTAACGACCCTGTTAGTCTGTTAGTACACTTATATAGACATACATATGTTAGCAGAAACTCACAGAATGCTTATTTATGCTTAATTATGCTTAAAAATGAATTTCCACGAACTCACTACACGTGGTCCATTATATAAATTGCAGGTGGACACTTCCTGTATGACTTAGTGAAAAACGGGGCAAATGTCCACCTACAATTTATGTTAATGGGCCACACATATTAAGTTCGTGGACACACTTTATAGTAATCTATATGCAATATAGACCCTGTTAGTCTGTTAGTACACTTATATAGACATACATATGTTAGCAGCAACTCACAGAATGCTTATTTATGCTTTATTATGCATAAAAATGAATTTCCACGAACTCACTACACGTGGTCCATTCACACAAATTGTAGGTGGACATGTCCACATGGAGTTTATAGTATTGGGCATAGTATATTAGTGGTCATGTCCACCTACAATTTATAGTAATGGGCCACACGTATTAAGTTCGTGGACACCCTTTATAGTAATCTATATGCATTAACGTCCCTGTTAGTCTGTTAGTACACTTATATAGACATACATATGTTAGCAGAAACTCACAGAATGCTTATTTATGCTTAATTATGCTTAAAAATGAATTTCCACGAACTCACTACACGTGGTCCATTATATAAATTGCAGGTGGACACTTCCTGTATGACTTAGTGAAAAACGGGGCAAATGTCCACCTACAATTTATGTTAATGGGACACACATATTAAGTTCGTGGACACACTTTATAGTAATCTATATGCATTATAGACCCTGTTAGTCTGTTAGTACACTTATAAAGACATACATATGTTAGCAGCAACTCACAGAATGCTTATTTATGCTTTATTATGCATAAAAATGAATTTCCACGAACTCACTACACGTGGTCCATTATATAAATTGCAGGTGGACACTTCCTGTATGACTTAGTGAAAAACAGGGCAAATGTCCACCTACAATTTATGTTAATGGGCCACACATATTAAGTTCGTGGACACACTTTATAGTAATCTATATGCATTATAGACCCTGTTGGTCTGTTAGTACACTTATATAGACATACATATGTTAGCAGCAACTCACAGAATGCTTATTTATGCTTTATTATGCATAAAAATGAATTTCCACGAACTCACTACACGTGGTCCATTCACACAAATTGTAGGTGGACATGTCCACATGGAGTTTATAGTATTGGGCATAGTATATTAGTGGTCATGTCCACCTACAATTTATAGTAATGGGCCACACGTATTAAGTTCGTGGACACCCTTTATAGTAATCTATATGCATTAACGACCCTGTTAGTCTGTTGGTACACTTATATAGACATACATATGTTAGCAGAAACTCACAGAATGCTTATTTATGCTTAATTATGCTTAAAAATGAATTTCCACGAACTCACTACACGTGGTCCATTATATAAATTGCAGGTGGACACTTCCTGTATGACTTAGTGAAAAACGGGGCAAATGTCCACCTACAATTTATGTTAATGGGCCACACATATTAAGTTCGTGGACACACTTTATAGTAATCTATATGCATTAACGACCCTGTTAGTCTGTTAGTACACTTATATAGACATACATATGTTAGCAGCAACTCACAGAATGCTTATTTATGCTTTATTATGCATAAAAATGAATTTCCACGAACTCACTACACGTGGTCCATTCACACAAATTGTAGGTGGACATGTCCACATGGAGTTTATAGTATTGGGCATAGTATATTAGTGGTCATGTCCACCTACAATTTATAGTAATGGGCCACACGTATTAAGTTCGTGGACACCCTTTATAGTAATCTATATGCATTAACGTCCCTGTTAGTCTGTTAGTACACTTATATAGACATACATATGTTAGCAGAAACTCACAGAATGCTTATTTATGCTTAATTATGCTTAAAAATGAATTTCCACGAACTCACTACACGTGGTCCATTATATAAATTGCAGGTGGACACTTCCTGTATGACTTAGTGAAAAACGGGGCAAATGTCCACCTACAATTTATGTTAATGGGCCACACATATTAAGTTCGTGGACACACTTTATAGTAATCTATATGCATTATAGACCCTGTTAGTCTGTTAGTACACTTATATAGACATACATATGTTAGCAGCAACTCACAGAATGCTTATTTATGCTTTATTATGCATAAAAATGAATTTCCACGAACTCCCTACACGTGGTCCATTATATAAATTGCAGGTGGACACTTCCTGTATGACTTAGTGAAAAACGGGGCAAATGTCCACCTACAATTTATGTTAATGGGCCACACATATTAAGTTCGTGGACACACTTTATAGTAATCTATATGCATTATAGACCCTGTTAGTCTGTTAGTACACTTATATAGACATACATATGTTAGCAGCAACTCACAGAACGCTTATTTATGCTTTATTATGCATAAAAATGAATTTCCACGAACTCACTACACGTGGTCCATTCACACAAATTGTAGGTGGACATGTCCACATGGAGTTTATAGTATTGGGCATAGTATATTAGTGGTCATGTCCACCTACAATTTATAGTAATGGGCCACACGTATTAAGTTCGTGGACACCCTTTATAGTAATCTATATGCATTAACGACCCTGTTAGTCTGTTAGTACACTTATATAGACATACATATGTTAGCAGACACTCACAGAATGCTTATTTATGCTTAATTATGCTTACAAATGAATTTCCACGAACTCACTACACGTGGTCCATTATATAAATTGCAGGTGGACACTTCCTGTATGACTTAGTGAAAAACGGGGCAAATGTCCACCTACAATTTATGTTAATGGGCCACACATATTTAGTTCGTGGACACACTTTAGAATAATCTATATGCATTATGGACCCTGTTAGTCAGTTGGTACACCTTAATAGACATACATATGTTAGCAGCAACTCACAGAATGCTTATTTATGCTTAATTATGCTTAAAAATGCATTTCCACGAACTCACTACACGTGGTCCATTATATAAATTGCAGGTGGACACTTCCTGTATGACTTAGTGAAAAACGGGGCAAATGTCCACCTACAATTTATGTTAATGGGCCACACATATTAAGTTCGTGGACACACTTTATAGTAATCTATATGCATTATAGACCCTGTTGGTCTGTTAGTACACTTATATAGACATACATATGTTAGCAGCAACTCACAGAATGCTTATTTATGCTTTATTATGCATAAAAATGAATTTCCACGAACTCACTACACGTGGTCCATTCACACAAATTGTAGGTGGACATGTCCACATGGAGTTTATAGTATTGGGCATAGTATATTAGTGGTCATGTCCACCTACAATTTATAGTAATGGGCCACACGTATTAAGTTCGTGGACACCCTTTATAGTAATCTATATGCATTAACGACCCTGTTAGTCTGTTGGTACACTTATATAGACATACATATGTTAGCAGAAACTCACAGAATGCTTATTTATGCTTAATTATGCTTAAAAATGAATTTCCACGAACTCACTACACGTGGTCCATTATATAAATTGCAGGTGGACACTTCCTGTATGACTTAGTGAAAAACGGGGCAAATGTCCACCTACAATTTATGTTAATGGGCCACACATATTAAGTTCGGGGACACACTTTATAGTAATCTATATGCATTAACGACCCTGTTAGTCTGTTAGTACACTTATATAGACATACATATGTTAGCAGCAACTCACAGAATGCCCATTTATGCTTAAAAAATGCATTTCCACGAACTCACTACATGTGGTCCATTCATATAAATTGCAGGTGGACACTTCCTGGTTGCCATATTTGTAGTGCTTTGTAGTTTTTCTTGATAATTACTTTTTTGTCCAATGTATTCACATATATACGATTAAATAACCACCTTATTCCCTTAGTACACTTTATTAGACATACATATGTTATCATCAACTCATAGAAGTCTGAAATATGCCCTAAAAATGTGGTTGTCCACCAACTTAATACACGTGGTCTATTATATAAACTGCAGGTGGACACTTCCTGTATGACTGAGTGAAAAACGGGGCAAATGTCCACCTAAAATTTATTTTAATGGACCCCACATATGCAGTTCGTGGACACACTTTATAATAATCTATATGCATTATAGACCCTGTTAGTCTGTTAATACACTTATATAGACATACAAATGTTAGCAGCAACTCACAGAATGCCTATATATACTTAAAAAATGCATTTCCACGAACTCAATACACGTGGTCCATTCATATAAATTGCAGGTGGTCATGTCCACCTGCAGTTTATAGCAATGGGTATAGCATATTAACTTGGTGGACAAACCCCCAAAAGGTGGTTGTCCACCAACCTAATATGCCTAGTCCATACAAATAAACTACATGTGGTCATTTCCACCTGCAGATTACAGTAGTAGTCCACACATATGAAGTTCGTGGACACACTTTATAATAATCTATATGCATTATAGACCCTGTTAGTCTGTTGGTACACTTATATAGACATACATATGTTAGCAGCAACTCACAGAATGCTTATTTATGCTTTATTATGCATAAAAATGAATTTCCACGAACTCACTACACGTGGCCCATTATATAAATTGCAGGTGGACACTTCCTGTATGACTTAGTGAAAAACGGGGCAAATGTCCACCTGCAGTTTATGAGAATAGTCCACACATATGCAGTTGGTGGACACACTTTATAATAATCTATATGCATTATGGACCCTGTTAGTCTGTTAATACACTTATATAGACATACATATGTTAGCAGCAACTCACAGAATGCTTATTTATGCTTAATTATGCTTAAAAATGAATTTCCACGAACTCACTACACGTGGTCCATTATATAAATTGCAGGTGGTCATGTCCACCTGCAGTTTATAGCAATGGGTATAGCATATTAACTTGGTGGACAAACCCCCAAAAGGTGGTTGTCCACCAACCTAATATGCCTAGTCCATACAAATAAACTACATGTGGTCATTTCCACCTGCAGATTACAGTAGTAGTCCACACATATGAAGTTCGTGGACACACTTTATAGTAATCTATATGCATTATAGACCCTGTTAGTCTGTTAGTACACTTATATAGACATACATATGTTAGCAGCAACTCACAGAATGCTTATTTATGCTTTATTATGCATAAAAATGAATTTCCACGAACTCACTACACGTGGTCCATTCACACAAATTGTAGGTGGACATGTCCACATGGAGTTTATAGTATTGGGCATAGTATATTAGTGGTCATGTCCACCTACAATTTATAGTAATGGGCCACACGTATTAAGTTCGTGGACACCCTTTATAGTAATCTATATGCATTAACGACCCTGTTAGTCTGTTAGTACACTTATATAGACATACATATGTTAGCAGAAACTCACAGAATGCTTATTTATGCTTAATTATGCTTAAAAATGAATTTCCACGAACTCACTACACGTGGTCCATTATATAAATTGCAGGTGGACACTTCCTGTATGACTTAGTGAAAAACGGGGCAAATGTCCACCTACAATTTATGTTAATGGGCCACACATATTAAGTTCGTGGACACACTTTATAGTAATCTATATGCAATATAGACCCTGTTAGTCTGTTAGTACACTTATATAGACATACATATGTTAGCAGCAACTCACAGAATGCTTATTTATGCTTTATTATGCATAAAAATGAATTTCCACGAACTCACTACACGTGGTCCATTCACACAAATTGTAGGTGGACATGTCCACATGGAGTTTATAGTATTGGGCATAGTATATTAGTGGTCATGTCCACCTACAATTTATAGTAATGGGCCACACGTATTAAGTTCGTGGACACCCTTTATAGTAATCTATATGCATTAACGTCCCTGTTAGTCTGTTAGTACACTTATATAGACATACATATGTTAGCAGAAACTCACAGAATGCTTATTTATGCTTAATTATGCTTAAAAATGAATTTCCACGAACTCACTACACGTGGTCCATTATATAAATTGCAGGTGGACACTTCCTGTATGACTTAGTGAAAAACGGGGCAAATGTCCACCTACAATTTATGTTAATGGGACACACATATTAAGTTCGTGGACACACTTTATAGTAATCTATATGCATTATAGACCCTGTTAGTCTGTTAGTACACTTATAAAGACATACATATGTTAGCAGCAACTCACAGAATGCTTATTTATGCTTTATTATGCATAAAAATGAATTTCCACGAACTCACTACACGTGGTCCATTATATAAATTGCAGGTGGACACTTCCTGTATGACTTAGTGAAAAACAGGGCAAATGTCCACCTACAATTTATGTTAATGGGCCACACATATTAAGTTCGTGGACACACTTTATAGTAATCTATATGCATTATAGACCCTGTTGGTCTGTTAGTACACTTATATAGACATACATATGTTAGCAGCAACTCACAGAATGCTTATTTATGCTTTATTATGCATAAAAATGAATTTCCACGAACTCACTACACGTGGTCCATTCACACAAATTGTAGGTGGACATGTCCACATGGAGTTTATAGTATTGGGCATAGTATATTAGTGGTCATGTCCACCTACAATTTATAGTAATGGGCCACACGTATTAAGTTCGTGGACACCCTTTATAGTAATCTATATGCATTAACGACCCTGTTAGTCTGTTGGTACACTTATATAGACATACATATGTTAGCAGAAACTCACAGAATGCTTATTTATGCTTAATTATGCTTAAAAATGAATTTCCACGAACTCACTACACGTGGTCCATTATATAAATTGCAGGTGGACACTTCCTGTATGACTTAGTGAAAAACGGGGCAAATGTCCACCTACAATTTATGTTAATGGGCCACACATATTAAGTTCGTGGACACACTTTATAGTAATCTATATGCATTAACGACCCTGTTAGTCTGTTAGTACACTTATATAGACATACATATGTTAGCAGCAACTCACAGAATGCTTATTTATGCTTTATTATGCATAAAA
Source organism: Triplophysa bombifrons (assembly GCA_029783895.1). Lineage (NCBI taxonomy): Eukaryota > Metazoa > Chordata > Actinopteri > Cypriniformes > Nemacheilidae > Triplophysa > Triplophysa bombifrons. Next base: position 15,547,530 of record CM056456.1, on the reverse strand, counting down.
ATGAATTTCCACGAACTCACTACACGTGGTCCATTCACACAAATTGTAGGTGGACATGTCCACATGGAGTTTATAGTATTGGGCATAGTATATTAGTGGTCATGTCCACCTACAATTTATAGTAATGGGCCACACGTATTAAGTTCGTGGACACCCTTTATAGTAATCTATATGCATTAACGTCCCTGTTAGTCTGTTAGTACACTTATATAGACATACATATGTTAGCAGAAACTCACAGAATGCTTATTTATGCTTAATTATGCTTAAAAATGAATTTCCACGAACTCACTACACGTGGTCCATTATATAAATTGCAGGTGGACACTTCCTGTATGACTTAGTGAAAAACGGGGCAAATGTCCACCTACAATTTATGTTAATGGGCCACACATATTAAGTTCGTGGACACACTTTATAGTAATCTATATGCATTATAGACCCTGTTAGTCTGTTAGTACACTTATATAGACATACATATGTTAGCAGCAACTCACAGAATGCTTATTTATGCTTTATTATGCATAAAAATGAATTTCCACGAACTCCCTACACGTGGTCCATTATATAAATTGCAGGTGGACACTTCCTGTATGACTTAGTGAAAAACGGGGCAAATGTCCACCTACAATTTATGTTAATGGGCCACACATATTAAGTTCGTGGACACACTTTATAGTAATCTATATGCATTATAGACCCTGTTAGTCTGTTAGTACACTTATATAGACATACATATGTTAGCAGCAACTCACAGAACGCTTATTTATGCTTTATTATGCATAAAAATGAATTTCCACGAACTCACTACACGTGGTCCATTCACACAAATTGTAGGTGGACATGTCCACATGGAGTTTATAGTATTGGGCATAGTATATTAGTGGTCATGTCCACCTACAATTTATAGTAATGGGCCACACGTATTAAGTTCGTGGACACCCTTTATAGTAATCTATATGCATTAACGACCCTGTTAGTCTGTTAGTACACTTATATAGACATACATATGTTAGCAGACACTCACAGAATGCTTATTTATGCTTAATTATGCTTACAAATGAATTTCCACGAACTCACTACACGTGGTCCATTATATAAATTGCAGGTGGACACTTCCTGTATGACTTAGTGAAAAACGGGGCAAATGTCCACCTACAATTTATGTTAATGGGCCACACATATTTAGTTCGTGGACACACTTTAGAATAATCTATATGCATTATGGACCCTGTTAGTCAGTTGGTACACCTTAATAGACATACATATGTTAGCAGCAACTCACAGAATGCTTATTTATGCTTAATTATGCTTAAAAATGCATTTCCACGAACTCACTACACGTGGTCCATTATATAAATTGCAGGTGGACACTTCCTGTATGACTTAGTGAAAAACGGGGCAAATGTCCACCTACAATTTATGTTAATGGGCCACACATATTAAGTTCGTGGACACACTTTATAGTAATCTATATGCATTATAGACCCTGTTGGTCTGTTAGTACACTTATATAGACATACATATGTTAGCAGCAACTCACAGAATGCTTATTTATGCTTTATTATGCATAAAAATGAATTTCCACGAACTCACTACACGTGGTCCATTCACACAAATTGTAGGTGGACATGTCCACATGGAGTTTATAGTATTGGGCATAGTATATTAGTGGTCATGTCCACCTACAATTTATAGTAATGGGCCACACGTATTAAGTTCGTGGACACCCTTTATAGTAATCTATATGCATTAACGACCCTGTTAGTCTGTTGGTACACTTATATAGACATACATATGTTAGCAGAAACTCACAGAATGCTTATTTATGCTTAATTATGCTTAAAAATGAATTTCCACGAACTCACTACACGTGGTCCATTATATAAATTGCAGGTGGACACTTCCTGTATGACTTAGTGAAAAACGGGGCAAATGTCCACCTACAATTTATGTTAATGGGCCACACATATTAAGTTCGGGGACACACTTTATAGTAATCTATATGCATTAACGACCCTGTTAGTCTGTTAGTACACTTATATAGACATACATATGTTAGCAGCAACTCACAGAATGCCCATTTATGCTTAAAAAATGCATTTCCACGAACTCACTACATGTGGTCCATTCATATAAATTGCAGGTGGACACTTCCTGGTTGCCATATTTGTAGTGCTTTGTAGTTTTTCTTGATAATTACTTTTTTGTCCAATGTATTCACATATATACGATTAAATAACCACCTTATTCCCTTAGTACACTTTATTAGACATACATATGTTATCATCAACTCATAGAAGTCTGAAATATGCCCTAAAAATGTGGTTGTCCACCAACTTAATACACGTGGTCTATTATATAAACTGCAGGTGGACACTTCCTGTATGACTGAGTGAAAAACGGGGCAAATGTCCACCTAAAATTTATTTTAATGGACCCCACATATGCAGTTCGTGGACACACTTTATAATAATCTATATGCATTATAGACCCTGTTAGTCTGTTAATACACTTATATAGACATACAAATGTTAGCAGCAACTCACAGAATGCCTATATATACTTAAAAAATGCATTTCCACGAACTCAATACACGTGGTCCATTCATATAAATTGCAGGTGGTCATGTCCACCTGCAGTTTATAGCAATGGGTATAGCATATTAACTTGGTGGACAAACCCCCAAAAGGTGGTTGTCCACCAACCTAATATGCCTAGTCCATACAAATAAACTACATGTGGTCATTTCCACCTGCAGATTACAGTAGTAGTCCACACATATGAAGTTCGTGGACACACTTTATAATAATCTATATGCATTATAGACCCTGTTAGTCTGTTGGTACACTTATATAGACATACATATGTTAGCAGCAACTCACAGAATGCTTATTTATGCTTTATTATGCATAAAAATGAATTTCCACGAACTCACTACACGTGGCCCATTATATAAATTGCAGGTGGACACTTCCTGTATGACTTAGTGAAAAACGGGGCAAATGTCCACCTGCAGTTTATGAGAATAGTCCACACATATGCAGTTGGTGGACACACTTTATAATAATCTATATGCATTATGGACCCTGTTAGTCTGTTAATACACTTATATAGACATACATATGTTAGCAGCAACTCACAGAATGCTTATTTATGCTTAATTATGCTTAAAAATGAATTTCCACGAACTCACTACACGTGGTCCATTATATAAATTGCAGGTGGTCATGTCCACCTGCAGTTTATAGCAATGGGTATAGCATATTAACTTGGTGGACAAACCCCCAAAAGGTGGTTGTCCACCAACCTAATATGCCTAGTCCATACAAATAAACTACATGTGGTCATTTCCACCTGCAGATTACAGTAGTAGTCCACACATATGAAGTTCGTGGACACACTTTATAGTAATCTATATGCATTATAGACCCTGTTAGTCTGTTAGTACACTTATATAGACATACATATGTTAGCAGCAACTCACAGAATGCTTATTTATGCTTTATTATGCATAAAAATGAATTTCCACGAACTCACTACACGTGGTCCATTCACACAAATTGTAGGTGGACATGTCCACATGGAGTTTATAGTATTGGGCATAGTATATTAGTGGTCATGTCCACCTACAATTTATAGTAATGGGCCACACGTATTAAGTTCGTGGACACCCTTTATAGTAATCTATATGCATTAACGACCCTGTTAGTCTGTTAGTACACTTATATAGACATACAAATGTTAGCAGAAACTCACAGAATGCTTATTTATGCTTAATTATGCTTAAAAATGAATTTCCACGAACTCACTACACGTGGTCCATTATATAAATTGCAGGTGGACACTTCCTGGTTGCCATATTTGTAGTCCTTTGTAGTTTTTCTTGAAAATTACTTTTTTGTCCAATTTATTCATCTATATGATTAAAGAACCACCTTATTCCCTTAGTACACTTTATTAGACATACATATGCTATCATCAACTCATAGAAGGCTGAAATATGCCCTAGAAATGTGGTTGTCCACCAACTTAATACACGTGGTCTATTATATAAACTGCAGGTGGACACTTCCTGTATGACTGAGTGAAAAACGGGGCAAATGTCCACCTACAATTTATTTTAAAGGACCCCACATATGCAGTTCGTGGACACACTTTATAATAATCTATATGCATTATAGACCCTGTTAGTCTGTTAATACACTTATATAGACATACATATGTTAGCAGCAACTCACAGAATGCCTATATATACTTAAAAAATGCATTTCCACGAACTCACTACACGTGGTCCATTCATATAAATTGCAGGTGGTCATGTCCACCTGCAGTTTATAGCAATGGGTGTAGCATATTAACTTGGTGGACAAACCCCCAAAAGGTGGTTGTCCACCAACCTAATATGCCTAGTCCATACAAATAAACTACATGTGGTCATTTCCACCTGCAGATTACAGTAGTAGTCCACACATATGAAGTTCGTGGACACACTTTATAATAATCTATATGCATTATAGACCCTGTTAGTCTGTTGGTACACTTATATAGACATACATATGTTAGCAGCAACTCACAGAATGCTTATTTATGCTTTATTATGCATAAAAATGAATTTCCACGAACTCACTACACGTGGCCCATTATATAAATTGCAGGTGGACACTTCCTGTATGACTTAGTGAAAAACGGGGCAAATGTCCACCTGCAGTTTATGAGAATAGTCCACACATATGCAGTTGGTGGACACACTTTATAGGAATCTATATGCATTATAGACCCTGTTAGTATGTTGGTACACTTATATAGACATACATATGTTAGCAGCAACTCACAGAATGCTTATTTATGCTTAATTATGCTTAAAAATGAATTTCCACGAACTCACTACACGTGGTCCATTATATAAATTGCAGGTGGACACTTCCTGTATGACTTAGTGAAAAACGGGGCAAATGTCCACCTACAATTTATGTTAATGGACCCCACATATGCAGTTCGTGGACACACTATATAATAATCTATATGCATTATGGACCCTGTTAGTCTGTTAATACACTTATATAGACATACATATGTTAGCAGCAACTCACAGAATGCCTATATATACTTAAAAAATGCATTTCCATGAACTCACTACACGTGGTCCATTATATAAATTGCAGGTGGTCATGTCCACCTGCAGTTTATAGCAATGGGTATAGCATATTAACTTGGTGGACAAACCCCCAAAAGGTGGTTGTCCACCAACCTAATATGCCTAGTCCATACAAATAAACTACATGTGGTAATTTCCACCTGCAGATTACAGTAGTAGTCCACACATATGAAGTTCGTGGACACACTTTATAATAATCTATATGCATTATAGACCCTGTTAGTCTGTTAATACACTTATATAGACATACATATGTTAGCAGCAACTCACAGAATGCTTATTTATGCTTAATTATGCTTAAAAATGAATTTCCACGAACTCACTACACGTGGTCCATTATATAAATTGCAGGTGGACACTTCCTGTATGACTTAGTGAAAAACGGGGCAAATGTCCACCTACAATTTTTGTTAATGGAGCACACATATTAAGTTCGTGGACACACTTTATAGTAATCTATATGCATTATAGACCCTGTTAGTCTGTTAGTACACTTATATAGACATACATATGTTAGCAGCAACTCACAGAATGCTTATTTATGCTTTATTATGCATAAAAATGAATTTCCACGAACTCACTACACGTGGTCCATTCACACAAATTGTAGGTGGACACTTCCTGTATGACTTAGTGAAAAACGGGGCAAATGTCCACCTGCAGTTTATGAGAATAGTCCACACATATGCAGTTGGTGGACACACTTTATAGGAATCTATATGCATTATAGACCCTGTTAGTATGTTGGTACACTTATATAGACATACATATGTTAGCAGCAACTCACAGAATGCTTATTTATGCTTAATTATGCTTAAAAATGAATTTCCACGAACTCACTACACGTGGTCCATTATATAAATTGCAGGTGGACACTTCCTGTATGACTTAGTGAAAAACGGGGCAAATGTCCACCTACAATTTATGTTAATGGACCCCACATATGCAGTTCGTGGACACACTATATAATAATCTATATGCATTATGGACCCTGTTAGTCTGTTAATACACTTATATAGACATACATATGTTAGCAGCAACTCACAGAATGCCTATATATACTTAAAAAATGCATTTCCATGAACTCACTACACGTGGTCCATTATATAAATTGCAGGTGGTCATGTCCACCTGCAGTTTATAGCAATGGGTATAGCATATTAACTTGGTGGACAAACCCCCAAAAGGTGGTTGTCCACCAACCTAATATGCCTAGTCCATACAAATAAACTACATGTGGTAATTTCCACCTGCAGATTACAGTAGTAGTCCACACATATGAAGTTCGTGGACACACTTTATAATAATCTATATGCATTATAGACCCTGTTAGTCTGTTAATACACTTATATAGACATACATATGTTAGCAGCAACTCACAGAATGCTTATTTATGCTTAATTATGCTTAAAAATGAATTTCCACGAACTCACTACACGTGGTCCATTATATAAATTGCAGGTGGACACTTCCTGTATGACTTAGTGAAAAACGGGGCAAATGTCCACCTACAATTTATGTTAATGGAGCACACATATTAAGTTCGTGGACACACTTTATAGTAATCTATATGCATTATAGACCCTGTTAGTCTGTTAGTACACTTATATAGACATACATATGTTAGCAGCAACTCACAGAATGCTTATTTATGCTTTATTATGCATAAAAATGAATTTCCACGAACTCACTACACGTGGTCCATTCACACAAATTGTAGGTGGACATGTCCACATGGAGTTTATAGTATTGGGCATAGTATATTAGTGGTCATGTCCACCTACAATTTATAGTAATGGGCCACACGTATTAAGTTCGTGGACACCCTTTATAGTAATCTATATGCATTAACGACCCTGTTAGTCTGTTAGTACACTTATATAGACATACATATGTTAGCAGAAACTCACAGAATGCTTATTTATGCTTAATTATGCTTAAAAATGAATTTCCACGAACTCACTACTCGTGGTCCATTATATAAATTGCAGGTGGACACTTCCTGTATGACTTAGTGAAAAACGGGGCAAATGTCCACCTGCAGTTTATGAGAATAGTCCACACATATGCAGTTGGTGGACACACTTTATAGGAATCTATATGCATTATAGACCCTGTTAGTATGTTGGTACACTTATATAGACATACATATGTTAGCAGCAACTCACAGAATGCTTATTTATGCTTAATTATGCTTAAAAATGAATTTCCACGAACTCACTACACGTGGTCCATTATATAAATTGCAGGTGGACACTTCCTGTATGACTTAGTGAAAAACGGGGCAAATGTCCACCTACAATTTATGTTAAAGGACCCCACATATGCAGTTCGTGGACACACTATATAATAATCTATATGCATTATGGACCCTGTTAGTCTGTTAGTACACTTATATAGACATACATATGTTAGCAGCAACTCACAGAATGCCTATATATACTTAAAAAAAGCATTTCCACGAACTCACTACACGTGGTCCATTATATAAATTGCATGTGGACACTTCCTGTATGACTTAGTGAAAAACGGGGCAAATGTCCACCTACAATTTATTTTAATGGACCCCACATATGCAGTTCGTGGACACACTATATAATAATCTATATGCATTATAGACCCTGTTAGTTTGTTAGTACACTTATATAGACATACATATGTTAGCAGTAACTCACAGAATGCTTATTTATGCTTTATTATGCATAAAAATGAATTTCCACGAACTCACTACACGTGGTCCATTCACACAAATTGTAGGTGGACATGTCCACATGGAGTTTATAGTATTGGGCATAGTATATTAGTGGTCATGTCCACCTACAATTTATAGTAATTGGCCACACGTATTAAGTTCGTGGACACCCTTTATAGTAATCTATATGCATTATGGACCCTGTTAGTCTGTTAGTACACTTATATAGACATACATATGTTAGCAGCAACTCACAGAATGCCTATATATACTTAAAAAAAGCATTTCCACGAACTCACTACACGTGGTCCATTATATAAATTGCATGTGGACACTTCCTGTATGACTTAGTGAAAAACGGGGCAAATGTCCACCTACAATTTATTTTAATGGACCCCACATATGCAGTTCGTGGACACACTATATAATAATCTATATGCATTATAGACCCTGTTAGTTTGTTAGTACACTTATATAGACATACATATGTTAGCAGTAACTCACAGAATGCTTATTTATGCTTTATTATGCATAAAAATGAATTTCCACGAACTCACTACACGTGGTCCATTCACACAAATTGTAGGTGGACATGTCCACATGGAGTTTATAGTATTGGGCATAGTATATTAGTGGTCATGTCCACCTACAATTTATAGTAATTGGCCACACGTATTAAGTTCGTGGACACCCTTTATAGTAATCTATATGCATTAACGACCCTGTTAGTCTGTTAGTACACTTATATAGACATACATATGTTAAAAGCAACTCACAGAATGCTTATTTATGCTTAAAAAATGCATTTCCACGAACTCACTACACGTGGTCCATTATATAAATTGCAGGTGGACACTTCCTGTATGACTTAGTGAAAAACGGGGCAAATGTCCACCTACAATTTATGTTAATGGGACACACATATTAAGTTCGTGGACACACTTTATAGTAATCTATATGCATTAACGACCCTGTTAGTCTGTTAGTACACTTATATAGACATACATATGTTAGCAGCAACTCACAGAATGCCTATATATACTTAAAAAATGCATTTCCACGAACTCACTACACGTGGACACTTCCTGTATGACTTAGTGAAAAACGGGGCAAGTGTCCACCTACAATTTATGTTAATGGGCCACACATATGAAGTTCGTGGACATACTTTATAATAATCTATATGCATTATAGACCCTGTTAGTCTGTTGGTACACTGATATAGACATACATATGTTAGCATAAACTCACAGAATGCTTAATTATGCTTAATTATGCTTAAAAATGCATTTCCACGAACTCACTACATGTGGTCCATCCATATAAATTGCAGGTGGACACTTCCTGGTTGCCATATTTGTAGTGCTTTGTAGTTTTTCTTGATAATTACTTTTTTGTCCAATGTATTCACATATATACGATTAAAGAACCACATTATTCCCTTAGTACACTTTATTAGACATACATATGTTAGTATCATTTCACAGAAGACTGAATTATGCCCTAAAAGTGGTTGTCCACCAACTCACTACACGTGGTCCAGTCATATAAATTGCAGGTGGTCACTTCCTGGATGACTTGGCGAAAATTGAAAAATGTCCACCTGCAATTTATAGTATGGGCCACGTGTAGTGAGTTGGTGGACATAACACTTATTTACAATGTTTAACTAAAAAATATTAATTTCTTTGTTTCAAAAACCACATTATTCAATGAGCACACTATATTGTTCACATATATGTTGGTATCAAGTCATTAAATGCTCATTTTGACTATTTAGTTAGCATCTTTTATTTTTAAGGCCTCATATTCAAGCATCGTCCATTGAAATGAATGGGCTGCAGAGCGATACATAAAAAATGAAATAAAATACTTTTCGGGCACCCACGCATTTGTCCTTTCAGTATGTCGCTTGTGGGACTGTGACGCAAGTGACTGTGATGTTTGGGGTCTCTCGGGACCCCGAGGGCCTTTGTGGAAACTGTCCTTGTGTACATTACATTTTCATGGAACACCTTCCCATGGTCTGCTCTATGCATTCACTGACGCATACACGCACTGTTATTAAAGTGCGTGCATGCGTCACGGCCTGCTCTATGCACGATGCAGACTGCGACGCATGCAGCGCATGCTATAACAGCACGTGGATGTGTCACGGTCTGCTCTATGCATGAGGGTTTCATTGACGCATACAACGCGTGCATGCGTCATGGCCTGCTCTATGCACGATGCAGACTGCGACGCATGCAGCGCATGCTATAACAGCGACGCATGCAGCGCATGCTATAGCAGCGACGCATGCAGCGCATGCTATAACAGCACGTGGATGTGTCAGGGTCTGCTCTATGCATGGGGGTTTCATTGACGCATACAACGCGTGCATGCGACACGACCGGCTCCACGCATGATGCATTCGGTGACGCATGCACGCATTCAATGACGCATACACCCTCCCTGTTTTGACCTTTTGACCCCTACCATATATGCCAATGCGTTTTCATTAAGTGCTTCGTGGACGACACTCCCTATTTTGACCTTTTGACACCTAAACAAAGTCACAATGTCGCCCGGCTTTTCCGCATGATAGGTGGATGATGGACGGTTGCATGTGACCCGGTTTTGGATCGGTTGAGCCTGTCGGGTCACGACCACGAAACCGCTATGGAATACCCATGCAAATAAGCTATACGAGGAAATTTCCAGAAAGGTCCGAGGGGTCCCATATTCTAGATTCTGGCCCGTCTAGTGGCCCCCGACCACATACCGAGAGCACATCGCCCTAGAGGTTTAGAAAATGTTTTTTGCACCCAATCACAAGATTACTCACACTGCCTTCTCTCTCATATAACCCTCAACAGCCTTTTGAAGCTTTCAGAGGTGGTGGAGGGGGGATTTTTCAGAAAAGAAATCTAAGAACTTAGACATTTGGGGCATAAATGGGGGCTTCTAGACAACAATAATCTAAAATGTCCATACCCTTCGGCCTATCGTTTCCCAACGGGAGCGCGTCCACCTATAATCTATGCCAATGCGTTTTCGTGGACGACTCTCCCTATTTTGACCTTTTGACCCGTAAACAAAGTCACAAAGTCGCCCGGCTTCTCTGGACGATCGGTGGATGATGGACGGTCGCTCATGTCTATATGCTATATGCGTGACGCATGCACGTGTGGTTACTTAAGCGTGTGCATGCGTCACGGTCTCTTATATGCAGGATGCATTCAGTGACGCGTACAGCGCACGCATGTCTTTCGATCTGCTCAATGCATCACACATGCAGTGACGCATACAGAGCGCGCATGCAGTGACGCATGCATGACATTCTGCTCTATTCACAACACGTGCAGCGTGCACCCGTCACTGACTGCAATATGCATGATGCATGCAGTGACACATGTCTTTCGATCTGCTCAATGCATCACACATGCAGTGACGCATGCAAGTGCGCACGCATGACATTCTGCTCTATGCACAACGCATGCAGTAAACACGCGTCACTGACTTACGTTTTTCTCCCTAATTAGACATTTGAGGCCAAACTGAGCGTTCTACAAGTTGTTGCTAACATATGTGTGTCTAATAAAGTGCACTGACTGAATGATGTGGTAGTTGATGCATTTAAATGAATATAAAGGTAAATTTTGCTAATAAGTGGGTTGTCCACCAACTTAATACACGTGGCCCATACAAATAAATTGCTCCAGGACTTCTCCCGCAAGGCCGCCGGAGTGTCCGACGATCCCAAAACCTCACGTGCACTTGCGTGCCGGTCCCCCGAGAGACATACCGAAAGGGCAAAAGTCTTGGTCCTCCAGAAGTATTTTGTAACCTTTTTAATGTAAATGAAAAGGCCCAATGCTTTCAATGGCAGAGACTCAGAAACGAGGCCTGTTTTAGCTATGTGCTCATCCACTTTTAAACCCTTTAAGAAGAAGCCACGGACTCTAAACTGCTGGGCCTGATTTGAGGGTCCGTGACAGTGGTCACTGCAAAGGCTCGATGGCCTCCGACCTTAGGAACCTTGTCTTCTGGACCTTTGTTTTCACCCTGACCTTCAACATATGAGATACCCGATTTTTGTCAAAACTGAACATTTCACAAGCTGTTTCCTAACCCGTGTGTGTCTAAAAGAGTGTTCTCACTGAAAAGCGTTGTTCCTGACAACTAGAAATGAATACATACATTTTAAATATTGTTAAAAAGCATTATGTCCACCAACTTAATACACGTGGTCCACTCACATAAACCACACGTGGACAGGCAATGCAAACATACTAGAAAATGGATGCGTTTTCTAGTTAGAACAGACTGGAAAATGGATTGCTTTTTAACAACGTTTCATATGGATTTATTTATTTCCAAGTGTGTTTGAGAACTCTCTTTTGGACACACGTATGTCAGAAACAACTGGTAAAATGATGAGTTTTACTTAAATTCTGGTATCTACTACGTTGAATGTGATGTTGTCCACGTGCAGTTTGTAGAATGGGCCAGGAATAAGTGCTTGGTGGACATTGCACAGAAGGGGCATTTTAAAGGTGTAAATATTATATTTTGTTTTAAAAACCACAAAACTCGATGGCCACGCCCCCTCAGACAAACATATGTCAGTCCCGAGCGTCAAAAACCAGGTTCTGGTAAAAGTAGTTGGGAAGCTGCCAAACAGTGGTTTGGTGGTCGGGGGCGTGGCCATGGATGGGTCAGGGGGGTCGAAGGTCAAATTGACACCCATAGTTGATCAGTGGACAAATAGTGGTTTCGTGGTAGCTGGCACCCATGGGCAGTAAGCTCGTACCCGCCTCCCAAGAAAACAAATGAATCGCGGGACTCATATGAAGTTGGAGGACAAGTGGGTAAGCCGACTTACATGGGATAAACCTGTGAGGGACGCATATGCTGTTCGTGGACAGGGGTCTTTGGGGTCTTCGAGGGGTGCCATGGCGCGAGGGCACCCCCAGTGGTGTCCTCACACCCCCTATCCGTGGCCAGCAGATTTAAAAGTGGTCTTACCACAGGGTAAGGTGAAATGTCCACTTCGTCATTTAGATATGCGCTACGTGTCAGGTTTTTTCACACTACGATCCAACGCAAGACTGTGCGTCAAATGGCTGGCATTTTCAAGAGGCTTTTTTCCACGAACCCCCTATTTGTGCTTCCTCTGTCAAGCCCCCTGGGGCTCCGCGCTCCGGCGCGTCCCCCAGGGCTAGGATTCCCCCTCCAAGCCCTGCCCCTTTTGGACTTCCCATGTCTTCTTGTTTGCCCCCACCCCCCTCCCTTGTTTGTTATTTTTATTAAGTCACCCTAATCCCCTATTGATTCTTGCCTGTCTGCCACTGATTTTGTTTTCCATGTTTTGTTTAGTCTTGTCTATGTCTCAGTCTGTCTTGTCCTGTGGGTCTCCTTGAGGAGCGTCAGGATGTCGCTCCTTAAGGCGGGGGTTCTGTCACGGTTCTGCCTATCTTGTTTGGCTTATTCTTGGTCTTGGGGCAGAACCAGTGCAGAATTCCCTGTTTCATGTGGGGAGAGACATTTTTGACCTTTCTGGTCTTCCATACTCTCCCCGAGTCTCGTCTGTGTTTCCCGCCATTTCGTGTCATTTGCTTCCCCTTAGTGTTTCATCTGTTTCACCTGCCCCCTATTAATTATCCTGTCTTTGTCTCCCTTTAAGAGTCCTCTTGTTTCATTGTCTTGTGCGTTTCATTGTGTTTGTGCTGTGCGTTTACTTGCGTGTTCTTGTGATACCTGTTCATGCCTGTTCTATACTAAGCTGTTGTTCCTGTTTCCCCCAGTCTTAGTAAGTCTTAGTTTAGTGTTTTGTCTCAGTGTTTGTTTTCTTAGTTTAATTAGTCAGTGTTCCTTGTTAAAGTATTGTTTATCCTGTTTTCCCCATTGAGGGTTTTTGTTTTGTTCCTGTTTTTGTATATATTAATAAACCTTTGTTCCCCCTATTGCAGCACTATATTAAACACTCTGATTAACTTGATTAAACGTGATTAATTGTAATAACATGACTTTCTAAAAAGTTTTAAAAGAAAAGATAACTTGGAACCGGCCAAAGTTATTAATGGAGCAAAGGCTGAACAACCGCATGCTTCAAGCAGTTCGGAACCACACTAGTACCCAAAGATGAGTTCATCAACAGTTGGACACTTGTGCCCTACTCGACAGCGAACTCAAAGTTAAGTCTGGGAGCTGTGAGGCGAAAGAAGAACGAATAGCACTCACTTTATTAACAAAAATGTCAAACATTTCTCACAGAGCTCAGCTGACGACTGGGACTTCGGATTAATTACTGAATATATTATTAAAAATAAAATCCTAGGTCTATGAAAGCATAGAAATCAGATCGGAAAAATATTTTTGGATTTGATTAAAGAGTCCTGACTTGAAACGTGACGTCCAAATATTAAACAAACCCTTTATCACATAATTAATATGAATTGCAGTTGTCAACTATCTCTCATACTTGAGCAGTTCCCCATAGCATGTGTCAGTCTGATGGTGTTTGCTCTTGTGGATTCCTTATTCTCTTGAGGTCCTCGTCTGTACTACTGTGAATATATAGATTCATACACAAAAAATAATTGTCTCATATAAATTCATAGTTCAATATTGCAACCGTTTAAAAAAAATGTCCTTCATAAAGAGCTTCTTAACTACTGGCATCAGTCTGGCAGTTAAATACAGTGTCAAGTTTTTTACTCTGTTGGGTTACAGCATTAGGATTACTAGATGAGGGCTGTAGAACTTTTTTATAAAAATAAAAACAAAGAATTCTCTTCCTTTGCCTGTATTTGTGTTCAAATCCAACCCATTATTATTTCAGGTATTATTTAAATATCTAATTATTAATATATATTTAATGGCTGTTATAATTAAAAAAACATACAACCCTTATCACTAGTGTCAACATATTTAAAGGCTTAATATTAAGCATAATAAGCATTATTCATTAATTATATTATAATCTTATATCAATATGTCTTAAGCAATATATGAGTAATTATGATAAAAATGTGAACTGCATTATTATTATTCCTATTAGGACGTCCATATAACTTTATAAAATTATAAAGAGTAAAGTTTCCCTTATTGGAATAAGTTAAAACTTCAATTTCAGATCAACTGCTTATTGTCTTTTCTCACTCACTCGCGTACGCACACGCACACGCACACGCACACGCACACACACACATAAACACACAAAGGCAAACACAATTTCATCTCTCTCTCTCATTCACTTCCTAGCTACACACTCACACATCCATGAATTTCTCTGAACCCTCACACAAACAGGGATGTTTTTCACCCTCCCTCATTCCTGTTTTTTCCCTTCACGTGACCTGTTACTTAACAGGATATCTCTCACACAATCACGCACACACTTTTCTTGAGATCTGGATACCCTGAAAGCCTTGGCAAACTAGTGCAAATTCTAACTTTAATTTTGTTCAATTTAGGAGAGGCTTACAAGGACCAACGACATTCAGAGTTTACACTTTAGCGGACCGCAATAAAGGCTGTATGTAATAAATTAAACTTCTCTAAAAATGCGTGTGTGGTGTACGTGCAGTTCCTGTCTTAGTGTGATAAGATATTTGGTGTGTCTGCAGGTGTTCAAGTGTTCAAACTCATACATGAGCCCCCCAGCCAATATTATTTCAGAAGAATACATGAAACCTATCTAATCCAACTACTAAATCTATCATTTTATATAAGAAAACTCAATACTATAATTAAAAAAACTGAGTAATGAATTTCGAAAAAATACCATACCATCTCCAACAGTTAAAGGTGAGGCGAAAGGGAGAGCATTCTTGGTACGAGGACTTGGAACTGGTTTTCTAGCCACACGTTCGGCCTCAAGCTCCAACTTGCAAATTGTAAGATCTCTCTCAGTATTCTTCTCCACCACACAAAGCCTTATCATTTCTGCCTCACATTCCTGTTATAATCAAAAGATCTAACTCTTTAAGCTTTAAGGCAATCAATGGATCTTGGAGCGCAGCAGGGTCAGGGTTGGAATTTACAATCTCATCTACCTCCGGGTGAACCTCAACATCATCAGATGGACTAGGCAAAATACCTCCTCCAATTAGCCTCCCAACAACTCAGCTTTAAGTACCGGTTTAGTCACGCTGTTCTGGCATAAATATGAAAGAAATCAGCTATCAGTAATAGGCCCTTTACCGTACAACGATTAATAGCTTCAATAGTAGGTCAAAGAGGATGTGCTGTCAAATCAAACTCCATTACTTCACAGGCTCACTACACCCTACCTTTTCTTCCCACCCGAAGTCATTTGAGAGAAAAAAAGAGGGTACTCACAACAAATCTTTTAACAGGCACGGAAGTCTTCATGTTGTTGTTAAACTGAAATACGAAGGGACGAGCCCCCACTTGTCTCGTGGCCATTTCTGTAGGGAGGCAGAGGGGCTGTTAAAAAGATGATGAATAAATAAAGATAACGTTGACACACTTCAGTTCCTCTGTCCCAGAGTGAAAACACAACGCTCAACTTGGAGGCAAATAAAGAGGTTTTTATTTGCAAAAACCTAGTAAACACAATGATTCAAGGAAGCATCTCTTTAGGAGAAAGTATAGCCTAAAAGAACAAGCAAAGAGTAGCTTACTATGGTTTAAGGCTTACCTGAAAATTTGAAAAAATAAAATAAAGAAACATCATAGACTGCCCTCACTCCATCTCAAAACAAAAACAGGTGAAAATGGGGGAGAAGGCTCTTTCTCCCTACTGCTTCCAAAGAAAATTAAACAAAAGAACCAAAAAAACATCAGGTTCACAATAGTTTTTAGTTACCAAACATTTAAACAAATTATAAGAAAATTGTACAAAGCCATTCTTTTCTCAATGAGTTTACAACCATTGTTGTGTGCTCTTAATAGGGACATACTCACTTAAATACACAGAGTATTTCAGTCTGAATCAGAGAAGGTACTTACTTTAGCCTGCTAGCACTTAAATTGTAATCCCACCCTCTATGCCAGAAAAGTAATATATATGATATTATTATATTTATATATTATATTATATTATATTTTATTTTTACAATAAATAAAATTTTAAGTTACATATTGATAAATTACTTTTGAAGCTTAGGCTTAAACTTGGTTTCTTTTACGGAAATGGGTCTTTATTTTCTTTAAGTGCAAGGAAATATTTGGTATGTGCTACATTTTTATCAGTGTTGGACTATGGAGATTTGTTATATATGAATGCTCCTGCACACTATATTAAAAAACTTGACATTTTATTTCATAGTGCTTTACGTTTTGTTACGGGTTGTAGTAATAAAACACATCATTGTTTGTTATATGATAGGGCAGATTTAACATCTTTGTATATTCGTAGAAAATGTCATTGGTATTGTTTCATTTTCAAATCAATCTGTGGCTTAACACCTTCTTACTTATTGTTTAGGCTTTCAGATAAGAATACAAGCTACAGTTTACGTTCAGACAACTTTTTACATCTTAAGGTACCCCGGGTTCGAACTGAGCTAGGAAAGAAAGGATGTATTTATAGTGCCTCTTTTGATTGGAATAATTTGGCTCAGCCCCAAGGAGCGACGTGGGTCCACCCTCCCGTGGATCCACCACCTGCAGGAGGGACCGTAAGGGGCCGGTACAAAGTGGCTCGGGCGGCAGTCGAAGGCGGGGGCCCCGACAACCCGATCCCTGGACACTGGACATCTAGCTCTAGGGACATGGAACGTCACCTCTCTGACGGGGAAGGAGCCTGAGATTGTGCGTGCGGTTCAGAGATTCCGACTAGAGATAGCCGAGATTACCTCTACGCACAGCTTGGGCTCTGGAACAGCACTCCTCGAGGGAGGATGGACTCTTCACCACTCTGGAGTTGCCCATGGTGAAAGGCGGTGGGCTGGTGTGGGATTGCTTATAGCCCCCCAGCTCAGCCGCCATGTGTTGGAGTTTACCCCGGTGAACGAGAGGGTCGCTTCCTTGCGCCTTCGGGTCAGGGATAGGTCACTCACTGTCGTGTGCACCTATGGGCCAAACGGCAGTGTAGAGTACCCGGCCTTCTTGGAGACTCTGGGAGGGGTGCTGGAAAGCGCCCCGACTGGGGACTCCGTCGTTCTGCTGGGGGACTTCAACGCCCACGTGGGCAACGACAGTGACACCTGGATGGGCGTGATTGGGAGGAACGGCCCCCTGATCTGAACCCGAGTGGTGTTCTGTTTTTGGACTTCTGTGCTAGTTACAGCTTGGCCATAACGAACACCATGTTCAAGCATAAGGGTGTCCGTCAGTGCACATGGCACCAGGACACCCTTGGCCGGAGGTCGATGCTAGACTTTGTGCACTCGGGTGAAGAGAGGGGCGGAGCTGTCAACTGATAACCACCTGGTGGTGAGTTGGATCCGATGGCGGGGGAGGAAGCTGGACAGACTCGGCAGACCCAAACATACTGTGAGGGTCTGTTGGGAACGTTTGGCCGAATCCCCTGTCAGAGAGATCTTCAACTACCACCTCCGGCAGAGCTTCGACCAGATCCCGAGAGAGTCTGGAGATATTGAGTCCGAGTGAACCATGTTCTCCACCTCCATTGTCAACGCGGCCACTCGGAGCTGTGGCCGCAAGGTCTCCGGTGCCTGTCGAGGCGGCAATCCCCGAACCCGGTGGTGGACACCGGAAGTAAGGGATGCCGTCAAGCTAAAGAAGGAGTCCTATCGGGCCTGGCTGGCTTGTGGGACTCCCGAGGCAGCTGACAGGTACCGACAGGCCAAGCGGACTGCAGCCCGGGTGGTTGGGGAGGCAAAAACTCGGGCCTGGGAGGAGTTCGGTGAGGCCATGGAGAAGGACTATCGGTCGGCGTCGAGGAGATTCTGGCAAACCGTCCGGCGCCTCAGGAGGGGGAAGCAGTGCACTACCAACGCTGTTTACAGTGGAGGGGGGCAGCTGTTGACCTCGACCGGGGATGTCATTGGGCGGTGGAAGGAATACTTCGAGGATCTCCTCAATCCTGCTGTCACGTCTTCCATCGAGGAAGCAGAGGCTGAGGGCTCGGAGGAGGACTCGTCAATCACCCGGGCTGAAGTCACCAAGGTGGTCAAGAAACTCCTCAGTGGCAGGGCACCGGGGGTGGAAGAGATCCGCCTTGAGTGCCTCAAGTCTCCGGATGTTGTGGGGCCGTCTTGGCTGACATGCCTCTGCAGCACCGCGTGGCGGTCGGGGACAGTGCCCTGGGACTGGCAGACCGGGGTGGTGGTCCCTCTATTTAAGAAGGGGGACCGGAGGGTGTGCTCCAACTATCGGGGATCACACTTCTCAGCCTCCCGGGAAAGTCTATGCCAGGGTACTGGAGAGGAGAATCTGGCCGATGGTAGAACCTCAGATTCAGGAGGAACAGTGTGGTTTTCGTCCCGGTCGTGGAATGCTGGACCAGCTCTATACCCTCTCCAGGGTGCTGGAGGGTTCATGGGAGTTTGCCCATCCAATCCACATGTGATTTGTGGATTTGGAGAAGGCATTCGACTGTGTCCCTCGCGGCATCTTTTGGAGGGTGCTCCGGGAGTATGGGATTCGGGACCCTTTGCTAAGGGCTATCCGGTCCCTGTACGACCGGAGCAGGAGCTTGGTTCGCTTTGCCGGCAGTAAGTCAGACTTGTTTCCGGTGCATGTTGGAATCCGGCAGGGCTGCCCTTAATCGCCCGTTCTCTTCATAATTTTTATGGACAGAATTTCTAGGTGCAGCCAGGGGCCGGAGGGCGTCGGGTTTGGGGACCACATGATTTCATCTCTGCTCTTTGCGGATGATGTCGTCATGCTGGCCCCATCAGACCAGGAACTTCAGCATGCACTGGGACGGTTTGCAGTGGAGTGTGAAGCGGCTGGGATGAGAATCAGCACCTCCAAATCTGAGGCCATGGTTCTCAGTCGGAAAAGGGTGGCTTGCCCACTTCAGGTAGGTGGAGAGTTCCTGCCTCAAGTGGAGGAGTTCAAGTATCTGGGGGTCTTGTTCACGAGTGAGGGAAGGATGGAACGGGAGATTGACAGACGGATCGGTGCAGCTTTTGCAGTAATGCGGTCGCTGTACCGGTCTGTCGTGGTTCTCGATTTACCGGTCAATCTACGTTCCTACTCTCACCTATGGTCATGAGCTGTGGGTCATGACCGAAAGGACAAGATCCCGGATACAGGCGGCCGAAATGAGCTTTCTCCGCAGGGTGGCTGGGCGATCCCTTAGAGATAGGGTGAGAAGCTCGGTCACTCGGGAGGAGCTCAGAGTAGATCCGCTGCTCCTCCACATCGAGAGGGGCCAGCTGAGGTGGCTCGGGCATCTTTTCCAGATGCCCCCTGGAAGCCTTCCCGGGAAGGTGTTCCGGGCATGTCCAACCGGGAGGAGACCCCGGGGAAGACCTAGGACACGCTGGAGGGACTATGTCTCCCGGCTGGCCTGGGAACGGCTCGGTGTCCCCCCGGAAGTGCTGGAGGAAGTGTCTAGGGAGAGGGAAGTCTGGGCATCCCTGCTTAGACTGTTGCCCCCGCGACCCGGCCCCGGATAAGCGGAAGAAAATGGATGGATGGATGGATTTTAAAGTTGACTGTACTCCACTCCTTAAATGTGTTCAAGACACTTTTAACAAATTATGTGTTTTGTTCTTTGAAAGTTTGTTGTTGTGAATTATGATTGTTGTACTTGTATATTTATTATATGAAGCTGATGTCTTGGCCAGGTCCCTCTTGTAAAAGAGATTTTAATCTCAATGAGTTTTTACCTGGTTAAATAAATATTGAATAAAAAATGCATGCAAAAGGAGGCACAACGAGTATTGAGTGCATAGAAATGAACATACTGTTCAGAAGCCTGACATTTCTGTTTCAAATATCATTTTTATTTATTGATCTTATGTAATATTCAAATTTTCTGAGACAGTGAATTTGGGATTTTCATTATATGTAAGCCATAATCATAAAAATTTCAAGAAATAACGTCTTGAAACGTTTCACTTTATATGTAATGAATGTATATGAATAAATACATATATCCATGAATAAATGTGGAAGTAAATAAAAGTTGAAATTAATAAATGAACGTGAAAAAATATGTAATTACACATAAATAAGGAAATAAAAGTATATATAGTCATTGATTTTTGCTTTTTTTTTTCAACCGACATGACAAAAAAATGTTTCTAGACAGAAATCCTGTAGAAACATTTTTTGTCAGGGTGCCTGCCTTTAAAACTGCTCTTTTTCCTCCTTGGCCAACCAACAAATCACAGTCTTTAAATGACTGTGTCATACATAGCAACGGGGTAAGTACCACCTCCTGACCAAGATAAAAGTTTTTGTCTTTTCCTTGCTCAGAGTTGCTCTCAAATTGGTCCTAAATCGTTTTTTAAGGGGTCATATGGCGCAGACACCTGTTTTTCTGTGTCTTTGGTGTGTTATAAGTTGCCCATACATGTATTAGACACATAAAATTTTAAGTAGCGGAACAAAAGATGCATTCTATCTAAAAGCGAATGGTCAGCCAGACCTACATGAAACGCCTCGTGTAACCACACTCCTAAGAATCCAATTCAGTTAAACGTATGAGTTAGTTTCCTGTAGCTCAGTGGTAAGACCATTGCGTTAACGAGGCAAGGTTGTGGGTTCAATACCAGGGGATTGCACATATCTATGTATAAATGTATAGGATAATGCAATGTATGTCGCTTTGGATAAAAGTGTCTGCCAAATGCATAAATGTAAATGACTAAGGCCGCCCAAATTTATACGCACGTAAAGTGGGCCTACCTGTCAGTTCAATTACTTTGGAACCTGATACAAATATGCACGGTATGTGGAAAATACAGCGTTTTTTAACCTTAAATCGTGTATACACATTGTATTAGTGTTGTCACAATACCAAACTTTGATACCAGTCGGTACTTAATGTGACTATACTTTTCCATTTCGCTCTATAATTTTGAGCGCTGTTGAACAGATTATGAAAGATCTCTTATTGGCCATTGTGTTTCCAAGCTCATCGGATATGTCTTTGAATGGCCCCTAAGAGTGAGGGTTTGTGCAACCGGAAGCGCATGAAATGATCAATGCATCACACTCTCTACCGAGCGCTTACACAGATACACATGGAAGCGTTTGATTTTGACTTTGATAAAGTTTCATACGCTTCCGCGTTTGAATTTTTTTCTGAGATACTGAATTTGGGGTTTTCATTAGTTGTCAGTTATAATCATCAAAATTGAAATAAATTAACTCTTGAAATATATCAGTCTGTTTGGAATGAATGTATACATTATACAAGTTTCACTTTTTGAATGGAATTAGTGAAATAAATCAACTCTTTAATGATATTCTAATTATATGACCAGCGTCTGTATTTAGAAAAACCACCATACCATCTCAAACAGTTAAAGGTGAGGCGAAAGGGAGAGCATTCTTGGTACGAGGACTTGGAACTGGTTTTCTAGACACACGTTCGGCCTCAAGCTCCAACTTGCGAATTGCAAGATCTCTCTCAGTATTCTTCTCCACCACACAAAGCCTTATCATATCTGCCTCACATTCCTGTTATAATCAGAAGATCTAACTCTTTAAGGCAATCAATGAATCTTGGAGCGCAGCAGGGTCAGGGTTGGAATTTACAATCTCATCTACCTCCGGCTGAACCTCAACATCAACATCATCAGATGGACTAGGCAAAATACCTCCTCCCATTAGCTTCTCCAACAATCAGCTTTAAGTACCGGTTTAGTCATGCTTTTCTGAGCAGAAATATGAAAGAAATCAGCTATCAGTAATAGGTCCTTTACCGTACCACGATTAAAAGCTTCAATATTAGGTGAAAGAGGGAGTGCTGTCAACTCAAACTCCATTACTTCACAGTCTCACTACACCCTACCTTTTCTTCCCACCCGAATCCAATTGAGAGACAAAAAGAGGGTACTCGCTGTAATGATGGTCATTACGTTAATCATTGCATGTTATGTACTGCCTGTTTAAGACAGGGACTACGTTAGTACCACAGGGGTTCACCTGGAATGCCATTGCATGAGAGATGCTAATAAAGACGACTACGAGTTAACACAGACGTGCAATTGTATATTCCTTATTCCTTTGAGTGCCATCCTGACATTACATGGTGTTAGAAGTCAACACGGTGAGATGGCAAAGTTTTCTACACCCGACAGTTTCGATTTTAGTCATCCTGAGCTCTGGCCGGAATGGAAACAGAGTTTCCAAAGATTTACATTTATGCATTTGGCAGACGCTTTTATCCAAAGCGACTTACATTGCGTTATCCTATTCATTTATACATAGGTATTTGCAATCCCCTGGGATCGAACCCACAACCATTGTTAACGCAATGCTCTTACCACTGAGCTACAGGAAAGCATAGATTTTGCATAGCCAGCTGGTCAAAGAGTCGGGGGAGATTCAAGTTTTTACACTTTTGTATTCTCTTGGACAGGATGTTGAGCACATTGTTAGTATGTACTTTCGAGTATGGCGAGGATGGTGACGAAAATAAGTACGACATTGTTCTGGGAAAACTGGATAATTACTTCGTACCTCAAGTCAATGTGATACACGAGCAGGACCAGCAGCCTTGCCTGCGTTTATCCGGCTTAGTGCAGTGTAAACATCTGTGGAGTTAAGTGTGATGATTGGGTGGTCAGTAGAAGGTGTGAGCCTGGTGGCGGGTTCCTTATTGTCTCTTTTAAAGCGTGCATTAAGTCATTAAGCTCGTTCAGAAAGGCAGCATCTGTGGCTATGGGGATGGAGTGGTTGGGTTTGTAGTCACTAATGGCCTGGATGCCCTGCCACATGCGTCGAGGGTCAAAATTGGTAAAATGCTCCTCTAGCTTCAACTTGTAGCAGTGCTTGGCCTTTTTAATGCCCCTCTTCAGATTTGCCCTGGAAGTACTATAGGCCTGTACATCACCTGATCTGAAGGCGGTGTTGCGTGCTTTCAACAGGAGGCACACTTCCTTGTTCATCCATGGCTTCTGATTAGGGTATATGGTGATCTGCTTTTGAGTTGTGACACTATCAATGGTGGCATTGATGTAGTCCAATACAGAGAAGGTGTAGCTGTCTATGTCCATGTTAGAGCCCCTGGAGGTCTGAGAAGCAAACATACTCCAGTCTGTGTGTAGCAACCTTTCATGGAGTGTGAAGTCTGCCCCCGCAGGCCACACCTTGATGGTCTTCACTGATGGCTTCACACGATTAATGAGAGGTGAATACTTGGGGGTGAGGAACAAAGAAAGGTGATCAGATTGACCCAGGTGGGGGAGGGGGGTCGCGGTGTAAGCTTCTACCATGTTTGTATAGACATGATTCAAAGTTTTGTTTCCTCTTGTGTGGCAGGAAACATGCTGGTGAAATTTAGGGAGCACTGTCTTTAAGTTAGAGTGATTAAAATCTCCCGCAACAATAAATGCAGCCTCCGGGTGAGCAGTCTGTTGTTTACTGATGGCTGCATGAAGTTCTTTCATAGCAAGCTTTCATAGCAACCATGAGAAACTCAAGGTTAGCCGAGCAGTGTCTCCCGACAATAACAGAGTTTGTGCACCAAGCTTTATTGACATAAATGCACAGTCCACCTCTTCTTGTCTTACCGGATTCCTCTGCCGTTCTATCCGCCCGGTGTGTGTTGTAGCCCGCTAACTCAATAGCATTGTCCGGTATGCCGCTGTGTAGCGATGTTTTCGTGAAGATTATGACATTGCAGTTCAAAAGTCTTTTGTCGTTGATGATGCGGAGTCGAATCTCATCCATTTTGTTCACTAATGATCATACATTAGCAAGGAAAATGCTGGGTATAGAGAGCCGGTGTGGTGTTAGCTTTAGCCTAGCTCTTAGCCCTCCGCGCTTCCCCCGCCTTTGTTTACGATCTCGACGCCGCCGGCGAGCACTTCCACCCGGCCGTGTGGGGTGCGTAGCATCGGGTGTTTTGGCGATCTCAGGGACGAGTTGAATGTTGCTGATATAACTTCCGGGAATGCGCAAACCGATATCCAAAAGCTCATGCCGGGTTTACGTTGTGAATGCACAACTGTTCTTAACGAATAGGCCCGAGATGAGCAAGAAAAACACTATATAATTGCTAAAACTGGAGAGACGCTGAGCCTCGCGATGTTCACGCGCCGCCATCTACGTCTTTAAATTTGACCATCGGACCATCCCATCTCAGACCAATACACCCCCAACCAAGAGCAAAGACGGACTATTTGTCTTATTAATGCGGAAGTTACAATATTTGGTATTAAATGCTAAAATTGAAATCACATGTCAGCAGTTTGAGTGCAGCTTTGACAAATCAGAGGGGATCTGGCCATCCCGGCTGAGCCTGGTTCAATCATGGGAGTTTGGGTCTACATGAGAGTAGAGTTTAATAAAAACCATAAAGGCATTTGTGATGGGTTCTCTGTGTTCACGCTCACAAACGGGTCACTTAAACTGTGTTTCGATCTATGCTACCTCTGATTGGTTTCGAAAGGAAACCCCTCTGAGAAGTTTCACTATATTGAATATTCACTGTTTCGATAAAAGTAAGATGTATCGTACAGCTCCAGGTATCCACATACAGCAACGATGATTTTGTCCTCCATTGTTATTTGGGATTCCTGCCTCCCCTCGCAACATCATAATCACCTGACTGCTAGAGCAAGCTCCTGATTGGTTAACGCGGCGCGAATTTTCGCCAAAGTTCAGATTTTTCAACTCGCGCGATTCGCGCGAATCACGCGAACGCTCAATTCGCGTCATTCGCGCAATTCGCTCAATTCGCGTCATTCGCGCAATTCGCTCAATTCGCGCCGCCTCATTCGCGCGATTCGCGCCGCAAGTAGGTCTATCGCGTCTCTGCATTGACATAACATGTAAATCACTCGCGCTTGACGCGCAATTCGCGTTTGGTCTGAACACAACATAACTAGAGGCTGGAAAACACCCGATTTTCAGATGTTTTCAGAATGACTTGGGACATCTCACTTTGTTTGACTTGAACAATTAAAGTTAAATCTTTGACACGTGGACCTTCTTTGTCTGAGCAATTTTTGAACTGCAAGATCAACTTTTTCCTCATTAATAGCTACCCTCTACCACACATCGAGGAACTGTTGTCGTTCTTAAGGGGACCGAGTGTATTTTCCACTCTCGAATTGGAGAGTGCTTATTTTCTGTTGCCATTACACAATGAGAGCTGCGATCTGACCGCCTTTATTAATCACAAATGACTTTTCAGATTTTGCTGTGTACTGTATGGACTTGCCTCAGCACCCTACGCCTTTCAGAATAGCTGCGAACAGTTTTACAAGGACTTCTGAATGTTACCAATTACCTTGATGATATCTTTGTCCGAATGTTGCCAATTACCTTGATGATATCTTTGTCTGGGGAATCGTGAGGAATTCAACCTGATGAGAATCATGTTTCTGCCATTCATTATGCACCAGCTCCAACAGATGCAACTCCGCTCTTTCATCCGGCTACTATCGTGGTACAATAAGTTCATTCCCAAATTTGCCACGATAGTTGAAGCTCTTCTCTAGCGGGAATTTACCTGATTGGTTTCGAAAGGAAACACCTCTGAGAAGTTTCACCATATCTAGAGGCTGGAAAACACCCAGTTTTCAGATGTTTTCAGAATGACTTGGGACATCTCACTTTGTTTGACTTGCATAAATAGGGTTAAATCTTTGACACCTTGACCTTCTTTGTCTGGGTAATTTTTGAACTGCAAGATCAACTTTTTCCTCATCATAATTGGCGACCACAAAGGGACCGGAAAGAGGCTGAAAGCATCCGATGACACCCGAGGGCGAGCCATGAGTTCTGGGTAGAGTTGGTGTCTACAAAAAGCTTCTCAGGTTTTAAAAAATAATTGATACTAAAATTGCTGGAGGTACGGTGGCTTAGTGGTTAGCACGTTCACCTCACACCTCCAGGGTTGGGGGTTCGATTCCCGCTTCCGACTTGTGTGTGTGGAGTTTGCATGTTCTCCCCGTGCCTCGGGGGTTTCCTCGGGGTACTCCGGTTTCCTCCCCTGGTCCAAAGACATGCATGGTAGGTTGATTGGCATCTCTGGAAAAATTGTCCGTAGGTCGTGAGTGCGTGAGTGAGTGTGTGTGCCCTCGGGGGTACTCCGGTTTCCTCCCCTGGTCCAAAGACATGCATGGTAGGTTGATTGGCATCTCTTGAAAAATTGTCCGTAGGTCGTGAGTGCGTGAGTGAGTGTGTGTGCCCTGCGATGGGTTGGTACTCCATCCAGGGTGTATCCTGCCTTGATGCCCGATGACTCCTGAGATAGGCGCAGGCTCCCCGTCACCCAAGGTAGTTTGGATAAGCGGTAGAGAATGGAATGGAATTGCTGGAGGGTCCCAGGTCTCAAAGTAAGGAATGAATGAGTGAGATGGTCTAGACATTTATTTAATATTTAATAAGAGTTGCTTGTTTTGAGAAGGCACCTACCTGTTTTGAGAATGCAGGGTAAATAAGAGTTGCCTGTTTGAGAATAGACCTGCCTGTTTTGAGAAGGCAGAGTAAATAAGAGTTGCCTGTTTTGAGAAGGCACCTGCCTGTTTTGAGAAGCCAGGGTAAATAAGAGTTGCCTGTTTGGAGAAGGCACGTATTTATTGTGTATGTATTGCATAAAAGAGAACCACGTGGGGATGTAGAATAAAATTCTGTTTTGTCTGTGTCAATGTTCTAAGTAACAAGAAGGTGAGAAAAACTTAAGAGTAAGAAGGAGGGGATGCTGGCCACAGTCAGAGAATGAATAGCAACTATGTTTGTGTGTGGGTGATCATGTGTGAAGGAACAAGGAGCTAGGGAGAAAATAAAAAACTATTATTAATAAAGCTTTTTCTTTCAAAAGAATGAGTTTAAGATCTTAATAAGAGTTTTGAATGTTTTTTTAAATCATTTTGTTGTTAATAAAAATGATATTTTGGAAAAATATACAAAAGAATGTTATTGCATGCTGATATATTGTGACCCAAGTAAAAAAGAATATGAGGTGTATTTATGGGACAACCAGGGCATTGCCTTGCGGGAGCTCACATAGGACAAACACCTAAAAAAAAGAAGGTGATATATTAGGGACGATCACGGCTGAAAGGCTGTGTGAGAGCCAACATAGGAAAAATCACCCATGGTCACAATACGATGCATGTACTCAATTTTTCTAAGCATACTGTATTATAAAGGATACAATAGCTACTTTTCTGTTAAACATGAGAA
This sequence comes from Triplophysa bombifrons, assembly GCA_029783895.1. NCBI lineage: Eukaryota > Metazoa > Chordata > Actinopteri > Cypriniformes > Nemacheilidae > Triplophysa > Triplophysa bombifrons. The sequence continues at coordinate 15,519,439 of CM056456.1, read as the reverse complement.
ATAGTTTGAGTCTATATTTGGAAACCTTTGAATTGTTAGTCTCAACCAAATACATTATTATTTAAGTTTTAAGAGTATTCTGTCATGATCTGACATGGCAGAACCCAATTGCAGGCAGAGACGGATGGTAGGGGTTAACAATAAGGCTTCATTAACATACAAACAGGCAAAACAAAACCCACGAGGGGGAAATCAAGACAAGATTAATTAATAACTAAACAAGGACACGGACTAACTAAACTAGAAAACAAACACTTAATACAATCACTAAACTGAAGTTACAGGACACGGGGCAACAGGAACTTTGGAGACCAGGCAACTACAGACAGCAACAGCATACAATAACATTCACAGTGGAAGGTATACACAGAACAAGTACAATGAACGAGCACAGGACAATGAACATGAGGATATTTTAAAGGGGAGACAGACAAAGGATAATTAACCAGGAAAATGTGCTGGGGATTAAACACTAATGGGAAGGTAACAAGGAAACGAGATGGCGGGAAACACTGACGAGACACGAGATAGAGCATGCCAAACCAAAGTATAAACAAAGCCATGTCTTTCTCTCACAAAACCCAAGGCAATGCCATGACTCCACCGCTAGACCAAGAATAAACATGACATGATGGTGGAATCATGACAGTATTCTCTCTTGGATATGTTGAGCCTTATAATTTTTTAGCATCAAGTTTTATGTTATGAACTACCCTTCCCCAACAGGAACTGTCTTTTATTTTTGTCTTATTTCAGTTTATAGGGTTTGTAGCTTTATTAAAATATTGATTTTGAGGTCTTGAGAATTGCTCTTCGCTATTGATTATTATAGAATGATATGAAACCCTCATTTCTCATATTGATTATTGATCATAGATTAATTATTAAGTTTCATGCCTGGAAACTCTCTTCCCCATTGGTGACGTTTGCTTTATTTTGTTTTTGTTTCAGTTCACTGCATTACAATTTGCATGGTTGAAGAGGGGCCAGGCCTTGATTATGAGAGAAGAGAAGCCATTCAGGCCAAGATACAAATCATAGGAAAGTACTGTGTAAAGAAGGTTCTTTGTAAGGAAAGAAGGAGATGAGGTCGGATTGGCTGAATCAGGCTTTTATTCAGCTCTTCAATAAAACATAAAGCAAAAGTAAATAATATGTAATTTATGGCCTCCTGGCACATAAGTAATTCACGTCCTGGCTCTTGTCTCTCTCTCGAACGTGTCTGCTGCTCGTCCATTCGTGTCTCCCTCTCGAACGTCTTTTGTTGGCTTTTATACTCTTCTCGCCAATCACTGGAATTACAGACAGGTGTTTACAATTTGTCTCTGACCTACTTACCTCCCGTCGATTTCCTCTCTCTCTCTCTCTAGATTCCGCTAGGCCACGCCCCCCTTGCCACATACCCCCACCGCCCGACTCAGGCCGGGGCCCCATCCGGCCTGCAGCTTCCCCCCCCCCCCTCCTGGAGAGGAAGTCAGCCACCACCATCTGGGTCCCCGGTCTGTGGACCACCCGGAATTTGAAGGGTTGTAATGCCAGGTACCAACGGGTGATCCGCGCGTTGGTATCTTTCATGCGGTGGAGCCATTGGAGGGGTGCGTGGTCCGAACAGAGGGTGAACTCTCGTCCCAGGAGGTAATAGCGGAGGGTAAGGACGGCCCACCGGATCGCCAAGCACTCCTTCTCAATGGTGCTGTACATCGTCTCTCTTCTCGAGAGTTTACGACTGATGTACAGCACCGGCCGCTCCGCCCCCTCCACCTCCTGAGACAGGACTGCTCCTAGCCCCCTGTCCGATGCGTCTGTCTGTACAAGAAAAGGGAGAGAGAAATCAGGAGAGTGTAATAACGGGCCACCACACAGAGCCGCCTTAACCTGGGTGAAAGCCCGCTGGCACAGCTCCGACCATTGGACGGGATCTGGTGCTTCCTTTTTAGTGAGGTCCGTCAGGGGGCTGGTGAGGGTTGAATAGTCCGGAACAAACCTTCTGTAATAACCTGCCAGCCCCAGGAATTGCCTCACCTCCTTTTTGGTCTTGGGACTCGGAGAGGTTGCAATTGCTGCTGTTTTATCAATTTGGGGACGCACCTGTCCGTGACCCAAGTGGAAGCCCAGATACCTAACCTCCACTCGCCCAATTGCACACTTCTTCGGGTTAGCCGTGAGCCCCGCTCCTCTCAGCGAACCCAACACCGCACCTAGGTGCTGCATATGTCGCTGCCAGTCATTACTATAAATGACAATGTCATCCAGATAAGCAGCGGCATATGCCGCATGTGGACGTAGGATACGGTCCATGAGACGCTGAAAGGTAGCAGGGGCCCCGAATAAGCCGAACGGAAGTGTGACAAATTGGTGTAATCCGAACGGCGTCGTGAAAGCTGTTTTTTCCTTGGATAAAGGAGATAAGGGGATCTGCCAGTATCCCTTTGTCAAATCCAATGTCGAATAAAAGCGAGCCGTACCTAGCCGATCAAGCAGTTCGTCAATCCGCGGCATTGGATACGCATCGAACTTCGACACAGCATTCACCTTGCGATAGTCCACACAGAACCGGACCGAGCCGTCGGTTTTGGGAACCAAAACTATCGGGCTGGCCCAGTCACTGTTGGACTCCTCTATTACCCCCATATCCAGCATGGCCTCTAATTCTCCCTGAACTACTTTTTTCTTGTGTTCAGGTAAACGATACGGTCGGCCACGTACAACCACCCCCGGTGTGGTCTCAATATGGTGTTCTATGAGTGTAGTGAGGCCAGGCAGAGACGAGAACACATCGGCAAAACGAGCCTGCAACCTGGCAACGTCAGAGGTCTGGGACGGCGAAAGATGATCCCCCCCCGGGGGCAGAGTGTTCGATTGGGTTTTCCTTCCCACCTCTGGTCCGAGATCATCCTCCCTTCCCACCACTGTCGCCAGCATCACCGTGTCCGCCTCACTCCATTTTTTAAGGAGGTTGAGGTGATATAATTGATGTGTGTCGCCTCTGTCTGATCTCACCACCTCATAATTGAGATCCCCCACTCGTCGTGTAACCACAAAGGGTCCTTGCCACTTGGCGAGTAATTTTGAGCTGGACGTTGGGAGTAATACAAGAACTTTCTCTCCCGGTGTAAATTGACGTAATCTGGTACCCTTATTATATTGCCGGCTTTGTCTGTCCTGGGCCTGTAACAAATTCTCCATAGAGAGCCGCCCCAAGGTGTGGAGTTTTGTTCTCAGGTCCATTACATACTGGATTTCGTTTTTACTAGCGGTAGGTCCGTCCTCCCAAGTTTCTCTTAGTACATCCAGCACCCCACGGGGCTGACGTCCATAGAGCAACTCGAAAGGGGAAAACCCTGTGGAGGCTTGGGGGACCTCGCGCACAGCAAATAACAAGGGTTCCAGCCATTTATCCCAATTTTTGGCGTCCTCGTGAACGAACTTTCGGATCATGGTTTTTAAAGTGCGGTTAAAACGTTCGACCAGTCCGTCCGTTTGTGGGTGATAGACGCTGGTCCGAATCGTTTTCACCCCCAACAACCCGTATAGTTCGCGGATTGTCCGTGACATGAACGTCGTGCCTTGATCCGTGAGAATCTCTTTCGGGATTCCCACGCGGGAGATCAATGAGAACAGTGCGTCCGCCACGCTTTTAGCGGAAATATTACGGAGCGCCACTGCCTCGGGGTATCGGGTTGCATAGTCCACAATGACCAATGCAAATCGATGCACTCGTGCAGAACGCTCTAATGGCCCGACCAGGTCCATACCAATTCGTTCGAAGGGGACCTGGATTAAGGGAAGCGGGCACAATGGTGCTTTTGGAGTGGCCGGTGGGTTTACCAACTGACATTCACGACATGCGGCACACCATCTGCGCACATTCTCGTGGATGCCCGGCCAAAAGAAACGGGCCATTAAGCGATTCAGTGTCGCGGTATGCCCTAAGTGCCCTGCCATCGGATTAGCATGAGCCGCCTGAAAAAGCATTTCCCGGCGGCTCTTTGGAATGACCAATTGTGTTGTATTCTTCTTTGACTGAGTGTCTTGGGCCACTCGATACAACCTGTCTTTTATTATGGCAAAATATGGATAGGTAAGCGGCTGTGTTGGTTGGAGAGAGTGCCCGTCAATCATGCGGACCTGCTCAAACGCATTTTTGAGTGATTCATCTCGCGACTGATCCAGGGGAAAATCATCGCAGGATGAGAGAATTCGTCTCTCAATCGTGCTTCGTTCCCCTGAATCTGTCGTTGAGGGTCCCGGCTCTGCCTCTCCAAACTGTGCAACCGCTCCCATCCGCCCATGTTTATCCCCAGAGACATCCGCACATAAATACCCTAATAACACACTAAAATCCGGCCAATTCGTCCCCAAAATTAGCGGATGTCGGAGGTGTGAGTTAACAGCTACCTCAACTGTATGCTTTTTTCCCCTAAATTTAATTACCAGGGCGACTAAGGGATAACTCACCACCTCCCCGTGCACACACCTTACCTTAACCTCGCGGCCCGTATCCAATGGCGTAGTTTGAATCACGCCTGGGTGGATCGAGGTTTGGTTGCAGCCTGAATCCACCAAGGCCTGATAAGTACCCCCCTCAATACTCACAGGTATTTGGTACCACCCAGCCTGATCGGGGGCAGTCCGCGGGGCGTCGGGGATCCGGATCATCGCTCCAATCTCCATAACCGGGCATGACCGGATGAAATGATCCGGGTCCCCGCACCGCCAACAGACCGGCCCAGGCCGACCCACTGCTCCGGTGGTCGGAAGTAGGCCAGGGGATTGGCGAGAAGAGGAGGGTGTAGACAACCGGGAGAGCTCTCTCCCGCCGGTCATTCCCCCACGCTGGAGGTTGGCCCTGATGTCAGGCAAGAATCGGGGCGACGGGCTGCCTCGATCCTGGGCAGCTGTCTGCGGTACCAGACGGGACCTGGGAGAGGAAACAGAAAGGGAAGGGGGAAGAACCGATACCTTGGATCCTCCGACCCCACAGCACGACGCCATGTGATCCTCCGCCAACTGGATGGCCTGGGTCAGCGATGTCGGCCGGTGACGGTGGACCCACTGGGCAGTTCCTGCGGGCAGTCTTCCCACAAACTGTTCCAGCGTCACCTTCTCCACCGTATTGTCGACATCACTGTCCTCGTCAACTAGCCATTTGCGGCAGGCATCCCGGAGCTGTTGGGCAAACACGAAGGGGTGACCACCGTCCCCAAACTCCAGCGACCGGAAACGCAATCGCTGCTGCTCCGGGGTTCGTCCGACCCGCTGGAGGACTGCCTTTCGAAGGTCCGCATAATCCAGGAGATTCTGGACTGGCAGCTGTTGAGCCGCGAGTTGGGCCTCTCCCGACAACAATGGAATAAGTCGGGCCGCCAAACTGGCACGGGGCCAGCCAGATACCTCCGCGGACCTTTCAAAAAGGTCCAAAAAAGCCTCCGGGTCGTCTTGGGGCCCCATTTTATGGAGCAGCACGGGAGTATGAGGGCCGGTAGTCGCTGGTATCTCCCCTCGAGCAAGCCAGCCCCGGAACAACTCGCGGTCATCCGTCTGCGCCTGGAAGAGCCTCTGAAACCTTTTTTCCTGCTCTCCCTGTAGCGACAGCAGAGCCTGATGTTGCTCTTGGTGGAGACCCGCGAGTGCCTGGATCACTTCCGCAAATGGCGAGGTTGGCGGGTTCTGCATAGCGGCGGCTTTCTCCTTCAATCCCGGGTTTCGGCACCAGTGTAAAGAAGGTTCTTTGTAAGGAAAGAAGGAGATGAGGTCGGATTGGCTGAATCAGGCTTTTATTCAGCTCTTCAATAAAACATAAAGCAAAAGTAAATAATATGTAATTTATGGCCTCCTGGCACATAAGTAATTCACGTCCTGGCTCTTGTCTCTCTCTCGAACGTGTCTGCTGCTCGTCCATTCGTGTCTCCCTCTCGAACGTCTTTTGTTGGCTTTTATACTCTTCTCGCCAATCACTGGAATTACAGACAGGTGTTTACAATTTGTCTCTGACCTACTTACCTCCCGTCGATTTCCTCTCTCTCTCTCTCTAGATTCCGCTAGGCCACGCCCCCCTTGCCACATACTGTCTTAAACTAAAAAAGTCCACTAAATAAATCCCTTTTGGGAGGAAGAGACATACATTGATGCAGGAGGGGTAGAGCGAATTCTGTTAGAACAAAGAAAAGACTGTTACCTGAATCAACTGACAGAGGTTCGAAATTTAGACTCTGCCCAATCGGAGTGGCCTTACATAAAGTGATAGGAGATTGTAAAAAACTGTTGTAAAGTAGATATATTGAAACACTACCTGAACGAAGTCTGTGCTTACCAATATAAAAGATCTAATTATCCCTCAGGTCTGACAGCAAGAACATTATTTATTCAAAGGATCCCCATTGGTAGGCTAACAGAAGCTTATTTCGAATTAGGAGAGCTGCAAGGGTTTTCCTTAGGGCGAGGACAAACTGGGCAGCTTATTGGTTTCCCTGAGCTAAGAGTCTATGCAGAAACTCGATATGTGAATTGGTCAAGATATTATGTACTTGTAATGAAATTTGAGAAGTGGTTCCTCAACAGTTTGTGGCAGTAACTTTGAAAAAATTGGTGATGGAAATAGCCCCAGTGAACTCCAGATCTGGGTTTGCACCCTAATGCTTGAATAGACAAATGAAATGCATTTAAAATCTCTGCATTGTTAATAATAATACATTTAAAAACAATATTGATTTGTGCATTTTTTTAATATGTCATGTGACGAGGTAAGAGACACGACACACACAGAATGACGGTGTAAGCAACCCCAGTGGGGAATTTATTATAAAACTAAATAATATGTCCAAAAAGGTGACACCCGGGGTGCTCGTGAATTAAGATCCGCCAGTCCGTGCTTGTGCAGTTGGGTCTTTCTCCGTGTCTCCATCGCTGTCCTCTCACTCTCTTGCGCTGGGGGTTGAATAAGCACAGCGGTAGGTGCAACCAGAACCAGGACCCATAGTGCTAGGAGCACGTGGCTTTATTGCCGGGCCGTTTCCCAGGCGACGCTGATCCCGGATCTGCGCCTCGCCACAGTCATTAAGACACAACTAGGGACTAAATTACCACACAAGTACCAATATCCATTAAAACCTGAAGCAATAAATGGCATCAGGGGGACTATAGAAGGACTAACCAAAGCAGGAGTGCTGTTTAAGACATTCTGTCCTTGTAACACTCCTATATTGCCAGTTACCAAAGCAGGTAAAGCAAAATGGCACCCCAATACAGCATGCCGAGCAGATTGTACAGTTAATCTCAGCTATGATGCAACCTAAACTGCTGGGTATCATTAAGTGCCAAGCGCACAAAAAGGGAAATGACTTTGTAATACAAGGAAATAATACTGCAGATGCAGAGGCTAGAAAAGCCTCAGGGTGCCAAGCTGCTATAATGGCACCCATGGTGTTAATACAACCCGAGCCCCGAATTGCAGACCTTGCTCGCATACAAGAGCAGGCAAGTGCTGTCGAACAATCAGTATGGCAGCAAAGGGGGGCCACAAGAGATGTAAATGGAGTATGGCGATCTCACGAAGGACTAATAATTGCACCGCATGCTCTATTGACGGTGTTAATTTCTGAGACACATGGATTTGATCATTGCGGTCCAAATGAGATACTTCGAAAAATCAAGCAACAAGGATATTGGTCAACTTATTTGCAGAGGCAGTGGATGATTTCCTAACAGGGTGTGACATTTGTGCTCAGAACAATGTGAGAAAAGGGACTTCAGCACCTATAGGACACATCCCTGTACCTGAGGGACCTTTTAAACACTTGGTAATGGATTATGTCGACATGATCAAGTCAGTCAGAGGCAAAAGATACATGCTGGTGATTACAGATAGATTCAGCAGATGGGTGGAGGATGTGCCATCATCAGACCAGGGCTCTGGGACTAACAGGACTACAAATTTGGCTCCACATGAAATGCTCACGGGTGCCAGTGCCTTCCTTAAGAGGCCCTTATGATGGATCGCCTTTGGAACAATTGCAAGTTGAGTTGAGAACTTATATGAGACAATTAACTGCCGTACATGAGGCTATATCTTCACAGGAGCAGCGTCAAGGGCCCAGAGAGGACGAAGTAGTTCCATGTGCAATCGTTCCAGGGGACAAAGTGTACCTAAGAGTCTTCAGAGGGAGATGGAACGAGCCACGGCGGGAGGGGCCTTACACAGTCACACGAGCAACATCAACAGCAGTGCAAGTGGAGCAGACCACTATCTGGAACCATTTGAATCACTGTACCAGAGTACCACAACTGCGACGACGAGATCCTGAGCAAACTAACAAGGAAGCTGAGGACCTATCAGAGACTTCAGACCAAGGTCAGAGCCGAGATGATAGTCAGAGAACCCCTGAGGGGATTCCAGAGTCCGCGCCAGAGACGCCTAGGGCAGCTGCGGGACAACAGGAGCAGCTCCCACAGCATGAGCCGGAGCAGAGGACACAGCAGGAGAGGCCAGACCAGGAGCCGGAGCCGGCAGCAGTACGAGTCAGAGCATGAATCACAGCCAGAGCAGGAGGCCGATGAGCCAAGACAGAGCACAGAACTGAGACAGCCGGAGGAACATGTTATCAGGACTGTATACGATCCTGACATACATGGGGAACATAGTGCAGCTCGAGATAGCTGCCATAGACCAGAACCAGACACCACCCCAACCCTGACAGGCGCCGGTGAACCACAGCCGGACCCAAGTTGGGAGGGAGATGCAGGACCTTATGCTCACGGTACTGCTCTTGATGAGCCTGGTGCAGACCATACCACAGACCCAGAGCTTCCCAGCCCAGATTTATCCTTCGAACAACTACTGGCAGAAGAGTTCCCAACAATCGACTTGTCAACCCTAGTGGACACCCTCAGATTTCAACGTATGAACTGCCCCATATGAGAGACTTTGGGACATTTCTATTCAAAATGAGTCGTACAGGTGGGCACATTTCACAGTAGATCAATCATACATGGACAGTTGTGTGTTTTGCATCCCGTCACCATTGAGCAAACTGACTGTTGTGCCAAACCCATATGATTACAGACATTGCGATAGACATTATGCAAAGCAGTGCAACACAAAAAGAAACACTGTTCCTTTTTGCCATGCAGAATGCTTAGCCCTGGCAGGACGTGAAAACAGGGAACGTTACTACACTCAGGCATTATGGGGAGAAGAATGTATGAACACTAATGTGAATCTCCCAACAAATATGATTGAAATTCCAGCTGTTTATGAAATAGATTATACATTACAGTATGAATGCTACAATAGTACAGAAAAAAAAGAAGGGAAATAATGTGGGAATTTTTTTAAGGGAATTACATAACTATTTGCCATTTAAATAAAAATATGCAAGGTCAGGAGGGGGTGAAAAGGCATTGGGATGATAAGTTTGCTTCTGCTACACTCACAGATAACTTCACAGTGAAAGGATGGGAAGATTGCCCAAAAATGACTACAGGATGGACCTTAATTGAATCTTACGAAACTCAGGTTAATGCTATAGCCGACTACTTTTGGGTATGTGGAGGAAGCAAACTAAGACCAACACTACCAAAACACTGGAGAGATTTATGTGCAAGAGTAAAGCCAATACAAGATGTCACTATTATCACATGGGATTCGAATGAGAATGTTAAAAGGGAACCAAAACAGAAAATAATGAAAAAGGCCTACCAAAGTGACCCAAATCTTTGAAGTTAAATCTGGATTTGAATCTTTTCTTGTACGGATTACCCCAAATAAAAAACACAGAATGGATAAATTATCTGTATTACAATCAGCAGAGGTTTATTAACCACACAAATGACGCACTTGAAGCTCTTGGAGAACAACTAGCTCCAACAAGTTAAATGGGCAGGCAAAACAGACAAGCTCTAAATTGGTTACTAGCTGAAAAAGGAGGAGTCTGTGTAATGTTTGGAGAAGATTGCTGTACTTACATTCCTAATAATACTGCCCCTGAAAAATATTATAATCATTTTCATCAAGTATAGCACAAATTTCAAATTTCAGCAATACAAAATCCAGTGATGTTTTAAAGGCCTGACCCAGATACAGCAAATTTGATGATGTCATAGGTCAAACTTATGATACTTTATAGAGCAAGTTATTTTAAAACCTGAGTAAAGGTTAAACTTCCACCATTAGATACAAACCTTGATAGAAATAATGGTGGCAGATGAAGGGTTTTATAAGTCTTTAAGAGTGTTGTGTTTTAATTACCATGTTTTAATTGCATATGTTTAATCAAGTTATTTGTTATCAATATAATCATGCTGTAGTGTCATAATTACTGTGGTGCTGTGAAGGAGAGAATATTAGAGTGCAAGAAACAGTGCGTCCAAAGAAAGAGGAGTAAATCAGCTCAGGAATGTGCAAGAGAGATTAGCTGGCCTGAACCAAGCAGAGCATGCAAACACATACCACAGATCTTATGTTTAGATAAGCGTTGGGTGAACTGGTTGGGGGAAGTTTGGTGTTTTACAGATGCTAAGAGAACAAAGAACAAGGGTGCGGTTGTCCACAAGCGCCAAGCGGTCATCTCTCCATTGGCTAAAGACTAAACGGTGGATGTCTCAAGAGCCGTGGGATTGGACACTAACTACTGAAGCAAGCTTGAAGATACACCCACACATACACATATAAAAATGTAAAACACTGTTTAGGCGGGGCTGATTCTCCGGGACTCTCTGTTGAGTTAGTTGTGTGTGAGACAGCCTAGCGCTGATTTTCAGGTTAATAAACTTCAACTTTATTCAAAGAACGTCTGTAAGTCCAATTTTTGGACACGCTGGACATTTTTAAGTCCATCACAGACAAGAACAATTGGATAACAAAAAATAAGAGATAGCGGGAATTTACCTGATTGGTTTCGAAAGGAAACACCTCTGAGAAGTTTCACTATAACTAGAGGCTGGAAAACACGCGATTTTCAGATGTTTTCAGAATGACTTGGGACATCTCACTTTGTTTGACTTGAACAATTAAAGTTAAATCTTTGACACCTGGACCTTCTTTGTCTGAGCAATTTTTGAACTGCAAGATCAACTTTTTCCTCATTAATAGCTACCCTCTACCACACATCGAGGAACTTTTGTCTTTGTTAAGGAGAGCGAGTTTATTTTCCACTCTCGAATTGGAGAGTGCTTGTTTTCTGTTGCCATAACACAATGAGAGCTGCGATCTGACCGCCTTTATAAATCACAAACGACTTTTCAGATTTTGCTGTGTACTGTATGGACTTGCCTCAGCACCCTACGCCTTTCAGAATAGTTGGGAACAGTTTTTCAAGGACTTCTGAATGTTGTCAATTACCTTGATGATATCTTTGTCCGAATGTTGCCAATTACCTTGATGATATCTTTGTCTGGGGACATACACAAACTGAACATGACCACACACTCAAAGCCTTTTCTGGGGCATATATACACTGACTCTAACTTAACCGTGAGGAATTCAACCTGATGTGAATCATCTTTCTGCCATTCTTTATGCACCAGCTCCAACAGATGCACCACAACTCCGCTCTTTCATCGGGCTACTATCTTGGTACAATAAGTTCATTCCCAAATTTGCCACGATAGTTGAAGCTCTTCGCGCTTGCATCAGTGGGGCTCAGATTTAGTCTGGTCGGAGGACGCTCAGCAATGCTTTGATGCTTTAAAAAATTGCTTATTCATAGCTCTGAACTTGCATTATTCGACCCAGATTTGCATAAAGTGTTATCTACAGATGCCTCTGCCTACAGCCTGGCCGCTGTTCTTGATCAAGTTCACGAGAATAAGACTGGGCTCATTGTCACTTTTGCGTCCCGGACACTGTCACCTGTGGAACTCAAGTACTCGATCATTGAAAATGAAACACTTTCTTGTGTCTGGGCCATTGAAAAGTGGCAAACGTACTTGTGGGGTCATAAATTCCTCCTTCGCACAGATCTTAATGTTCTATCTCCTTCCCCCACGCAGCAGGATGCTCCTGCGGTTCTTCAGCGAGTCTCTTTGAAACAAAAGAAAATGAGAGCACATACTGACTCTAACTTAACCATGCTTTTCTCATCCAAAGGAACTGATCGCGCTGGAATGCACATTTACTGTATTGTCTGCCTTTGCCTAATTCAGCTAAAGACTGCTTGGACTGTCTTTTTTAGAGATGTCAGCTCTGTCACCTGCCAAGTTTGATTCCGCCACACCCCATCATACTCTGAACCGAGTGCATTACGCGCACAAATAGCTCGCTGGTTGCCTTCCTCTTTAACTTCTGTGGATAATATTCTAGTCCGTACTTTCAACTACGCGACGAACTGAGTGTGCAGCAGGATTGTGTTCACAGGATCACGCCTTGTTTTACCTGTCACGCTACGGCACACTTTGTGAGTTAGCTCACAAAGGTCACCAGAGAATTGTGCATACTAATTAGAGACTTCGTGAACTGTTCTGGTGGCCAGGCATTGATTGCCTAGTTAAAGAGCACATCCAGACCTGTCAAATTTGTCTGTCCTCTGACAAAACTGCCAACTCCTAAGCTGCGCCTCTGCAGCCAGTGCCTTTTCCATCTGTCCCATGGGAAAAGGTAGCTACTGATGTGGGAGGCCCATTTGAAACCACTGTGTGGGATTGTCGTTATGCACTGCCATGGAAACCTACAGTCACAGAATGTACAGTGCTACACCTCATTCTTCCATGGGACTATTTGAGTTCCTTCACGGAAGAAATATGCGAATGCATCTTAATGTTCATTCTCCTCCAAGGAACTGGCATGCTTTTCATCTGGCTCGTTCTGTTGCACCTGTTTCGGAGGCTACTGACACAGATGCTGTGGACTTGTCATTTCCGTTTCTTCCTCCTGCGCCTCAAGCTCTTGAAGCTCTTCTAAGGGTTTCTACCTGTGTGAGACGACCTCCTCGTTGGATAGAAGACTATGTGACATATAAAGAATGAGTAATTCATTAAGTCACCTTACAATTGATTTTCATATGAATGCTACATTCTATTAATTCTCGTGAAGCATTATTTGTTCTTTAGTCTGATTACAAGTAATTATGTTCATAACAAATTAAATAATTCTGTAATTTGTTAACTTTGTTATTGCATTTGTTTTGTTATATTGCGATTAATAACTCACCCTCAAGTAGTTTTTATCATCTTTAGGACCTCCATTTTTCCCAAAAACGCAAATTAAGGTAGTTTTGGAAGCTTTCTGACTCCTCCTTAGATTGCAATCTTTAAAGCGCTGAAAGTGCATTGTAAATACATTGTAAAATTGTCCATGTGACTCCGGTGATTCAGTATAAATTAATATAATAGGAGAATGATATTTTTGCAAACAAAAAATCTATTGACTATATTCAAAAACATTCTGATTTGAGGGTTAGTTTCCAGCGTGCGTTCTCGAGAGCCACGCGACTGCATCCGGTCTCAGCCAGTGTTGCCAGATTGGGCGGGTTCCTGCCCAATTGGGCTCCTTTTGGTCACGTCCGACCGGAAAAAAATGCATTGGGCGGGTCTTTAAAATTTGGGCTGGTTTTTGATGCAACAGGCGGGTTTTTATTTTTGACTATAAACAGTATTCTTTACTATTTTTTTAATGAAAACTAACTATAAAATAAATTATATAATGTAGGATGATGTTTAAGTTAGCTATGGTTCAGGTTAGCCAATAAGGTTCAGGGGAATCCTGTCCAATCAGACTTCAAGCTTGATTGGCGGGTTGTTGTAGGCTAATTCGTTATATCGTCAAAACTGCATTATCATCATCAGTGATCATCATTCATCATCATCATCATGCCAAAGTGGGGTAAATATAAAAAGTCCTACAGAAAGGAATGGGAGAGCGACCAGTCTTTAAAAACATGGATTACACCTGTGGTAGGCGATGATACAAAGGCATTTTGTAAATACTGTCAATCAGAAATCAGAGCACAGTTAAATGATTTGAAAGAGCATGCTAATACAAAAAAACACAAATCGCGCTGTGCACCAAGTATAAAAACTTTTACTGTGTCAGCGGGAGCAGCAGGGCAGTGTCCGATCAAAGATGACCAAAAGCGCCGTGAAATTAGAATTGCTGCTTACATTGCTTGTCACAGTTCAATAAATGCGGTGGACGATTTGTCAGACATTTTGAAAGATGAGATGGGAACATTCCAAATGCACCGGACAAAGTGTACAGCCATTATCAAATCTGTCCTCGCGCCACACTTCAGAGAAGAACTTGTGGAGGATATTGGGGAGTCTCCATATTCCCTGTATCTCGATGAAAGCACTGACATATCCGTGAACAAACTTCTTTGCATTTGTGTGAAATACCACTCAAAAAAACACAGCAAGTTTGTAAGTACATATCTTGGACTTGTGGAGCTGACAGATGCTGATGCTAAAGCCATATCATACACTGTTGTCGCTTTTCTATCAAAGAACGGTCTCCGGATTAAAAACATGATGGGCATTGCCACAGATGGTGCCAGCGTAAGGTGTGGGAAAAAAACACTCGGTTTTCACCCTACTTAAACAAATACAGCCAAACCTGCAGCTTATTCGCTGTGTTTGCCATTCACTTGATATAGGTGGAAATAAAGCAATGCAGCTTCTTCCAAGCAACATAGAATACATGGTTAGAGAAACCTACAACTGGTTTGCACATTCGGCAAAGCGGCAGTATGAGTACAAGAACATATACGAGACTATCAACAACGGGGGCTGCCCCTTGAAATTAATAAATCCAAGCTGTACCCGTTGGCTTGTGATGGCTGACTGCATTAACCGCATTGTGGATCAAAAAGATGCCCTCACACTGCACTTTAACATGGCTTCAAGTACAGAACACTGCTATACTGCTCGGCTTTTAAAGGAAATGTACAATGACAAAACTAATCTCCTTTACATGTACTTTCTTCAGCCTGTTCTGATGGAAATCAAAGCTGTAAATAAATGCTTTCAATTAGAAACAGGAAACTCTCTTGGTGTGTTTAGAGACTTGGAAAGGCTGTACATGACAACTGTGAGACGCATTCTCAAACCGAGCGTCTTGCGTAATCACAAGCAGCTCCGTGAACTTGACCTCACACAGTCTGGCATATTCCTGTCCCCTCTGGATGCGGACCTGGGTACCACATTTATGGACAAACTGGAGGAAAGGTTAGCCCCAGACATGAAGGAGAGAATTTCTTCGCGTTGTATGGATTTTCTAAAAGAACTTGTAAAGCAGTACCAATTGCGTTTACCTGCTTCAATGGAAATCCTGAGCAAACTGGAGCTCTTCTCCCCGAAATCTGTTATGTCCACTATAAATAGGGCTGGAGTAAAGGACTTGCCAGCTGATCTTTTCTCGTGCCCCATTGGTACATTAGAAACGCGGTGGAGGAATGTGGCAACCGCAAACTTCTCTGATGATCAGGACATTGACAAGTTTTGGCTCGAAGTCGAAGCGTTTAAAGATGCAGGGGGGCACAAGTGTTTCCAGGAATTGGCGCAAGGTCCCATAAGACTTCTTGTTCTGCCTGTTTCCAATGCCCATGTTGAGCGGGCATTTTCCCTCGTCTCGCTTTTAAAAGATGACACTAGGAATCGCATGGGACTACCTTTACTCTCCAGCATCATGGATGTGCGCACTGGCCTGGTCAGAAATGGGTTTACCTCGGCAACATTCAAACCTCCCAGGCAGTTGCTGGAGAGATTTGACTCAACGATCTATTAATCAAACTGGTTGTGACTGTACAAAGTTGGTCCTATTATTAAATAGTTCTAGAATTGTTCTATAATAAAGACGTTTTCATCAATTCTGCGGGGATTATCTACGTTAACTTCATATTAAAAGGTAAGCGTGTTTATGCTATTAGCCTACAGTTTATTTTGATGTACAATTCTGATGTTTGATCATTTCTGAAACGTAATAGCTGATATAGTGTCTAGTGACGATTCAGTGTATCATTTAGTCATTATTTTATTTAAAATTAAAAGAAGGACAAAACGAGAATTCATGTTGATTCGCCCAGTGGTCTATAAGTTAAATAATAATAATAATTTTAATAATGATAATATATAAAAAAAATTAGTTGGTAATTAAGCACAAATTTGTAAGTAGCCTACTAATACAAAAAGAAAAGTATAATGAAATGATTTGAGAATTGGCCTATTAGAAAAGAACTGTAGTTCTGACAATAGTAGCACAAGAACAATAAAAAATGTTGTCCCCTTCTGAGATTTCCGATGTAGACCTTGTGTTTTATTAAAATTATCATTTATATTTAAAAAAAAAAAAAAAAAAGATGCACTGGATATACTTGGGGCGTGCCTGGTGCTCTCCAATGTGCGATTTGTTAGTCTGGTTGTTTAATAAGAAAAAAAATGGTGTGTTTTATTCTATAACAGTTTTAATAACAGCATGTATTTTGGGCTGGTATTTTTTTAAATGGGCGGGTTTTAAGCTGTAGTTGGGCTGGAAATCTTTAGTCCAATCTGGCAACACTGGTCTCAGCATCAATCAGCCTGTGTGGTCAGAACGCGGATGTGTAGAGCGATGCTGACAACGGATGCAATGTCATGTGGCTGGTTGTGTTGTAATCTTTAAAGAAGTCAGGAAGCTTCCAAAACTAATGCTATATCGAAAGGGTTTTTAGTAAAAGAGACGGTCGCGTTTGCTAGATACTGTCTTAGTCTCATGTGTAATCATGGGCTAGTTAAGTGTTAACGAACGTCTTCTGAACGCAAGCGTCTCTTTTATCATAAATCCTTTCGACGCATTTGCGATTTTATGACCACTTTAGCGACTTATTTTCCAAAAAGCGACTAGCGACAAATCTAGCTATTTTCTGAATAAGCCTTGGCGACTTAGCGAAACATTCTGGTTCACTTCTACATCCCCAGGAGAGCGAGTTTTTGCATTCCCAGCGCAGCACCGCCTCTCTGTCTACTCTACAGTGTGAGCACCCGTCAGGGTGAAGCAGCTGAAGACCGTTCTGACCTGTCACAGTTCGCAAGTACAAATCAGTGTTTCCAGTGTTTGAGCATTTATGATCACGAAACGCGATGAAACGCCTTGACTATTGACGTGTAAACATGAGCACCGACGGAATTTTGGCTGTTCCACGAAAATTATTGCTGGTGTGTATGTAGCCCCCTCATAAGGGAAGCTTTTTAGTATGTTTACTTTGTTTTATAATTTTTACCTATTAACAGCTTAATGCGTTATTCTTGTAGGTAATATATCACTGTTTCTTTGGTTCGCTGGTATATGCAAAGAGTATACATTCATATGCGTTTCCCCTTTAAGAAGTTTTTTCAATGTTGAAGTTTGGTTTATGTGCACTTGGTAAAAACGTGGGTTTCTGACATCATGTTTTAGTATACTGGGTTGATTGGGTGAATAAGTGCTTAGACCCGCCTATGTATAAGATATAAGGATGTGATTGGTCAAGGAGAGGGAGGAGAGTAGAAGAAAGTAATCGAAAAATAGCTGAAGTATATACTCAAACCGCAAGTTATATTGGGATTGTCGTGAGTGTTTTTGTAAATTGATGTGTACTGGTTGACACAGGCAATGTGTTACAGTATTGTTCACCGAGACTGTTCAACCGTGAGCGAGAGCGGCAGCACGTTCGGCTAGCCTTCAAGTATTTGCCGGATCTATGGAATGATATTCCGGACATTATTAAAATGGAATTGCTAATTGTATTTGCAATTGCGTTTTCAATTTGTGGAAGCATAAAATGTGACATAATCCAAACGCAATTGCAAATCGCGCATTACCGTTTGCATTTTCGTTTAAGCAAACGCACACTGACTGCCAAATTTCAAATGGAAAAGCAAAGTCAGTTTGCAACTGTGTTTCCCATATCTTACGAGTTTTGACCCTGTCATATTTAAATGGTAATTTCAATTACCACGTCTGTTTTTTCACTTCCTCAGCGTCGCGTGTGTAGCCAGCCAAAACTCAAATGGAATCGCAATTCCCTTAGTATTTCCATTTCTGATGCCTTACACGGAAAAGTGACGTCACTCACAGTAGACAGTCAAGAGGTGATGCCCTGAAGTACAGAGACTCCGAATTCGTTTAAACAACAATGGAGGTAGTTGGTGAAATGGCAGTCAGTGTGCGTTTGCTTAAACGAAAATGCAAACGGTAATGCGCGATTTGCAATTGCGTTTGGATTATGTCACAGTTTATGCGTCCACATATTGAAAATGCAATTGCAAATACAATTTGTAATTCCATTTTAATAATGTCCGGAATATCATTCCATACGGATCATATAGCGAAAGTTTTTTTTTCTTTGCTACAAACTTTAATAGTGGCCGTGTTCACTTCATCGTCGGACGCAATTAAGGAACTACATAGCTCTTGTCGCAATACCGGATAGTCGGCATCATCCGCGCACTTCTTTTTTGAGGATTTTCAATGTGAACACACTACTCAAACTATTTATTCTACAAAATGCCGTAGAAGAGTGCATAAGTGCTGTGTTTAACCTTTTCTGTTTTACCGGTTTGCCACTGTTAAGCTGCTTTGGAACAATGCACATTGTGAAAAGCGCTATATAAATAACTTGAATTGAATAAATGCGCGATTTGGGACGCAGCTATATTTTCACTCACATACATACTCACTCACGTGTGTTAATAAATAGCTGTCTGCCTTCTAACCCCATTGCCCCGAGTCTGCTTACTGTTACAATACTTCTAAACAACCTAGAACATTTAAAACACTTAAAAATTCAACTTTAGTTATCTTTTATTCACCCTAATGTTTACTTTTTCAATTGCTTAAGACTTTCTTTCATGTAATGCAAAAAAATAAAATGTTGTGATTGGATAAAATGGATAAGAAGACTTCACATATGAACTTAAATCATATCACAGCTTTTTGTTAAGAGCACTGTGGAACAGGTGGTTGAAAAATTATTAGCACAATTGCGCTTCAATGCTGTTGCTCTGCACAAGTGAATGCCAACAGTTTCCTGTCACACAACTAACTTTCTCCCTTTGCAGTTTACATTTGACAGAGGTATTAATTGCCCTTTTATATCTCTATTTATAGACATGTAACATCATGCTGCAGTGAACCAAGCAACATGTTTATTTTACAGTCATTCAGATTGTGTTACACAATTAAAATATGCTTAATCTTAAGAACAATATAATATTTCTTAATAACATTTTCATTACACTTTGATACTTTGGTACATCTGTTGCCCAAAATGTAGGTTATGCTTAAATTAAGTCATTCTCATATTTAAAAGGGTAAGCTTATCAACCACATGTGCTTGCATGGCTGGGTAAGCTTATCAACCACATGTGCTTGCATGGCCGTGGGAAGAGACAAAACTTTGATTTCACAAGACTATCACAAAACCACAGACAATATGTGTGCAAACTTACAATGGGTTTCTTCACAGTAAGATGACTCATTTTAATACTGGCATGTGTGGGTGCGTGGAAGTAACGAGCCACGACAAATATTCCGTTGCCTGAACAATTCCTTTACTTCACATTTTCACTACAATACATTATATCAACATCATACCTTCTTAGTTTATCATATTTTTTTGTTTTCTTCGTTCAAAATTAAAATGGACCGCTTCTTGTTAAAGAATGTGTAACAGGTAGAATTCCAAAGGTAATTGTTATTGATAACATTTTTTTTCCTTCAGAAGATCAATAATATCAGAATGGAAATCAGTAAAGCTTCATGCGGCAGTCAGGTCAGTCTAACTTCAGTACAACAACATCAGAAATGAATTCCTCAGACAATTGATCACAAAACCATGGAGGAAACTGTACAGTATCTTGAAGTGTCAACTTGCAGCCTTGACAAACTTCCCACATCCTTTTTCAAAAGAGTGTTTAACTGTTTGAAAGCAGATCTCCTAAAAAGGAACTTTCCCAGAGTCCCATAAAACTTCTGTTGTCAAACCTCTACTAAAATAGAGCAATCTAGACAAAACCTTACTGTCTAACTACAGACCAATATCAAATCTTCATTTATAGGCAAGATCATTGAAAATGTTGTCTTCAATCAGCTGACAAAATTCTGTAAAATAAGTCTGGTTTCCGTCAGCATCACAGCACAAAGAACGTGCTCATAAAGGTAATAAATGATATTCAACTGAATTCTGATTCAGGCAATATAGCAGTTGTGGTATTACTCTCAGTGCTGCCGTTGACACGGTAGATCACACCATACTCCTACATAGGCTGGAAAACTGGGTAGGGCTTCCTGGGTTGGTACTTAAATGGTTCGGGTCATACCTAAAAGGGAGCGGATACTATGTGAAAATAGGCAACCATTAATCTGACTGGGCACCCATGACTTGTGGTGTTCCACAGGGCTCAATTCTTGCTCCGCTCCTCTTCAATTTGTTTATGCTCCCAATTGGCCAAATTATGAAAAAGTACCAAATTGCTTACCAGAGCTATGCAGATGACACTCAGATCGACCTATCCCTCTCACCCAATGACCTCAGGCCTATTGACTCTCTTTGACAGTACATTGATGAAATAAACAGCTGGATGTGTCAAAACATCCTTCAGTTAAATGAAGACAAAACTGAAGCCATTGCATTTGGTAACACGGATTCAACTAACAAGGTAAACACAAAGTAAGGTAAATTATCTTGGTGTAATTTTAGAGTCTGACCTTAGTTTTAGCAGTCATGTCAAAGAAATAGGCCAATCAGCGTACTACCATCTCAGGAGCACAGCCAGAAACAAATGTTTTGTCTCAAACAAAGATTTAGAGAAACTAGTTCTTTTCTTCACCAGCATGGTGGACTACTGTAATGGACTCCCTACTGGTCTTCCCAAAAAGACCATCAGACAGCTGCAGCTCATACAAAATGTTGCTGCCAGGATTCTGACCAGAACCAAAAAATCTGAATCAATCCTCAGGCCCTACACTGGTTACCAGTTACTTTTAGAATCAACTTCAAAGTAGTATTAATTGGCTATTAATCACTCAATGGTCTATAGGTCTTAAATACATCTCAGATATGCTTATTGAGTATAAACCAATCAGACTTCTCAGATCATTAGGATCAAGTCAGTTAGAGATGACAAGGGTTCACCTCAGAACAAGGCAGGTCAGCGTTTAGCCATTACGCCAACCGTAACTGGAATCTGCTTACAGAAGACATCAGACATTCACCAACAGTAGCTACTTTAACATTTTTAAACATTAAAAACACACTTGTTTAGCTTTGCATTTACAACCTGAGCACTGTGCTGGTCTACATAAACTGCAGTTCTATTTCTAATTTATTTTTATTTTGCTCTTATTCTTTTACTATATACAGTACACTCACATTTTAATAGATTTTATTGCTGTTTTATTGTTTCTTAAAATCTAAAGTATTTGTGATCTTAAATAATTTGCAATTTAAAGATACGTCTTACTTCACACTGTCAATCATTTTATGTAAAGCACTTTGAATTGCCCTTGTGTATGAAATGTGCTGTTTAAATAAACTTGCCTTTCCTTGCCTTGCCTATGGTAACTAGCAAGGGGACGGAGCTTTACAGAAACAACGGGGGAATGTTCAAGCTCAAACCGGTGCACAACGTTTCGCTACGGTGTCTGGGTTGAACAACATGTTTCCTGGGTCCAAGTAAAGTCGTTCAAATGTGTCTGCTGCAGCTTGGTATACAAACAATTGAAGATATTATAAGAGATTTCATCAGGCTCTGAAAGTTCTTTAAAAAGAACACAAAGAATTTCCATCTCAGCTGCCATAGTTCAACTCTTGCGTCCTCGCAACAGGGTGTTTAATCGCACCACCGTTTCCGTTTAAAATAAGTTTTGCAATGTTTTGTCTGGGCTGAACGCAGCCTAGGAATGATCTTTACACATAGGCTATGGCTGAAAACTATGCTTTTTAAAATCTAATACTGGTTTACAGACAATGAGCCATGACAAATATCATGCAGATCCTTTGGCTTCAAACACCCTGGGGCCCGTTCATCCTTATTTTGGAACCACTGCTGTTTTAGACTTTTGACATGACGTGTAAGCGTAATACAGTTGAAAGAAAAAGTATGTGAACCCTTTGGGCTTACTTGGATTTCTTCATAAATTGGTCATAAAATGTGTTCTGATCTTCATCTAAGTCACAACAATAGAGAAACACAGTCTGCTTAAACTAATACCGCACAAACATTATATGTTTTTATGTTTTTATTGAACACAACATGTAAACATTACACATAGTGCAGGGTGGAAAAAGTATGTGAAACCCTAGGCTAATGACTTCTCCAAGAGCTAATTGGAGCCAGGAGTCAGCCAACCTGGGGTCCAATCAGTGTGATGAGATTGGATGAGTTGATTAAAGCTGGCCTGTCCAATAAAAAACACACCAGTTTTGAGTTTGCTGTTCTGAAGAAGCGTTGTCTGATGTGAACCATGCCTCGCACAAAAGAGCTCTCAGAAAACCTACAATCAAAAATTGTTGACTTACATAAAGCTGGAAAGGGCTACAAAAGTATATCTAAAAGCCTTGATGTCCATGTGTCCACGGTAAGACAGATTGTCTTCAAATGGAGAAAGTTCAGCACTGTTGCTACACTCCCTAGGCGTGGTCGTCCTGTAAAGATGACTGCAAGAGCACAGCGCAGAATGCTCAATGAGATGAAGAAGAATCCTAGAATGTCAGCTAAACACTTACAGAAATCTCTGGCACATTCTAACATTTTTGTTGACAAATCTACAATAAGGAAAACATTAAACAAGAATGGACTTCATGGGAGGACACCACGGAGGAAGCCACTGCTGTCCAAAAAAAACTTGGCAGCACGTTTGAAGTTTGCAAAAGAGCACCTGGATGTTCAACAGCACTACTGGCAAAACATTCTGTGGACAGATGAAACCAAAATTGAGTTATTTGGAAAGAACACACAACGCTATGTGTGGAGAACAAAAGGCACAGCACACCAACATCAAAACCTCATCCCAACTGTGAAATATGGTGGAGGGGGCATCATGGTTTGGGGCTGCTTTGCTGCCTCAGGCCCTGGACGGATTACTGTCATCGATGGAAAAATGAATTCCAAAGTTTATCAAGACATTTTGCAGGAAAACTTAAGACCATCTGTCCGCCAACTGAAGCGTAACAGAGGATGGACGATGCAACAGGACAACGACCCAAAGCATAGAAGTAAATCAACAACAGAATGGCTTCAACAGAAGAAAATACGCCTTCTGGAGTGGCCCAGTCAGAGTCCTGACCTCAACCCGATTGAGATGCTGTGGCATGAGCTCAAGAGAGCGATTCACACCAGACATCCCAAGAAAATTGCTGAACTGAAACACTTTTGTAAAGAGGAATGGTCCAAAATTTCTCCTGACCGTTGTGCAGGTCTGATCTGCAACTATAGGAAACGTTTGGTTGAGGTTATTGCTGCCAAAGGAGGGTCAACCAGTTATTAAACCCAAAGGTTCACATACTTTTTCCACCCTGCACTATGAATGTTTACATGTTGTGTTCAATAAAAACATGAAAACATATAATGTTTGTGCGGTATTAGTTGAAGCAGACTGTGTTTCTCTATTGTTGTGACTTAGATGAAGATCAGAACACATTTTATGACCAATTTATGAAGAAATCCAAGTAAGCCCAAAGGGTTCACATACTTTTTCTTTCAACTGTATAATCGGAGTGTCTATTAAGTACAAATAGTCAACCTTATTGGTAGATTGGAATCGAGAGTGTAAGAACGAGGGCATTAGAAATAGCTGCAGTGGCGTAAGGTGTAAAGCGTACACAGCTTTGACACCGGAGAGCTGGGATTTAATACATTTTGTCAAAATCACTCTTTCACTTTTTCTATCACATATCAGACCATGAGGCATTTGTTTTCAATTAAATTAATTGGAAACTTAAAATTAAGTTTAATTCATATAATTTAGGGTAAGGTAAGGGGTAGGGCTTTATTATCTCAATAAGTTAACATCATTTTATGATTTAAAATATAATGATTTACACTTTGTTATTATTGCATAATGTTCAATGCACAACAATACAGAGCTGCAAATTGTCTCTGCGACTATTTATAAGTACCTATAGCATTTAACTACTACGTTTAATCCAAAGAAAATACAGCCTTTTTCGCATAGAGTAAATAGCATGTCACTAAGAAATGATGCTACATTCACTTAGTGTAAACATAACCTTCTACTATTAAAACTAAGTCTAAATAGTATATGTCGCTATTTTAAATTTTGTGTAAAAAGTATCTATCATTACAGCAAATAGCCGCGGCTTAAGATAATTGATACTATCTCATACATTTCTAAGTGTCTTATTACTCAAGTCACTGTGGAAATCAGAAAATTTTCTTCTATACTTTCTAACAACAAACATTGTATAGTCTAGCATTAAAATGACATTGATTACATTTAGCTAAGTACAAGTTATTTAGAAAGGGCCTGAGGTTGGTTAGGAGGGTTTTGATGAGGATGATAAGGTGATTGAGGAAGAATTTTTTAGGGAGGATAGTCCGTTTTTGTCAGAGGGTGCCAATGCTGTTAAGGAGGGTGCCGATGCTGTTGTGGAGGGTGTGGAAGCTGTGGAGTAGGGTGCAGAAGCTTTGGAGGAGGGTGCCGATGTTGTTTAGGAAGGTGCTGATGCTGCTGTGGAGGGTGCTGAAGATGTTGAGGAGGGTGCTGATGCTGTTAAGGAGGGTGCTGATGTTGTTGAGGAGGGTGCTGATGCTGTTAAGGAGGGTGCTGAAGATGTTGAGGAGGGTGCTGATGTTGTTAAGGAGGGTGCTGATGCTGTTGTGGAGGGTGCTGATGTTGTTGAGGAGGGTGCTGACGCTGTTAAGGAGGGTGCTGAAGATGTTGAGGAGGGTGCTGATGTTGTTGAGGAGGGTGCTGATAATGTTAAGCAGGGTGCTGATCCTGTTAAGGAGGGTACTGATGTTGTTGAGGAGGGTGCTGGTGCAGTTGAGGAGGGTACTAATGTTGTTGAGGAGGGTGCTGATGCTGTAGTGGAGGGTGCTGATGCTGTTGTGCAGGGTGCTGATGTTGTTGAGGAGGGTCCTGATGCTGTTGTGGAGGGTACTGATGTTGTTGAGGAGGGTACTGATGTTGTGGAGGAGGGTGCTGATGCTGTTGTGCAGGGTGCTGATGTTGTTGAGGAGGGTCCTGATGCTGTTGTGGAGGGTGCTGATGTTGTTGAGGAGGGTACTGATGTTGTGGAGGAGGGTGCTGATGCTGTTGTGGAGTATGCTGATGCTGTGGAGGAAGGTGCTGATGGTGTTGAGGAGGGTGCTGATGCTGTTGTGGAGGGTGCTGATGCTGTTGTGTAGGGTACTGATGTTGTTGAGGAGGGTACTGATGTTCTTTTGGCGGGTGCTGGTGCTGTTGTGGAGGGTGCTGATGCTGTTGTGCAGGGTGCTGATGTTGTTGAGGAGGGTCCTGATGCTGTTGTGGAGGGTGCTGATGTTGTTGAGGAGGGTACTGATGTTGTTGAGGAGGGTGCTGATGCTGTTGTGGAGGGAGCTGATGCTGTGGTGGAGGGTGCTGATGGTGTTGAGGAGGGTACTGATGTTGTTGAGGAGGGTGCTGATGCTGTTGTGGAGGGTGCTGATGCTGTGGTGGAGGGTGCTGATGGTGTTGAGGAGGGTACTGATGTTGTTGAGGAGGGTGCTGATGCTGTTGTGGAGGGTGCTGATGCTGTTGTGGAGGGTGCTGATGCTGTTGTGGAGGGTGCTGATGCTGTGGTGGAGGGTGCTGATGTTGTTGTGGAGTTTTGGGTTGATTTATCCAGAAGATTTATCAGTTTGTCAGAGAATGACAACCAGTCTTCAGACATCAATACATTGAGTTCTGGAATGCTGTGGTAATTGCGGTTAGCTGTTTCCCTTGCCTTCTCTTGCAGTCCCATCTCTACTAAAGTTATTGCCTCATCTTCATATAGCTCTTCATATAGGTTTTGGTAGGGGTTTTTGAAACAGCACTGACGTACAATATACACAATGAACCCAATTGCTGGTATTGCAAGGAGAGCTCCTAGGCCAGCCATCTATTAAAAAAACATTAGGTCATGAATAATTTCGGTGGAATTACATTATAGCAAAGAATTTCACGTAATATGTTATTTTCTTAATAATATTCATAAAGGAATATAAAGTTTTTAAATTATGGTTTTATTTATTAAGGGAAAAACAATCAAAACATTTCTGACCCTATTTGAAAAAGTAATTGCTCCCTTGGTAAATCAAGAATTAACTGTGATGAATTGAATTGAGACTGTGCAAAACTGGCATCCATGGGAGAGTTCCAGAGCGAAAGACACAGCTGACCAAAAAGAACACAAAGGCTCGTCTCACATTTACAAAAAAACATCTTGATGATTCCCAAAACTTTTGGGCAAATATTCTGTGAACTTATGAGATAAAGGTCGAACTTTTTGGAAGGTGTGCGTCCCTTTACTTCTTGCGTAAAACTAACACATTCACAAAAAGAACATCATACCAACAGTCAAACATGGTGGAGGTAGTGTGATGGTCTGGGGCTGCTTTGCAGCTTCAGGACCTGGACGACTGGCCATGATTGATGGAACCATGAATTCTGCGATCTACCAGAAAATCCTAAAAGAGAATGTCTGGCCATCGGTTTGTGACCTCAAGCTTAAACGCACTTTGGTAATTAGGGAAAAAACAATCCAAACATCAATCCAATCATTGCAGCAGGGCAATGATCCGAAACAAACCAGCTATTCCTCCTCAAAATGCCTAAAAAAAGCAAAATAAAGGTTTGGAGTGCCCTAGTCAAAGTCCGGACTTAAATCCAATTGAAGTACTGTGGCATGACCTTAAAAAGGATGACCATGCTAGAAGAACAGTGTTGGGCAGTAACGCGTTACTGTAGTTATTACTTTTTTGGTCATGGTCACTAAAATAGTAATTAGATTATAGTTCCAAGTCCATGTAACTATACGTTACAGCTGCTTTACATCGTTGCCGTTTTATAGTTTTCTCAATTATATTGTAAAAGCGAAATAGCTTTTTCAAAGTCTGGACGCCTGCCTGTCGCAACCGTGACGTCATCAAACTGAAAACTGTAAGGACCGGTGCGGAAAGTACTACCAAAGACACACCATGAAAAGCCTACCACCTTACGCTAAAAACTCATAACGACCAATGCTATTGCCGCGGCTTCAACGGATTGGACGGAACACAGGCAAGGAGACAAGACGCTGTTATATGATTGGAGCTTTATGCTCCAATTGTAAGTATTACAGACCCATACATTTCTCTATAATAAGACAATCTTTGGTACTACCAGTGAAAACAAACTCAGAATGGAGAGAGAAACGTATGCGTTCTGTAGCTGGAAATGCAATTCTTGTTTGAGTTTATTTCTGTTAAAGCCAAGAACATTGTTGTGCATTGTCGGTCATATGGTGGTAAGCAAAAACCTCTCTCCCGCGAAAAACAATGCGAAAGGGCAGTACAGCATGGTTAAACTTCTCCAGACAATAACGTTATCGGGCACGGAGAGCAATGAGTCAATATGTACTGTTGAGTACAAGGCTGGTATTAGCAATTTTGTCAGATTAGTTTTTGCTGCTCTAACGCTGTTATATTTATTATATGACGAAGAAATCATCATAGAAATATGCAGAAGAGCTAGTTAAGATATACAAGTTTAAGAAACTAAGGAGAGACTTTACATTATAGAGTTAAATGTTAAAAAAAGGAAAATGTCATTGAGTTTCATTATTATTATTATTTATGACAGGCTTTATTATGGAATAAGCAGAAATAATTCATTAAAATAATTAAAGACAGTTAATTTAGTTTGTTGCGAGATAGAGTGTGCACTGCCCAATAAAGTTTAGTAATGAGAAGGCTGAAGAGGTTATTTTGTTTTTTGAGAGATGGGGGTAACATTAGTAATGTAACAAATTACTTTTGGAATAAATTAATCAGACCAGTAACTCGATTACTTTTAAAAGGAGTAATCAGTAATTTAATAACATTTCCAGAGTTACTTGCCCAATACTGTCGAAGACCCTCCAATGTGGCTGAATTAAAACAAATGCTTGATTGAAGTTGTTGCCGCCAAGGGTGGCAAAACTATTATTAGGTTTAGGGGGCAATTACTTTTTCACATACTGTCATGATTCCACCTCTTCTGGTTAGGTAATTCTAGATCTTGGGGTGGAATCATACAGGATCCCTTGTTTCCCTGGTCTGCGTCATTGTTCCCTCTCCCTCCTGTCTCCTAGTTTGTGTTAATTAGCTTCCCTTGATTGTTTATCCTTTGCACCTGTCCATCTTGTTATCTCTCCCCTATGAAACATCCTCGTGTTCATTGTCTTGTGCTGGTTCATTGTTTGAAATGTTGTACGTATACGTCTACCCCGTGGATTGATGTTCCATGTTCCTGCTTTTTTGAATGTTCTTGCCTTGTTCTCGTTGCCCTAGTAAGTGTTAGTTTTGTGTTCTCATCAAGTGTTTGTTTTCTAGTTTATTTAGTAAGTGTCTTGTTCACTTTATTATTTATCCTGTATTGTTTTTCCCCCCTCGTGGGTTTTTGTTTTGTCCTTTTGTATATATTGTTTAATAAATCCTTGTTACCCCTACCTGCCGTCTCGTGCTTACCTGCACTTGGGTTCTCCTGCCTTCTCTCGTGTCTCTCAGTGAGAGAACCGTGACAGAATGAACCAGCCATTACGAACCCAGCAGGCAACCATGTATGGTACAAGTTCTCCCCGGTGGCCTTGCACCTCCAATCCTGTGTGGTGGGAGTCTATAGCCTCTCAGTCACATGCCGGAGGTGGCCCATTCCCGGCTCAGTGCCATCGTCCACTGCGGGAGTATGCTCGGGAGGTCGAGGCCAGGAAGGATTCTGTCCCCGAGGTGCTGGTCCGTGCCTACCTGCTGGCCGGGATGGACAACCCTCCACCCTTTACAGAGAGGGAGGAGTTGGTGTATCAGTCGTTTCCACAATTGGTGGAACGGCTGCAGCTTCGAGAGGAGCTGGCCCTAAGATCCAGCTGCCATCAGAACTTCCACTGTTCCGGTCTGGTGTCCATTCCGGAGGACCGTGTGGTGGGTGCCCTCACCTTGGGGAGACCCACACCGTTCCCCTCCTCACCTCCTATAGCCACTGCACCATCTACCAGGTCCATGTGCAAGCGGGGGAGAAAGAAACTCCGGAGGGCGGCTCGAGCCCTGGTGATCCCGAGTCCTGTGGTCCCGAGTCCTGTGGTCCCGAGTCCTGTGGTCCCGAGTCCTGTGGTCCCGAGTCCTGTGGTCCCGAGTCCGGTGGTCCCGAGTCCGGTGGTCCCGAGTCCGGTGGTCCCGAGTCCGGTGGTCCCGAGTCCGGTGGTCCCGAGTCCGGTGGTCCCGTCCGGCATTCCCGAGCCACTCCAGCCGGTCCCGTCCGGCATTCCCGAGCCACTCCAGCCGGTCCCGTCCGGCATTCCCGAGCCACTCCAGCCGGTCCCGTCCGGCATTCCCGGGCCTTTTCCGCCGGGTCCCAGCCCGCCAGTCCATCCGGGGGGAAGGACAGTTCCCGGCGCGCTCCCGCGGGCTAGGGTTTCCCCACCCAAACCCACCCATTCTGGACTTCCCGTTTTCTCTTGTTTGCCCCCACCCCCCCTCCCTTGTTTGTTGTTTTTGTTGTCACACCCTAGTCCTCTCATTGTTATCTCTTGTCTGCCCCTTGTTTTGTTAACAATGTCTCTCTGGGTCCTGTCTTTGTCTCAGTCTCTCTTGTCCTGTTTGTGCCTTTGAGGAGCATCACGATGCTGCTCCTTAAGGCGGGGGTCCTGTCATGATTCCACCTCTTCTGGTTAGGTAATTCTAGATCTTGGGGTGGAATCATACAGGATCCCTTGTTTCCCTGGTCTGCGTCATTGTTCCCTCTCCCTCCTGTCTCCTAGTTTGTGTTAATTAGCTTCCCTTGATTGTTTATCCTTTGCACCTGTCCATCTTGTTATCTCTCCCCTATGAAACATCCTCGTGTTCATTGTCTTGTGCTGGTTCATTGTTTGAAATGTTGTACGTATACGTCTACCCCGTGGATTGATGTTCCATGTTCCTGCTTTTTTGAATGTTCTTGCCTTGTTCTCGTTGCCCTAGTAAGTGTTAGTTTTGTGTTCTCATCAAGTGATTGTTTTCTAGTTTATTTAGTAAGTGTCTTGTTCACTTTATTATTTATCCTGTATTGTTTTTCCCCCCTCGTGGGTTTTTGTTTTGTCCTTTTGTATATATTGTTTAATAAATCCTTGTTACCCCTACCTGCCGTCTCGTGCTTACCTGCACTTGGGTTCTCCTGCCTTCTCTCGTGTCTCTCAGTGAGAGAACCGTGACACATACGGTCAGAAATGTTTGGATTGATTTCCCTAAGTAAAAAAAAACATAATTTAAAAACTGCATTTTGTGATTACTCAGGTTTTCTTTGTGTAATATTAAAATTTGTTTGATGATCTGGATCATTAAAGCATGACAAATATGCAAAAAAAAACGAAATCAGCAAGGAGGCAAATACTTTTTCATTTCTCTCTATATATAGATGCTTCCAAATTGAGATAACTTTATATCAATACAACTGCAGTTTTTTTTACACCTTTTGAGTATGAAGATACGTCATTCAAATCGTTGAGTTGTGTAAAGCAGAAATAATTATCTTCAGCACATTTTTTTGCCCTCTCTTGCAATTTCATCTCGGTAAAAGCTTTTGCCTCGTCTTCATATAGATCTTCATATAGATTCTTGTAGGGGTTTTTATGATACTGAAAACAAAGAGATATTATGCACCACAATAGTGGAATAGTGAAGAGGAACGACAACCCTATGATCTGAAAAACATATAATACACTTATAAATATACTTATAAGAGAGATGAGGAAACAGTTATTTTTCTCTTACTGTATAAAAATGATAATACAAAACCAAAATGTAATAACAAAATGTTTAAGCAATCACAATGCATCTGTTATGATAAAGTAATTTATATTACATTTCATTCTTTTGTTAATTTGATTTAATGTTAAATAACATACCTCTGATACTGTCTGATGATGTTTTATGTTGTTATACTCATCAGGGGTGAGTTTCTCCTTCTCTTTACAAGGAATCTGATTATGCCAGGACGTAATATTAACTTCTGTTAGACGCAAGCAAACAAAGACGTCCCCATCAATTAAAACTGTAATAATCCATAGACAAGAAAGAAAAAAGTTTCTCATCATATGTTTGAAGATGAAGCAGCAGGTTGGGGAGCGGGGATCACAGCAGGAACCTCGGCATTTACAGAATTTATGTTTGCAATTGTATTTCCAAGTCCCTAGACAAACAACTGTAGATGTTTTAGCAGTTAAGATTAGAATGCAAAAATAATGATAACCGGAAAAACAATATACAGTACACAAAACACGGTGTTGTTTGAAGGATCACATGGTCATTAAAAGTCCAGTTTGAATGTGTACTGAAAAACAAGAAATAAAAAAGTAACTGCAAATGCACTTCCAGGAGTGGACAGATTCTTCAGCAGGCCGGATTCAATGTTAGGATGATCTGGATGTACCATGGTGACAGATCCTTGCAGCTCCGATTCATTTGACTTACTGGTAACGCTGTGTAGTTACAACTGACAAAAACTTCCCTTAACAAAATCCTCCCCTTAATGTTGATCAGAGTAACGTCTACAGACACTGGTACTCTGATAAAACCCACACCCCCTCTCTCACTCCATATTCTCATGTGTGCATTTTGCAAATCTCATGCACTCTTTTTAAACAGCTGTAAACACAGACAGAAAACGTTAAACAAAATTACTTTTTCCATTAAGTATGTATACCAACAATGGATGGAAACAATCTGAGAGGTAGAGGAGAATGAGTATGTTTAAGAGGTGGTAAATAAGGTTTGAGGAGGAAGAGCAAGACCCCTTTTGTAGAATATAATTAGCCAGCATTGACAAATGTGTTGCGTTTGGTTGGTGCCGAATATTGCACACTCTATTGCAAACCAATAGAGGTTTATTCCTCTATTGTGTTATGGATGAAGTCCTCTGTCCAGACCTGCATGAAAAAGTGATACTCAGACAGAATTAATTTAATATTTCACTTTGATTTTGATGTAAAGCCACAGTACATTTGTTTTCATCCATAAACCTTTTACAGTGCATTAATGTCACACTGGTATTTTCAAAAATGTCAAAGATAATAGCAGCGTTATTAGTCCTAAATGTGTTTTTAGGATTATATAATAGTGGTTTTAAACCTGTCTTGAAGCACCCCAAGTACTAGACATGACATAACGCATACACTGAATTGTGGTGTAGTTTCACTCATGCTTGCCATCATGGAAATAACAAGAACAACAACAATCTCCACAAACATGTATAAAAAGCAGATAGGATCTCTCCCTCCACACACAACCTAAGGCTATTCCATGACTCCGCCCCAAGACAAAGAATAGACATGAATTGATGGCGGAATCATGACATAAGCCCCCCCTTAAATGAACACCTCCAGG
Source organism: Triplophysa bombifrons (assembly GCA_029783895.1). Taxonomy (NCBI): domain Eukaryota; kingdom Metazoa; phylum Chordata; class Actinopteri; order Cypriniformes; family Nemacheilidae; genus Triplophysa; species Triplophysa bombifrons. Next base: position 15,486,934 of record CM056456.1, on the reverse strand, counting down.
TGTTCATCATGGGGTAGACTGACTAGACAAGGCATATTAGGTGACAGACAAGACTAGACAAAACATGGAAAACAGAATTAAAGGCAAACAAGACATGATCACGACTGGGTTAGGGCAAGGCAATAAAAAACAAGGATGGGGGGTTGGGGAACAACAAAGTTTATGGGGGGATGTCAAATGGGGTTGGGATAGGGGGGAACAGTCTTAGTCCGTGGTGACGCTCGGGAGCGCGAAGCCTCGGGAGGCTTGACAGTGGAAGTCCTGAGGGAAAACGGGGCAGGCTTGGCTTCTGGCTGGAAGACCGGCTGGACGGGGCTTGACGCCGGCTGGAAGGCCGGCTGACACACGGACTGGAATGCTGGCTGACACAGATTTTTTGGGGGGGGGCATATTTGTCATGCTTTAATGATTCAGATCAAACTTATTTTTATATTACTTTATTTTATATTACTATATTTTATATTAAAAAACAGAGATAATAAAAATAAAAAATATTAAAATTACTTTGCCAAGTCCTAGACATGGCACAAAGCATACACTGTATTGTGGCATAGTTTCACTCATGCTTGCCAAATGCATCATGGAAACAACAACAATCTGCACAAACATGCTGCAGTTGTCAGGGATCAGGACAGAACCCAAACGCAGGCAGCGACACGGATGAAACAACAATTTATTATGACATAAAGCAAAAACCCACAAAGGGCTAAAACAGGAACCAGATAAATGATATACACAGGAACAGAAACTGAATATACTGACACTAGACAAACAATTGACAGGATTACAATAAACTAACACTAAACTAGACTTTCTTGATAGGAAGACACTACAGGCAGGAACAATATGTGAAAATCCAAGGCATGGAATAAACCGTAGACCGGATACAAACATACAATGACAGAGCATAGGACAGTGAAACATGAGGACTATTTAAAGGGGAGAACTACACAGAATAATTGGCAAGTAACAGGTGAAGCGGATCACTTTCTCTTTCTCCACACAAAACCTAAGGTTATGCCTTTACTCCGTCACTAGACCAAGAATAGACATGACATGATGGCGGAATCATGAAATAAGCCCTCACTATAATTAACACCTCCAGGTGTTCATCACAGGGTAGAATGACAAGACAGGGCAGACAAGACTAGACAAAACATGATCACGACTGGGTTAGGGTGAGACAATAAAAAACAAGGGAGGGGGGACAACAAAGTTTATAGGGGAACAACAAAGTTTATGGGGGGAGGTCCAATGGGTTTGAGATAGGGGGGAACAGTCTTAGTCCGGGGTGGCGCTCGGGAGCGCGATGCCCAGGGGGGCTTGACAGGGGAAGTCCTGAGGGAAACGGGGGCAGGCTTGGCTTCTGGCTGGAAGAACGGCTGGTTGGGGCTTGACGACGGCTGAAAGGCCCGCTGGACAGGGCTTGAATGCCGGCTGACACACGGACTGGATTGCCGGCTGACACACGGACTGGATTGCCGGCTGACACACGGACTGGATTGCCGGCTCCAAAGGAGGGGACAGGATGTCGTTGCTGGGTAGCCTTCTCCGATAGCTGGGCAGCGCTCTCTGGCAGCTGGGCAGCCATCAAAAAAACAACTGGATCACCGGCAGGACAGGATGTTGACTCGACAGGCCTGGGTACCAGCGGGGATGCCGGCAGAGATCTGTGGCAGGAACAGGACACCAGAGGCCTTGACCCTGGAGGGGAGCCTGGCAGCCTCGACTGGAAGGGAGCCCGGCAGCGTCAACCCCTCCTGCAACGATCCCGCTGTCTGCTGGGTCCTATTGTGGCTGGCCCATTTGGTCAAGAACATGGGGGCTGAGGACAAGATCAGAGGACCCAAGTCCAGACAGGGACGTAAGGGGTTAAACAAGACTTTAATAATCTATAAATACAAAACAAACACCCACAAGGGGGTAACATAACAGAACATGGAAGCAGGAACAAGGACTGACTAGACTAGACTAGACTAGACTAACACTCACACTCAAACTCACACTCACACTTGACATTAAACTACAATAAACTAGACTCTACAAGACACAGGAACTCACCACAAATGACACAAACAATGGACCAGCACATTACAGAAAACACAAGGGCATTATAAAGGTAACTAAATCAGGAGACAAATCTCCAGTACTCTTTCCACCACTGCTTTCGTATACATTTGGGTGGTTCATAAATCCGGTGGAGACGGCTGGGCAGGACTAGATGTCGACGGGACGGGGCAGGATGTCGTGGCTTGGAAGCATTCTCCGACAACTGTGCAGTGCTCTCTGTTTGATCCAGATTACCTTTTTTGAAAAACTGGGCCACGGGAATTAAATACGGGAACTAACAAAGAAGAGGCTTCTTCGACTTGATGCAGTGCCGTAAGATCTGACAGGCAGATGACATCGCCTCATCAAGTCGATCAAGCCTAAGATATCAATTGGGAGGTGTGGGTAATGAGACACAGGCTGGAAGCTAAACGAGGAAACGAGGGGGTGGGGACAAAGATGAGACTAGACTAGACTAAAACAAACAATGTCATGTCTCTCTACACTACACACATAGGTCTGTCATAATCCTGCCACTAAACTAATAAACATGCCAAAATGCATAATCATGACAATTTATTGCATTTTTATTCCTTTTATACTGTTTTTGTTGCTGTTACGTTTAAGTCATATATAAAAACATGCAAACAAATATTGCATCCAGTATTTGTGCCTTTTCATTATATTTAATTAAAAGTGAAATTGTCATTTTTAAATGTATTTTATATAATTTAATGCGCTAGTTTGTCCAAAAATGTAATTGTTTTTAATTTACTCACTTCCAGTCCCCCAGTAGGCTTCTTCCAAGATGTGGGTGCATTGTTTTTTCAATAGATACTTATGAAGATATGAAGATGGTTGAATTAATTAAAATCAAATTACAGTTAAAAACGCTGATAAATTCAGCCCAAAAGTAATCCCTGCCCCTCGTAAGGTAAACTTGCCTCTTATAAAGTGAATCAATAACTATTATCATAGATATGTCTAGTCGCATCTTCAGGTTAATTCCAATCGCATTCATGCCCTACGCACTTAAAAGCTTGAAGTAAAAGTTCTGGAGGGAAACGGACAGCTTTTTTGTGTATATATAGCTGTATAAATCATACATAATGTATGCAGTATAAAATCTACATAGTATTGCTCTTATCTGAGACAACAATTCACGTGGTCTAGTTCCCTTCCTGCAGTTACTTTCGAGGGCACAAGTCGCGTTGGAAATGCATGCGCACACTGACTGCCTGTGGATGTGGATTGCCGATAATAACTTTGTAAATAACATTAAGTTTCTTAATGAAAGTAACGAGATCCTGAGGTCCATTGTTGTGACATTCATCCATGACCATCACCTCATCTTGCAGCGTGATATTGCACGGCCCCATGTTGCAAGGATCTGTACACAATTCCTGGAAGCTGAAAACATCACAGTTATTGCATGGCCAGCATACTAACCGGACATGTCACCCATTGAGCATGTTTGGGATGCTCTGAATTGGCGTATACAACAGCGTCTACCAGTTCCTGCAAATATCCAGCAACTTCGCCCAGCCATTGAATAGGAGTGGACCAACATTCCACAGGCCACAATCTACAACCTGATAAACTCTGTGCGAAGGAGATGTGTTGCACTACGTGAGGCAAATTGTGGGCACATCAGATACTTATTGGTTTTCGGATCCCCGGACCCCCCAATACAGTAAAATCCGAAGAATCCGTGAGAATCTGAAGAACCTTGTCTGAAAGGCCATAAGGTCGCTAGACAGCTCTTGTGGACATTCCTGCAGTCAGTATGCCAATTGCCACTCCCTCAAAATTTGCAACATCTGGCATTGTGCTGTGTGATAAAACTGCATATTTTAGAGTGGCCTTTTATTGTGGCCAGCCTAAGGCACACCTGTGCAATAATCATGCTGTCTAAATAGCATCTTGATATGCCACACCTGTGATGTGGATAGATTTTATCGGCAAGGGAGAAGTGCTCACTTACATAGATTTAGACAGATTTTCGAACAATATTTGAGATTGGCCTTTTGTGTATATAGAAAAAGTAAAATGCATGCTCAATCGGATTCAGGTCAGGTGATTGACTTGGCCATTGCATAACAGTCCACTTCTTTCCCTTCAAAAACTCTTTGGTTGCTTTTGCAGTATGCTTTGGGTTATTGTCCATCTGCACTGTGAAGCGCCGTCCAAGGAGTTCTGAAGCATTTGGCTGAATATGAGCAGATAATATTGCCCGAAACACTTCAGAATTCATCTTGCTGCTTTTATCAGCAGTGACATCATCAATAAATACAAGATAACCAGTTCCACTGGCAGCCATACATACCCACGCCATGACACTTCCACCACCATGCTTCACTGATGAGGATGTATGCTTAGGATCATGAGCAGTTCCTTTCCTTCTCCATACTCTTCTCTTCCCATCACTCTGGTACAAGTTGATATTGGTCTCATCTGTCTATAGGATGTTGTTCCAGAACTGTGAAGGCTTTTTTAGATGTCGTTTGGCAAACTCTAATCTGGCCTTCCTGTTTTTGAGGCTCACCAATGGTTTACATCTTGTGGTGAACCCACTGTATTCCCTCTGGTGAAGTCTTCTCTTGATTGTTGACTTTGACACACATACACCTACCTCCTGGAGAGTGTTCTTGATCTGGCCAACTGTTGTGAAGGGTGTTTTCTTCACCAGGGAAAGAATTCTTCGGTCATCCACCACAGTTGTTTTCTGTGGTCTTCCGGGTCTTTTGGTGTTGCTGAGCTCACCGGTGCATTCCTTCTTTATAAGAATATTCCAAACAGTTATTTTGGCCACGTCTAATGTTTTTTGTTATCTCTCTGATGGGTTTGTTTTGTTTTTTCAGCCTTATGAGGGCTTGCTTCACTGATAGTGACAGCTCTTTGGATCTCATCTTGACAGTTGACAGCAACAGATTCCAAATGCAAATAGCACACTTGAAATGAACTCTGGACCTTTTATCTGCTCATTATAATTGGAATAGTTAGGGAATAACACACACCTGGCCATGGAACAGCTGAGAAGCCAATTGTCCCATTACTTTTGGTCCCTTAAAAAGTGGGAGGCACATTTGCAAACTGTTGTAATTCCTACACCGTTCACATGATTTTGATGTAAATACACTCAAATTAGAAAGTCTGCAGTTAAAGCACATCTTGTTTGTATAATTTGAAATCCATTGTGGTGGTGTATAGAGCCAAAATTTTTAGAATTGTGTCGATGTCTCAATATTTATGGACCTGACTGTATACAATGTGGCGGGCAGAAAGCACAACAGACACAGTATTGCAAGTTGTACAACCCCGGAGGGAGATTTTTTTGTCTGTGACAATCGTGAAAAAGGTGAAGCTGACAAAACAAGTGGGGAATTAGCTCCTCCGATCTCTGCTCCTCGAAAGTCCCGTGGGTGAATAGTGTTGCGTGTGAAATAGCATCTGCTACTCGTCAGCCGCTGGATTCTGTGATATAAGAGGAACACAGTTATTATACAAGTGAGCTCTCAGGAGAACAAGTCCTTCCGCTTCCTCTTTCTCCTCTGCTTATAAAGCGTGCCCTTGATGCGGTCCAGGTGCTGATGACATGCAGGTGGTGCGGCTTGATTTGGTGGTTTCCATGGTGACGTTGATTGGCCCTTGGCCTGCTCGCCACAACAGAGAATAGCAACAGACCAAGCACTGAGCCCTTAGGCACACCTGTGTCGAGATTTTGGGATTCAGACACCTCACCTCTCAAGGATACTCTAAATGACTTACCTGAGAGGTAAGACCTGAACCATTGTAGCACCATTTTGGAGATCCCCATAGCCTTGAGGGTGGACAGGAGGATGTGATGGTTAATGGTGTCAAAGGCGGCAGATAGATCCAGTAGGATGAGAACAGATGAGTTAGAGGAAGCTCTTTCCAGTCTCAGGGCTTCAATGACAGAGAGCAGCGCAGTCTCAGTAGAATGACCGCTCTTGAAACCAGACTGGTTGGTGTCCAGGAGGTTGTTCTGGGTGAAAGGATGAGAGCTGGTTACATACAACACGTTCTAGAGTTTTAGCAACGAAGGGTAGGAGGGATACCGGTCTGTAGTTTTCTAACAGGGCAGGATTAAGAGTAGGTTTCTTTAGTAGTGGGGTAATACAGGCCTCTTTAAAAAGATTGTAGGAAATGTACCAGTGGTGAGAGACGAGTTGAGAATGTGAGTCAGAGAGGGAACAACTCTCTTGACGCCTTGGCCATCCTGCAGGTCCACCAGGCCAAGGAAGAGAGGAGGCAGCCTGGCCTGCAGCAGCGTAAGCCTTCGACACCAGTGATGCCGGGTGGCAGCCGTCTGCGGGCAAGATGTGTCTACGAAAGCTGCCTCAGCGTGCTGGACGCCCAGACACTTGATGCAGCTATCGTGTCCGTCCCCCTCCTCGATGAGGGTGCCCAGGAGAGCAGCGGGACATGTCACGCTGGAGAAATGCTCAGTCGTTGAAAGGACTTTTTAAAAAAAAATCTCTGTACACCTCTGGAACCACCGAGAGGCCCAGGGGAAGGTCGCTGCAGGATAGGGACGATCCGCTGCTCCACGTCGTAGATCCAGCAAATGTTCTTAAAGATTTTAGTTTAAATTCTTTAGTCATGAGCGATGGCTCAGAAGAACAAAAGGTAAATAAATGCTGCACGCTGTCTTCCTTTTATATCGGATATCCGGGGGCGGAGACCAGCATGCAAATTTCATTAGCCAAATTTCATTGGCTTCTTCTATAGTAGTCAGAGTTGATAGGTTCTCAAGGGCGAACCCCATCTGTCGGCTCAACACAACGTCGAGAGACCGACAGAAAGGGAACTGTATATATATGATCTTGAGATCTGAATCTGTTTATTGGTTTAAGATTCATGCACATGTTTACATGATACTGAAATTCCTAATGTCTGCACTGCAGCCTTTTGGGGGTTTCTGTGCTTTTCAGTAGTTTACAAAAGAAACAGAAATTTGTGTATTGCAATAAATACATGATCATTGTGGTGGTCTTATGAATAAATAATTATTTTTAGACCGGGCGCTTATATATCTAAAACATTTCTGTTTCACTTTGACTTTTCAGTTTAACAAAAAACTGCAAAGGTTCTTCCATAAACTGAGGCCAAACTTAATTATGTGCTCCAAAACGTTTTTTAGCACTTGTCATCTGAAGACCTCAGAGTATACTGATGCTCAGGGTTTAGGTCATTTTGTAGAGTTTAAAGGGCCTGAAAATGACTGACAGTTTTTTTTTCAATTTCTAACAAGCATTGTTCAATACTGAAACCACACTTTCAAAACTAATCACACATTCAGCAACACACAAGTGTATACGGACCAAACTTGACAAAATGCATTCAATCACCACATTTTCAAAATCCACAAACACTTTTGTCATTCATACTACACAAACTGCAAAAACCTATATATTTGCAGGATATTTTTCATAAGCTAAAACACTGCTTTCAAAACTGATAAAAGCACATTCAAATCAGAATGATGGCAAATTTCAAGCATTTCTGCTGTAATTATTTTAAAATATAGAAAATCTTAGCAGAAAATTTAATAATAATCACTCCAAGCTAATTGCAATTTCAGCTCAAAGACAAACCAGGTGTCCTGCTTTAGTCTCATTACCGTGTTTTAGTAAAAGGGGATAGCTTGGAACTGATTTTGTTTGGAAATATTGATCACAAAAGACAGGTTGGTGGGGAAAGAGGAGTGGTACGAGGGAGAGTGCGTGGAGGACAAAGGAGGGAAAGACCAAGAGCTGTGATATCTGATGAAATAAGGGCCACAATTATTGACCATGTTGTGAACCATGGTCTCACTTTGAGAGAGGCCGGTCTAAGGGAGCAACCAAATCTGCACCGCTCAACAGTTGCGTCAATAATACGAATTTTCCGGCAAACCAGCAGGTGAGATTTCAAAAGTAACCGTAATATATACATATTAAAGTACAATACAATATGTTTAAACCTGTTACAAACAATAATTGTCGTGTTTTAGGATCCAAAGGTTGCCTCAGAGAGGAGGGAGAGGCAGAATCTTTTCAGATGGTAAATGCCAACAATGCAATAAAACTGCGGGAAATTCAGGATAGAGTGCTGGCAGACAATATCACTTTTCGTAATGTGAATATGGTCAGCACGACGACAATTGCCAGAGTCCTAGAGAAACATAAAATAAGAATGAAGCAATTGTACACTGTACCCTTTGAGGGAAACTTTAAACGAGTAAAACTCCAGCATCAGTATGTCCAGGTAAGATGTCTGTTCAGTAACCAAACAGAGTACATGCACATAAAGTTATACATAATGTAAATTACTGTAAAACAGTTTGTAATTTAGAGGGTAATGGAGATGGAAGCCAGCCGAACTCAACATACTTTTATCTTTGTGGATGAAGCTGGATTCAACTTTGCAAAAACACGGCGAAGGGGAAGAAATGTGATTGGACAGAGAGCAACCGTGGATGTCCCAGGCCAGAGAGGAGCTAACATCACAATGTGTGCAGCACTGTCCAATGATGGTTTGCTGTTACACAAACCACTCATTGGCCCCTACAACACAGAGAGGCATATTTCTTTTCTGAATGACCTGCATAATCAACTTGTGCCAGCAGAGGAGGGAAGGCAAGGGGCATCAAACTGCCCCACCTTCGTTGTGGTGTGGGATAATGTGGCATTCCACCACTCGGCTGCAGTCACAGACTGGTTCGCCGCACATACCAGGATGTCCATATTATTCCTGCTTCCATACTCCCCCTTCTTAAACCCCATAGAGGAGTTTTTCTCTGCATGGAGGTGGAAGGTTTACGACCACCATCCACATGACCAGATGACTTTACTGGAGGCAATGTATGCAGGGTGTGGAAACATTTTATCCTGAAGACTGCCAGGGTTGGATTAGACATTCCAGAAGATACTTTCCAAGATGCCTTGCCAGAGAACACTTCAGATGTGATGTTGATGAGAACTTGTGGGCTAATGCAAGAGAGAGGGAGGACTATAACCTTCACTTTACAATGAGTGATTAGATTACACATGTTATTTTTTTATTTTGCCCTGGAATTTCAGGATTTTCTTTTTTCACTTATTTAGAGTATTTTCACAAGTAAAGTACTAAATTCAAAGAGATTAAATTATTTCAGATTCATTCTTGTTACATACGTATGCTTTAGTACATTCAATAAATTAAAAATCTGTTATTCTATAATAAAATGCTGTTTATGTGAAAATTCATTGAAACTTAAAAAGTAAAAGGTCATATTTTTTTGTAATGCTCCCTGTTGCTATTTTTTTTTAGGTCAGTGTGTTATGAGTGACATGTATGTTTTCTGAATCAAAATTTGTTGCCAGTGATTGGTGGAACGAATTTATTTTGAGACATGTATGCAGTGTTTTGTTTGTCTGAGGTGAGATTAACTGTTTGGCTAACAGTCATGTTGGTAATGTAAAGTGTCATCATTTGGCCACCAGAGGTCGCCTGGGGGTCATGTTCACCTTTGATTTGATTATTGTTTGCACCTGTGCCTTGTTTGTTTAAGCGTATTTATACACCCAGTTTTTCCCCTAGTCCCTTGCTCTAAGTTTGTATGTTGTTGCCTGTTCTGTGTTTCTGTGAGCTCAGATTTCCTCTTGTTATTTTTGAGATTACCTTGTGTGGATTTACCCTTCTGTTGATTATTTTTGGAACTGATTTTTGCTTGATGGATTATCTTTTTGTTTGACCATTAAAACTTTATGCAATCATTATTGTGTCTGCCTCACCTTTTGATTTCAAACACTTTCCAGTGGCTCAGTCAGCAAAGTAACCACTTTCCACGCTGACGACCCGAGTTCGAAACAGGGCCCTGACAGTAGACTGTGTGAAGAGTCTTGAAAATGGGGTTTCAGTATTGAACAATGCTTGTTAACAATTGAAAAAAATTAAGCCCTGGGGCCCCCATCCTCCTAATTCCTGTCCTGGATATCAGCATAGTATTGACGACTTTATGAACATCTTGTCACAAATTGGTAGAGAAGACCCCCCCAAAAAAGCCGCGATGGGATAAAATGCAAACTAAATAAGACAAACTTCCAAATAAGACTTCCCATGAGGGGGCAAAAAACAAGGGAACAGGATCTCAAAACTTACACGCACACTACTTAAGACAGAACTAAGGTGACACGGCAACAAGACAAGGTTATCCGCATGGTAGTTTCAGCAAACAAATTGAACATCTATGTAGCGTTTTTAGCTGCATGTTAAAATAAGGATGAGTTTAACTCACCAAATGATTCTCCACCAGATCTATCAAGATCAAACATATATGAAATGAGTTTTGTAAGACGTCAATTTCAGTCAAGGAATTAGTTTAGCTCAAAGGCAAATATGTATAATAATCATCATTACACATACATATCTTACAATTCTGATTAGCAATATAGTGATACAAATCCCATATGTATTCGTCCAGCAAATACATTAATGATTTTATACACTAACGTTATCTCATGACTATAAGTAACGTGACTTTACCAAACAGAATTAAGAGCAGAGTTAGCATAGATCGAAACACAGTTTAAGTGACCAAGTTTGTGAGCGTGAACAATGAGAACCCATCACAAATGCCTTTATGGGTTTTTATTAAACTCTACTCTACATGGTAAACAAAATGAAGACAAACAAATACATGAAACACAAACGCGCTAGGATGCGCAGAGAGAGAGAGAGAGAGAGAGAGAGAGAGAGAGAATTAGAGAGAGAGAGAGAGAGAGTGAGAGGGCATGGCCGCGAGGCAGGTAAAACATGTCTGAAAACCAATAAAATCATCTTTAACAAAGAGGCACGTTCTTAACGCAGCTACTCTATATTTAGAAACGGATACTTGCAATCTCGTTGTTGGACCAATATCCATATGCGCGTGGATGGAAATCTTGAATGGTTTCAGAATGCAGTCCTGTTGAAAAGCTGAGTTTGGGTTCTGAGTCCAAAGTTCCATGGCCTAAACGGACTCCCCAGAGGGGAGCCCCAAGCGGGGGTGTCCGTTGGAGTGTCCTTCACGTCTTCTTTCTTTTCCCTTCCGATTCCAAAAAGTCCACTAAAACTAATTCGGTGATGGTGTTTTAAATGCATACCTGCCCTGCCCCCAGATGGTCTGCGGGCCAATGCCAAGAAAGTGATAAGGGGGCCTAAGAAGGTTCCTTTGTTTCTCATGGCACCTCATTTGCATGGCTCTGACAGTATCGTCAGTTTACATTTAATACCTAAACTTAGTTATGGACATAGTATGATGTGTGCTATGTTTTTATAACATAGCTCATCATATAGGGAATTCAAAGATGTGTAGTTACATATGAAACATGCAAGGCATTGAACTGTGAACGTATGAATACATCAAATGAACCCTGAATCAAATCTTGCATATCTAACAGTTACAGAGTATATAAAATAGCATGAGCGGCAACACACAACCTAGACATTTAGATAGATTTAAAGGGATAGTTTAAATCACATAAGTTCCTATTTGTCAGAGAAGTTTCTCTGGTTAGCCTCAGATGTTAAGTTAGAGATGAGACACAGACTTAATCACTTATGCTTTGAAGCCTATGAGTCGTAAACCTCCTACAGGGAAACCAAATGGTTATCACACTATCTTTGAGAGTTTAAACCCTAAAACCAGACCCCATGGAGCAAGGTTTGCTAGGGTCTTTGAAGATGTTATCTTGAAACCAAGACAAAAGGGAGTGAGAGGTTGAATGGCTTGATCCAGACACTACATCTGACAAGCTATGCTGATGATAATCAACTCTACATTTCCTCGAGGCTTCAAGAAACACAGCAGTTCACCAGCAAGCAACTTTTTATAGTTGAACTCAGACAAAACAGGAGTCTTACTTATCGGACTGAAAACCACCATATATAACCACCAAGAACACAACTTAACAATAAAACCCTCTTCGTCAGCTAGGTATCTGGGCATTTTATTAGATAGTAATCTATCATTTGAAATCCATGTTGCCAACACCTAAGATATCCTGTTTTTTCATTTTAAGAATATATCTAAATTAAGTCATTTGCTAGATTATTGTAAAGCACTATTAGGCGGTTGCCCTTTAGGTTTATTACAAAAACTCTAAATAGTTCAAAACGCGGCAGCTCGAGTTCTTACACAAACAGAAAAGTATGAGGACATTAGCGCTGTCCTGTCAACATTGCACTGGTTAAAATCTTACTGACTACTAAGGCCTGAAGCAAGGGGGGGTGGCTTAGCAAAGTCCGCAGTGGGAGAGACGGAGACAGGAAACCGCCGGGAAAGAATTAGGTTTAAGTGCAAATTGTAAACAACAGTGTTTCATTTCAGTGATTGGTGAGAAGACGGTAAAAGACAATAGGAATAGATGACAGAGAGAGAGAGGAATCAGCCAAGGATTCGAGAAACCCGGAAGCTTACTGGAAAACGAGAGTGCCAGAGCAGTAAACAAACGGGATGCTTTATGTGCCCCAGGGCCATAACTTTAGATATAATTAACTTTTATTTTCTGTTTTGAAGAATAAATCTGAGTCTCAGCCAAGCCGACCCTGTTTCCTTCCTTCGTTATTTTTGAAATATATTCCATGGCCCTACAGGGTTTAGCTCCACAGTAACTGGGTGAGCTTCTACTACTATACCGTTCCCCACGTTCACTACGCTCTTTGGGATCTGGACAGTTGGTAATAGCTAGTTCTACCAGAAAGAATCGGTAGGCATGAATACTTGACAATGAACATTTATTAGACAACTGATCAGCGACAAGGTGCGAATATGGTAAAATATATAGTTCTTTGAAGTAGACCCCATCCATAGCTCGCATCCAGAGGGTCAAGAATTCCTGCACTTCCTGCCTGATGATGAAGGGGCGCAGCCAACACTCCTGGAATTAATGGACAGGGACCATCCTGGTGGTGATGGGGGGGATGGGGTTGAATATCTGCTGCTTCAACTGCGAATGCAAACAAAGGGTAAGTGATGATCTTATATCTCCAAGTGTTAGATGATGATTGGTAAGGTGATGATTGGTTAGGTCTATACGTTGTAAGTGTGGTAAAATTGAGTCTTCCCATCCGAACTTGTGCTGAAGCTTACATAGTTTGCAATTGGTAGATCCTTTTCCTACCTAGCGCACAAACTGTGGAACAGTCTAACGTGTGTGGGAGGCAGACACACTCTGTCAGTTTAAATCTAGATAAAAGCAGCATCTCTTCAACCTTAGGTACACAACACTTCTACAATACAAATCCTCTAAGGGATTATTAGGCTGCATTATTTAGATCAACCGGAAACCAAGAACACTTCCTGTAACAACTGATGCACTTGCAGAGAGGTATTCTGCTTTCTGTTGTTTCGAGGTCTGCAAGCTGTCTAGATGGTGGTGCTGGAAGAGGAAGCCGGCAACCTGACATGTCCTCACTACACCTCCAAATTGCAACTGCAATTAGCTATTAAAATATTAAGATAATATTAAATCTATCATCTATCTCTGTTACAACCCTTCCTTTGCTCATTAGTAAACCAGGGACTTTAACAAGGGCAAAATTAGGCCAGTCGTGTATTGTCACCACATAATACATGCGTAAGAGAATAAGAGAGACAACCAATGAGAAAACTGGTAAACTTGAATTTATTACAGCAAGAGGCTTGCTCTTTTAATTCAATCAAATAAACAACAACAAAATAAAGATATTTATGATGCGATCATCAATAACAATTGTTCATATATATATATATATATATATATATATATATATGAACAATAAATATATGAACAATATATACATATATATGACAAAATTAGATAAGCAAACTACAGCAACCACAACATGTTCTAGTAAGGACAATGAGGGAAAATCAGTTTGCGCCAAAACAAAGAAAGGAAAAAACTCAAACTAGACTAATTAAACCTAAACTCTTTAATCTAACCAAGAAGAAAAACATAAAAGAATAAGTATTCAATATCCAAGGTATCTTTTCTACACTGTCTTTCAAACATAATGTACACAGGTGGCACAAACCCCTAAAGCTAATGCATCTAAACAAAGAACAAACCAAAAATGTGCACCATGTATATCACGTGACAGAACTGCCTTATCCTCGTTATCCAACCAGCGTAACAAAAACATCCACAGTTACACTTTGGGCAGGAAAGAGTGATCAGCATCTACAAGGTATCTAGAACGACCACACTCTATCAAAGATTTGTTCATCAAGCACAAGAAATAGAACAAGTTCATAAGTGACAGCCACCACCACCCATGCACTCTGCCAAGGTGTCTTCGTTATATAGCAGTGGCAACTTCATGGCAGCGCAGACATTGTAGAGGAGCGGCTCAAGCACCACCCACTCGTGCAAAAGGTCGACAGCTCCTTGAACCAATCAACAGGCTGCTGTTGGAAGCAGTAAGGACGCGGAGGAACAGGCGGTGGCAGCAATGGACTGTGACTGGAGCATCGATGGCAGGAAATGAAGGCAGTGTTGACAGCAACTCGGAAATGGAAGATGAATCAGGTGGCGGGAGTGCAGGAGTGCAGGAGGGAACAAATGATGGAAAATAGTTAATCGAAAAGGAAGAAAACAAATAGCCAGGGATCCATATCGGATTGCGGTAAGGAAGGACAACAAGGCAGAGTAAATCAGGACAAATATAAGGTAATCTTGAAGTTTGCAAAGCCTGGTATGACGGTGAACCCGATCAAGTTGCCTCAATCTTTAAAAAAGGCATTAGGGGAAATTGGTAGTGCAAAGACTTTGAGAGACGGAAACTTGATTATTGTATGTAAAGATGGATAGCAACAGCAGAAGGCACTCAGTATTAAGTCGATAGTTGTATGTTCAGTGTCATGCTCTATTGTAAATAGGAAAGCCTGGGTTTAAGGAGTTATTACAGGAATCCCCACTGATGTACCAGATGAAACTATCCAAAGTAGCATTGAAGGAGGGAAGGTAGCCGGAGTGAAAAGGCTTCAATATGTAAAAATAAGGAAAGAGTTTGTCATGATTCCACTATCATGTCATGTTTATTCGTGTTATTTGAGTGGAGTCATGGCATAACCTATGGTTTTATGTGAGATTGAAAGATTCTTTCTCGTGTCTCGTCATTGTTCCCTACATCTCGTTCCTCGTCAGCCTCTCCTTAGTGCTAATCCCCAGCACCTGTTTCTCGTTATGATCCTTTGTCTGTTCCCCCTATAAAAGGTCCTCATGTTTCTTTGTCGAGTGCTCGTGCATTTCTCAGTGTTCATTGTTCTTACCTATGTTCCTACCTGTGGATGTTAGCTGTTTCATGCCCGTTCTTGTGCCTTGTTCCTGTTTTCCCTGTGTCTAGTAAGTCTTAGTCTAGTGTTTGTTCCAAGTGTTTGTTTTATAGTTTAGTTAGTCAGTGTTTATTGTTAAAGGTACCCTGTCTCGTTTTCCCCCTCGTGGGTTTTTGTTTGCCTGTTTGTTTAGTCTTGTTTATTGTTATTGTTTAATAAAAGTTCTGTGTTACCACCTATACCGTCTGTGTCTGCCTGCACTTGGGTTCCCACGCCATGTCTCCTCCCGAGATTCATGACAGAGTTGACAGTTTGACAATCATGATTCAGTTCGACCAAGAAACTATGCCAGATAGGATCAGAATAGGATACGTAATGATGGACTTAAAACTGTCCAGCGTGTCCAAAAATTGGACTTACAGACGTTCTTTGAATAAAGTTGAAGTTTATTAACCTGAAAATCAGCGCTGGGCTGTCTCACACACAACTAACTCAACAGAGAGTCCCGGAGAATCAGCCCCGCCTAAACAGTGTTTTACATTTTTATATGTGTATGTGTGGGTGTATCTTCAAGCTTGCTTCATTAGTTAGTGTCCAATCCCACGGCTCTTGAGACATCCACCGTTTAGTCTTTAGCCAATGGAGAGATGACCGCTTGGCGCTTGTGGACAACCGCACCCTTCTTCTTTGTTCTCTTAGCATCTGTAAAACACCACACTTCCCCCAACTAGTTCACCCAACACTTATCTAAACACAAGATCTGTGGTATGTGTTTGCATGCTCTGCTTGGTTCAGGCATAACAGTTAATCACTCCACCCCCCTTGGACGCACTGTTTCTTGTGGTCTAATATTCTCTCCTTCACAGAACCACAGTAATTATGACACTACAGCATGATTATATTGATAACAAATAACTTGATTAAACATATGCAATTAAAACATGGTAATAAAACACAACACTCTTAAAGACTTATAAAACCCTTCAGTAAGCTACCATGTTAAGCCCTATGTGCCTCCTCCGCTAAGGTGTTTTAAAAGCCAAAAGTATGGGCAAGTCAGTGCATTGTGTAGAGGCAATATACGATGTGCGAGGTGTGGGGGCGATCATGAATACGGGAAATGTGGGGAGGGAGTTGAGGCCAAATGCTGCAACTATGGTGGTGAGCATAGTGCTGAATTTGGAGGATGAACTGTCCACAGACAGGCTGTGGAAGTTCAAAAAATCTGAATAAATGAGAGGTTGACAAATGCTGAGGCAGCCCAAAAAAATCGAACAAACTGAGCGGAATCTAGGAGGTAATAGAGTCCATGCAGAGACTGGAAAGGAGTTGGTACAAAGAATGATAAATGAAGATATGATGGATGTTGGAAAAATGGAATTTATATTGTTTATGGCAAAAGTGATGAACTGTTCAGCTCAAACAGAAAGCGGAACTAAAATATTTAAAATAATAATTAGGGCAGCAGATAAATACCTCAATGTAACTGGAATAACACTTGAAGAGATAAATAAAATAAATAAAGATACAAGCCAATTCTCTTACTAAGGGTAGGAGTAGGAGTACCTAATTTTATGGTTCTTACTATTATCCAATAGAATGCAAGAAGTCTTATCGCAAATGGTTCAGAATTCAAGAAGTTTATAGATATTCAAGATAAGAAACCACATATAATATGTATACAAGAAACTTGGTTGAAGCCTCAACTAGAGTTTGGTTTACAAGAATATAGTGTTGTAAGGAATGATAGAAAAACAGTAAGTGGGGGAGGAGAAGCAATTTTTATCCGGAATCAGTTACAATACAGAGTTATAAAAGAGATTGGAGAATAGGAAGCAGTAGGAGTGGATGTTTATGTAGAGAATCAAATGTTAGAGTGGTACATTTTTACAACCCTTGCAATAGACTAAATAAGGAACTAGGAAAGGGACAGAATAAAAGAAAACAGACAGTTGCCTGGTGGACAGAACAAGGTAGCAAAGCAATACTAGACAGGAATAAAGCATTTAGGAAAAAAAAGTAAGAAAAACAACTAGAGCAGCTAAAAAGAAATTTTGGAGGGATTGGTGTAGTACAGCAGAGGATATTGATATTAGTGAAGTATGGGGAACTATTACAAACATGGGAGGAATCTATAGAAGCTACACGTTACCAGTCTTGAAAAATGAAGAAGGGAATTTAGCAGTGAATGATCAGGATAAAGCGGAAATGTTAGCTGAAATGTTTGTTAAGCTCCATAGTGATGATAATATATCAGAGGATATTAGAAGTGGAAGAAGTCAATGTAAACCTCGGCACCCAGATGTGCTGGAGAAAAGGATACCTACTGTTGACACTTTGAATGCAGAGTTTACATTATTTGAGTTAAAGAGGGCACTAAAGGGAGCGAAAAATACATCTTCAGGAAGAAACGGGATATGCTATATAATGATTAAGAATTTATCAGACTTATTCTTGAATATAATTTTAAAATTGTTTAACAAGGTGTGGAGTGAGGGAAAGAGGTCTACTTCTTGGAAACATGGAGTAATTGTTCCAGTAGGTAAACCTGGAAAGGACAAATCTAATCCCGCTAGCTATAGGCCGATAGCCCTGACATCAAATTTATGCAAATTAATGAAAAAAAAAGGCAATTTACAGGCTAAATTATTTTTTAGAATATAAAGGATTAATGTCCCCTTATCAGAGTGGGTTTAGTGCAGGGAGGAATACAATGGATGCTGTATTAAGTCTAGAAGTCCTGTAGCTCAGTGATTACAGAGGTTGTGGGTTCGACCCTAGGGGATTGCAAATACCTACGTATAAATGTATAAGATAAAGCAATGCAAGTCGCTTTGGATAAAAACGTCTGCTAAATGCATAAATGTAAATGTAAATGTAGAAGCTGATATTAGGAAAGGGCAAATGTATATGGAAGTTGTGGTAGGAGTAATGTTTGACATTGAGAAGACTAATGATATGCTCTGGAAGGAGTGTTTATTAGTAAAACTGGATAGGTTTGGAATCGGAGGTATTATGTGTAATTGGTTTTTAGACTTTCTTATTAAAAGAACAATTCAAATTAGGGTAGGAGTAGAGTATTCTAAGATTTATGAAATTGATAATGGTACTTCTCAAGGAAATTTATGTAGCCCAGTGTTGTTTAATATTGTGATAAACAATATTTTTAATAATGTGAATTGTGATATAGGAAAAGCACTATTTGCAGGCGATGGAGCAATTTGAAGAGGTAATGTTGATTATGTGATAAAAAAAGTTTAAAGTAGCTGTAGGCGAAGTGGAGAGGTTGGCAAACACATGGAGTTTCAGGTTATCGGTGACTAAAACTCAAGTTAATTCCTTAAAATTAACTTGAAAAAAGTTAAACGAGTTAAACAAAAAAGAAAACGATTCCAGTATTTAAATTAAAATTATATAAACAGGAGCTGGAGCAATCTCACATAGTGAAATACCTTGGTGTATGGATGGATTCAAGGTTAACATTTTCAATGCATACCAAAAAGTTGATAGAGAAATGCAAAAAAAGAGTCAGTGTTTTACAATGTTTAGCTGTGGTTGAATGGGGAGCATGTAGGACGGCATTAAAAATAATCTATTGCACAGTAATTAGAGCCAGTTTGGATTATGGAAGTATAGTTTATGGATCTGCAATAGAAACTACACTCAAAAAGGTTGAAGTTATACAAAATCAAGATTTAAGAATATGTTGTGGGGCCTTCACAACATCACCTATTGCAGCATTACAAGTAGAAGTTGGAGAAGCTCTGTTATCTTTGCGTATTGTGGCAAGGGGGGCGTGGTCTGACACGGTCTGCGGCAGAGAGGCGTGTCGGGAGAACGACGGTAAGTAAGCAGATCAACGCTATAGTGAAAACACCTGCTTCTTGTTCTAGTAATTGGCGAGGAGACGCTTTTAAGGCTCAACGGAGGAAGCAAACGGAGAGAGAGAGACGGCTGAGAAACGTGTTCCAGGAGAAGCCTCGTGACGTTGTGTCCAGGACTAAAAGGAAAGAATCTTACTCGAGGAAGAGCTATAAATAGACTGTGTAAATATTTGATGCCGGAAGTGAAACCCGGAAGTAATAATAAAGATTCTTACGTTTCTCAGCCACGCCGACCCTTGCCTCCTTTCTTCCCTTGAACATTGAACTTTGTTACACTGGTGCCGAAACCCGGGAAGAAAGGAAGGAGCCGCCGCCATGCAGTCTCCGCCAGGATCACCATTTGCGGAAGTAATAACTTCACTCGCTGGTCTCCATCAGGAACACCACCAGGCCCTGCTGCGTCTTCGAGAGGACCAAGAGGCACGATTCCAGGCTCTCGTCCAGACTCAGCAGGAGGACCGCGAGTCATTCCGGAGCTGGTTGAGCCAGGAGAGAGGCTCATCACCATCCACGCTTTTTGGGACGGTACCGCTGCATAAGATGGGAACCCAGGACGAGCCGGAAGCCTTCTTGGACTTATTTGAGAGGTCCGCGGAACTATCCGGATGGCAGCCGGACGCTTGGGCTTCCCGCCTTATCCCACTCCTGTCTGGAGAAGCCCAGATGGCTGCCCAACAACTCCCGGTGGCGAATCTCATGGTCTATGCAGACCTCAAGAAGGCCATCCTCCAACGGGTTGGCCGGAGTCCTGAGCAGCATCGGCAGCGGTTCCGATCCCTGGAGTTCGGGGAACATTCCCAACCTTTTGCCTTCGCTCACCAGCTCCGGGATGCCTGCCGCAGATGGCTGATGGCCGGGGCCACTACCGTCGACACCATCGTCGACCAGGTGACACTGGAGCAGTTCGTGGGGCGGTTGCCCAAGAAAACCGCTCAATGGGTCCAGTGTCACCGCCCGACGACGCTGGCCCAGGCCATCCAGCTGGCGGAGGACCAATTGGTGGCGTGCCGCGAACCCGGTTCCCACCAGAGGCGGGCCCATATGGAGCTCCAAGGTCCCAGGAGGGACACCCCCACCGGACCGCCAGCGGTCCACAAAATTCTTACCCTTCATCAGCCTCTCCTCGCCAATTCGGGGGTCTGCTTCCTGCCACTGGGGCGGCGGGGACTCCTGGGCCGGCCTGTTGGCGTTGTGGGGACCCCGGACATTTTGTCGACCGATGTCCTATGATGGAGGTCGGCATGATGATCCGGGTTCCCGACAATCCTCAGGCTGCCCCCGGTCAGGACGGACTGTACCAAATACCTGTGAGTATTAGGGGGGGTATATATCAGGCGTTGGTGGATTCAGGGTGTAACCAAACCTCAATTCATCAAAACCTGATTCAATTCGAGGCAATGGATACGAGCCGCGCGGTTAAAGTAAGGTGTGTGCACGGGGATGTGGTGAACTACCCTGTGGTGCCTCTGACCATACAATTCAGGGGACAAAAACATAGTGTAGAGGTGGCTGTTAACAAGCACCTCCGACATCCGCTAATTTTGGGAACAAATTGGCCTTCATTTTCGACATTGTTGGGACACTTATGTGCGGATGTTTCTGGGCGAAACCAAGAGCGATGGGGGGGGGGCGGTCGCGCAGATGGGAGAGGTGGAGCCGGGACCTCTGACAACGGCCCCAGAGGAACGGAGCACTGTGGAGAGAAGAAATCTCTCCCAGAGCGATGATTTTCCTCTGGAGCAGTCTCAGGACGAGACGCTCAAACATGCGTTTGATCAGGTCCGTAAGATCGACGGACAACTCCTCCATCCTGCGCAACCGTTGACCTATCCATATTTTGCTATTTTAAAAGACCGGTTGTATAGAGTGACCCAGAACATTCAGTCAAAGCAGGATACAACCCAGTTGGTCATACCGAAGAGCCGTCGGGAAATGCTTTTCCAGGCGGCTCATTGTAATCCAATGGCGGGACACCTGGGACATTCCTCAACTTTAAATCGCCTAACGGCCCGTTTTTTTTGGCCGGGCATTCATGAGAACGTGCGCAGGTGGTGCGCGTCTTGTCCTGAATGCCAGTTGGTAAACCCACCGGCCACCCCACGGGCACCTTTATGCCCGCTTCCACTTATTCAGGTCCCCTTCGAGCGAATTGGTATGGACCTGATCGGGCCGTTAGAGTGATCTGCACGAGGACATCGATTTGCATTAGTCATTGTGGACTATGCAACCCGATATCCTGAGGCAGTGGCGCTTCGCAATATCTCGGCAACGAGTGTTGCGGACGCACTGTTTCGATTAATCTCCCGTGTGGGAATCCCTAAAGAGATTCTCACAGATCAAGGCACGGCGTTTATGTCACGAACCCTTCGCGAACTGTATGGATTATTGGGGGTTAAGACGATTCGCACCAGCGTCTATCACCCACAAACAGACGGATTGGTCGAACGTTTTAATCGTACGTTAAAAACCATGATCCGGAAATTCGTACACGAAGACGCCAAAAATTGGGATAAGTGGTTGGAACCTCTGTTATTTGCGGTCCGCGAGATCCCCCAAGCCTCTACGGGGTTTTCCCCCTTCGAGCTTCTCTACGGCCGTCAACCTCGCGGGGTTTTAGACGTCCTAAGAGAAGCTTGGGAGGACGGACCTTCCGCGAGTAAAAATGAAATTCAGTATGTCATGGACCTGCGAGCAAAACTCCATACACTGGGGCGGCTCTCTATGGAGAATTTGTTACAGGCACAAGACAGACAGAGCCGACATTATAACAGAGGTGCCAGACTACGAAAATTTTCACCGGGAGAGAAAGTTCTTGTATTACTCCCAACGTCCACCTCTAAACTACTCGCCAAGTGGCAAGGACCCTTTGAGGTCACACGACGAATAGGAGATCTCAATTATGAGGTAGTACGATCGGATAGGAGTGGGGCACATCAGATTTATCATATCAACCTCCTCAAAAAATGGACTGAGTTGAACTCCGTAATGCTGGCGACGACAGTGAGTAGAGTAGATGATCTCGGGCCAGAAGCGAACACAAAATTGCAATCTTTCGCTCTGACTCCAGGGGGAGATCATCTCTCGTCCTCCCAGCTTACGGATGTTGTAAAATTACAGGCAGAATTTGCAGATGTGTTCTCACCCCTACCCGGCCGCACGAATCTCATAGAGCACCACATTGAGACAAAACCGGGTGCGGTAGTACGCAGTCGCCCATATAGGTTACCTGAACACAAAAAAATTGTGGTTCAGAAGGAATTAGAAGCTATGCTGGACATGGGAGTAATAGAAGAGTCCAATAGTGACTGGGCGAGCCCGATAGTCTTAGTACCCAAGACCGACGGCTCGGTCCAGTTCTGTGTGGACTATCGCAAGGTGAATGCTGTGTCGAAATTCGACGCCTATCCAATGCCACGAATTGACGAATTACTTGACCGGCTAGGGACGGCTCGTTTTTATTCGACATTGGATTTGACGAAAGGGTATTGGCAGATCCCTCTATCTCCCTTATCCAAGGAGAAAACAGCCTTTACGACGCCGTTCGGGTTACACCAATTCGTCACACTTCCGTTCGGGTTATTCGGGGCCCCTGCTACTTTTCAGCGTCTCATGGACCGTATACTCAGACCCCACGCAACATATGCCGCCGCGTACCTCGATGACATCATCATATATAGTAACGACTGGCAGCGGCATATGCAGCACTTGAGAGCGGTTCTGAGTTCGCTGAGGAGGGCGGGGCTGACGGCTAACCCGAAGAAGTGTGCGATTGGGCGAGTAGAGGTAAGGTATCTGGGTTTCCACTTGGGTCACGGGGAAGTGCGTCCCCAAATTGATAAGACGGCAGCAATTGCAACCGCCCCGAGACCCAAGACCAAAAAGGAGGTGCGGCAGTTCCTGGGGCTGGCGGGATATTATAGACGGTTTGTACCCAATTATTCGGACCTCACCAGCCCGCTGACTGACCTCACTAAAAAGGGGGCACCAGATACCATCCAATGGTCGGAGCAGTGCCAGCAGGGGTTTACCCAGGTGAAGGCTGCTCTATGTGGCGGGCCGTTATTGCACTCTCCCGATTTTTCACTCCCTTTTCTGTTGCAGACTGATGCCTCTGATAGGGGCGTGGGCGCGGTCCTGTCCCAGGAGATAGAGGGGGAGGATCGTCCGGTGCTGTACATCAGCCGCAAGCTGTCTCGGACTGAGATGAAGTACAGCACCATCGAGAAGGAGTGTTTGGCGATTCGATGGGCGGTCCTCACCCTCCGTTATTACCTCCTGGGGCGGGAATTCACGCTCTGTTCGGACCACGCGCCCCTCCAATGGCTCCACCGCATGAAGGACACCAACGCGCGGATCACTCGTTGGTACCTTGCTTTGCAACCATTTAAATTCCAGGTGATCCACAGGCCGGGGACTCAGATGGCGGTGGCCGACTTTCTCTCCCGAAGGGGGGGGACGAGGCTACAGGCCGGATGGAGCCTCGGCCTGAGTCGGGCGGTGGGGGTATGTGGCAAGGGGGGCGTGGTCTGACACGGTCTGCGGCAGAGAGGCGTGTCGGGAGAACGACGGTAAGTAAGCAGATCAACGCTATAGTGAAAACACCTGCTTCTTGTTCTAGTAATTGGCGAGGAGACGCTTTTAAGGTTCAACGGAGGAAGCAAACGGAGAGAGAGAGACGGCTGAGAAACGTGTTCCAGGAGAAGCCTCGTGACGTTGTGTCCAGGACTAAAAGGAAAGAATCTTACTCGAGGAAGAGCTATAAATAGACTGTGTAAATATTTGATGCCGGAAGTGAAACCCGGAAGTAATAATAAAGATTCTTACGTTTCTCAGCCACGCCGACCCTTGCCTCCTTTCTTCCCTTGAACATTGAACTTTGTTACACGTATGTTTAAACTAAGGAACAACTACAGGGTGAGTGTAAAAGGGATTAAAGATAGTAGTCACCCTGTATAGGCAGCGATGGATGAATGCTGGGAATTTGGGAATATCAACATCAAAAGCTTTGGATGGTCTGCCAATGGGGAGGCAAAAGAAGCTGGAATTGATGAATATGAGATTAGCCGTATAGCGACTTTATCAGGAATTCCATCATGGATGTTTCCTAAACCAATAGATTTCCAGATACAAACAGAGGACAAAAATAACCAAAAGAATAACCAAAAGAATATTATTGTACAGCGGTATTTAGATAAATATTTCTCATCGTGGTTACAGATATTTACGGACGGGTCCAAAGACCCTGTTTCTGGCAGAGCGGCTGGTGCAGTTTATATACCTAAATTTCGATGTAATATCAAAAAAGAATCACTGATTATGTGGCTGTATATAAAGCAGAGTTAATTGCTATATTGTTGGCACTTTAGTGGGTAGAAGATGTAAAAAGACTGCCTTTCTTTGTTTTTTCCAAAAATTGGCCGTGGCCCCCAAAAGGCTGCAAGTCACAATTTTTTGTCATATAAATAGGATATTTGGTAGGTTTAAGATGTTAATAAGTAAATTCAAAGATGCAAATGTTGTTAAAAACAAATCTTAAAGTGACGTGCAAAGCGTTAGCATTAGTCAGTGCTGTATGCTAGCGATCTATTGTTATGATTATTAGGCTAATTTGGATTCCGTGATTACAAGTCATTACCTAAGACAAGGAGTAGAATTAACAAATGCACATGACAATGTAACCTTTAATGTGTTGATTTAATGTTTCATTTGAATGCTTTATTTAAGCAGTAAATACTGGTAAGTCAACAATGCACTTTGAATATGTATAATTTTAATTGCTGTATTTTCTATGTCTGTTAACAGTTTTACAATGTTAACGTTAAAGTTTAACGAGAAAACATTTAAGCTATTGGAAGATTAAAAGCCATGAACCAACATCTCAACTGTTCACTGTGTGTCTAGCTCAGGGTTGTCCAATGTCGGTCCTGGAGGGCCACAGTCCTGCAGAGTTTAGCTCCAACTTGGCTCAACACACCTGTTTGGAAGTTTCTAGTCTGCTTTGTGAGACCTTGATTAGCTGTTCAGGTGTGTTTGATTAGGGTTGAAGCTAAACTCTGCAGGACACAGGCTCTCCAGGACTGACTTTCGACACCCTAGCTGGATAGAGAAGTGCCAGGTCTAGTGAGGACAGAACATCATTAATAAAACAAGACGCTCTAATATATTTCCAAGCGTTATTACATCATGGCTCCAATGGGTGGCGCTTAACAAGCAAATGAGGGAAATGTGAAGAAACTAGTCTGAGAAAGAGTATAGGATTGCGTGTAAAATAAAATATGTTCCATGCATATTTGTTAATGAACGCTAATGTGCTTGGATTTAATGCAAGTTGCTGGACTCAAATGTTTTTTTAGGTTTCTTTTATTTAAGCTGGTTAACACTAAGATGTTCCCAGGTTTAAATAAATTGCTGTTAAATTTAGAAATGTGCCAATATTTAAATGTGTTAAATGCTTAAATGTGTCAGTTTACAAAGATAAGCTTTTAATTTAAGCATAAAATGTTTAATTTACTTGAAATGTTACTCATGTTGGAAATATATTAATTAACCTACACAAAAGTTTTTGTGGACTTGAATAAAGAGAAAAATGTTGCACTTTTTCATGGGCATTTTGTTTTCATAGTTAGGCAGATACTGTGATGTGATGTATCGTCATAGAATCGGCAAACAATATTTTGATTAACGTGGTATTGCCACTCTGTGATACTATCGGTATCGTGAGCCATGTATCGCGATTCGTATCGTGAGGTACCCTATGATTCCCACCCCTAATAAGCAGTACATTTCTTAATTTAACTGATAAATATTTGAAACTTGAGATCACCTGCAACATGACCGTATTACAGAATATGGGACATTTTTGGTTTGAATAGGCATGTTTCCTTTTTATAAGAATTACATCTCTTCAAACACATCGTAAATGATTCTCAACTGTTACTTTAAGTCTTTTTCACAAACGTTGCTGCAGTATTCAAAAGGTTGAAAACAACTCTCCAGCAAATACACAATGGTACATGTCTGTGTGTGTGTGTGTGTGTGTGTGTGTGTGTGTGTGTGTGTGTGTGTTTGTTTGTATTTGAGGTGTGCTCAGTATTGTTTTATATTTTAATAGAGTTAACAATGAGTGCAATTAATTAATAAATAACTTTATGAAATGATATGAAGGATATTAACTTTTGCATGCAATCAATAATAACAGAATGTGGCTGATTATTTGAAAAAGATTCTGTTATAAATAATAAAATGAAAAACGTGGACCAGATTCATAAAGTTCATAACAGTACAGTGACCAACTAAGCATAGGAAGACAAAATAATATATTGCATACAGAGGTTCTTGAACCTTTATACTGAAAACCTATTATACTGATAAGCATGCATGAGCTGTAGACACAGGTTTTTTTGCGATTAAAATGTATCTGGTAAATGGTTTTAAAATTAACATCAAGTTTGGTTTATAATATCAGATTAGATTGGTTAAATTAAACAAATAGTACAGGATGAAAACTTGAAAAACCCTTCAATGGTGCTAAAACGTTTTTTTGTGCTGCGACTGAGATACTTAATACGGTCTAATATGATCTTAAGAAGATTATAGACATTTTAAATTTCAAAAATGTACTTTAGGACAATGATTTTAAAGAAAACATGTCCAATGTAATGTGTGAAGTGAAGTTGAGCAATGTTTGGGTTATGACTATTTTGTTATTTTGCAACATTTTAAGATTCCAATTTAAAGCATTTTGAATTAAAGAATATTTTCTAATTTCAGTGATCCAGTTTGTAATGGCAAATGAAGAGTTTTAAGCAAAAACAAAACAGATATTTTAAAATAATGTTTTTATTGTGTTATCATGTTTTATTATGTTTTATTGTGTACGTTAGTGTTTTCGTTTTTTTTAGGTATTATTACCTAATCAAAACAACTGCCGTTTTTATTACTTGGACAGAACTGTGAAGACTAAATTTTTGACATTGTATCTGTTTTTGAAAAGGAACTCTTCAAATATTTGTTGTGTCAGGACACACCTCATAGAGGCAATATTGACAGAAGGAGTTTTTGCGGTACTGTTGAACTGTAGGTTACAGTGTTCTTATGGGTTTTGAAAATGTGCTTCCACCTGAACATATTGATTTATTGCTGTCTACCGAGATGGTGGAGATGCCTAGTGTTAGATAGATTTATTAATTATACTGCTTAAAATAGAAACAGAATAAAAGAATGGCTTCAATTGGACAAATAATCTTCGGGAGGTAGGTTAAGGCACACCTCTTTAGAAATAAATTTCCTGGAGTTTGGAACCGTATTGTAAAAATATTATGATGATTTAATATTTTTAATATTGTATTGAATCTTAATTTAATCGTTTTATTTTTCGCAGTATGATTTTCCTTATAATTTTGATCTCCGGACTCATCATTTTAATTTTAGCTATTGCATTTTCAGGTAAGTAAAACAATGAAAGTGTGATTATAGTTCATGCCTAATAAACGCAATGACATCACCTGTTGTGTTATGCACTAAATGTTTATGTATGTGATTTTCTAAGTGTCCCAAGGTACGGTTGAGACCAGTACCCCTTCTACTGTGGGGAATCTTGGACAGGACGTGGTTCTGGATTGCAAGTTTCTTATGAGTGGCAGTGGGAAGTTTGATGATGTGTCAATCACTTGGTTAAAGGATGGCCTTAGTGGGGTGGTCTATGAATACAAGAACAAAGCACCCCAACTTCAGGGTCAGAACGCACAGTTCAACAACAGAGCTCTACTGTTCCAAAATGAAATATCTACAGGCAACGCTTCATTAGTCCTGAGAAATGTGAAGTTGGGAGATGAGGGTGTGTATCGCTGTAGGGTCAATGCGGCAAAAATCTCAGGAACGGTCAGCGTAAATCTTAGAGTGGCAGGTGAGAAGGCGCCCTTCTTTTATTCATTTATATCAGATGTTATTTTTTTTTACAAAAAACTACAATGAATTCCTAGGATAAAACTAGCTGCCTACTGCCTAGTTAACACAACATAACAACACATGACAGCCAGTGATTATTAAGTATTTCTGATTGTATGGAAAATATCAACATTATGATCCAAACTTTTTAGTTTGTTTCACAGTGTATGGAAATAACACTTCTGTATTCATTTTCCAGCTTTTTCAGCTCCCACATTTACCATACAGACAAATGGTTCTTTAATTGCTGAGGCTCAGAGATGGTTTCCCCAACCTGAGGTTACCTGGTCAAGTCAGAGTGGACAGCTTTTAAACAGCAGCAGTCGATACAGCAACAACTCTGTTGGGATCACACAAGTTGTCAGTCTTCTGAAAGCACCAGTAAAAGCTGACGACACCTACACCTGTGTTATACAAAACAATGTGGTGAAAGCTGTTGCAGAGGCAACAGTCACAGGTAAATAAATCTTGTTGACAGAAAATAATGTCATGTTGGTACTAATTGCTAAGACCACCTGGGGTCCATTTCAATAAGAGGTTCAACCAACACCGAGTTAAAATGTGAACTCTGAGTTGATTTAGACCAAGATGCGAAACTTTGAGTTTTTGGTTTCAGAACAGCTTATTTGAGTTAGTTCCATCAACTCTGTGTATGCTTACCTTGAGTTAAGTGCTTGCACCAGGATCACAGCAAGCCATGATCAATGGAGCTCCGATATTATGATTCACCATGGCAATGGCACCAAAAAACAACAAAATGGCGGCAGAAAGCGTTTGAGAGCAAGGCACACTTTCCGGTCTGCATACATTGGATTTACTAATGTGCTGAAAATGAATGAAGTTTAAATTAATAAATAGATAAATGTACCAATAAACAAATAAATTAATCAGTAAATGAAAGAATAAAAACAGAAATACTTATGTTCTCACTCCCCATCAGTGCTGTAGTGATGAGTGTGTGAGACTGAGATGTCATGGTGTATAGGACCCTTGTCAGGGTGACTTTCGTTTGACTCATCGTTAGTTCAATCAACTCTGGGTTAACTTACCTTGAGTTAAGCACCTGCACCACGACTATTAAAAGTAGTGGTGGGCCGTTAACGGCATTAACGTGCTGCGTTAACGTGAGACTCTTATCGCGCGATAATAAAAATGTCGCCGTTAATCCATTCTCAAAGTTGGGTTGGGAGCTGGGTCTATAGGCCTACTACGCAAGCTAAGATGACTTTCACCTTGATATTTTAGCGCGGATGTATACCTAGCTGAATTGCACTGTACCGGGCGAGAACGAGATTTTTCAACTCGCGTGATTCGCGCAATTCGCGTCATTCGCGCCGCCTCATCATCTCATAAAACAGGCCTTGACGCGCCATTCGCGTTTGGTCTGAACACAACATAACGTTACTGTGAAATTACCACATCAAACGTGACGTGCTAACATGGATGCAGCTTTGAAGCCGCCGGGTTGCTTCAGGGAACATTTATTTTTATAAAGCTTCCCAATGGAAACATCGACAAGACTAAGGTTGTTTGCACCTTGTGCAATGCGGAAATTGGTTTAAAAAAAAAACTTTCTCTCAACAGGTAGTGGTCTAGCTTTAGTTGAAACAAGTAAATTTGTATTGGCACCCAATGTATTATGGCTCCTGTATGACATATCGCTTGTTGCTACCTAACTCTTTGTAAGTTGCTTTGGATAAAAGCGTCTGCTAAATGACTAAATGTAAATGTACTGTAGGAGCTCTTCCAGTCTCAAGTACCACCTAAACGCAAAGCATCCCTTAGCTAATGCGGAAGAAAACACAAGTACATCTTATTGAACATAATTTATTTTCATCACCAATTATCATAGTAGAACAGCTTTCTCAAGCAGTTTGTGATGCATTTTGGAAACAGGAGATGAGCCCCTGGTCTAATGCGCCACCTGACTTGAGACACCCGTTCTCAAAGACTTACTTTTAGTCATTATCTGGGTAGCACACATATTCTGAATGCCTTCGGCAGAATTCAATTAAGCCATTTTAATCTAGATTAATTCCAAGATTAATCTAGATTAAAACAAAAATCTATGCCCACCACTAATTAAAAGCCATGATCAATGGAGCTCCGATACTAAGGTTTACCATGGCAACGGCACCAAAAAAGCAACATGGTGGCAGAAAGCTTTTGAGGCAAGGCACACTTTCCTTACCGCTTTCCATATGGATTTACTTATGTGATTAATTAGTATGTTTAAATGAATAAATAGATACATGTACTAAAAACAAGTAAATGAATCAGTAAATGAATGAATGCAAAGAGCAAGAAATAATCAAACTTATAACTTATATTCTCAGTCTTTTCACTAGAGCACTCATGCGTACTAAGACGTCATGGTGTATAGGACACTTGCTAAGACTCTCATGCCACTGTGCGTCTGATCGGTCCAGATTTGGGTAGGAGTGGTCTAACATTTAAATGTATTATTTAGTACTTTTATCTGTTCATTTCTGCAGGTAATTTCTCATCCTCCATAGAAAACTGCCATTTGTGGGAAAATGTAAAGAATCTGCTCTGAAGTGAAATACACGGCCACAATGACTGATGTTTTAAATATGTAATTCACTGTAAAGAAAAAGGCAAGGGGACATGACAAAGTTCCACTCGGGTCCTAAATTATTCTCCTGAAATAAAAGTAACTTACATCCATATGAATGAATTTAGCATCTTCATGTACAAGATCCTCTATAAAAGAACATGACATTTTAGTCACTGAGATGGTCTCTGAGTGATCAAAATGTATACCGTGATTGACTGTATTAAATGAAGGAATGAGGTACACCACACGCGCTTTTAATTTGGGGAGGTGATCAAAGAAACTCTGGGTTTGCCAAAAAAACATACTCCCGACCAGGTTAGGTTCACAAAGTAACTATGGTTGCTGACCCGAAGTAGAAGTTACCTCTCTTTTAGAAACCGGCTTGAGTTACCCCGCTTTCTCGGGTTTGACAGTCCACACATTCTGAAACGGAAAACCCAGAGTTTCCCTAATTTCAGTGTTAATATACTCAGAGTTTTCACTAAACCTCCTTTCTGAAATGGGCCCCATAACTCACCCATTGTCATAATATTTACTCAAAGCTATTAACACAGCAAAGGTAGGAGACAGAGACAAAAACTTTTCAACAACATGACAACACTATGCAAGTAATTGAATGAGCTATTTCCTGTGATTATTCCTTTTCAGACAACAAAGTGACGGGGAGGACATACTTCATTTTTAGTGGTGCATCTACAAAAGTATTATCCTTACACATACTGTTAGCAGTGGTGCTTCTTTACTTTGTTCTAGACTGTAGTGATTGGTTGATGGTCAAGTCAACAAGCTCACTGTAACAGTTTCATATTTTTGTGTTTAATGGTTGCCTAATGGGTATTTATTGTATCGGTGCATTTGATGGCTGTGTGAGTCATTTGAAAGCAATGTTGGAGACAGCTTTGAAAAATTTAATATATATACTGTGTAAACAATTGTATCTAAAAAATAGGTGAACTGGTAAAAGTTTAATAAATTACAAAGACATTAAACTGTCAGTGTAAAGTATCGTTTTGAAAGTGTCAGTGTTTTTTATTTAAATAGAGAAGCATGGGAACAAATTAAGAGTCCTAATTAAATAAATGTCCACGTGAATCTGTTTTTGCCCTTGTGTCTTAATCTGTCAAACCAGCAGATGGCGATGCTTATATTCTTTCTACGTTTTACATGCGTGGGTACGTCTTTACACTCCTCAAACAGGTCATGTTTCAAGCCACGCCCCCTAACGTAGACTCGCGCTTTGATTGGTCAGTGAGACAACTTCTCAAATAACATGAACGAAAAGGTTAACTAACCTGCAAGCTTTGATTCTGTGAGTATTTTTTTCAATGGAAACAAAAACGTAACTCTACTGGTTTGCTTACTCAAAGTAGTGGTTTTCTGAGAAAAATCTTGAGTTTTGTAAAGAAAGTTTAAAAGTTAAGAACAGTTACGTTAGGTGTCGAATCTATTTGTAACTTAACGTTACATCTTCCGAAAAAGTCTGCGATGTCGCTTGAAAAAAAGCAATCGATTCATAAGGGCTTTAATAAAAGTACAATTCGGACTAATAGGGACGCTGGAAAGGCATCCAAAGCGGTCTGTCCGGTCTGTAATCGGATGTTTCGAGACCCTAAACTTCTTCCCTGCCTGCACACGTTTTGTGCGGATTGCGTTCGACAGCTCGAGCCGTTTTCTGTGCGCGTGAATGGGGATCAATTCACGCCTGAAGACGAGACGGGCAGACGAGACTCCGCCACTGTTCTGTGTCCCGAGTGCGATTCAGAGGTGGTCCTGCCGCTGTCGGGGGTAGATGGGCTGACCACTGACCACCTTGCGCTGGACGAGGTTTTCGCAGAGACCCTGTTGATCGAAAACAGCGTTTTGTGCGACTTGTGTAGCGACGGTGACGCGGAGAAGCGTTGCGAGGTGTGCTGCGTCAATCTCTGCGACTTCTGCAGTCAGGCACACAGGTGAGTTTGCGTTGCATCCCTGCGCTTTTATTTTGCCATGCTTATATTTGTCTTTTCTTTTTTATTTATATACGTTTCTAAAGCAATGTTATTTCTTACGTTTTGTATTGTTATTTTACGCTCTTCTGTGGTTTTATAACTAATTTTGCAGTTAATTAATATTAAAAAAAGTAAATGTATATCGTGAAGTCCTTAATGAAAACACCATGACATTCAGTCATATTGAAATGTTGGCAAAGGTTAAATGTTATTTGAATGTTACATCGATGGCTTCACTCTTATCTTTTGTCCAGGAGGCAGAACCGGACCTCGTCTCACTCCATCCAATGTCTCCAGGAGCTAAAATCTCAGGGCCGTCTCACTAGACCCGTCCTGTGCTCTCTTCATCCCGGCCAGGAGTTACGTCTCTTCTGCGAGCCCTGCGACCTCACCGTGTGCCTGGAGTGTGCGGCCACCTTTCACCGTGACCACCACTGCAGCCCCGCACATGAGGTCATCAGTCACCATGGAGATAGCATCAGAGATGTGGTTGTCAGGAGCTTAAGACCTCGGCTCGCTCGTTTGGAGGAGAATTTGAGACGTGTTGACATATCACAAGAGGCCTTACAGGTGCGGACCGACACGTTGGTGGGTGAGATCAGGGCCTTTGCTCAGAGCTACGCCAGCGCTGTGGAGGGGCATTGCCGCTCTCTTCTGCGTTCACTGGAAGACTTGAGGTTGCAGCGCAGAAACCAGCTGCATCTGCAGAAAGCTCAGTTTCAGCAGTCCCTGTCTGACGTCCGTGGCGGGGTGGACTTTGCAGAACGCTTGCTCACGTACGGTTCAGATGCAGAAATCCTTAGTGCTAAGGGGGTTACTATGAGGAGACTGATGAACCTAGCGGAATCAGGATTTGACCCACACCCCATGATGGTTGTCCAAGACAACGCCAGCAGCATCTGTTTCCTCCCTCAGGAGAGTGCTGGGAAGGTGGAGGGCTTTCCTGTGGTAGGAGTCCTATATTCCAAGGCTGTGGATCCCAGCAAGTGCATCATCCAGGGTGAAGGTGAGAGCAGGGTACTGGGATGACACACGTAGGGAGACTGATATAACTAAAGGTATAAAAAATATAACTACTTTTGTTGGCTTTTTCTAAGGCTTTTTCTTTTTCTAAAAAGTAATTTCCTTCAGAACTGGGTCAGTTCAATGTGGCCACATACTCTAAATGTGCTTACTGACTCCTTTGTGAAATTCAAAACTCTGTTTGTCATACACGACGGCTCATTGCACATTCCTCAGAAAAAGTACAGTTCAGATTAAATATTTGTTTAAAGAGACAGGATCTGAAAGTCAAATGTGAGATATTTGATTCCTTCTTTCCCCCTTACACATTCACAAACATACAAGTGCACACACCACAAAGCCCAGGGTGTGACATTCGGATAAGCAGCAGATGACATTCCTGGTTGCCATGGAGATGTTTTATTGGTGGTCCTAGAGTGCCCTTAGGTCATGTCCGCTCTGTCCCAGCAAGCCACAAGCACATTTTCTTAACAATTATAAATAGCAAGCATGTACTGTTAATTGCAAGGCTTACTCAATGTGTTTGGTAGATCCGTTGTCAATAGGTTAACAGGTTGATACAATGATAATGGATGGTGATGTTGCTTTTATTGACAATACCTCCATTTGTTAGTGTGAACCAGATTTTTTTTGTTTAATTAAGGTTTTAAATAGCCTTTATTTTACGATTTTAATTTGGTTGAGTCTTCGTTTTACTTGTATTCATTATTACATAGCAACATAACAAAAAAAAGTTTTGAATGTAAGAATTTATTTTTATCTCTGTTTTAGTTGTGTTTTTTATACACAAAGTAATTTTTAAACTTCTTTTAGTTTATTGCCAGGGAAAGATTTCTAATTTTCAATTCTTTTTTTATATAATATTTATTTATTTAGAATTTAATTTATTTAGAATTCAGTTAACGGAAATGTCTTAATAGTTTTAGTTTAAGTAAACTATAAAAACCTTTGTGTCAAGTTCTTTCTGTATTCTAAATTTAATTTAAGGATCATCAAAAAGACATGAGAGTTTTAAAGGTTGTCCTGCCAATAATTTTGGCTCTCATGAGAAAAAAAATATCTGTTTCAGTATTTTGTATTTTTGTTATTTATTGCATTTTGTTCCTTTCATAATGTTTTTGTTGCTGTTACTTATAGGTCATATAATGGTCATATTTATGAAGGTATTTGGTTGAATTAATTAAAGTCAAATTAATAAAAGTCAAAAACGCTAATACATTCAGCAAAAAATTAATCCCTGCCCCTTGACGTTAAAACTGGTGTCTTATAAAGAAAGTTCTGGAGAGGGATGAACTGCTGTTTTTCGTAACATAGTTGATCATACATAATGAATGCAGTAATAAATACAACATAGTTTTTCCCTTATCTGAGACAACAGTTCATGTGATCCAGTACTCTTCCTGCAGTTACTTTCAAGGGCACTAGACGCGTTTTGGAACGCGACCTCTCGTGTGTGCAAACTTACTGCCTGTGGCTGTGGATTGCCGATTATAACGTTGCAAATAACATCAAGTTTCTTGGACAGACTGATCAAATCGCTTTATAAGATGTCAAACGTTATGAGCCGCTGGAATTACTTCCGTATTGAATGTAGCAGCGTTTTGGACTTTCAAAGATGTGGCATCTCAGGACTCGATTCCTTAAAACACACTATTCTTAAAGTCTCTCCACTTATTTGAAATGTTAAGGCGGCAGTTAACTAGCCCTGATATATAGGCTATGTGTGTGATCTGTGGAAATAACTTGCAGGCATGGAGCAGGGTCGTGAAGGTCAGCAAGGGGAATTCACTCTGGTGTGCAGGGATTCCTCCGGAGAGCAGATGGGCAGAGGTGGAGACCCTGTGCTGGTCAGCATTGTTCACAAGGACAGGAAGGTCTGGTGAGTATAATAAACACCATCATGCTTTAAATGTGTGCCAGTCAGAAGTGGAGATGACAACTATGTCATAGTACTCTTTTTAAATCTTCACATTTCTAAAGCATAACTAGGGATGCACCGATATAAATTTTGGCCCGATAATTCTTTTTGATATATTTGCCGATATATATATATATATATATTAGTATCTAAATGTTTATTTAAAATTCCCTAAGACTGAGACAAAAGGCAAAACGTGGACAACTGCTTTTTTTTTACATTTACTGCAAAAAACAAGGTCACAATTAGTTCTCTTTTTCCCTTGAAAATCATTTACCAAGCCTAATTTACACTTTTCTGATATATTTTTTTATTAAATAAACAAATTACAGCTGTTCTTCCAGAGCAACCCAGAAAAAATGTCTTAATAGCCACATGTCTAACAGGTCTTAAGAGATAAAGAATTCAGACAGCAGTCCGATTCAAACAATATGCTTTTGTTCCTATAATTTACACATTCATAAATATCTACATACTGTTACTACATGAACAATCTTTTGCTACTTGCAGTAAGTGAATGATCACGACATTAAGATAGTACTGTAATGTATTTTATCTGTGAGCAGCTGAATCATTTATCAGCTATAATATATTGGGCTACATTTTATTAACGGACGATACCGATAACATAAAAAAATACCATTTATCTGCTAATACCGATATGACCGATCATTTATCGTGCATCCCTACATAAAACTCTAATTAATCTGAGATAAGTAGGCATAATATCAGAAACATTACTAACTAAACAAATGTGTAGTCTTGCTTTTGATATAATGTGTCATGATTGTGTTTTCCCCACTATAACATTAAAGCACTGTGGAGGCGGCTGTAGTGGATAAAAGTGATGGTTCCTATAGTATCTCATACACACCAGCTGAACCAGGAGTCTACTCTGTGTGGGTCTGTGTTAAAGCTCAGCATGTCCAGGTAACAAGTTTAACCGTTTTTGCTGTTATTTATAATAATAACATTTTGATGATTGATTTAAAAATGTGCTAATGCAGGGACTGACATTGCAACAAAACATGCTTTCTAGGGTTCACCTTTTGTACTAAACGTGAAAAGAAAGTTCAGACGTCACCTTGGCATATTCCATTGTTGCTCTTTCTGCTCTAGTGGGGGTGCTAAAGAGGTGCGCTGTGGCTGTGCTGGGACCATGCCAGGTACAATAGAGCATCCGATTATCATTTATTTTCTACAAACATTTTGAACGGCAGATGAGTTGTTTCTGTTAAAGACAGTGTGAGGGTGTCAGCTGAGTTTAATGGTTCATTCCATCAAATCAAATGTTTTTTCTACATAGGTGGGTTTCAGGGTTGTGGACATGGACATAAAGGACACCCTGGTAAGCCCCACTGGTCATGCTGTGGAAGTGTGCTGGAGGACTCTGAGTGTATTCTGCATAACCTGGGTTCAGTCTCTCCTCATGGACACCTCAAGACAGTGGAAATCTGAGCAGGTGTCCTTCTTGGAAAAGAGAATAACATTTTACCATAAGCTTGATGCACTCTCTAATCTTATCAACCAGCCAACAAATTCACCATATTAACATACCTTTGCATAACAGACACTAAAACCGGGCTGACACCACGGTACTGTGAGACTACATAAATTGCTATGACCCTTAAACTACACAACAAGTTTTCTTGTCATCCTTCATCTTCTGGTTGTAGCAGCATGCATGCACGCACGCACACTAGGCAACGCAGACATTTGGTCAAGGACCAACAGCAAAAACATCTCCCACATTGTGAACACTTCTAGTTTGACCCAAAGAACCGTTCACTCAAAGGTTCATATAAGAACCATTTATTTATTTTTATAATCTAAATAAAGTTTATTTGGATCGTAAAAGGGATACGTCACCCAACAGTTTTAATTCTGTCATCATTCATATCACCTTCGAGTTTTAACCTTGTAACCAACCAGTTCTTGGCCACCATTAACTACCATAGTAGGAAAAATGACAATAGTAGTCAAAAGTTCCCAGAGCTGTTTGCTTTCCTACATTCTTGACTGTCTGCGATCTGAGCTTTGGATGCGTCAAAAATTGAATTTCAGCGACTAGACCACATATGACTTGACGACTGGAAGTGATGTATTACAGTGTACTCCAATCAACTCACTGCGTGTGAACTGAAAATGATTCTACTTTTTTGTTTAACTTTGTCAGTAACACGTGAGTCCTTTAAAAACGATTGTTTATTAATCATTAACAAATTATTAATTACATTTACAAATTGTGGTTTTAATCTTCTTTTAAAGTCTGCATATTGTTCCTTTCAAAACACTGGCACTGGTTTGTCATGTATGCCGAATATTGTTTGCAGTCATTTATACATTTTACGATGGCAGATATTGGGAGAATGAAAGCTGTTGCACTGCTTTATTGGAAGAAGCTTCTCTCCCGTGTTGACGTGGGTTTGCGTTCAAACTGAAAGTTCCTCATGACTCCCACTAGGGGGCAAATAAAAAGGTGTGCAATGAAAAGTCGGCTTCAGAACAAAGAAATTGTACAGATTTGGAACAACTTGAGGGTGTACTGTTCCTTTAAATGTTTCAATGGTGCCTAATTTTTTTTGCTCATTTGCATTTACAGCAATAAAATATTAATAGTGTTTGATAATGTTTAATTGAACCTACACTGTGCCTAAATCATCCAAAAACATTGTTGTATCAATATTGTTAGCATTACTATGAACAGATTTAAGATCGGTTGGACCGGTGTCATTTTGTTATTATTCCTATATTGTATTATAATTATGTTTCTGATATTGCACAACATGTCAATATGTTTGCATGACTCTGTTCCAAAGACTGCTTTAGTATTTTATGCATCTATGAATCATTTCATTTTAATTGTCAGCAGTCTTTGTTTAATCCTGGTACCTCAGCTCAAACAACGCTTACCTCAATAGTTGCACTTCTCTAATTATAAGCATGTTTTATTATGTTCACTGTGTAATCCTTTGTATGTTTAAACTGTTTATTGCAAAATCTATGACTGACACCTGCTATTAAAGTATGATAAAGACAGGTTCTCTATTTTCTGCAGAGTATGGACTTTACCACCACCTAGTTTAACCTTCTTATACGATTAAATTCTATGTAAGCATTTACTTTAATGTAAAGATATTAAATATTCATTAATATCTATAATATTACACACCTTTATGTTATTATTACTTAAATCATAAATATTGCCCGAAAAGGGGCGTTAACACTGGGTATCTCTGTGTAGCACTAGATGGCAGTAGTGATTTGCAGCAGGAATTCAATTGTAAATTGGTCAAGTGAATACATGAATTCATGCAGTGTCCCTGTTTCCATCTGGTCCATCAAGCAAAAAAGAATATCTGAGCTGTGGCCCACCGAGTGTAAAGCTGTTTCTACAGTGAACAGGTGTGGAAGGTCTATCACATTGTTAACGCAACCTGGGTATTTCACATCTAGAATGAGGGCCTTCTCACAATAAAACAATAGCGCAGGCCTGATGCGTGTCAACAAATGTAAAAAATCATTCTGTGTCACGTTCTTGTCTAATAGTAATGTGGTTAACTTGCTTCCAACATAAACACGACATAAATGCTCACTCATTTATTATCCAAAAGAAGTTGCTAATGACATATTTAAATTGCTTGTGTGTTTATCACAACCTTGTATTCCTTGGTGTGCACTTTTCCTGTGTACAGCTTTACATAATCCTCATGGGGTGATAGCCGCTCACTATACTATCTTTTGGATGCGCTCAGTCATTCGTCTGCTTCTCTGTTCTCATCCTGTCTTTCATTTGTCATCTGTCTATCTATAACACATTGCGTTTTTTGGCAGCATTTTAACCTCTGCAGTCTCTTCTCTTTATCTCAACTTCATTTATCATTCACACTGTTCCAAAACATATTCATTTCAGCAGACACTTTCTTTTTCCCCCTCCACATGTCTTTTTGCTAATTGCTTTCAGTTATCTGGTGCAGACACTCTTTCCTTTTGTTACATTCATTAGTATGTGACTTCTTTGAGCTGCGTTTTTCACCTGCGTCTATTACCCCATCAATTCTTAGCAAGGTGAGAACTGTTCTTCAGCCTTCGTATGGTGTCATGTCAAATACAGAGAGCAGATTGTTGTGACAGTGCATCACAACCCGGGCTAAATGGTTCATCACATCAACGTGATGATTTAATGGGAGGATAAAATGTGCAGCAGATATTTTTGAATCTGGCACTATGTCGAGACTGAATTATTCAGTTGGATTAGTTAACATTAGCAGTTTGTCAATAATTCATTTACCAGGCGAAATGTGGTTTCCAGGACAACTTGCATAACATAGTGTTTGGTCCCCTTTGGGCACCTCAGATATTTTTAGTAACAGTGCGAGAGATGTTCACTTGCACAATTGAAGAGTCTGGAATTTACCTAATGAAAGGGACATGGAGAATGTTCATTTACATTTCTATTCTTTGTTTGCGTTGTAATTGATATTTTAGATTCAATGAACCAAACCTGTCATTTAGCATCTTTGTTAAGGCAATGTCCTCTATAATTATGACTGTAAAACACAAGAACTAAGATGAGGAGAAAACATACAGTGCTGGTATGGCCAAATGTTCGCCAAAAATTAAATACAAAGTCAGCTATGTAATATGCTGTTATGTAACACTGCTGTTGTGCAAACCTTATTTGCACATATATTACATTACACTGTAATAAATATTACAATTATAGTTCAAAATCTGGTGTTTATGACTCATGTTGATTACTGCTAGTGTTTCACTCAAATTTATGGTAGGTACAACTGATAAAAAGATTCTTTATTTTCTATCACTTCTGTAGAACTCCCTTCAATCTCCGGATCTTTTTCTGGACGGTTTTGAACCTCCACACTCCTTGATTTCCTCTTGCTTGGCAGTAGTACTCTGTCACTTCATTAACTAGAATGTCAGATACAGACACCTTTATATACGTTATTGGTGACAGAATATGCAGCCGACAGACGCTTTGGTACTGCAGAGGCAATCAACTCGTCCTTGTCTGGACTTCTCAAGGTTGAAGCTCTTTCGCATTCATTTGCATGCTGAGTTTAAACTGTCATCTTTCACTATACCACCGTTCAAAGGCTTTGAACACATCCTGGCTCATTATACAGGCCTGTTGCAGAATTACTTAGGAAGAGATATAACTTTCAATCTCCCGTCCTTTCTCTTTTCATTGTATCTTTATTTCTCTTCTTTATGTGGTGAATTATGGTTTTTGTTAATCCAGGGTTCGCTGTGTGAAGTTTATGATGCCTTATGGGCAGTGATCCGTGCCATATTCTTGTAGAAAACTGAGAAAACGCAGCAGAGCAGAACTTCTCTGTCTGACAGTGAATTCTGTCAGGGTGTCAGATGTGTGCCTCTTAAGCTGAGTGATAGCATATCTAGACCCTTTGCTGCTGACTTCTTCAGCATGACTCACATAATTTTTCCATACCCTTCAACAGGATTGACGCTTTCTGTTGTTGGTTGGTTAAGTCATCTGTAAATCAGGAAAGAAAAGAACTACACTTATGACAACTCAAGGACTAAGTCACAGGCTGATCTAAATTGCCTAATTTTTCTGTCACTCAGCAGAATGTGAACATGTCCTTTAATGGAGACATTTGTTTATTTGCAGTCAACTGCTAAGATTGAAAGTTGATCAAAATTGAATATCTAATTAATTGAATTACTTTAAAGAATTGTAAGTTTATGTTTTAAAATAACAAAGTCTTAAACAAAAGGTTTAACCTGCAGGTCGAACCTATATTTGGCAACAAAACCAATACATCTAATGTTTATCCAATAATAAAAAAATAAAAATAAAAATGTAGGCATGCAATCATTAATTATTGTGACTTTTAGAGGTTGGAGGGGGGACTTTTGTCGTAAAAAGTTCAAAATTACAAATAAATCATGCATATTTAAGTTTACAAAGACAGAAACTTTTTGCCCGTCAGCTATTTTTTTGTTTTCCAGAATGTTAGTATTTGGCTCCCAGATTTTTTAAATAAATGAATACATAAATAAAAATTAAATAGCCAATCGGACACTAAAACCAATTATAGGAGAACGTTCTGTGTTTGCTTGGTTCACTGGATAATGTAGTGAAAAAAGTATCTATCAAATAAACATTTTCGTAAATTAATCACTTTAGAAAAACAACAGAAATACACTAAATTCATTTTTATTGTTGAAAAGTTTTGAAAATTACATAATGCTTTAATACTTGAAAATATCGTGGCTATACCAAATGTTTTAATGATAATGAGTTCTAATGTGTTTCTAATGTATTTTTCGCGTTGCGCCGGTCCTGTCCGGTGTAGACCTACATTACAGCTGTTTAACAATTTTTGTATACTTTTGAATATGTATTATTTGTATATGTATTATTTTATAAGTGTTTTATGTGTTGACATTTCGAAAGGTTAAGCTAATTCAACCATGCCATTTCAGTTTATTTTACGTTGCAGAACAAGACTCGTACATGCGCGACGCTCCCTGGCTTTACCAAACGGCCGCTGACTGGATGTCGATGGCCTGAGAGGAGGAGTATCTGTTGCAGTAACAACATCCTGGATATTGGACCCTGGCGGCGCACACGGCTACAGGAATCGCGGCGAACGAAAATATACAGGAGGCGGTGTTAATCGCGAAGGATTCAGTCTACCGATGCAGGGACATTAACATGAACTTGCCAACTTGTTCTTTCGGGCATTAATTGCGGATTTATGGTCCATGGCGCCGATTTATCCCGAGGCACCGACAAGGTGATGCGGCGGTGGCAGGACGAGATCGGTCCGCTACACGGCTGCCAGCTAAATGCCTTTACTGGAGGAAAAAAGGCGCAGCACACGTCCGGCAGAGGCCGGCTTAATATATTACTAAAATAGCGCATTATGTAGAGGAAATTAACGCTGTACATAGTGTGTAACTTACAGCCAGTACTTGCGATTAACCAGTTTTATTTTCGTTATCGTATCGGCTGGTCAGTTTGGCTCTGGATAACGTTAACGTTCGCCGTCTCCGGTTGAGAGACGCTGCCACGGCATTAAGCAGATCGGGCCTGTGCTGAACACAGTCTCCAGGGCATTTCCCGTTTAATGTAACGGAAACTTTTAACGTTACCTTCAACATAAACGACCGAGCGGAGAGAATAGTTCCAGCGCTGTAACATCAGCGATCAGTCATTATCCGATTTCGTTGTGTTTAGGGAGCTTATGTTTCTCATTTGCCCTCTCAAGCTGTTTTTGTATCGATAAATGATCAGTGTGTAGCTAGTTTGAGATAAATAATACGCGACACTGGCGAGGGCGGACTCGCCATTTATCGTGAAGATAACGACTCGACCCAACCCGCCTTGACATCAAGAAGCATTTGCATCAAATCGAGGATCATGGATCAGAATGATAAAAAGACCCGCACGGTATGTGTTCACATTTTATTTTACTGACACGTTTATCCACATACGTGTGTGAAAACTGCGACTGAAAACTTAATTTAGAAACGAGAAGCTCCTGCTGGTTTGCTGTAAGAATTCAAAAACCATTGTACAGGTGTCACATTGTAATGAGAACATAACATGTCTTTCTCGTACAACAACCGCGTCATATCGTGTATATATATCGGTGACACAGAAGATTATTGTTAATACGATATGAATGTCCCTAATTCAATGCTTAAATAAACCAGCTGGTTTTCTTTGTTCATGTTTGACTCGGAGGTAACGTTAACGTCACCTGTTTGACTTGAATTGCAGAGCACCGCCAGAAGCTAATGGTCCGAGCAATAACAAAACAACAACAACGCGATTTTTAATTTGATTTTAATTTATTTTTAACCAATTTACCTAATGTCAGTATTTCTACTAAGCTAAACATCCCAGTGAATGATTTCTAAATGTAAACTTTTTAACTTTATTTAATAACTTATTTATGTGTGTTATTAAACAAAATTCTTGATCATTTAACAAATTAATTTGGATTTCTAAACTTCTCCACAATAAAGTTTAGAGCCTCGTCT
This sequence comes from Triplophysa bombifrons, assembly GCA_029783895.1. Classification (NCBI taxonomy): domain Eukaryota; kingdom Metazoa; phylum Chordata; class Actinopteri; order Cypriniformes; family Nemacheilidae; genus Triplophysa; species Triplophysa bombifrons. The sequence continues at coordinate 15,443,226 of CM056456.1, read as the reverse complement.
TATCTACTGCTTAACATAATCGCCATGGAAACTGAATTTCATTTGAATAGCAAGCTTCTGTTGAACGCCATGACAGTCCTTATCTAAAATTGTCCTTTCTTTCCAGTTTTTTTAGACTAAGAGGAATCTGTTTTTCTGATCTGCAGAGCAACCTAACTTTCTAGGAGACAAACAGATGTTCAGCAGCAACCTCGTGTTCACCACGATGAGATAGTGTGGCAGACGTTAAACCAAAGCCTTGACCCTTATCCCGCCATATTCCAGTCTTATCAAAATATGACCACTCCGGCTCTTTTGCCACTCTCGGGACGTAGGATACCCACCCTCTCGCCAGGTGCCTCCTCATTTCCCCACCATAGAGCCACCTTACGGCTCTCAGAGAAGTTCATACTCCTCCTCATCCTCAGTGCCTTCATCACATTGTGCTTTGGAGCATTTTTCTTCCTGCCGGACAATTCCAAACACAAGCGGTTTGACTTTGGCTTGGAGGACGTGTTGATACCGCACATCGAGGCGGAGAAGGAGACGAGGCACAGCGGCAGACAAGTAATACACGGTGTGGGGGCGCACGATGAGTATCGACACAGGTGAGTGTAGATAGATGGGTTTATAAGTGTCATCCGTCATGTCACATGTTTCATTGGTTTGTGTGTGTGTTTGTATGTGGCAATACATCTGTATACTCTGAACAAGTTTTAATCTCAAAAGAATCGAAGCTGCTCTCAAATAGTCTCAAATATACTTTTCTGGCCGAGCCCACATGACGATGTAGGCAGTGTGAACAGGCTATTCACAGGGTGTCAGTGCTTTTCTCAATGACTCTCTGACCTTAACTGATTCGAAAGGCTTTTTCATACTTTATCTGTGGCACTGAACCTGAACCTGGACTTAAAGCCTAAAATCTTTTATTGTGTTCTTTCTTTTGACCAATTCAAACTGACAATCCTGAAGCTTTACAACTACTTGAAAAAAAAACCAAAGTTACAATGCAGAGAATCAAAATACTCCTACACATACAGTATATAGGCATCCCTTTAGTATTATTTAGGAAAATACAGTAAAATTGCCCCGTATTGTATGTTTTACTTACTCAGCGATTTATGTTTTTATCCTTTCTATTCTCCACAAGGCAAAACAGAGAAAGATATTTGAAAGAATGCATATAACCAAACAGATCTTACTAGATTGACTACCATAGTAGGAGAAATGACTTGAACAAAAAAGAAGACATTTTGAAGAATGTTGGATAGCAGACAGTTCTGGGACACTTTTGACAACCAATGTATTTTTTCCTACTATGGTTATCTAATGAGGGGCAAAATCTCAAAATATCTTTCTCTATGTTCATCAGAACAAAGAAATGTATACAGATTTGAAACAACTTAAAGGTGATTAAATGATGACGGAATTTTCAATTTTGGGTGAAGCATCACTTTAAGGATCAAGTAATGGATTAGTGAGGTGCTACTTTCTTGTTGTGATTGGGATGATTTATTTCTTCCCAGTACAAGTAACGAAAATAAAAGATGAATGGAAAAGTGTGGGAACAGTATTGGGGCAAACAAACAACAGTATGATGTGTGTTGGGAAATGCAGAAATAAAAAAATGTCAGGCTCGCTCAGGCGATCTGTGAAGACCAAGAGCAGGTTAATAGGAAGTAAGCGCCGCACTTATTCCCTCAACCAAAAGCCAATGGATTTTTTCCATAGACTTTCGGACGATTGCAAAAAATAAGCTCTGTTATTAACAAAGGTTTTTGATACTTGCATGTATTGTGTAACAATATAACCTGTATAAATTAATGCAATATTTGCTTTTTTTTTAAAGCGTAAGTGTAATCGGCAGAAGTACAGCTTATATGAGGCTGTAAACAGACTCCAATACGGTCGCTCGATATCAATGTCTTTACAACAAAGCCTTCGACAACATGTTCAAAATTTGATAAAAATGTGTTCCCGGGTTATTATTGCTCCATGAATTAATCTCTATTTATGTTTTTAGAGATCTCTGTCCATTTTGCATTTTTTGTTAGTTTTTAATGCGTTGTGAAGTTTAATTTCTCTGTCAAAGTATGTATGTAGCAACCGTCGTTTTTAGGACACGATATAGCTTTAAAAAAATTCACAAGCGGGTTAACTGGTGTGTTTTATGTCATACATAAAAGATGAATATATATGTAGAGGTTTTGTTCTCAAGACTTTAATTTAGGAATTAAACCAAAAACCCATTGGAAAGAAACAATGTCTATGGAACCGGAAGGGCTAAAAAGCTAACTCGCTTCCGGGTTTTGCACACAAAAATACGCAATTCATGTGGGAACCTATTGCTTTGAGAGCAACAAACCTGTACTTTTTTTAGACTTTCTTTGGAAATATTTTGGGAATAACTGAATTTTGTGGATAAATGTATTTTAACAAGGCGAGAATGTCTTACAGGGCTGAGAATTCAACACTGTTTTTAGTATCTGAAAGGACTTTGTGAATGACATTTCAATAACTGGATAAAATTGACACTTGGATAAAACAGCAAAGTCATCCATTCGGTTAGTTGTTGCTTAAAGGGATGGTTCATCCAAAAATGAAAAATCTGTCCTCGTTTACTCACCCTTAGGTTGTTTCAAACCTGTATACATTTATTTGTTTCAATGAACACAGAGAAAGATATGTAGAAGAATGTTAGCAATTTTCAGTTCTGGGACATCATTCACTACCATAGTAGGAAAAACGTATTGCATTTTTTTGTTCTGTTGAACACATAATGAGATATTTTGAAGAATTTAGGAAAACAAAGAGTTCTTGGGCACCTTTGCTAACATTTATTACTTCCTGAACTGAAAATTACTAGGATTCTTCCAAATATCTTTCTTTGTGTTTAACGGAACAAAGTAATTTAAACAGGTACGACATGACATAAGCATGAGTAAATGATCACAGAATTTTCATTTTTGGAGGAACTATCCCTTTAAAGGCTAGAAACTGTGCCCTGATCTTGAGGGTTATTATCAGAACAATAGTTTTAGCTGCATTTTGGTCCTCTCTATTGGGGTTTAATCACATTTTTGCAATACGTTGATGGAACCATTTGAAATAACTGCTCGTTGTCTGTCTTTCTATGCTCATCATGCTTTCACCGCTTCTGGAAATGACTCTCATTTAGCAAATGCTGACTCTGTCTCAGAAGTATTAGTGTGACTGAATACCGTCCTGAAAATGTTAGGCAGAAAAATAAACCCACCAAGCTGTGACTAGCTGATGAAATGTGGACTTGTTGATATTTTCAGTTTTATGTCACTGTTGTGGGGTGATGTGACTTCAGGTCAGTCCGTAAGTTTGTGGTGTTAGTGTTTCGCGGCTATTTCTCTCTTACACAAACCAAAATATTGCCAGATCGGTGCCGTCGTATTCGGCTTTGAAACTACATCCATTTTAAATGCGGATACTGTACCAGTCAGGGTCAGGTGATACCCTTAACCAAAATCAACAGAGTGCTGTTTTGCTTGCAGACCACAGAGTGGTTGATGTAGGGCGCTACAGCTCCCCCTTTTGTTTTTTAGAGAGATGTTCAATAATTGTGGTGATCTGAAGTCCCCGCCATGAGGTCAAACTATCGCGATGAGACGATTATTTAATCATCGTGACAGCCCTACTAACTATCATGCATTGTAATCCACATCATGTATTTCGATAGCTTTATGCAAGAAAGTAACCAATGTAGCATAATTAGAAACTCTGACCTCCGCTGGTTCTATCATCTGTCAATCTCCATCCAGCTTGCATGTGTCCGGTAACATTCAGGACGTTACTCGTTCCAATGTTTTCATTATTCCTCAAAATCACTAGAAAATAGTCTATGGTTTTGTTTAAAGGACCCAGTCTTTGGCTGTTTTAGAGGTTTTGATTATGAATTTTGGGTGATTAACAATGGATGTTCATGTTTCTAATTTCAAAAACGCTTTATATTTCACATATTTCAAATCTAAAGTTCATCGTTGTCCCACTTCTAAAAAATGACTGGATTTCTTCCGGTCTATGCAAAGTCCCTCCTTCCGAAACACTCTGATTGGTAAAGCTGACAAGATCTTTCGTGATTGGCTTCTGCTTCTCAGGCTGTTGTGAAAAATTTTAACGAATTTATGTAAACTAAATGCAGTTAGTTGTTTACCTTTGAAATTATTCTTTCCAGTTTCATTTAGGTCTCTTATTTATATATTTGTATCATATGCATGAGACCTGACTTATTTTCACTTGTATATTTAGTATTGCTCTTTAATAAAGAAAAATAATGTATTATTCAGATACTGTATAAATCAATGAAATAATTGGTAGAATGCTCAATTACTAAAATAATCGATAGCTACCGCCCTAACTGTAAGCCAGTTCTCTTGTTTGTTGGTCCTGAAGGGAAAGCTTAGGAAAATGTGGGTGGGGCTAATTTGAATGATGGCCAATATTTTCAGTATGTTGTGTATGTTAGGATATTATTAGCTTTTGACAAGCTTTGTGGATACTTAAGTGTTCTGTGTGGTTTTAGCACATTGCTTTGCAGTTAATAGGGTCTTTTAGGGCGATGTAAGGGTTTTGTTTGGCACATTCTAAGGTCTTGCATGCAGACCTGGTTCAAGAGTTAACATCTGTGATGTATTCTACACAAGACTGTTTTCACCTAAACATGGAATGTATGCGTTTTGGCTGTTTATTTACACAACAAGTGTTTTGGGGAATTGAAAACGCAAACCTTTGATAACGGGTTTCTGATTGTTAAAGATAACCAGGTTTTTCGTGATTGGCTTCTGCTTCTCAGGCTGTTGTGATTGGTCGGTGCCCCTCTCCAATGTATTCATAAACTTGATTAAACAAAAGATTAATTTAAATAATGACAACAATGTGTGAAAATTATGATAATTAAATGCCAAAGCCATAAAATAGATAATTAATCATTAAAGCCCCAAAACAGATAATTAGCCGTTATAATCGTGATTTATTAGACAATTAACCTTTAGCCAACTTTCATAATCATGACATGCCAATATTGTGTTCTCAAGAGACCAATCAGATCTCGCGAGACACATCGGATCTCGTCACACCCCTACTGACGTGAAACTTTTGTTTTTTATTGTGTAAGCGTTTAAATGGATGAATAAAAAAACTAAAGTCACATGATTTTCTTTCAGGTGTATTTACATAAAAATCTGTACAAATCCCTAACCAGAGTTAAAGCAATAATAGTAATGCCATTGAACCTTTTCCAGGAATCTGTCCTTTACAAAACCCAGCTGCACCAGTAGGAATATTAATAAATACATTGGCTTCGGAGATACTCATTTCCCTTACTGAAAACCGACACTCGTTATCCGAACATTAACCGTTAACTGATACGACTTTAATATTAAATAAAAATGCATGCTGCGTCTCATTTCGAAGGCGTCCTCTGGAGGCCGCTTTGTCTGCCCCATACGCCTTCGCATCTGGAGGACGCAGACTTCGAAATGAGACACTGAGTTGACGAATGTCTGTGACACATTAAAAAACAAAAAAGATTCAATTAAACATGCAAACAGCAGCATAATAAATAGATCAACAACAGCACCTGCATTCACAAATTATCACATTTTCATAAACCTGCAGCGTTTTGGACAATGGAGCGAAAAATGAAAATAATATAAATCCAAAGGATAAAATTATTATGTTTACAAATTATGACCAGACAAAAACACAGAAGAACCAGCAAAGTTTATTACCGTCAGAAAGTTTTTCATTAAAAAAATGACAATTATACCTGCGGCAAAACACACCGTTTCCGATGGCACGGATTTCCGGGGAATGCATAGATAATGCCTCGGCAAACGCATTTGATTTGCTTTCCACCTCCCAGTATTAATATCCAAAGAGGGCATAAATGTGTCTTAGCTAAACAAATATAAATCCGATCTGCTATACCCACGCAAATACAAACATTATTTATTACTTATTCCTATTTTTACTTCACGTCTAAAAGATAACAGGGAAACCACGGGTCGTGCTGTTTTCTCCTCCTTTCCAACTTGCACAGGAGGCTGCTGATGCTAAGCATCCATGAGATAAGTTTATGTAAAGGATACAATTATTACTAGTCTCAAACTGAAATTCCCTTGCAGCTCTGCTATTAGCTTTGCTTTGCTGAGCTTCATTTCGCTGCGGTGTAGACACGCCGGGAAGACAGAGAATGTCACAGTGCGTTGTAAGCGCGATCGTCGAGCATCTACATTTAAAACAACAAACTTGAGCTTGAGCAAGGCTGCCAATGACGCACTTTTTTTTGGAGGCGTAAAGCCCTGATAAATGTGGCCTCAACAATCAGATGAATTACACTTTTCAGTTGCGTCTGCACGCTCTGTGAGTTAACACATGTATAGCATATTTTTTTCACCATACAGAAAATTAAAAAAACTATTTAATAGTTATTTGAAAACATAGTATTAGATTATTAAAGTTATTAATAAACATTATTAACATTATTAAACTTAAAAAATAAACATACCCTTTGAATCATTTACTGATAGTATTATTCTGTCAAAAATATTACTATTGGTTAACGGCTAAACGGTCAACATGAACATCCCTAATTGACATTCACCTGAAGGTCTTATGCAAAAGAACAGCCGACCTGAGCATTTATCTCCTCCTCAGGCTGTAGTCAAATTCCAGAGACCTGGGTAATGGGATCCTGTCTGCCGCTGGACGTGACCACACAGCCAACCACAAAGTTCCCAGCATTCAGGATAATCATGTGATTCATCTTAACTTGTCATTGTAATGCTGTTTAATGTGATGCCATGTGAATATGCTATATTGTAAATTGGACTGACATTTAAGAGGTAGTTGCATATATTTATAATGTTCAGTATGTGCTCTCATTGCATATTCCTTGTTTCGTTTTTCCCATCAGATAGGCCTTGTCATAAATAGCATGTTATGCCTTTTTCTTTGTCGGATATTACGGATATTATTACCCACACAGGAACATACACCAGCACATTTGACAGCGAGTTGATTCCGATGTCTAGTAAAAACACAGTGAAAGGGATAGGATAGGTTAGCAGCGGCTAGCAGGTCATGGACTTTTGGGAGAGTATTTTATTAAGTCCTTTCATTCATTATAGTGTTACATTAGATGAAACATTTATTTACCTCATGTCAGGTGTTAGATTGCCCATTAAACCTATTAAAAAATCTATAAAACCTCAGTTTCCCCCCCACTTGACAAGAAATGATGTACATATTAGAAATGCACCGATACCAGTATCAGCCCCAAAACAAAGCTCATGTACTCGTACTCTTAAAATTGCACCGATACCAAAGACCGATATTTCATGTGACAGAACTGACTGAAGTTTGTTGTGAAATTTGATTAGACAGTTTGTGACGAGCTATTCTTTTTTTATAAGTCTCACTGTGTTGTGAAAATATACAGGCATCGGCATGGGCGTAAATCCCGGGGGGACGGAGGGGACACGTCCCCCTCCATCTGAGGGTTCCCCCCCTAAAATCAATTAAACTCGCATTCTCTATTGTCATACATACACTCACCTAAAGGATTATTAGGAACACCATACTAATACTGTGTTTGACCCCCTTTTCTACGTGGCATTGATTTAGCATCAATGCATCATTCTTTAGAAATGTTGGCCCATATTGATAGGATAGCATCTTGCAGTTGATGGAGATTTGTGGGATGCACGAAGCTCCCGTTACACCACATCCCAAACATACTCTATTGGGTTGAGAGCTGTTGACTGTGGGGGCCATTTTAGTACAGTGAACTCATTGTCATGTTCAAGAAACCAATTTGAAATGATTCAAGCTTTGTGACATGGTGCATTATCCTGCTGGAAGTAGCCATCAGAGGATGGGTAAATGGTGGTCATAAAGGGATGGACTTGGTCAGAAACAATGCTCAGGTAGGCTGTGCCATTTAAACGATGCCCAATTGGCATTAAGGGGCCTAAAGTGTGCCAAGAAAACATCCCCCACACCATTACACCACCACAATAATTGCACTAATGAGAAATTGAACAGGTGTTCCTAATAATCCTTTAGGTGAGTGTATATTGATGTTTACCTAAACTAAATGTGTAATTAAAAGAAAATACAAACTCAAAAAATGTGTTTTAAGTTTAGAAACTGTTGAGTTCCCCCTCCCCTGCCTCTAACAGTGGTTTGGCCCAGTGCCTTCTTAACGTTCATCTCACCCGCGCATTGCGCAACATATTCAAAATAGGTATGTGGCTCAGTTTGTCAGTGGTTGTTGAACTCCAGTAAGAAGGCTATTTTATTCACTTTAAATGAAGTGATTCTCTTCAATGTATTTGATACTGATTCATTAATAAATTAGTTGTTGCAAAAAATGCTGATTATCGTTGTATTTTTCCATGAATCTTCTATGTTAGCGATTAAAACGTTACTTAGCTAGTTAACGTTAGCTTGTTACATAGGACGTCACACACTGCAACTAACACGCCGATGCCGTTTCTCATGCATTGTTTCTTTTTTGGCGCCCTGGCATGATGTGAACATTAACGACCCACAATTAGCCACCGATCCTGCCATTCAAGTCCCGTGTTACACACAGCCGCGAACATACCGGTTACAATTTTGTGACTTTGGCACTATATCTAACGTCCACTAAAGGTGCACAGCTTTCATTCAGTTGGAATTGTTAACTGTTTTGTAAATTGTTGTATCATGGGTAGTTTGTTTTTATATTTGTTTCCTGTCTTCACAACAGCGACAAAAAATATATAAATGGAGATAAGCTTTTTTGTTCACTTGTGATACAGTATGTGACAGTTCATTTCAGTTATGAAATGAATGGAACTCTGCATGATAAACCTATGAACCTAATGCATATTGTCGCTTCGTGTCGTAGTAAATACAATTTTGACTGTATTATTTGTCCCCTTCAAAAAATTCCTCTTGAGAAATTTTATGTGTATTGTGCTCCCCTACTGTTAAATGAGATTTATGCCCATGGGCATCGGTATTGACGAGTACCAGAAAAAAATACATCTGTACTGGTAGTTGCTCTTTGAAAAGTGTTGTACTGTGTTTAAATGTTGACCAAAGTTCTGTGATGATTTGGATGTTTTGCCTCACTGAAAATAAAGCAGTTGCCACTGCTTTATTTTCATTTTTTGTTAAATTTTTCTGCCGATCTCCCACACCGTCCCTGAAGTACCTGTTACCCTAACACCATGTCTACACCGGACGCGACCAGCGCCACCACAAAAGACGTTAGAAACGCATCTTGAACCCAATATAATTTTACATTTTGTCCACACTGTCACGTCCGGTGTAGACACGGTGAAATTCAATGTATGTTTTTGGCTGCTAGCCAAAGTGAAAAGGGCTGAATCATAGCTCCTTTACAATTTTGTTTCTTATCCTCCATAAATATCTTAAATTAAGTTTTTTTTTGTCCATGCCTTTTATTTGCTTGCTTGAGGTTGGGAGGCACAATTATTTTTGAAACCATTTTAAGAGATACTTAATGCGAAATGCTCTTCGGAAAGACAGTAGAGTCAAATTATTAAACAATGCTATCATGGTTCAATTTGAAAAGAATAGTGGGATCCGTTTGTGTACAAACATGCTTCTTTGAGACATTAAGTCAGTCACTTCCTCATCCCCAAAAGCTCCATCTGTTTTAGCCTAAACTGTAAGTCAGTCTTGATAAATCCGAAGAAGCAGAGTCACTGTTGTTCATGAATATTGAATCATGTTTATTGGTGCTGCTGCCCATCTGCTTTTACTCATGACCCATAGAGCTCATCCTAGCCACAAGCTCTGGTGCCGAACACAAGCTCTCTGTCTGATCCACCTCTGCCCCTGGGGGCACTGTGATCCGCGCCAGTTCGTGTCGTGTTGTTCCTGTCATTGTGACGTGCAGGATCAGTCTATGCACTGGGTTACCTGGGTCTTCTCCCTTGTTGGTTTCTGCCCTGCCAGCTTGGATGAGTATCAGTGACCTTCTTTACATGCGCTTGCACAAAGCACACAGTTTTTTGCAAAATCTTAAATGCGTATCCTTGAATAATCAACAACTGTGCACAGTAATCATTTTCTGTCATATATTATTCTTAAGATTTTTTTTGTCTGGATATGGGCGTATGGACACATAAAACTGATTTAAAATCATATTTACTATGTACAGTTTATAATTTAAGGATAAAATGAAATAAGAGTATGCCTGGCGCTGCGTCATTCAGACTCAATTGGTTTCATTTTATTTTTACGTCAGATGGAATGCCAGCAGGCAGTACTTGAACCACCAACTGTTATTTTAGTCCATAATGAAGGTCCACAATGCAGTGGAAGATTTGCACATAATGAGAAAATTGGGTTTAGTGACGGTATTCGATAAAGGTCAAAATAAATGAGGATAAGCATTAAGAAAATATAATATTCACAATCACAAAATCACATTAGATTTCTCAATGGAAGGTGAAGTTAGCAAAGCAATTTGCTCCATAATTGTGCCGGAAAGAAACACAGACGTGTTATCTTCGGACAGGATTGAAATTACAATTACATCTGTGAAACACTCATTTACTTACTACTTCGGGGAAAAGTAGTCCTTTGTGGATACGGTGGATACTATGTCCTTCAGGAAAGTCTTACGTTTTTAAATTCGGTTATAGAATGTCATGGACTCCCTTCTTGATCAGTGTAGAAGAACGTGTCACTTTCCTGAGGTCGACCTGCCTAGTTTTTGAAAGATTAGTGGACGTGGCTCATATTGTGTAAGTGTGTCACTGCAGTGGGATGATGAAACGGACACCCTGTGACTCCTGCTAATTGAGTTAGCGCTCACACCTGCCAACCTGACACAGAGCTCAAGACTTCACTGAAACCAAGCACAAGGCTTGAGCTACAGAAGAACATTTCTGATAAACTTGTCTATTTTTCAATTTCAATGCTTTAGATGTGGTGATACTATTTCAAATTGAATGAACTATATACTTGATGGTTTGTCAGAGATTTGATCAAAGTGAAAAATGTAGGACTCTGTGCTGAACTGTGGAATGTACCTGCTGCAAGAAAGGCTTAATTTGAAGTGGTCCTCAACTGGCAGTGGTAAAGTTTTTTGGGCTGTCCTGTGTCAGAATGATTATCGGATCTGTACTCCAAGTGACATGATGGCCTTTTCAGAATCCACCCATTCCTTTTAGATTTTAGAAAAGGCTCTGAGGAAGTGTATTGTTTAAGGGTTTGTGTGAAGTTGTTTCAGAGACGTTGCAGTGTCTTGATCTGTTATGGCACTGGGTTTGTTTGTGATGTGTATTCTTATGAGCAAGGACACGGCCAACCGATGTCCAACTGATGTAAGCTTCTCACAAAAAGTACAAAAATGTAATGATCAGAATTGACAGCCTCACTGTAAAAATATCAGACAGCTAGAATAATTTACAGAATAGAATAAACATCTAGAATAAATTACAGAAAAATATACCAGCTTTCATTTCTGCTCTGACAGCCGATAGACTGCGATAAATAGTGTGTGTGTGCGTTAGGATTGTGAGAGAACTTCGTGCTTCAAACGCTCCTGATCTTTAAACAAACTTTTAGGACTTCAGCCGGCAAAATTTATCCTGTCTGACTAACGCACGTCAGAGTATGTGTTATGTACAAAGGATGATAGCAGCATTGGTGGCTGTTTAAATGCATGCACGCTTAACAGGGCTGTACACAGTGCGACATATAACTTTAAGTATTTACCAGTGTAGCACGCTTGCGGTACAGTTTGGCAGGTGCATTAAACAGAGCCGCTTGTTTGTGTGAAGTGCGTTTGTCATTGTGCTTGTTTCTGTGTGACGTTGGGGTGCACCACTATTTTGCAAGTGAAACTTGTTGTCCGGCTGCATTCAGTCCATATAGCTAGATGCAGACTTGTGGACACTGAATCCTGTTATTTAAACACGCCATCTGGCTGGTCTGCGTGTCTTAGTGAATGAACTGCATGTATATGTCCGCGTCTGCGCTGTATGAGGACATTGACACATGAACTTCATCTCCAGAGTTGCTCTGAGAGTTTATTCAGAACATTTTACCGAGTGAAGCTATCAAATAGACTTAAAAATAAACGTCTTCCAACGACCTTTCAAAATGTAAGTCTGGTTAACTACAGTAGTTTTAAGTGGATAAATATATTACTATTTTATATTAAAACATGAAAACTAATTTAGGTAAACTAAACGCACAAGTATAAGCTGAAATTAGTTGTTTGCCTTTGAAAGTAGTATTTTTATTTATGTTTCTTTCTTATATACTTGTATTATATTGCATTTTGAATGTAATATGGCAATGGAATGTACTAAAGGGTTTTAACTTTCACTGATATTAATGTATGCAGTTTCTGCAATAAATATGTTAATTTTTCTAAAAAAGGAAACAAATTAGTTCATTTTAAGACACCTGTCTTATTTTCTCTTGTATATTTAGAGTTGCTGTCCAATAAAGAAAAATAACATATTATCTGAATACTTAAATAATCAATGAAATAATTGGTAGATTTCTCGATTACTAAAATAATCGATACCTTACAGCCCTAATAGTAACATTACTGCTAGAAAAAGTGCAAACCCATTAGTCTAATCTAAATATAGACTTCATATTTCTAAATCAGGGTTTTTCATGGTTCAAAATGAAGTGTAGGTGGTGTTGTCCTTATCTTGTACACACACGCACCTGTAGACCTACCATACCTTTAAGTGGCTTAACCAAACATTTTACATATTAAAACTTAAATTTTTTATGAAAATAACAATTATTAAGTTTTATAAAATATATATTTTATTAAAGTATACGGAAATGTTTTTTAAATCAACTGGAGCTTTTTATCCAATTCAACCCACTTCTAAGCCCACAAAAGCCAACTAAATTAACCAGTCTTACTAAATTTGCAAAGCTCATTCCTGCGTTCTCTTGTGATTAACTGTGCTTTGAATGATTCACTTTTTTTTTTTAAATATTCGTTAATAACAGGAAAGTTTAAGCTGTTTAAAGGAATCGGTTCAAAGGAGTCATATGTTTGCGAGTTATATATCATAACGCTGATTCAAGAAGCCAACTGCACAGCTTAAAACATTATTCAATTATGTATGCCACGTTAAAGGTACAGTGTGTAGGAATTTGAAGGATTTATTCACCAAAATGTAATATATAATACAAAACTGTGGTGTGAGTAGTGAAGAAATACCTTACAAAATGAACCGAAATGTTTATATTACCTTACAATGAGCCATTTTATGTATATACACCGCGGGCACACCCTTACATGTAATATATCAAATTGCACAGCCATGTTTCTATAGTAGCACTACACGGACAAACTGAGCGCGTTTCGTAAAACCAAGGATGCACGGGACAATATTCTTCTTCTGCTGTGTTTTGAAGCAGCTTGCAAAGCCACTACATAGAAGGATTAGCAGAAGAAGACGAAGAACAATAACAAAATTCACTCGTCATGTTTTTTATTAGAAATAGAAACGGTTCTTTTGTTGCAGTTAGAAGTGAAATTTGCGCTAATGGCGGACCACACATACTCTGCACAAGAGCCGAGAGAGCGTCAATCTGTTGCAAAATACGATGCAGCAAGGCGAAGTCGAGACAAAAAACGAAAGAAAACCCGAATTAAGCTCATTATGTCTTTTTCCCAAATGGAGGGCACTGAAGCAGGAGAAGGGTTTGCTAAGCGACGCCGCAATTGCCAGTTTTCTGCTGGACCGGTAAGTTTGTCTAATTTCCGTTATATAAGTGAACTATTTGTTTGATAGCTTTAGCTAATAGATGAGGTGAGCATCAAGATGAGTCGCGTTTTTCCTTGTACATTTTTAGCACTTTGTAATTGTACTATAAGTCCTTGTTGCATGGCCTTGTGCAAATCAAGTTAGAAATCATGTTAACAATCGTAATTTGCATAAATCGGGTGTAAATTATATTATAATAATGCTTAGCTTTCACATCCTCTCTTGTGCGGTCCTCCCGGGTAACGTTAGCTCCTCTGCCCCTCTCGCCCTGCCTGCATCTCCGACACCCGTATCTCTCCAATCTCTTCCTCTCCCTCTTACTACCCATGTTAAATCCTCTGATTGACTCCGTGATGATGAGAAAAACGTCTGCTAAGACTTTCGCGGTTAGATTACACGCCTTTAGCATTAGCAAGCGGTTTCAATAGGCTGTAAGTTAGGAACCAAGTTACGGCGCCAAAAAATGCGATGTATAATAAGCGAATAAATCACTGACACAATGTTAAACAAGTAACAATAATATTCACTATAACGATTGGAGTAAATTATGAATTAAGTAACTTTTATTTATTTATTTTTCTTCGTAAATAAGACTCGTCACTTGACTTGCAAAGGTTACTCTCTGCTGTCTCAGACGACTGTTCTTCGCCTGTGAGACGTAGATTGCAATTATCAACACCACCGATAATGGCCGCTATCATTTACGGAACCCTTTTGTCCTGTGACGGCAACCGTAGCTTCTCTAATGGGAGGGAGAGGGGGGTGGCAGAGCTTTAGGTTGCAATTTCCAACTACGCCAATAGTGGCCTCTGTTACTTACATACAGAACCTTTAATTTAAGTAACCAAATCAACAAAAATTCACTTGAAAAGCCTAATAGGCTCTGGGATCAGTAGGAAATGCTGCTCGATCTAAAAGCAGTGCGAGTCTGAGTTGATTATACCGCGCATTTAAAAAAGCAACACCTGTCAAACATGAACATTATAAATATACTTTATTATCATGAAAATACATGAGGCGGCTTGAGGAACAGTGATAAAAACATCTCCTGAACTACGGGTTATGGACTTCTTCTGAAGTGCGTATTTGGAGTTTCTGCAAATGTATGTAGTGTCAATTTGTAAAGATTATCTTACATTTACATACATTTATTCATTTAGCAGACACTTTTATCCAAAGCGACTTGTAATAAGGAGAGCATATACCATTTTCAACACGTTAAATAGTACCGTTAGTTTTCAATGCCTTGCTACTATGAGGATCAAAGCTGGAGAAAGCAAGGGAGAGAATGAACAACAATAAAAAAAATTGACACATAGATTTTGATAGACAAAACGCGTGAACATCATAAACCTTTGTTAATCACAGAACTTATTCTTTGTGATCTTTCAAAAATCTATGGGAAAAATGCATAGGCTTTCGGTCGAGGGAACCACTGCAACTTACGTGTTGGCATTTAAAAACGCGTCATCTCCGCGGCTCCCTATAAAGCTCCTATTAACTCTTGTACTGCAACTCTTCAGTGCCTCACTGGGCTGATAACGAAACAGCGCCTCCCATGTGGCATAATGCCGCAACTGCAGTTACAAATGACAGTCTGTTGACAGAATACACTCAGTATTTTTTGTGAAGACACCTGACATCATTTTGGAAAGAGTCTGAGGTGGCACAAAATTTGACTGAAGTGGCTACCTCGAATTTCCCTGTAAATACTTTTCAAAGTTTGCACAAAAATGCCCTGTATCGTCACCACCATAGTTTGATCAAAATCAAAGAAGGGGCCACATAAAAATTGACAGCCCGCATTTGGCCTTCCAGACACCAATCAATAAGCCCTGCAGTAAGGATAAGTGATGGTGTGGTCTTTACTAACCCACTTTTTGATCTTGAACAGGACGACATCTACTTTTGTGATAAAATGTCTGTGAGAATCCCCTACACGATTGTCCATCCCCATGTGGCAGTCTCAAATGAAAAAGGACCTGAAGAAAAAACATGGAAGTCAGAAGAAGGATTTGTTTTTAAGAAGAGACATGAAAAATGTAGGAAGAAATAAAGAGAGGCTTCGCATTCCTCAAGTGCTGCCCACTTTAAGTTAGTAGTCAGACCTGTACGCATCATTTGATACCGGGAGGCTGCTATTCCCCAGAGAAGCTTCAGGCTGAGAATGATATAGAGAGAACCCGCCACACAGCATTGTGTCTTTGAACTCTCAAAAGGCAAGATGGAGAGAAACGGAAAGATGGGGGAGGTGGAGGAATAGGGCTCTTCTTAAGCTATGTATTGAAAATATGAGTTGCTGACCTTATTACTTCTCATCTCTGTGAAATAGGCCAGCAGCCACGTGGCTCCGCAGGTATAGGTGGGATTCGATTCAAAATGAGCTCTGTTCTCAAGGGGTTTGTGTGTGTGTGTGCACTGTGCAAGCAGGTAAACATTTGCGAGCACAGTGGATCTGTACTGTGTTCCATGGTAACTTAGACCACATGTTATCGGCTGTTTTATCAAGGGATGAGTTGAAGGGATAGTTCACATAAATATAAACATTTTGTTATTCATCCTGATATCGTTCAAAACGTTTATTTTATGCTTGCCTCTGTGGAACACAAAAGAAGATATTTTGAGAAATGTGTCTTACAATGGGAGTCAAAGGGGACAGTGTTTTTTGGTTACCAACTTCAAAAACTATTTTGTGTTCTGCAAAAGAAAGTCCTTTTTGGGGGTGAACTATCCCTTTAAGATGATCCTCTTTTTGATAACATAATTAAAAACCTTGGTTTTCCTTGATGCAAATTTCTGTGTTTCCTTTGCTCTTTATCTCTAACTGTCTCTCTGTATGTGAGCAAGGCAGAAAATGACTCCTGATCAAAACTTAATGATGGGGCTCAGGAATAGGGCTGCCTGACACAGATTGGGTCTCTGAGGCATTCAGAATTAATTTGTTGTACTCCGATGAGAACCTGTTTTACACTCGGTTATCCACACGCTAGAGATGAAAGCTTGGAAAGTGATTTCTGAATGGGGTATATGCACATGGGACGATGACGTACTTCCGGAAAAATATCAGCCAGCTAGGTTATTTCCGCTCTTAGTAAGAAAACGTTCAAATTTCGGCGAACCGACAGCACTACGGGTGAGCATTGTTAGGTGCCTCTGTGATCATGCCTCTGGTAGTGATGGAAATTTAAGGCAAAAATAATATTCGAAGATCGATGAGAACTATTCGAAGATTATTCGAAATTCGCACCCCTCCCCCACATGGACACATTTACAGAATTACACGGATATAAACGGAGAGAGAGGGACAATTTAAGCTTAAAATCCGTGACGACACACTGCTTTATTTATTATGGAATAGGCAATCTTACATCAAGCTATACATTAAGGTAACGCGCTGAAACATTAATATATTAACAACCAAATGACGGCACTTATTAACAGTACGTCGATCAGCATCAACCGCTCATAATGCTAGGACATTTCCTTGTATAATATGAGCATGCACATTTATACCAACTAAGGAACAGCAGTGTGATTGATCAAGAAAAATATAATAAAGCCAAAAAGTTTTTTGACCAGACTTAAAACGCATTAAAACATATTAACACAATGACGGCATTTATTAACAGTCCGGAACGATTTCATTAATTAATAGCTCAAAAGGCTTCTATTTCTATTGTCATGAAAAAGTTTCTCCAGTCTGGTAGTGATCGTTTTTCTAGACGGAACAGTAAACTCGGGCTGTACAAACTCCATAAGATTTTTAAACCCTCTCCTTCGAAAATCCAATCGGAAGCATACTCTTAGCGATCATTTTAGTAATTAAAGCGGTTATTTGCTCCGCCCGTTTGGCATCCTAATTGGTTGGTCTGACCATAAAATAGCAACTGATTGCTGACCTGTGGATGGACCTGCTGGGTGCTTCGCCCTCAAATGATTGTGCATCGTAGTTGTTGATCCATGATAAGCCAGCTATGCATTGCAGAGTTTGCACTGCACTTTATTCTCATTCATTTTATTAAAGGACCCCCACACAGAACTCATTTTTGACACCGTCACAATTTATCGTATCCGTTATGCCACGCGGGTCTACAGTGTGTGTAACTTCGTTAACAATTGTTGTGAGAAAATGTTTTCCTCTACTGTCTCTTGATTGACAGCCTTTAGGTTTAAGTCGCGTCGTTATTGGCAGCGCCACCCTTTGGTTACATGAACACGTTACGCGTGAAAACAGCGATTTTTTTTTTTTTTAAGATCGCACACACTATTCGAAATTCTATAATTAACAAAAAGAAATAGAATATTCGAAATTCGTGACTCATCCCTAGCCTCTAGTAAGTGCAAAAGTTCACTTTGCTTTATTTCATATTTGTTGATGTACCTTGAAGCAGATAGCATCCTGAAGTGAAACGCCCTTGTTACCTATGGTGCCAGATGTAACAGCCTGGCTGAGATTTTAGCTTAATTAATCTTTGATGCTTGTTATCTAAAAATTATTTCGGTTATGAGACTTTAGCCAGGGTTTTCATAGGGTCACAAATGTTTACATGCTGATCAATAATGCTTATGCTAAATTTGTAGATAAAAATGTTATGGTTCATAAAATATCACAAATCTGGTTGAAAGGTTGGAGAAATATAGCAAACAGTAAACAGAATGACAGATACACATACTTAAAAATTGCTGCATTTGTTTACCCTTGTGTGTCCATTTACCTCCTCTGCATTTTGTTTACTGTTGTGTGTCTGTTTGCCTGCTCTGCGTGTCTGCACAACTGTTGTTAAAACAAGCATGTGTCTTCTGAGCGGAAAGATATATCTTTTATATCCTCTAAAGATATTAGAGGATATAATGGCAAAAGATCAATTGTAGTGTGGAGTGATTCTCCGTTGTTTAGACGCGAGACTCAATTTAAACAACCCGAAATAGTCAAATGTTTTAAATGGTTTATTAGGCAATGTCTGTTGGCGGGCCGGATCCAGTTCTTCATCTGGACAATGGTCCGCCAATTGAGGATGACTGGTATAGTGCAATGCGAAGATTTCAGTCAGGTGATTGTGTTAGTTTGTGTTAAGTTTAAACACACAAAACTGATTGAAGGAAGCTGAGATATCTAAACACCTGCTCATGGTGGTTGTAATAAGATTAATGCTTGATTGTCTTGTCACACTCCCAAGTTCGGTTGAATTTCTTAGTCTTCTGTTACTATGGCAGTGGAATGTTGTGTCTATTATCCAAGACCAATGTTATTTCAGCAATTACAATTAGGGGTGGGAATCGTCTTGTCCCTCACGATTTGATTCAGAATGATTCACATTTGCGCTCAGAGTCAGACTAGTGTTGGAACTGAGTGCCCAGTAAAGCCATTCTTATTAACGTATTCTGCTGTCAGGCATAAAACATAAGTACATAATAGTAATAAAATGCGTGTCATTAGTGCTGTTTGTTAAACGACAGTAATTTCCGCGAATTGCCACATCGTATGACAAAATCATTATGCACATAAATTAAGAGCTTTTTTTTATCCAATATTTGTGTATGTATAAGTCACCCAGCGCGTCCGTCTGGCTATCAAACTGCATATTTATAGGAATATGTTCATGTTAAGTCTAAATAGTGACAGGATTTGGGAAACGCTATTCACGTTAATGTCTAGCTTTCGTTATCCCTCGGCTGCGTATAAACCTGAGTCTTGTTTTCCGGAAAATTAAATGACGAAAGTTCTGGTGGCAAACGCTGCATTTTTAGTTTTGTTTCAATAGAATACCATCTCCTCTGTGTGGGAGCTTTCGTCACCGTCATTTGGGGGAAAAATAAGCCTCTGGTTCACGTGCAGCCGAGGGATAACGGAAGCTAGACAGTAACGTTAATAGCGCTGTCAATATGGATATATCTCCTAAAAAAACGCCATCGATTCGCTTCAGAAGACCTTCGTTAAGAACACAGAGCTGTGTCAACAGTTCTTTAATCGATGGATGCACGTTTAGGACCTTCGCAAAATTGCCCCCCATTCTACTGCTTGGAAAGCCTTGAGGCGAGTAATACAAGAGGTAATCTTTTTTTGCCTCTGAAATATCCCGTGTTGGCAGGTAGTCTCCCGTTTTGCACACCTATCTACCGCCACCCCCCCCCCCCGTTTTGTTATTTCTCCTCTGAAACTCCTGTATTTCAATTATTTCTCCGTTGAAACTCATGTACCAATGGGAACTGGAACGCGTTCATGTGAATAGAGGGATGGCTCTGTGGCATGACCCACTGCCCATTTGCCCTCACAGGCCGAGATGCCCTTTGATAATGAAATTGAACGGTAGCCAAAGCGGAGTAGTATGCGCACATCTCCCCTAAAAACTTTCTCTTATTACACTGCTAAAGGTCTGCATATTCCACTCCGCGTTTTTCATTTAACGCTCCTTACAGTCTGTGTCCACTCACGGGAGACAACCGATCGTTCCATCGACACGTATCCTAGATGCAGTGTCTACAGCTAGTGCTTGTCACATGTCTATTGTGCATTTTGTGTACACAGCGCTCACACATACGAACAGCCGCTCAGAAGAATGACGCTCTTAATTTGCGACTTAGGCGGAGATACTTAACCATTCAACTGTGTGGTTACCCTCACCACAGTTGATGGTGACAGTGACAATGCTCGTTGCCATAAGTGTAACAAAACCTTTGCTTGTAAGGGTGGAAACACAGTAATCCGTCAAAGCACCTGTCAAAAGTGCATCATGTACAGAGAGAGATGCACTGTTTATGACTGCTTAGCCCAATCTAGTTCATCTCTTGATGCCCTAAGGATTAAGAAAGAATTAATGAAAAATATAATTTATTTTGTTGTAAATTGTTTATTTGATGTATTTTGAATTATTTGTTAATTATGTTAATTTTTATAAAGCAATGTTAATTCTGTTCCTAATTTGTTTCTTTTTATATCAAAAAGTAGCGATAAGAATACCGTTGAAGTACTGGACAGATACGCAGTGTAGATAAGAGTAGTAATACCGTTAAAATCTTAACAACACCCATCCCTAGACACCAGGTTGGAGGGTGTACTAGAGCGGTTAAAGATGTCGCATTGTGCTTGCCGCATTTTACTTTCACTTTTGTATAAACGGCAATTCAGGAGCGACAATTGCTTGAATTAATGGTGGATTTAATATATTTTCTAAAGAGTAAGTAGCATATGATTTTTAAGGTCCTACTTTGGTTTATGGATTGTCCAACAACAAGTTTATGTACATAGGTGTAAAAACAATATTATGTCATAATAATAGGTAATTATTCTTACCTTACTTCTTGACTGACTCTCAAATGATTCGTTTCGCGATTCCTCCGTCTTATCCCCTCCTATCCGCTAGCCTAGTGTCATGTGATTGGTCAGATGGTGTAGTCTGCTGTGATTGGTCAAACACGTTTGTAACGAGCAAGGTGGGGAAGAGAGCCCTGAGGGAATGACGCGAGTGATGAGTGTCAGCTGTGTTGCAAGGGTATCGCATCTCTTTGGAGGAGATCAGAAGCATAACAGGACGATCGACCGGAGTGTCTGACAAGAGAGGACCAGGCCTAGATTTTATGTCAAGGTTTATTATGGTTGTGTGGCCAGCAGTCAACTGTGCGGGAGCTGCCGGCATTTTACTTTCTTTATGTGGTTTGTTTATTTTTTATTAAAAGTTGTTGAACGTTCGCCTGTGACCGCCTCCTTCCCATTCCTTGAGCTTGTTACTGCGTTCATCATGTCCATCATTGCTGGATTATGGTTTACAGGTTATAAATTATATACGGTGTATAGAGATGGCGGGGATTTTACCTTACCAGTTTGAGCCCTAGTCTGACGAAGAAACATCCGAAGACGATAGTAGATAATAGATAGACGATAATAGATTGAACACTTAAATTAAATTAGCCGAGTTCATATCTAGATAAACAAACTGTAATTCCCCAGAAATAACGGTACATGTTAATGTTAGCGTTATATGCATTAGCTAAACACAGACATAAGGTACATAAATATTTCTTGAAATTCAGACAAAAATAAATAGTAACACTTACAAGCTGTGATTCGGTGGAGCTAACAGGTCCAAATAGGGTTGGTATTTCCCCCATCTTTCAAGGATAGTCTTTTAACATATCCTGCAGTGAACGTGCCAAGATTATTGAAGCAATCTTCGGTGAAATGACGTGCGCACAGTATAACCCTGGGGTTATACTCCTTTGGTGTCATTTGAAAATGAATTGTAACCTTTGTTTCCTCAGAAGTTCTTCCTTTGGTAGTTTAAAAAAGATGCACTTAGTTTCACAACTTAGAACACAGGTTTTAAACAGCACACTCATCACGAATAAGGAACAGTGTTTTGGGGGAGGAGAGTGAAGTTTTCGCAACAGTCCCAGCGAAACGTAGGCGTTTTGTCTTGTGACGTAGATTTGCGGTGGTACTAGTTCACGTCTCGTTTGCGTGATTCAGAGTCAACTCCCTTTTTTACAAGCCAATAACTTTATTTTTTCACCTTTGGGCTTACACTTGGTAGACTGCTTATTTTCAAACACGGCAACATAACACACTGGATGAAATGTAATTTTCATGATCTAATAGTAATTACTCTTAAATAGAATCACACAAAACAACAAATAAATGTTAATGATGTTTGCTTATATTAAACACAGACCTTACGAAAACGAATAATCACTGCACACACCATGCAAAAAATAAGAAACAAATATAAAAAACCTTACCATTATATAGGTTGTCTTTAACCAAACATATAATCAGACACACATCAAGCAAAAAAATTTAATTAGCCTAATTAAGAAACAAAAAATAATACAACTTTTACATTAGATAAACTGCCTGTATTAACAAAACAAGTAGCCTAATCACGGCACACACTCTGCAACAAACAAAGAATTTTTTTTAGAAAAAAATAACTAAATGAAAAACGTTTGTTAAAGGGGTCATTTGATTGGGCAAAAATGAATATTATTGTTTGCTTTAGATGTAATACAATGTGTATACAAGGCGTTTCAGGCAGGTCTGGGATCGCATTCGCTTTTAGATAGAATGCATCTTTTTTCCGACGCTTACATTTTTGCAATTTTATGTGTCTTAATACATGCATGGGCAACTTATAACAAACCGAAGACACAGGAAAAACAAATTTCCGCCGTATGACTCCTTTAAACAAATGGCAAAGCACTGGCTTTTTTAAATTGGAACAAACAGAATATGAAAAACTTCACTGGCTCTTGATGACAATCGGCACTTCACTCTCCTTACATGATGAATAAAATCTATCTCCTGCTGCCAATGTTTGCTGCAATACTTGTTCCGCTTACACTGAATACAGCAGATGCGTTCAGATGCGGAATTGTAGCCAGGTCTTTAAATAAACTACCGGTAAGTGATTTTTTACTCTAAACATTTAAGATTAATGTTGGGGTGGGGGTCGGTGTCAAGGTGGACAAGTGATGTAATCGGTAGGCGGGTGGACACCATGCATCACCGGAGACACCGACTATCGCAACAAGCCTACTAGGTAGGCTGTCCCCACTCTCTCTGCCTGCATTTTTTTGCATAACTGTCAACATTCCTGTTTTTCACACCCATTTGGCGCCTGGCTGTCTCCCAGGTTTTGGTAATGTAAATGTTGCATTTGGCACCGTGGCTAGAAAATCAGCACAAACTTTCCTTTTATCAAGCTGATCCACAATCATCTGCTTATCTGTCCCTTTGTAATCGCACATTTTTTCTCATATGGTACCTGGTGCTGCAAGACGAAGTGGACTCACACGCCTTCCTGGTTTTTGCCGCTCACTTGTACGGTGTCTCTGAATTGTCAAAATACCACTCAAAATGCTTGCTTCTGATACGAAAATGCAGAAAATCTAACACAGTCCAAATGTTTTATTTGGACGGACAAAAATATCGGAGACAGTGTGAAATGTGATAGACACAACGTGAGGTCGTATTTATTTTTTAACATGTGAAAATTTCGGACACAAATTGTGCAATTACCTTAAGCGTTTTTTTTTTTATTCTGCCTTATTAAACTTGATGAGACCGCTTTCATCTTTTAACATCACAGAAGCTGTTGTTGTTTCACTTTCTATGCCTTAACAAAAAGCGTGTTTTGAAACAAGAGTTGTGTTCTGCAGACAACTCTGAATATAACAGGTAATAGGTAATATAGAGATTTTCTAATATTTCCGGTTCTGTGACCATAAGAAGTTCGTGCAAATAATAACTACATTATGCAAACACAGGTAAATCCATCCATCCATGTAAATACAAAAAAAAACAGTCTGCTAACTAATAAACAAACAACCAAACTATGGGACACGTAAAGGGACAAACTGCTCAAACTTTTGAAACTGCGTTTAGATGCATTTCATGTCTGACGTTGAGATCTCCGGCAAAATGTAAATATTACCTTAAAATGATACCTTGCAGATATACCATTCATGAATAAATGTCCCTGTGAGCTGCAGAGGGGTGCCTTATTTGCCCACCACAACACCCACGCAACCCACATCATACCTCCATCCCCCCTCCTCACCCGGTCCTGTGACTCCCGGATTTGGTACCCAAATGTTGACAGGTATGATTAATGTTTGCTGGATGAGATGATTTTTAGAGGGAGCTTATCTAATGGCAACATTTATTCCAAAGAGTATCACACATATAGCTTGGTGGGATGTTGTAGGTGGGTTCACATAATCGGTGGAAATGATGAAGTTACTCATGAAAAGCATTTCCTATGGATTGAGCTGAGCATGTTAATGCAGCCACACTTAGATTTGCCCAGTTCTGACTTGGTCTTAGTTGGGTTAATTGGTTCAAACAAATGTTGACATGCTCCAAATTGCATTTTTGACATTATGAGGCTTCCATGAAATTAGTGTTTACTGCAGCTTTGAGAGAGAGAGAGAGAGAGAGAGAGAGAGAGAGAGAGAGAGAGAGAGAGAGAGAGAGAGAGAGAGAGAGAGAGAGAGAGAGAGAGAGAGAGAGAGAGAGAGAGAGAGAGAGAGAGAGAGAGAGAGAGAGAGAGAGAGAGAGAGAGAGAGAGAGAGAGAGAGAGATTTGTAGGGGAATCCATTATAGTAGAGCGTTACTGTAGACATGGTCTAATGTATGCGGTATGTTGTTGTTTACGGTCATTAATAGCGCACTTTACTCTCTTGCCAACGAAAGGAACCATTAGTGCCCACATCTTTCCACCTCACACATGCCGCCGTTTGCAAACTAGCATTTAACAAAATGCACTTCAGTATTACTTTCCATTGATTACTGATCTTATCCTGTAAAGAATGAAGTACAATGTTAATGTCTACATTATATATACCTCCTAAGCTAATGAGGCACTATAATACAAAATATTTTCAGTAATTATTGTTAAAACATGAGTTAAAGGTCAAGTGTTTAACATTTTGCAGGTGGGGTTGCAAATTGCAACCAACGGCTCACTCCACCCCTTCCTTTCGAAGAACTACGTTGGTTGACACCAGTTTAAGATGTTGTCAAATTTACGAAACACACACTTTAGAGCGGTTTGTCTGTTTAGGGCTACTTTAGAAACAACATGGAGAATTCCATCTAAGGGTACCCGCAGTGTATGTAGATAGAAATAGCTCATTCTAAGGTTATAAAAACATAATGCTTTATTATGTAAGGCCTTTATACACTTCTGAAGACATAGTTATGTATATTATATTGCATTTCTGTCAATAGATTCTCCAAAAAAATACACACAGCACCTTTAATTAGTTTAAACCCAATGCAGTTCATGGGGTGTCGGTTTTTAGTGGCGCAATGAGCAATAGGTACTATACTCTATATGCAAATAAGTGAGATTCACTTAGTAGTTTTATTTCCTGGTTATGACTTCCCCACCGAGTCTGACTGTCACATGGCAAACATTTTGGACTGTGAACAATCGGTGAACTGCTGTGAGATAACCAATGTCGTTTGTGTCACTGTATCCACCTGACCTCTTTTCTTTACAATCATCTAATGCTACCTCTGTAGTATAGGTTGCACCGTTGATTCACAAGCCTTGATCTTCGGTGTCCACCCTTATTTGTGTGTAATTATATGTATGTTATATGATCTGTGTATGGCTTGGGAAAGTGTTCCTCTGCCCCCTAATTTGTCCGATGTTCGTAAGAAAAAAATATTATTATGCTAGTTTTCAGCTCGTTTCAGGTCAGACTTGAATAAAAGTAATGACTTGCAGTTCAGTAAGGGAGTCAGATGTTAAGTCATTAAGAGCTCTGATGGATTCAAACCCATATTCCTAGACTTCAGAACTGTAGATTTGACAGCGACATTGCAGGAGATTATACAAAGATATTCTGTGTTTTTGTTGCCTTGCAATTTATGAAATCTGATAAATGTCCTAGCAGTAAAATCTCCAGCGTTTTTGTTCACTTTGACTGAAGATTGGTGAAAACTCAAGCTATTCATGTTTGTAAATGTTGCGTAAAGTAGACATGAGATTTGCATCCTTTCTGTTTTTGCCATTCTCTATTGAATTTGTTGTAGGTTGGGTTCACTTCATAAACATGTTTAAGACAATTATGAAATTACTTTGAGAACTTATTTCTTGGAAGTATCTTACTGTGATCCCTGCCTGTGTATCCTTAGCCTCATGTATTATTATATATTTTTTTAATACATTTTAGGTAGTCCTTTCTTACCTGATATTTCATTGTACCCCTGCAGAGAGGAGGAGGAGAGCCTTCGTGACAAGATCCGAGCGGATCACGAGCGAGCTTTACAGGAAGCCAAGGAGAAGCTCCGAAAGTCCAAAGAGGAGCTGAAGGCGGAGATCCAGACAGAGAAGACCAAGGTGGCTGAGGACCTGAAAAAGAAAGATGGGCCCAAACCACTGCCACCAGTACCCATGCCCAAACTCGTGGGGGTCAACGATGGTGACCCAGGAGACCCTGATAACAAGGAAAAGAGGGATAAAATCAGAGAGGTGAGAGATGTGTGTTTTGTCATGGCTCAAGAAGGTATATTTGCTTGTATTTGAGTATATAGGGTTAGGAACTGCGTTATTTGCTCTAGATATGTTTATTTGTTTCTTTCTCAGTTGATTACTTCATTCCTTTTTTATATTAACTGTTTTGGCCCATTTCACCTTGGTTGCATGAGAATCAAAAGCGGGTTCTCTTCAGGTATAATTGTCATCTTTTGAAAATGGGATCCTATCCTGAATGACAATAACTTTTATAATTACACCCGCTGACAGATTTGTGCCTGACTGGGAACAGAATGTCTTAAGAACACTATGACTATTGCTGACGTAATGCACTTTCGACTGTTCCAACAGACTCGAATGTACAACAGACCGTTTTGTGAAGCAAAACTGACACATGTCAATCTGTTCTTAAATGAAGCTGAAGGGGGTGGGAAACCTGTTATTAGTTATGTTTGCCAAGCGAGCATCACTATTACTTAGACCTAGGGAGGTGTTCAGATTCCAGTCAGTGTTGGGTAAGTACTCTGAAAAGTTATTAATTACTATTTACTCATTACATATTCAATAGTGTAATTAGATTACTGTCCAAATTACTCCAAAAAGTATCAAGTTACTCATTACTAATTACTTTCTATATCCTACAATGACCTTGATTAGTTAAGTGATTCAAGGATAGACATGAAACGGCTTATTTAATTCATTCAAATAAATAATAATATTAACTGACCAAAGTAATACAAATGTGAGCACAGATTTTAAAGTAAGACTTTGAATTTTGATGTCAATTACACTATTGCACACGCATATATTTCACAAAGTATTTAGTTTAAGTACATCAAAAGTAACTGTTATTAAATTACAGAAAACATATGAGTAATCCCTTACTTTACTTTTTCAAGGGAAAAGTAATTAAAATTCAGTAACTAATTACTTAGTAACTAGTTACACCCAACACTGATTACAGTGTAACTCCAAGTAACTCGATTTGTGCTACAGACACAAATGATTTATATTTTACCAAATATCAGAGACTCTTGACCTTCAAAACTCTCCAGCAACCACTCAGAATGCATTTGCATGTACATTGGGGCGCCCATCCAACCAACCACTAGCACTTTGTGCTACTTTGTGAGTTAAGCACTACTTGCATATTCCTCAAATGTAAAAATCTAGTTGTTTAATTTTTGTGATCATGTTTTGCTTGGGAATGACACTGTAAGACCTCTTAATGGCCTGTGGACTGCAGATGATGAGTCAGTACTGTTAGCAGTAATGTTCCATTGGCTCGCTATTATATTAATTGCTGCTTGCCTCTAATGAACCCCTCAAACTGGAAAAAAAATATTTTTCTTTTGCGTCATTTTGGTGATTTTGGGAATAACATTTTTGTGTGTAATTGGTAGTGAAAGTTACATTCCAGAAGTAATGAGTGTCATTTGGTGTGAAGCTGAGGCAAATGTATTGTTGGAGCTTTTAAATAGTGGTAACATAAAAAACTCCTTTGAATCAACAGTGGGCAGAGCCATCTGCTTCATTGTAGCTCTTTATAACCTGCAGAATCTTATGGCATGCCAGCTAGTCACAACGGTATAGGGAAGACGAGAGACAATTTGTACATTAAGCACCTTTTTCTAAGAGGCAAATGATGCCTCACAGCAGGGCTATCTGCTGTTCACTCGAGGCTTAACCCTGTTTTTTAATTCTTGATGCGTGTGTGTCCTGACACTTTTCTGTCAGTTAAATATGATGTAAACCGGACAGTTTTTATATTGCATGTTTAGTGTATTTCAGAACCACAGAGAAGAGCTGTTTTACTAAAACATACCTTTATCTCTATGCATTTATGCTTAGGTGTTTTCGTGTTGGACATAGCTTGTGCTTTACCATCAAAATCTGCTTGCATTAAAGAGATAGTTCACCCAAAAATGAAAATTCCATATTGACCTCTTAACTGTTGATTGTATTTGTTGTCTTTCAAGAGAGCTTTAGCTCATTAAGCGCAGTGCTTACTTCATTTAGCTGGTGGAGTCCAACTGGGAAAGATGCTCTCATAATAACTTTCTCTGTTGCTACAATAGCTTATCTTGCTTGCTTCGGCAAAGACTGTCTGCTGGTATTGCTGTCTAATGCAACCTATATCAAAAATTTCTGGTTTTCAAA
The DNA here is from genome assembly GCA_029783895.1 of Triplophysa bombifrons. NCBI lineage: Eukaryota > Metazoa > Chordata > Actinopteri > Cypriniformes > Nemacheilidae > Triplophysa > Triplophysa bombifrons. The sequence goes on along the minus strand of CM056456.1, from coordinate 15,414,302 downwards.
TTTTTGTGTTATTGAACTTGTCTCAATGACTGTTTCTCAATACGCGTTCAGCAATCTTGTGTTCTCGCTAGGGTAGGGCGATGTCTACCAAATTGGCATCGGACAATGCCTAAAGTGAACATGGCGATGGACAATGACATCGGGGGGCATGGCCAGTGTAGGCTGTGTGTGTGTGTGATAAGTCAACTGCGCGGGTCAAGCGGCAACGATGTTTCCCGCTGCCATTGCGGATGCGCACAGTTCAGGTTGTCATTGACAAGTTTACACACACAACGTGAGCGCATTACTATGATTCCCTTGCTTGCGTTAATTTTCTACGTCCATCTTTCGTCTTGCGCACACAGGCGTCGTGCAGCTTCCAAATCATACTCCACTGCGGATAAGCATGAATGGACAAACTCGACATGTGCATTACGCATACGCGGACTGTATGTGTGAACGACCGCGGACCCTCCTGTTGACAAAAATTGCGTTCAAATTCAGTGTAATTCATTGTCATGAAAGGCAATCACAATGCCGGCCCAACATCGTGATGGCTGTCAGAGAGCGCATGGAGGTACGCACGGATGTGTTCTTGACATCAAGGATGCAACGTATGCTTGTGTGTACCAAACCCGCCTGAAGTCCCAAAGTCATTCCAGCGCATCCATCCGAGTCCATTCTTTGCGTTCTTGGAATTGAGAAATGGCAAAGTGTGGATTGTCTTTGAAGCAAACATACTGTACTGTAGATGGGATGCTGTGCTTCCTTAAGCTTCTTGTTGGGTAACAAGAAGGTACCTAAGGGCAGCACATTTGTAAATATTTTTAAATAGCTTTTGCATCTGTACTGTAAGGTTGTGGGTTCGATCCCAGGGGATTGCAAATACCTATGTAAAATGTATAGGATAAAGCACTGTAAGTCGCTTTGGATAAAAGCGTCTGCCAAATGCCTAAATGTAAATGTAAATCTGTACTGCACCTTCCAAAGCCTTGATAATCTAACACTATAAGGATATATTCACATTTGGCTTCTTTTTTTGACAAGAAGTTGACAATAGTGCTCTTTTGGTAAAAAAAAAAACCTTGCAGTGTTTTGGTTACAAATTCTCCATGGCTCTGTGCGAAAACCTAGGCAGCTGACTTGTTGCCGTGCTACCCAATCATGTATTAAAACTAATGGAACTATGTGCGCACCCATTGCCAACAAAACGCAGACATATGACTCCGTTTCACTTACCTTGTGCAGTTCATGTTCATGTCCTGCATCTTTTAGCGCGGTGACGCTACTATGTCATACGTCCATCTCGTTTTTTGACAATTTGACCATGTTTAACACTTAATATTGTTAATAATTCAGAATGCATGAAACACCATTGCATGCCCCGTTTAATGCTAAATTGTAAATTAAATGCAGGAGAATTCTCATTAAAGCTACAAATCACATTGATTTCCTCTTTTCTTTTATTCTTTGATTTACATTAGTGACAAAAGAGACAGGAGTAGGTTTAAGAATGCGGCCCTCTGCCCCTCTGTGCATGTTTGACGCCTTTCCCATTTTCACAACTCTTTGCATTCATTTAAGACTTTAGTTAACACATTGAAGTCTGTTTAGGAAAATACTAGATTAAACAGGCTTTTATAAACTTGCATTTTTTTATTCATTCAAGCACGAAAGAGACTTAATACTGTCGAGTTGCGTTTTGCTGCGTCCCACAGCGCTGTCTATCTACACTGAATTAGTCAAAGCTATATTTTTAAATGGTTTAAAGGCCTTTACATGAATAAGAGCATGATTATATAATGTAACGCTAGACAAAGGATGACAAAACAAACGTATGCTGCTTTAAATATTTTAACCTTTTAATCTGAAAAAAATGTATTGCATGCTTTAACGCGTTAACGTTGGCAGCCCTGTTTATTAGTATATATGCTTGTATTTCTAAAGCAAAGATGTATGAGATGGTAGGAATAGTTTGTAACATTTTTTAGCGTCTGATGTTGCATCTCTTTCACTTTCTCTTTCAGTGTGCCTTAAGCGCAAGTTATAGTCATGCGTAGGACATACGCCGTAACCTACGGCGTAGCTTACGCAGAGCCCCGTACCCTACGCCGTAGTCTGACGCGTACCTCTCCAAAAATGTAACGTGTCGACTCAACGGGGACCGTACGCGGACCGCAAGCGCAGTGATTGGTCTGTTTGAACCCCTCCCTCAGGTCAAAAAACTCTGCGATGGCATCAATTTACTTAAACGCATTTCTGAAAGAATTATCTAAAAAAAATGATTCGTTCATCTGTAGCTTACATCTCCAGCTGCAACCAAAGTCACCGCTTACTTGCCGCTATCACTGCTATAATGCTTCTCAAATGAGCTCATTCTTCTTCGGCTCTGTCTTGGTTACACAAGTAACACGTGCGTGGGCACGGACGCCTAGAGGTCATTGCCTGTCGACGTGGACAACGATGCAGAAGTGTAAATGAAAACCGACACGTAACCGTAGCCTCTACGCCGTAGGTCCTACGAAGAACAAAAAATCGGGGCTTTACTGTTGATAGGTTTTCTATTTTTGCATTTCATGTGATTTAACCCGACCTAGTGTAACTCCATAAACTTTCAGTTCTCCATACGCTTCTTTAAGTCTCATTTTTACACAGTTCTCTAAATCTAGTTGCTTATGATACTCAATTATAAACTTACATGTATATTCATTTGTCTGAGGGGTTCTCAAGACAGGCAGTTCATTCCTCCCCAGCACTCAAACATTACAGGGTTTATGGACAGTTTATGTGTGATTTCTGTCAGGGTTCAGTGTGTGTTTCTTACCAGTAGATTTGCTTGGTCTGTTAGTGATTTGCCTGGTCAAAGCATACAGTAAGGTATGATATGCCAGACACTAGTGTTGTCACGATACTGGAATTTCTAACTTTGATTCAATACCTAAAAAAAAATGATATTCGATACCATTTTCAATACCACAGGGAATAAACTGCTACTTTACTTTTATTTAAATTTAAATTGAACAAGACTAGACAATGGTATATATTTACATTATTTACTAATTGTTAATCTAATGTTAATTTTACTAATTGATTTACTATTTACCCCGTGACCCGAGGTAGTTCGGATAAGCGGTAGAGAATGGAATGGAATGGATTTACTATTTAAAATTTAAGTTATATTTGTCAGTATTAATGGACCAGAGTTTACATAAATAGTTGAGAGATTAAGAAAGAGATTAAGAAAGAGATTAATAAATACTCAAGGAAAGTCAGATTTCTTTTTTATAGCGCTACAAAAACAAAAGAAAAACACTTGTTAGCCAAACATAAGTTAAATAAAGATATAACCTTAAAAAGTAGTAGTATAACATACACTGGAAAGCTTTACGTAACATCTCGCGAGACCTAAGCAAAAATTCTCATGATTCATATCCAGAACATGATGCATGATGGGATATGGGCTATTCCTTCCTGTCGCGTACACTCATTCTCAAGTGGCCAAGACTTTTCTAACATTAACACTTTTTAACTCTCAAACGAGTCAAGTCTGTGAGTGGAGGCGGGGCTCTGCTGTCACTGCGTTCACGTGCAGTGTGTGTCAACTCACGGTCAGAAAAAAAGAGATAGCGCGGGAACGGTATAGATACATGGGGGCATGCGTATTGGAACCGTTTCAGGTTTTTCAGTATCGATACGTATCTAAATATCTATATTTTTAACAACACTACCAGACACCCAATAGCAGCAGTGTTCAATTTGTTGAACAGCTGTGTACAGTTGTTCAATTTAATGAATGAGTCTGTGTATTAGATACGATTTTTTTTGTGAATTATTCGATCCTTTTCACTGACCTGGTCTGAATGTTGCAGTCTATTCCTTATAACGACTTCAAAAGAGGATCTTGCCAGCCCTGGTCCCTATTCATTTTCATTATATAAACTAAAAGTAACCAGTTTCATTCAGAAACTCACCTGTGGAAAGATTTTGAAAGAAAATTGAATAGTTTTGGACAGCAACTCTTGGCACCTGCAATAGTTTAATTCAGATTTATTTATATAGCGCTTTTCACAATGTGTGTTGTTCCAATGCAGCTTTACAGGAGAAAATAAGAAAAACTGAAAAACACAGAAAAGGAATAACACAGCATAGGGCGTAGTGTCTATAGAACAACCAAGATCATTCTAGTAAATAATATTTAAAAAATGCAGTCTCCCGGTGAGCAGGCCAACACGACCCTGTGAAGAGGATCCCAAACTCCCATGATAAATTAATGGAGAAAATAAAACCTCAGGAGAAATAAGTCTCCCCACTGACGTGTCACAGCTGCACTCTGTGACTTTGATTGAAAGTTACGGAGTAAATGTTTTTGAAAAATACGGAGAGCTTATTAGTCATGGTTTAGGAAATGTCATTTGTTGCAACTGTTTAGGTCTAATTTTGTCTTATTTTTTGTCAACCGAGGAGTTATAAGCAGTGAAAATAGTAATGACATAATGTAACTGAGGGCAGCTATAACTTCAAACTGCTGTCATGTAATGTAATTTAAGCATCAAATACTAAGTATTGTAAATTTAGCATTAATGTGACAAGCAGTCTGTCTTTGCTCTTGGTTGGGGATAGAATTGCCTGAGCTGGAGCTGGGATGGTCAGTCAGTCATGGCACTGGATGTTCAACTGGAGTTAGAGTAATCTCTAGTTAGGGATGGGCATATGACGTTCATCTGGGCCTGATGTAATCTCTGGGCATCCCGAGCCGGGAGAGGAAGGCAGAAAGGGAACAATTAGTGCAGCTTCTGATCATTATTATTTTTTATTATTTAGAATATTATGCATTTAGTGAATGCTTGGCTGAAAAGATGTGTCTTTAATCTAGATTTCAATTGGGAGAGTGTGTCTGTCCCTCGAATAGAAGAGTTTAGCCACACAATGTGTAAACTGGTTCACATCCCATCAGACCAATTAGCCAACGATTATGGTTGCTGTGAGAATGCAAGTTTTCTGCTTCTCTGTTATTGTAAGTATTGTTGGCAAGGTCGCTGTGAGCGCTGCAGGGTGCCTGATACCTGAAGAGCATCAGAAGGCAGGTTCATGGTTGCGCATATGTTCAGGAGATGAAATGGGGAAAAGGTGAATGTGTGCATAGCAGTCAAGGTCACATAGGCAAGAATTCTGCATTTGTGTAGAGCGGTCACAGAAAGTAAGCGAAACGTAAGGATCATCTGCTTGACACAGCAGCTCTGTTCCAGAACCCAGCAAGCTGCATTCTACCAACATGTGCAGATCAGTGTAATGGCAACAGTCTTTTTGAAATGAAACATCATAAATTAGTTCAATGCATTACATAGGGAGCAACTTAATGCATCATGCAGGTAGTGCTCCCCACGTGAAGCAAATGGGAAAGGTTTATATCATACTGATTGGTCAGATGTCAATATTTGGTTGTTTAAATACCCATGTCAAGCCTACATTTTTTTAAAGCTTTTTTGTGTTTTTAAAGCATAGTTTTTTATGGTCAGGTAAGTGAATTGTCACATCCATAACGGAATTGTTACATCCAGATATTTTTTTATATAGTAACTGTTTTATGTTCTGTAAAGAGCCATCCCTTCTTCAATTTGTATCTTATTATTGCTTCTGTTTTGTACATTTGATTTCACAGAAATTCTACAAAGTATGTTGTCTCTCAAAAAGGTGCGTCTTTTTCTGCCCCATGCATAACTCATTAATTTTCCATCTTTTAAAATAGAAATCCTATGCATAAACTGATCTTTTTCTGATGTCTGGACTCATCAGGGGTTATTATTAACCATATAAACAGATGGTAAAGAATACATGTTTCAGGTTGACTGAAATGTTGCTTCCCTCCATAATTCTGAATTGCCCAGGATGCATAAATAAATATACTAGTCTTACTTTTACATTTAGCAAAAAAATGTGTATGGTAATATTTATTGAATTATATTTATACCTTTCATTTTTGTATGCAATTATATATTTATCCAAGCTCACCACAATGTATTGTGGGATGGAACATTCCAGTGTGTTTTAAAATATATGCAGTGCTAACCTAGAATTGGATTAAAAGGATTAAAGCATAATTAACATATTATTTATTTACATCATATAGGTTATGGAACAAGGCACAGCTAACATCATATCCCACATTACATGAGAACAAAGCACAAGAAATCACCTGACAACATTAAGGTGTAATTCTTTTAGCACTCAAGAGAGTACGCTTTTTTAACACTGGGGACTTGAACACCAATTTAATAAGTTCAATGTTAGGTGGATATTAACTTGGCAAATAGTAGTGCAGTAATGTCTGGGTGTGACTTTTTTGTTTGCCTAAAGGCTCTCTCTCCCTAGTCTCTGTGTCAAGACTGCTCTTAAAGCCAATTTATTACCCATGCTGGCCTCTAATCCATCGTCACATAATTCATGCGGGTGAGATGGAATTCTGTCTGTATGTCCGGTGTAAAGTTATAGCACTATAACCTGCAGATCTTAAACAGAATGGAAGGAGTTCAGACACAGTGACAAGAGGCAACTGCCAATTGTGGTCATAATGTCATGGACTCTCATAGTGGCAGCAGCGTTATTATTTGACCTCTGTGGATTCAACACAGTCTCTCTGCATAGATAGATTTATTAATGCACCAAAAATGCCTGATGGGGGTTTAATACTAATTAATGTAACACCGTAGAGGGCATTGTCACTGTGTAAGTGTTTGGTCTTGGTTGTTGTAAAAGGAGTATCTTCCAGCACTGCGGTAATAAATATATAATAGTGAGGTTACGAATTGCAGCTAGCGGCTAACTCATTCACTCGCCCCTCCCTTTCGAAGCACTACGGTGGCTGACACAGGACAATGACATTGTCTCATTTTTTCTTCTTTTCTTCTGCTCTGTAGAGCAGTTTGTCCGTTAACTCTTTCACCGCCATTGATGAGTTATCTCGTCATTTAGAAGAAAAATGCTTCCTCACCAAAGACGAGTTATTACGGCAATCAGTTTTGTACTATTGTACAGCAGGTGGCGCTGTTACACACCACTGGGAAAAAGTACAGAATCCCAGAACCTAGAACGTATATGTTTTAGCGTTTTTTAATGATTGTTCTGAGCGGAATCTTTGACAAAAAACGCTAATTATCTCAGGTGTTTAATCAAAATGATGCATTTTTGAAGAAACCTACCCACATCTACAGAGTGATAAAAAACGACAAATGAAAATAGAAGAACACGGTTTCTTTTGTTTTAAAGCTGTGACTCTGTTATTTCATTTGACATATTGTTTGTACATATATTCTTTACAGATAATTTACTGGGAGCCATTAAATTTGGGTGAAAATGTTAAAAAACGCTGCCGTAGGCTGGCAACTTTTTTTTTTAAAGGCTGGCGGCGAATGAGTTAAATGGGGACACTGCCCTTTATGTTTCTCACACGCACACACACACAAATGTGTTTAGAGCTTTAGTTTAAATTTAAAGTTAAAGGAACAAGTAACTCTTTAAGTAAAAATTTACGTTTAGTTGGTTCTCACATTTGTGATGAAATATCACAAATGAGACTCCAGGCTGTTCACTAAAGATCATTTTGACATTGTCAAACAGCGGTGAAAAATGCATTGTACTATAACAGGCAAATTCTACACCATCAGGTTAGTTGGTCAGGATTGTGTTTCTAACATTTGGGCCCAGTACTGAAGTCTTCAAAAACCAAACAACGGTTTTGCATCAGGCTTGGATATCTGTTTGTTTAGTTGCTCACATCTCTGATTGGGGAAAACGGCACCTAAACAAACACAAGCTTTCTCAAATTTGTATGCCAAACAAAAGCTGCAGCTTGAAAGCAACCATAGATTGAGCTGGCACAACCACACTTGTTTTTTGCATTCTCTGTTCCCCTTCTGCATTTATATTTTTAGAGGCTTATTGTATTCTTTCTTTTATTTCCCTCGCTCCTCTCTAGAGTTGGCTTTGTCTCTGCTCTAGGAATCCTTCCAGACAGAGCGACGTGCTCTAAAAGGATCTCATTCGTACGCTTTACACCCAGCGTTCAGTGTAAAAACCATCAGCCAGCCCCTTGTAACACGCCCAAGTGCTTCGCTGCTCACTGGCAATCATGCACTCCAAAAATAAAAGGCCAATGATAATAAGAAAAATCATATTAGAGCTCTGAAAGCAGAGAAACAGCTTCAGAAAAGGTGACTGGGCCCTCAGGGAAAAGATGCATTGTTACTGCTTACAGTTTCTGAGAAAATGAACTCATTTGTCTCTTGCACCCTGACTTTTATGTAGTCTGGAAACAGGGCCTGTCTGGCATAACCGATCCACCTGCAGGGCTGATATGAGCACTGATCGCTGTTCAAACAAGTGTGCTGGCAGCTTGATGGTAATTGAAATGCACAATGGACCGGCCCCATCCTTCAAGTGGTCGAGCAGAAAGACCCGACAAGGCTCATCTATCGCTCTTTGTTCTCTGTACAATGTGCTTTTTCAATTGATGGGAAGGAGGAGATGATTGTGAATGTCTTCTCAGGAATTGATATGAATACAGATAGCTATCCATAAAGACAGATCCAATTAATCAATTAGTTGCTTTGTATGCATGCAAGCTTTAAACATACAGTTTGCCCAAAACTTAAAATTATCTTATCATTTACTTACCTCATGTCATTCCTAACCTGTATGACTTTCTTCCGCAGAACACAAAAGATATTTTGAAAAATGTTGGTAACTGTACAACATGAAAAGAGGATTCGTGTCTGCGCATTGTATAAAGATGCAGTTCACTTTCTAACGCCACATGGTGATGTCATCGTCCATCGCAATATTTCACTGTAGACATCGTACAATGCCAATTAGATCGCCTATTGCCCAACCTTAGTATGGACACAAATCCACTGAGACATTTATGAAAATATCGTTTTTTTGTCAGAGGAAAGAGTCTCATGCAGGTTTTAAAGCAGCTGTAACACAGGGTTTCTGACAATCTCATATTAATCTTGAGTACCTATAGAGTAGTATTGCATACTTCGTATCTTCGAAGAGAATTTAGTTTTATCACATTTATAAAAGATAGATACAGCTGTATGATTACTCCCGAAATAAAACGGCACATGCGGGGTGGAGGGGAAGGCTGAACTAAAGCACATTGTCAACAAAACACAGACATCAGTTTCACCCACCGCATTCGGTTCAAGTCCTGCATCTTTTAGTGCTGGGACGGCTCCATATATCAGTTTCAAATGATCTTCAAACCCAGCGTTATATCCACTGTTTATATAACATTCATCCCCCAAATGCATTGAACAAACAAACACCTGAACTTCGCGAACGTATGCTCTCTCTCTCTCTCTCTCTCTCTCTCTCTCTCTCTCTCTCTCTCTCCCTCTCCCTCTCCCTCTCCCTCTCCCTCTCCCTCTCTCTCTCTCTCTCTCTCTCTCTCTCTCTCTCTCTCTCTCTCTCTCTCTCTCTCTCTCTCTCTCTCTCTCTCTCTCTCTCTCTCTCTCTCTGTGTGTGTCTGTCTGTCTGTCTGTCTGTCTCTGTCTCCTGCTTACAAGTGAAAGTGAAGTCTGTGCATGCTCCTTCTCCTGTGGCCATGCTGTGTGCTTTTCTGGGAGAATTGTTCAATAAGGGACTAAGAAAAGTTGTTGCGAAACAGTTTTATATGTTTGAAAAAAAACTTTCCTACTCCTGTACGATCACTGGGGGAGTGTATCGAGCACAAAAATACGTAGTACGCCCAAGTTGTTTTTTGACAAGTTAAGCATGAGAAGACCGCACGTTTAACATTGTAAAGAAGTCCAAATGCATGAAACACCGTTGCAGCCCCCCTTTAAATGACATGATTAATGATTTTGGGGGCAAACTATAATTTAAGACACAAATTTTCAGTTTAAAGGTCCACAGGTTGATATTGTGATTTGAATAGCGACAGATGCGCTCAGTGTCAAGAACTGGTTCGATAGTTTTTTTTATAGACTAGTAAAACGCCCAGCTCAATTTAACAGGCGGTTTAAGTTCCCTCTGTGTTAGACAGACTGTGCTCTCAACGCTTCACACACTTAGTCAAAACAACTGTTAATTGACAGCCAGAACGACCCTGAACAGCCCATGAAAAAAACATGAGGGCGATTTAAAGTTACAGATGATCAAGTGGATGTTTAGAGGGAAGGAAGAGAGATTCATGGACTTTGAGATCATTGACGGAAATATTGGACTGATCAAGATATCAGAAGCATTAAAATGAGGCAAGAGTCTGCAATCAGGAATCTGCTTGGAGACGTGGTCTGAAAACTTACGATGAGGGGATTGAGCGTTGGGGGCCTGTAATTAATTCCTCTTTCCGTAAATGTGTTTAACAATCGGTCTAATCAGCGGTCAGCCTAAGGACAGCTGCAGGAAAGATTGTATTGTGGTAAATCCTAATCTTTTTTGTGTGCACAGCGTGTCATGGAAAGATTGGAAGCCGAGAACAAAATGAAATTATTGACATATTTTCATTGGCTGAGTTCCCTACTGGGTTTTTTCTATTTAGGCTGAGAGCAGAGGAAAATAATGAAGGATGGCAGTGTATACAAACACTTCAAGTCCCATGAATCAAAATGTACCCGATGAACTTTTTTTAGCTCACTAGTTTTGTGGTAAACAATTAATCCATGGAAGTTAAAATTGTCTTTTAAAATTCCTCTCTGAAGTGGCAATTATTCTCTGATGACGTCAGTTTGACAGCTTGGGCAGAACATTCATTAAGCTTCGATTGCAACTTCTGGCTTACTGCATCTGTGATGTTCATTGAAGACAGGATCTTTTTAGCAAAGTTATTTGGCATTTACATTACATTTATTCATTTAGCAGACGCTTTTATCCAAAGCGACTTACATTGCATTATCCTATACATTTATACTTGGGCATCTGCAATCCCCTGGGATCGAACCCACAACCTTGCATTGTTAACCCAATGCTCTTACCACTGAGCTACAGGAAAGCTAACATTTGACATTATCAATATGAAATTGACAAAGATTAACTCTTCTTTTTGTTCTTGTCATATTTTATCACGATTTTCTAAACTATAGTGAATAAGCTCCGATAATGTGACAAATGTTAAAGGTATCTGAATTTTGGTTTGTGCATATTTAAAAGAAAATGAGCGACGCCTGGTTGTTGCATCACACCGGGCACCAAATTGCTCGCAAAAACCTTTACTCATTTGGTCCCCCTGTGGTGAAATGAACAACCAGCCTCCACCCGAACTGCAGCATCCTTCACAAGCATTTATTTGACTAACTAATGACGGTCTGTCTGCCTGTCTGTCTAAAAACAAAAAATGTTGTTCATTCTCTCCTTTGCTTACTCGAGCTTTAATCCTCCTAGTAGCTAGTGGTCAATTCAGAGAGAAAATGTGAAATTATTAGAATATTAAAGTATATTTAAAAACATACATAGCCAACTGTGTGTAATTAGTAAGTTATTTATTTAAATCTTTTGACAGCACTCAAATAAACATGTTAAACGAAAGAAATAGTGTATGTTTAATTTCACAATATGTTTTAGAGACGGATGTTTTCGATCAAGAAAGTTTGTTATTTCTTTGTCACATATAACATTTAAAAATGTTCAGACCTCCTCATCCACCCAAACATACCTGTCACTTTCTGCCATTTTTGATATCACGTTTTTTTGATACGTTTATCGTTACATCCCTACAGCATCAGGTTGCGTGATGCAGATGTGTCCTTGCATTCTCTGAATTTTGACCTTATATTTTATTTATATTTACATCTGGGGCGCAGGTTTCTTCACTATGTACAGTAACGTTAACTTCTCACATCGTATGTGAACGATTCCTACAGAAAGCAGCTGTCTATGTAGGCACACGCGACCTCTGTACACTTGTTGTGAGTACTTACTCACTCTGATGTGGTAATATTTGAAGACATGTCTAAATGTGGAGTGGCTCGAAGCTGAATCTCTGCCAGTGGTTTAATGGAAGAGAGTAAGAGAGGGAGCTCGGAGAGAGGTCACCTCGAGACACATCTTGAAACAAAGACACACATACAGACGCAGACACACTGTGTCCATTCATCTTTCCCTAGTGGAGGAAAAAATAGAAACGCATGCACAGAGTGAAGATGCATCGACAGGGTGCTGCTGGCCAGTGACCTGAAAAGAGAATGACAGTGAAGCAGACAGGGTCACGGCCACAGCGGGGGCTTCTGGGTAGCAGCATCTCGGCTGCAAATGCTTTATCTCTTACATCAAAGACGCTGTGCGTTATAAAGCTCTGATACGTTTTTATCGGAGCAAACAGCTTCATTTGGGCTTTCGTGTTGGTTGTTGCATCAAATGGTAGTTCTTTTCAGGCCTCATTAAAGATTATATCACAAAGATATTATTACTACATCTAATGCAGATATTAATGAGCTGGAACCAAAGCATTTGGTATGGCCAAGTCTTACGTCCTATCCTTTCTTTCCCCTTAGATGATGAAACACGCATGGGACAGCTACAGGCAATATGGTTGGGGCCACAATGAAGTCAAACCCATTGCCAAGAAAGGACATTCCACCAATATCTTCGGTAAGTAAAGAGCAAACATGCATGTTGGAGCCTCATTTATAGTAAATACGTGCTCTTGCTGGATTATTCTGCCAAGGATGTTGAGGACAGACTCGCATGGCAATATTCCCCCACTTCTGTTTGCTCTTGAACGTTGAGATGTGCTCATGCACAATTTGGCACCTGTAATAATTTCAGTGATGTTTGTGTGTGGTGTGAAATGGTGTGGCTCAACCCAATTGTTGTGTGTGTGTGTGTGTGTGTGTGTGTGTGTCAAGTTTCAGATTGCAGTTTGCTGTTCTTATTGTACAGGTGTACGTTTTCGACCATAAATATTGTTTCTCACAAGCTGGCTAAGATGTTGGATGAGGCACAGGTTTAATTCATTCTCCCTTTGAGAACCCAGAAGAACAAAGGGATCAGGAGAGAGAGGGTGGAAGAATAAGAGAGAATAAGAAAGACTGCATGCTGCAGTGCGGTGTGCTGAAGTGTCTTTCACATTTTATTTCATATTTAATAAGCCTCTTTCTCTACCTCAAACTCCATGTGGAATGAAGCGTCTCCTCAGCCACGCCTGCATTGATCTGTGTGTGTATGTGTGTTTGAGAGAGAGAAACTATTGGGGAATGGAGATGCTGCTGCATGACTTCTCAGATATGCTTTGCTGTGTTTTTCAGAGGTTTTCTTTGAGATACCCTCTTAGAACTCGTCCTCCATCCCACCCAGCTGTTGGCAGAACACTGTGTGCTGCCGTCTGTTCTGGAGAGTGTAGAAGACATTAGGTTTTTGAAAGATGCTTGAACTATATTTTTAGATTTATTTTGGGCGTTTTTGCCTTTATTTGTACATTAAGAGAACAGAAAACGAAGTAGTTGAGAGAGGGGGTGGATCGGGAAAGGACCATGACCTTGTAGTCGAACTTGGGTCGCCGCAGCACAACAGCGGCATATGTCAGAGCACTAACCACAATGCTATCGGCTCCGACTGCTTGATAAACTTTTGTTTGTGTTGGTGGCTAAGCATAAATGTGGGGTATTTTACATTTGCGAGCTAATGCTGTTTATCAAATTGATCTTCTAAATTAACTTTAATGGCACTGCACTGCTCCTGCACTACTAGAATCACAAACCTCCCATCTGACATTGGTTGGACAAACAAGTATGTCTCTGCATATAACAATGAGGTAAAAAAAATATTTCCAACAACAAACAAATTACACACGTCAGCTTTAAACTGATGAGATCATTAAATTTATACAAGGGGGAAATATGAAAGGTGTTGACAAAACCCTATTGACATGAATACCTGAATGAAGTTCAAGATGTGAGAGTACCATTTCAGGTTAATTGTTGTCACTTTCATTATTTCCCCTGAGTCATCAGAAAAGGAGAAGCATTTGCATTTTGAAAATGTAGCCTGGTTTGTTTATCTTGGCTAGCATGATGCCTATACTATTTATAGAGCCATTATTAATGGACAAGCTTATGTTGCTGACAGTTTGCCGATGTTAGTCTGTTGACTGTTGACACTTGTTGTGCCATAACTGACTATTCGGTTGCTACGATCAGTTAGTGATTCTATCTAAATATCTTTTTTATGGTTATCTATTAGCTTTCATTTTTGTGGAGGTTATTTAGAAGTTGACATTGACTATGTATGGAATATACTCGTGCAAATTTCTTGATATGTGTGCATGCAGAATTAGCCGTGTGTCAACCACTGTAGTAGTTTGAAAGGGAGGGGTGGAGGGAGCCGTTGATTTGGGATTCGCAACCTCACCGCTAGATGCAACTACATTTTGAAAGGGATCTTGTGATCAGTCTAGCATAGATGTTTAAAAAGCATCTCATATGGAGACCTCAAGAAGATGGTTGACAATATACCAAGTAGAGATGAGTCACGAATTTCGAATATTCGATTAGTTTATTTAATTATAGAATTTCGAATAGTGTGTGTGATCTTAAACAAAATTGCTGTGTTTTCAAGCATAACGCATTCATGTAACCAAAGGGTGGTGCTGCCAATAACGATGCATCTACACAACGGAGAATCACATCATAAATGAATTAATTGGGCTTAACCTCCGCGAGACAGTAGAGGAAAACATTTTCTCACAACAATTGCTAACGTAGTTACGCAGACTGTAGACCCGCGTGGCATAACGGATACGGTAAATTGTGACGGTGTCAAAAATGAGTTCTGTGTGGGAGTCCTTTAATAAAAGAAATGAGAAGAAGTGCAGTGCAAACTATGCAAAGCTGGCTTATCATGGATCAACAACTAAGATGCACACTCATTTGAGGGCGAAGCACCCATCAGGTCCATCCACAGGTCAGCAATCAGTTGCTAGTTTTATGGTCAGACCAACCAATTTGGCTGCCAGACGGGCGGAGCAAATAACCGCTTTAATTACTAAGATGATTGCTAAGGATATGCTCCAATCAGCTTTGTCGAAGGAGAGGGTTTTAAAAATCGTATGGAGTTTGTACAGCCCGAGTGTACTGTTCCGTCTAGAAAAACTATCACTGCCAGACTGGAGGAACTTCAGTTTCATGGACAGCGCTTACAACCGAATCTTACATCCCAGCCACCTGTCATTATATACTTAACTGGGAAATGTGCAGTAATTCGGTAAATATATTATAACGCTATAGTGGAGTATGCGGGGCGAGACCGTGGTTGTGAATCACGTAGGAGATTGGGAGCATATAAGAGAACGAGCGACCGGACCGTCGAAGAGAGAGGAACGAGCCCGGACATATGTTACGTTTATATTCATGTTTGTGTTGCCGGCAGTCGTCCGTGAGGGGCTGCTGGCTGTTTATTTATGTTGTTTTTATTTAATTAAAATCTGTTTAAATGTTTGCCGGATCCCGCCTCCTTCCTTCCATATCTTGAATCTTGTTACAAACGCGTTTTAAGTCTGGTCTAAAAACTTTATGGCTTTAATATATTTTCCTGGATCAATCACACTGTTTTTTAGTTGTTATAAGTTCTCATCGATCTTCGAATATTATTTTTGCTTTAAGTGCCCATCTCTAATACCAAAACAGAATAGACCCACATTTTTCGGAAATTTTGTGGCTATTTTGAATATGCTAAAATAAAACGTTGTGGTTTATTTAGAATTTTCGTTAGTGACAAAATAAACTCCAATGATTAAATTCGATTAAGTTATTCAATAGTTTTAAATAGTTAACTGTTATTCTAAAATGTAAGAGGAAAATATCAATAGAGAAAATGAGAAAGTGACCCTTTTGCAATGTAATGTCTTTTTCATCAAATTAATGGAAAATATTTCATGATTTATTTAAAAATATGGCCAGTACTTTTTCAAATATTTACCCACTCTTGATAGGTTTGGCTCAACATCAGTCAAATGACATCATCCGTTGTGTTGAAATCTTGTTTGAGAGTATTAGGCCATGGTGACCTCTACCACATGTCTGATGTGTCCGGTGAGGGGACTCCTATCAAACAAACTGATAGCACACACCACTGACAGCCCGACTGGCTCATTATTACGGTGGGGCAGGGATTCAACAATATTGATCTTTCCATTGACCTCAATTGATTTCTGACTAAATTTCTTACATTTAGTCATTTAGCAGACGCTTTTAAACAAAAGCGACTTACAAAGAGTTCAGGGAGCAATAAGTGATATTTCATACAGGATAAGGCAGTCATCCTCAATTAGCGGACCGTGGGCCGGATCCGGACCTTTCCTTTGTTCTATCCGGACCTAGGCTGATAAACCATTTAAAACACTTGACTATTTTGGTTGTTTTAATTGAGCCGCGCATCTACACAACGGAGATTCACATCATAAATGAATTAATTGGGCTTAACCTCCGCGTGAACGCTTCACACGTTAAACAGGAAGTTGTTTAATCCCGTGCTAATGGTTGAATAGAGAGGTAGTCGAATGTAGGTTTTAGCTCACGCGCAGCTCTCAACATGCAGCCAGAGATGGACCATTGTGTCCGTCATGCCGTCGTCCAGTGTTGTTTCCATAGCAACAGCAGGGCTAGCTGAGGTCAGGATAGGTCTGCTGACTTCTAGTAGGCAGAGCATCCAGACCATAGAGTCTTTAATCAGCGCTCTTGTTAATCAATACAAACCAGCTTGCAGCCAATCAGATGAGGATCCTCTGCATGTCAGCCACTCGGTCTTCTTTCAATAGATTGGTCATTTTGTTTCCATAGAAGCACTCAGAAGTGTATGAATGAGACATGTAAGAATACAAGAACTAATCTCTTTACCTATATACAAAGACGAAAGAAAAACTGTGTAGAAATATGTATATTCATGACAATAATAAAAATATTAATATATAATAAAAGATGGTTTTATTGCAAGTCTTTTAAAATATTTACATTAGTAATGAAATCTTCTGTTTTTCTTCTGGCAGGTGTCCCTGTTGTAAATCCTGGGTGCTCTGTTATTGCTGGGCTGCAAATCTAACCATAGCTTTAGAAAATGTGATCACAAATGAGATATATTGCCAATTAAATATGTGGATTTATATTTTGACAAGGAATCAGTTTCCTTATTGTGTTGGGAAGGAAATGTCTCCACTCCTATTGGTAATCTTCCCATTGTGAGACTGCTCATTTGCATATACTAAAAGTTTTGTGAATTACAGGGCACAACCAAAACAGCAACTATTAGAGCAAACAGGGTTTAATTTAACACTGGCCATTAAAATCAGTGTGCACAATTAATAAATATTCTCCTGGGGCCGGAGAATAAGGAATAATGAGAGACCAGGAAAACAGCTGTTTAAGGGAATTTTGTCAAGAAAACGGATTCAAATGAGGAAAAGTTACTTCATTTGGCTAGGGCTTTTGACTTCTCCATTCATTTTCTTTATTTATGACCTCATTTGCTTAATTCCTATCAGCCACCAGCCTCGCCAAAATCTGCAATTATATATGCATCTCAGTGCTGCCCATGAAATTGTGTTCCCTAGGTGGTAAATATTTTCTTAATGGCGCGTGTGATTTTTCTGACGGCGGATTTTTCTGACGGCGGAGGACATGGGGAAGTATACATGGCTTCACAGCATGTCAGTTTAGTGCTGTGTCTCTGTTAGTGTGTGTGTCTGTTTGGGATCGAGCTCCATCAGCATCTGAGCCCAATGTGTTAATGATGTAATGAGTGGTGGGGCTGAACCCTGGGTCATGTTGTCTTCATCGTAGTGACTTCATGAACAGCTGCAGAGTGGCGGCCACTGTCAGGCTCAGCCAGGTGCCAACCTCTCCTGCAATACAGAGACAAAGATTTTACACCAGAGTTGAGGCTTTTCTTGGTTGTGTTTAATGTATTCTGTCTCTACCATTGTGAATCATGCCAAGCTTGTTTTAAATGAGCATAAGATGTTATAGAAAGTAATCAAACCAAACTTTAAGTTTAATATTTTGGTATTGTGTATGTATCACTTCTTTTTTACTGTTTCCATTAATTCGTTGTTTGAAATACGCACAATTCAGTTTACCAGTAAAGTGTATTATGAACACAAAACCTTTAATGCAACACAGTTTGGTTCATTCTGCCTGAAATGTCCAGCTAATGTCCAGCTTAGCCCTTTGTTGAAACAGCATCCACTATTCAATAATTTTGAATTTGTTAGCCGTCTAGGACAGAAACGGCTAACAATTGAGTTAATGAAAGAAAACTGATGCTCATGTGTTTTGAGTATGTGTGGAGGAGTAGAGCTGTGCTGCTTATGCATGCCATATGAGGGCCACATTATTCAGTAAAGCTGTATAAAACCTAGTTCCCAGCCAATATACAATTCCCTGCGATCTGCAAACGCATCCAATAAGTTAGGCCGTGCCAGCTGTGGCGTCTGAGTGCGTGCTGATGGATTCTTTTGGAATAGAAATCACAGTGCGTAAATTAATATGAGCAAAATGTAGCCTGTAAGTGTCACACGCAAGGCATACACTCATAAATCAGACTGTAAGTGTGCATACGTGTCTTGTATCATGTGTGTGACCAACACATTCGTCATATATGCCCTAACAGCTGCATTTTCCTAAAGAACACCGCTGTTTGCGGCTTCCAGCAGATTCATGGTTCAGTCTAAAGCATTTAGAGCAGGCGTGCAGAGGAGGGGCCCATAACCCAATCTTAAGCGACTTATTTCTTCTTCTGTTCCGTTGTTACTTTGAGTTTACTTTGAGTTCAGCAGCGTGCACACTGTGCCGTGATTGTATTACTTTCTTCCTGCTCTATTTAAGACCATCTTTGTGCATTGTAAAAGATTTCTTTTATCGTAGAGGGAAATTGGCAGTTTTTGAGTGCCAATTGTGACATGATTGCAGATGGCAGATTCTTTGCCTTTGCAACGAATTGTCCTCTGAAGTTCTGACAGTGTTAGATGTTTAAAATTGTGGTCCTGCTTCTTATTATTTTGTAAAGAATCCGTATAGGAACATTGATGATGAACATGCGTGTGTGTTTAAGGGGCCGTTTGCACAACTTTTTTAGCTACATACTACTCTTTTAGGCTTTTGGTTTTTGGTTTTGAGGGATTGAAAATGCTTTAAAGTGCAAGGTTTTGAAAATAACTGATTTTGTGAATGACGTCAATACGGTGATGTCATGTCTATTTTATATAGTTTGGAACTACGTCAATGTGAATGTACCTTACTATATTATATTGGTGATATTGGTTTGTCTACATGATATGCAATATTATATAAATAAATATGATTAAGTTTTATTTTGCATTCCCTTCATCGGTCAAATTGTTAAACTTGCCAAGCACTGACTCCAGACACCAATATAATTTTTTCCTTAATTTTACTGCCAAACATTACACCAGCATTAGCATTTGGGTTTATATGGTTAGGTTTAAATGAAAATGTGAATGAATTGATTCAACAAACGGGGAATTCACCCAAAAATGAAAATTCGGTCATGAATGACTCAACCTCAAGTTCCAAACTTGTATACATTTTTTTGTTGTTATACACAAAGAAAGATATTTAGAAATATTTTAGCAACTGAGATTTCTGGGGCACCTTTGACTACAATTAAATGTTTTCCTACTATGGTAGTCAATGGTGCTTCAGAAATGTCAATTGCTAACTTTCTTCCAGATACCTTTCTTTTTGTTCAACAAAACAGAGAAATGTATACAGGTTTGGGTCAACTTGAGGGTACTTAATTCATGACAGAATTTTTAGGTGAACTATCCCTTTAAAACTTATAATTTCCAATATTTTGACAAGTTGTGTATCGTATAATCAGACATCATCAAGTTATTGCACAGTTGACTGTTGCTTTTGCCATGAGTCTGCCTTGTGTAACTGAAAACAAACCACACTGTGTATCACCATAACCAACTTCAAGTTTCCAGATTTTAAAGAGCTTTGACAAATACCCAAACCTTCCCAACTGACTGACTCATTCCGGCTCAATCCCTGCTGCTTTTCCCAGGGGATTTAACTTTTAATCGATGGGAACATGCCAAGCACAGGTGGGAAATCATGCAGATTTGGTTCCGTGCAGCCCGCCAGGAATTAGCATAGGCCTTTGAGTCTGAGACCTAGTAACAAAACCACTGAAGAGGGAGCGGAAAAAGCAACAGAAGATTGAGGGAGGGAAAAAGTGGAAACGAATAACGCAGCGTACCTCCGTCACTGGAGCGCCATTCAAAGAAATGGCATTCCCCTTGCGTCTCTGCAGCAGCGTGCTTTAAAGTGATGCATGACTCTGTGTGTGTCTGAGAGATCTCTCGTCTCTCTCAGCATCACCACTACAGCAATTCATCAAAGCGCTGTGCCTTAGTAAATATTCATCAGCCACTTACAGTGATTGACAGCGAGCGTGGCACACACCAAACACCAAATTACAAACAGAGCAGAGATATAAAAGCAGAGGAGGATCCAGCCGTTGATGTCTGTACAGATATTTATTGGGAGATCATAAGGAACAGACAGACACAAGCGTGCCCTTGCGAGTCGAATGCATGTGGAGCATGATTGTGTAAATGTGCAGGGGTTCCAGAACTTTTCAGCCTGCAGCCCCTAAAATAACAGTGCCAGGGACTCGAGACCCCCACTATCATCAGAGGTGGGAAAAGTATACAAACATTGCACGCAACGGAGCACCCTGCGCTGTCTCTGGTCGATATTAACCAACGTTTAAGTTTGACGTATAAAAATAACATAAACTTAAAGCATGAAAAATGTATTGGGTGCAGATATGAATGTTTAACGTGGTGCTGTATGACTTAATGCACCTAATCTAATGCGGTTGCTAATGTTATGTAATAACCTCAAGGGTGTAATATTTTTATATTTTGTTACACTTATTAATTAAATAAGTTATTCCCGACCCCTACTTTGGGAACCCCTTGTTAGTGTATGTACACTATTGACAAATTGCAGGCAGACTGTAGCTATGTTTAAATTTCAGAAAAATAAACTATATAAGAGAATGTATATTGACTTTCAGTTTTTTTGTTTGCATCGCCAACTGGGGTCAGGACTGGTGCATATTTAAGCGAAAATTTCATTTAAAGTGCATTTAAAAACATGGCTTATGAGGCTAATACCATTAACTTTTCACAAATCTGGATTGGGGAAAATGCCATTAGAGAAAACAGTTGAGAGATGTTTTCACTTCAAATTAACCAGAGACCTTTTTATCCACTGTAAATTCACAGAACGCACTCAAACACACTCTCAAGCGCCCCAGTGTTCTCTCAATATTTACCAAATCTCGCTGCCTTTGCGTCTGTGCGCTCAAAGATCCACAGAGCCTCTAGTTTCATTTGCAGCACTCACATCTCCAGTCACACTCCAGTAGCGCCGAAGTAGAGTCTGAAAGGATAAGTAATGGCCGTACGACTGGACGAAATAAAAGTAAATGCATAAATGATGGAAGTCAAGTTGCCAAAGTCTTCCAGTCAAAAGTACAGAGTGCCTTGGCGTCTATGGACTGTGGCTTTGGGCGTTCACCCAACTGGGCTGGTGGGATGATGGAGTTTGATCACTTCTGAGCGTTTACTGTATCTAGAATATATAGCATGAATCTTGTTCTGCTTCACTTGCTTTCTCCTTGGGCTTCTCACACTTCTCTTGGGAAAGGCAGAAATAAGTTTGTGACCTTAAAAAGTTAATCTAATATCCTGAGCGTTAACAGCGCTCAAGCTTGAAATTAATGTTGGATTTTCATTTCGCGAGAATCAGCAAAGTGATGTGTCTTGGGGAAAAGGCAAGTTGTCCGTCCTGTAAAAGTATGCAATATCTTACACGTGTGGCGTATGAAATGACAACCCAAAGAATGCACGCATACACTTTGTTTTACCCACAGGTGGACCCAGCATCAGATTTATCTAAAGAATTGCTTTAGAGATGCTGTGTACAGAATAGAGCCACAAGCAATTAGGCTTCATGCTTTGTAGTTTGAAGATGCTTAGGGTAAGTTTGGAGCTATTTGGTACGTGGACTTTAATTGGAGGTCTTTGTGGAGGTCTGGGTTTGTTTGCGAATCCTTACAATTTTTTGACTCTAGTGACGTAAGTGGTCTAAAACTTAGGAGCAATTGAAAAATGATGATAGCGTACATTGTCCTGTCAGACAAAATTAGAATCTTTAGAGTTTAATAACATAATAGGATTTAATAAGTCATCGCCATGACGTGTTTTGTTGATGGGACACCATTCCTCAAACCACACGATTTGAGGTAAAGTTGTTGTTTCTCTAGAATACAAAATGAACATGTGATGCAGGCTATAGATAATAGACTTGTGTTATCAGTCATATTCCGATGTTTGCAGTTTTTGAGCCTTCAAATAGTTTTAGAGCGGGTTAGCATTTAAATAGGTTAAGATATTAGCAGCGCTTGCAGCACGATTTGCTTTGAACGTTCTTTGTAACCTTGTAATATAACATGCTATTACTTATATAGTATATATATTATTATTAGGCTATTATGCAAAGATATTCTTTGTGCACTGAGAGATTTTTCATGCGATTTTTGACTATTCAACATTGCCGGCGCTATAAATGCATAACTAATTGGCTAGTTGATGCAACCACTAGGCACCAAACAACAAAGAATATTTCCTTGTGTTTTATTTCCGTCTGTTCTCTCTCACACATACACTTCTGAAGGTCATTTTAATGAGTGATCAGTGTTTGCAGAATTACTGGACACTATTAAACCGTTAGCTGTAAACTGTGTTTGGCTATGCCGCCTCTCTTTCCCCCACTCTGTGCCCTTGACCAGGAGCAGGCGGTGAAAGCCGAATGAGTCACACTTTTGGCAGTTTTCTGTTCCTTTTTTGGTAAGTCCATTTATTCAGTAACAATCACAGACCTGTGTTCTATCAACCCGTGAAAACCTCTGCTCTGGTTTACTCGCAACCTAAAGAATCTGAAGAAAAACTAAATTTGGAAAATGAAATCATCATACCAGCTGGCATGTGTGCGTTCCCTTTAGAGCAAGCTCAGTCTGTCGCCAAATGAAACTGGCACAGACGCCACAAAATTAGAGAAAGTGAATCGAGAGATGGATTACAGGAAGTGGGGAGAGAGAAAGGAGGACTGCCACTGGTATTCCCCAAGTTAGTTTTTAGAGTCCAATTTGATTTACCCAAGCAAAGTTTGGCTTCTAGAATGCCAGGCTGTGTAAATGGCAATCAAAATTCATTCAGTATGACGCGACCTGGTTTCCAGGCCAGGAAATTGAGAAAAGCTAAGGACTATGGGAATGATGATTGTTGGTTTGAGGTGAAGTAACAGATGAGGTATTGAGGATCCATCGCCTGTGGTGCGCGTGTGTTATTATGTCAATGATTTTGCTGTCTTGAGACAAATTGTAAAGGGTAAAATTTGATCATCGTATTTTCAGGTTCAAATTTGGGGAAGTTTGCTAGGAAGTTCATAAAGTGCCCTGCATTGTGACTTCTCTGATCTATCCTCAAAAGAATATAGAGTAGGTAACCGCAGTTAGTGAGATGTAAATATACTAGAAAGCTGAGAGATATATTCATAAAAATATGTTGATACTAGCTCGATCATGGTATGCAGCATGTATTATAGTAGTTCACCCAAAAGAATCTGTCATTTGTTTACAGTCATGTTGTTTAAACGGATACTTCTCCCAAAAATGAAAATTCTGTCATCATTTACTCACCTTCGAGTTATTCCAAATTTGTAAACATTTCTTTGTACTGATGAACACAGAAAGAAGATAATCGAAAGAATGCTTATAACAAGGCAGATTTTGCCCTCCATTGACTCGCATTGTAGGAAAAATGACTTTATCATTTTTTTGTTCTGTTGAACACAAAAGAAGACATTTTGAAGAATGGAGGACATCAAACAGTTCTGGGGCATTTATTTCTACTTTAGTAGTCAATGAGGGAAAAATCTCTCTGGTTATAAGCATTCTTCCTAATATCTATCTCTGTGTTCATGAGTACAAAGAAATTTATCCAGATTTGGAACAACACGAAGGTGAGTAAATGATGACAGATATTTGTGGGTGAAGTAGCACTTTAAAAGCTGTATATGACTCTTTCTATTATATTTTGAGAAATGTCTCAGTGGTTTTGTGTCAGTACAGTGAAAGTCAATAGGGGCTGTTCTTCAGGGGTTTGGAATGACACTAGGGAGAGTAAACAATGAAAATGTTCTTTATTGGCTGAACTATACTTTTTATTTCATTTTAATCTATTGCATTATTGCAAAGCAGCTTTACTGACAATATAAAAAGAGAATAGAGATGCGAAAAAAGAAATCAGCGAACTGCAATACTAATAAAGGTATTTACTGTAATACAAGATCATGTATACTAGCATTACTAATGTAGAAGTATTTGTCTGTTGAACTATTATATTCTAAGCACTATTAAATATGTTCAAATGGTGAATGCTAAACTGGCATGTCCATATGCCAGGTGTCAAAAATGTCAGACCCCATGTCCCTGCTGATTCTGCCTTAACTGAATCAAGGACAGCTGTGTCAGTTTCGACCATTTTATAAAGAGGATTATTTTTTTCAAAAATAGTCTTATCAAACGTTCCCTTCCAGACTTTCAAATCTTATCTAAAGAGGTCAAAAGACAAGAACCATAGTTAATAACAAAAATATGGCAATAAAAAGAAAGGATGGTATAGTCAGAATTGACACAAGGGGATAGGACTGACTGTAGGCCTTGTAAAATGCCGGATGGGAAACAGAAATCTTGCTAAAGGCCGGCGTCCGAATCCGATCTAGGTGCTGCTGGGTTTAAAGAGACGTCAATCTTGGAACGTGCAAAGATCTGAGAGGGCTTCTGGGTATTTTTAGAGTGATTTAGAGCTCTTGACAGTAATTATTATGATAACACTGCAGCTCTCACAAATTGAACGGGAACGGTGCCACACACGAGTTTGCCATACTCAGTTTTCCACTGTTTCTAAACACTGAGAATTGGGATTCAAATCTTCATTAGGGTGATTTCCCTTTCTACCATTTTGCTCAAATTTATGCTGTTCGACTCTTACATGAAGATGGACAGGGTGCATTAATAGAGACCATCGCCTCTCCTCCTCTAGTTTGCGGGTAAATTGAGTGGAAAGGATGAGCGTGTGATAGAGCTGTCAGTATCATAATGAAGGCCTGTACGTCTGTAAAACTCAAGCCATCATGGACATGCTTGTGTGAGTCCACAGACTTGTATCCTTGTTGTCAAGGTTAAACATGCCACACACTCAAGTTGTGTTCCAGCATTCAGGCCCCATTGTGATGTCATCGCGCAGGCAATCTCAAACTTTGTGGTCTATGGTGCCTCCCACTGGCTGGGGTGAGCAATGCTTACGCATTTATTTGCCATGCCAAGTTCACTTACAGTATATACAATTTTGACTTAGCTATTCTTCCAGATGGACCCTGCTTGTTTGGTAGTGGGTTTTTTTCTGTAATACATTATGTTACTGTAATACATAAGTATTCACTAAATTGTTTAATCTTTAATCTCTTTGCAGGTAATTCCCAGATGGGGGCCACCATAGTAGACGCCCTGGACACCCTCTACATTATGGGCCTCCATGACGAGTTTAAGGACGGCCAACAATGGATCGAACAAAACCTTGATTTTAGTGTGGTGAGTGGACCGAGTCATAGGAGTACTTAAACAAGCTCACCAAAAATTGCAAAGGTGGACGAGATGCTGTAGCTGATACAGTTGTACGTCAGTATTTAATGTGATCCTCATTTCTTTACAGAGGAATGATTGTCACAACCTGTTTGTTAGTTGAGGTTGTGTTAAAATCAAATAATTATTCAGAAAACTTTGGATAAGCCCCCCTTTGTTTTCTTTTAGATGATCTAGCACCTGGAGAAAGGGTTTTAGAGGTTTAGAGGCAAGTCTGTCTGTTTCTTGTTTATAGACACCGTTATTTCTCAGGACGCTGTTGTTTCACAGTGGTAAGCAGCTTATTTTGGCAGACAACTGACTCGGCTGTAATAATAATAGTTTGACACACCATACGTGACTCTCCAAAGACTCGAGTCTTCTAAAAGTGCGTGAATCTTTCCGTTTTTGATCAGATCAAGGTGGTGCTCTGAGGAGTAACGTCTGGTTATAGATGTGACACATCGTGGTATCCAGGAGACAGGACTGGCACCATGGAAACAATGTGAACTGGCAGAGCTGTGCCTCTAGAATTAGCCAGAGATGTTGAGGAAAAAATGACAGACAAAAGAGAAGTCGGAGAATGAAGCAGGGCGGGCGAGTGGCCTCAGGGGCCCAGTGTCTCCAGCTCTCCCTCTGTCTCTGCATTCACATCCTGACCCGTTAATGGGATTTCTTCCTCTCCAGTTTCTCTCAATTTCCCTATCGGCTGATTTTCCATCAGATATGGAGAGCCTTTATTCTGCTCTCAGCTCTATTGCCTTTTCGTCTTTTAGAAGATTTGGTGACGGAAGACAGTTTTTGTTTATCCACAGAATAATTCCTCACCCTGTTGTTGTTACTTTTCATAATAAGGCGACAAAGCAGATCTGCATGTACGGGCATCTATATAGACGATTTTATTTTGGAATAATCCAAAATAATATTCCAAAATAGAATAATCCAAAAACTGTTCATGCAATAGCGTACATCAGTGTACACTACTCTATTTACTTTCTTTGAAGATTGAGATTATTAATTGTTTGCAAATTTATGTTGTTGGTTTTTCAGAGAATACTGCCTGGCTTGCAGAATTGTAAAAAATATATCAGTCATAATATCTTGGTAGGTTGATTTCCCCAAAAAGCATAAATGATGTTTGAAAGCTGTTTCAAAGTCATTCTTTTTCAGTTCTAATTGGTGATGCTGTTGGCTCAATGAAAACACTTGACTTTTAAATAGACTTGTAATATGCGTCTCAATTTCTCTGCCCTACAATTACATTTATGCACTTGGCAGGCGCTTTTATCCAGAGGGACTTACATTGCATTATACTATACATTTGCTTCTAAGTATGTGCAATCCCTGGGATAGAATTTATGACTTTGGCATTGCCAGCTCCATGCTCTGACAACTGAAGAAAGCGTACATCTATTTCATAAAGCAATTAAATAATGAACTAAAATCTACTACAGAGATATCACCACTTACCTTCAGGCAGGTTCAGGGTGCCACATCATAATCGCAAGAAATGCAAAGGCTTTATTGTTCAGTTCATTTTTTGATATTATTATTATTGTTTTATAATAATAATAGACACAGTGTCATATGTCTTCTAGTTGAGTTTGACGGTCTTCATTTGTCATAAAATAATTTCTGATACGTCACATATTGCAATGATTGAGGTGGAGACAAAGTGCCTGATTCACCCCTTTGCATGACTAGTTGCAAAGTTGTTTGGTGTGTAACGCATAGCCTTTGAGCCTATAGATTGAGTATATTGACTATATGAGTGAGCAAAGGTAATGGAAAGCTATGTATTTTAGATCTCCTTGGTTGATAACATTGAAGACAGTAGAGAGATAAAGCACAAAGTATTGGTGTGTTGAACCTGTTATCGTCATTTTATACAAAAACTTAAAACATGATTGTCTAGTTTAAGTCGTTTCATTTGTTGAAAAGAGCTGCACCACCTTTTGTATGTTAAAAACAGGGTAATAACATACTGTTATGTTAAGTTTAGGATTACATAGACCCGCTTATTCCCTTTTTCATACTTCTTTATCTTTCTCGCTCAGTCTCTGTCGCTCTATCTCTCTCTCTCGGCCTCTCTCTCTCTGTCCCTGCTTCTGTTGTGATGATGGATGAGGCTGTCTGCTATCAGCATTAATCGCAGCTGTTAAACCAAAAACTGTATTAATGTACCTTGGTCAGGGAACGGTCATATCTATATTAATCTGGTTCACGTTCCCTTCTGTCAGAATTAATAGACACGCGAAATGAATGGTAAGTGAAAGGGGTTGTTTAAAGCATGTTCTTGTCTTATCAAATTAAACGTACTCGGTGTAACATGCTTTATATTCAGAACGGAAAAACCTGTTTATAATTCATGAGCAGCATCCAAAAAAACAGGTGCTGTTTTAGGCATCGAGGAATATGGGATTGTCAGAGGGTTGAATAAGGTTTAGGGAGCTTGTACAACCATCCCTTCTAAATTCCCTCTGTTTAGGTGGTTTTGCTGTGTTGGTTGAAATTATTCCTTTGCTACATTAATCAAGAAAAAGTGATTTTTGGTTTGTATTTTTGTCTGATTTGTCGCTGGTTATGTGGGATTTTGTTAACCAAATGAAGGTTGAAGTTTACAAGATAGATGTATAGATGGTTTTATTGGACACATATGGCTGGCCCGATGTTAACTTCCATAGTCTTTATAACTATTTATATTATATTAAATGTATATGATTTTTTTTGTTTATATCAATTGTAATAATATAATCTCCTCTGTTGTTATTGATTGTTTTCAGAGGTCTACTGAAAGTTAACTTTGGGCCATAACGTTTGTTTATGTTGTTGCTGTTTGTTATTATCTATATAGATGTTAGATGTTAATGAATATACACACACTGCATTTTAAAGAGGTTATTGGGTTGATTCTGATGTAAAATTAGGTTTATATGAGAATGTTAATGCGCGTTATATTAAGTGGTTAAAAACAGCATTAGTACATTTAAAAGTGAAGTATTTAAAGGTGCCGGTTGGAGCACAGTTTTGTATAAATTAGTTTAATTTCTACTTTCAATAACTTTTGATTTGCATTTCTAGTGAGAAATTAGTATTGTAGTTTTTAACAACATGTGATTGGTTGTTGCTTAAGCTTTCAGATGGTGCCTGTAGATAGACGGCTACTGTTGCAGCTGTTGTTATGGCAACAAAAGGCGCCCTCGGTTGCACATGTGCCATGAGCACTAAAAAAAGACTTAAAAAAAGATGCCAAGTGTGAACAAGCCCTAAAAACTCTTAAACACGAAGATCATTTTCCATTCTGTGTAAAATGCACTTTAAACTAATAAGAAATGCATGAAGATTTCAATAAATTTCTCCTGAATAATGTAATAAAGTGACTTTCAGAATGCCTAAGGTCCTCTCTTTAATGAAAATAGTTTGAAGAATACAACTTTTTCACTACTTTTTTCAACACCTTTGCTTTTTTAACAGTGGCATGTCCAGAGTGATTCCAAACGTGAATAATAGTTTACCTGCTTTGTTTGTTTAAACTTTTTCTTCTTAATTCATTTGTATCTGTTTTCCCCTCTGTTTCTACAGAATGCAGAAGTATCTGTCTTTGAGGTCAACATACGCTTCATCGGAGGCCTTTTGGCTGCGTATTACCTATCGGGACAGGAGGTTTGTTGTCATTGCATATTTACTCTTTTGGTCTGTGTGTTTCTTTGCTGCATGTGCGATATGGTTTAGTTCCATTTGTCTGGCCCATTTCTTTAAATCGAAACAAATTATTAACAAAAAAATGATGAAGAGAATGTTCTGTGATAAATGTTAACCTGTCTTGGATTTGGTTCAGAGTAGTAATAACAGGTTTTTCAAAGGGAATAAATGTCTGTCTCTTTCTCCAGCACATGTTAATTACTCCCCCAGCACCTTATCTACTTATAGACACTAATTGAGAAGGGCAGACATCTTCTCGCTTTCCTCCATCAATGGGCAGTATATCTCTACCACTTCATATCACAATGTTCTCCTCTTTGTCTGAAGGTGAAAATGCAAAGAAATTAAACTGCAGCCATGCGGCACGACCTCTCCTCTGCTTCATACACTTCATTAGATGAGTTAAGATACTGGACGCACAACTCTCCACACTTGCATACTAAGTCATTGCGCTTGTCTGTCCCCTGCCTGCGTCTCTGTCCCCTAGTGACCCTTTGTTCCATCCGTTAAGTGTTTTGACATGCCTAATGTCTTAGTCCTCGGTGCGGTCACATTGTTATTCTGAGGTGTTTTTTATTATAAACTTTGCTACAGGGCCTAATGCACTAAATAATGTAGATGTGCGATGCTTAAGTTGGTCGGTTGGTTAGAGAGGTTGTTGCTGGCAAATAGTTATTTATACTGTATGTATATTCATTCCTTTCCAATTTATTTCTATTGGGATTTTCACAGTTTTGCATTGCTGCAAAGCAGCTTCATATATATTACATATAAAAAGATATATATGTACATGAAGTATGATGGAATATATACTTA
This sequence comes from Triplophysa bombifrons, assembly GCA_029783895.1. Classification (NCBI taxonomy): domain Eukaryota; kingdom Metazoa; phylum Chordata; class Actinopteri; order Cypriniformes; family Nemacheilidae; genus Triplophysa; species Triplophysa bombifrons. Next base: position 15,384,098 of record CM056456.1, on the reverse strand, counting down.
AAAAAATATATATATATATATACATTAACGGTAATTATTGGATGGAGCCAAGTGTCATAGAATTAAAAGTCACACTTCTTCAATGGTAGATTTGCGGTGAGCCGTGACAGAAAGTAGGAGTATGTGACGAGGAAGAGAAAGTAGATTTTAAGATCTATGGAAGTGAAGGTAAAACAGCTTGTGTACTGTAGAGTGTCCTGAATGATGCAGTGGAGGTTGTGAAGTTGAAGTTTCCTCAGAAGAAGCTAATTTGAAGAAGACAAAGAAGTCTATTCTTCTATCAGCACTGTAAGTTATCTCTCCTGTGCAAGAGCACATCCTCCATCCTTCTCACTGCAGCCTGTCAGGTGGCTCCAGCAGAACCCCTGCACGGTGATGGATGGTGTTTACTTTTCTGTCCCTCTGTCTTTTCTCCACAAGCGTTTGATCCTATTGCCTTCTCTTTCTTCATTCTCTCCTGCATCTCATTTCAACTTGTTTCTTAGCTCTTCTCTCGCCTGCATCTCATTCTACTCATTCCTGAGAAGTGGACTGAATGATGGTCAATGGCGTAAAACCATCAAAATTGTTTTTCTGTTAAGCTCACTGTACAGTATGTTAAGGGTGTAATAATATATTTTGCACGGACTGTTTTGATAGTGTTGTGTCACTACTAGTTGACTCAGTCAAGGGTAAAATCTAAGGTAAATCAGATGAGAATCTCTGCTCTTAAAGGAAATTGAAACATTTTTCATCACCCTCACGCTCTTCAGAAGACAAAGAACAATATTTTCGAAGGATATTTTTAACTAAACAGTTCTGTTGTCCTTGGAGTTTCATTAAATTATGATAATAACTCTAAATTTAGGCTTTTTTGTCAGCAACTGTACTTTGGAAAAGTACGAAGATGGAGATGATGAGAATGGTAAAAAAGTTTAGCAAAGGTGTCCATTAGGGCTGTGACGGTCGCTGTAACAAATGCACCACCGCTGTGGTAAATTCCCATGACAAATATAGGTGTAATAAATATGACAGTAGCGATAACGATTGCTAATTGTAGCCTTTCAGCTGTGGATGGTTTTATTTAAAAGATTCTACATTATTGAAATTATTGGCATACATTTCCGTTGGTGCGTTCGAGCGAGGGCCTGCACGGCAAAACCCAGGTTATTCTGGGGGTTTTGCAATGGATCTTGTTGTGAAATGAATAGATACGTAAAATCAAAACTGGGTATGAACCGCTTGATTACTGTCGGAGCGCTTGCAGATTTTGCCGCAGTTGCGGAGAGACATCTATTCATTTGCGCTCCTGCGCACATCTTCTGAACGCACATTTTGTGCAGCTGTACACATTTTAATCTGGAGTTTATAAACATGTAAATTTCCCATCAACGAGTTTTCACTGTAACACTGCTTTTTTATTTAATATTTAACTTTCTTGTATCATTTGAGTTTTCAGTATTTATTTACTGATGTTAATTTAATTGTTTTATTTGTTGTAATGCGCCGTTTCAATGATGGATTTGCGCATTAAACATTGACGGATGTTTCATCCCCATTTATTTCAGATATCATATTTCAATTTCAAGTATTTAACTATTTAAAAATGTTAATTATATATTTCTCTTCCACTCGTCATGTGGTTGCTACACGCAAATATAATAATATTTCTCAACCACTGCACCACTGCGGTTGATTAGTCCACTATCACCGCGGTGGTAAAAATCTGACACCGTCACAGCCCTAGTGTCCATTCCAGCTGTCATCATTAGAGGAGAGACACATGACTGATGAATGTGAGCACTCATTGCCAATGTTTTTTTATTTACTCTATTTGTTCTTTTAAGACCTTTAAATTAAATAGGGGCTTTTCCATTTCAGCAGTTTAACCTTTTACAGTATGTAGTTCACCTCAAGCCATTTGATCTTTGGCATCTTATGTCTGAACCAGCAAGCAGAAAAGTTGGATTCACTTTATGATTGTAAAAGCGGCTGGCCTTAATAATTGTTAATAACTTCTGATAGGAACTTACATTTATTATTGATCTAGCTTTTGCTGTTTCTTGTTTTCTCGTCCGTTTCTTTCTTCCAAAAGTTTAAAACGCTTCCTGTCAGGTCTATCAGAATTTTTCCAATATGTCTACACAGTGCATTCGCTCTTTGGGAAGATAAATCCAAACATACTTTCTATTAAATCTTTTTGTGAAAATGAAGTTCAATTTATTTTCCTTGCGATGTGACTTTGCTACTGTAAATGTTCAGACATTTAGGTCGTTCTTATTTAAACCGATATTAAACAGGACAGGTTCATTTGTTTTCTTCAGCTTTTACAAAGAAATTACTGCGGGAATCTGTACATTTCCCCAAACACGGGGCTGACGGAGGATTTATTTCAATACTGCTGAATGAGCTCGTAGGCTGTGAACGAACGAGGCAAATGTTTGGTCTTTACCTTTATTTGCACATTTATTAGAGCAGTGATGGTGAGAAACAGTGTTTACTTCAGACATTATGCTCGGTAAGAATGAAGTAGCTGGCTTCCTCTCTCTCTCTGAAGATGTGCTGTCCTGTTGTCGTATAATCTTCACAGTGCTAGTGAATATGCGGTGTCACATTAGGGAGCAGCACACTCTTCTGTTGTCAAACACAGATCTCATCAAAGGCAGAACAGAACTGCAGCCCCGGGCTCAAGCGGAGGCAGGATAAGGGCAGAGATTTGAGAAGAGATTTGATGGATGAGAAAATGTTTGTCAGCTACTTATCTGCATGTTTGATGTGTAACAAACTTTGGTCGTGCCATCACCCATCGAATTCCCCATTAGAGTACAAATCACTCAGGCCTTTTTCTTGGTATTTCGCTGCATTGCTTGGCTGGTGGATTAGAAACTTTTAAGGTGTCCAAGGAAAACTGTGGGAAAAGCCAGAAACTAGCTTTTGAGTTTAATGACCTGTTAATATCACATAAGTGGCTGGTTTTTGGCGCTGTACAAGTAGACCAGGAATATTAATTGTTTGTTTTGACATCCCAGCTGCAGTTCTGTTGGCCACACACATCAGAAGGTAACATAAGACACAGCATATGCTGTCCGAGCGGAAAACTAAACCAAGGCTTTGTTTTTTTTTTGAGAATAATGCCTATTTAAAGGCCATTGCGTTTGTTCTCAAATTGCATTCTGGATGCATTCTACAAGCATTTTGTTGCAAAAATGCAGTGAAATATCAATAAACAGTACTTTTGCAGCACTTAATAATCTTGGTAATAGTTAATTTTGTTTTCATTGTTAGCGTATGTTTATTCATATCTTTTATGCAGAATATAATGTTAATAGTCTGTCTTAAGTGTAAAAAAACACTTTAATTTTAATAGATTCAAAAATAAATGCTATGAATAGTTTGTATTTATTATTTAACATTGTTATTTTGTAATGAGGCTCATGAAGTAAATATCATAAAATTAACATTTTAAGATCAATTTATCTTGTGAAACATGTTGCGTGCGTGCAGCTTTTGCAAACAACTGTGCGTTTTTTAAATTTTGCAATAGATATAAAATCCATTCTCTGTAAACACTTGAGTTCTGAGCAATGTGTTTATGCTTATTTATATCCATGCCATGTAGACTCTGTATCTCTTGCATACTCTTCTAAAAGCTGTGCGGTTTATTTATAAACGAGGAGAAATCATTTTAAATAAAGGCAGAAAATGTGTTTGAAATGTAAATGTAAAGACGCACTGACGATCCCTATTTGCTTTGAGGATATGAGCCGCTGTCGGCTAAAAGCGCATAAACATCCTCCCAGACGGCATCCAAATTTCTTCATTAGACGTCTGCTCCGATGCTGCCGTCTGATTGGATGCGTTTGCGTGGGATTGGCGGTGTTTGTGTCAGCTTTGATTGACAGCCCCCGATAATGTTGCCATGACGACAGAGAGAATAAACACAAGAAAGAGGAGTTTGTCATAAATGGCTTCGGATGCACAAACAAACCGACTGCCAGCGAAAGAGAGAAAGAACAGAAATCCAACTTTAACCCCAAACCCTCTGTACAAACACGCATTCCCTCCATTACCAATGTGGTCTCCATAATCTTTTTATATGCCTCCATTACAGGTTTATATAACATCTCGGGGTGAGGGCACCTTAGTGTGTGCGTGTGTTTGTGTATGGAGTGCAGAAGCGGTTTCATAGGGAATGTCTAGGCTTAGATCCTCATATGTGTAATAACAGGATCAGCTCTGGTGCTTATGAGCCGCATCAACCAGATTAGACTCAAGTGTCCGAATCTGCATTCTGGGAATAACACAGATTCGCTCATTCACATAAACACATCGGTCCAGACAGTAATCCTGAGAGGAGCGCTCGTTCAGTCTAAATTCGCTCCGGCTCACTTTTATTCTTCTTTTTTTGTTCCCGTACAATTTTTTTTGCTGTTCCAGATGTATATTGCACTGGCTGTTTGCAACATTGCAGTATGGTAGAATCTGAGAAAACCACCAAAAAGGCTTGAATATTTTTTTAATTCAATCCAAATTGTGACATTTTCAAATATGTCGATCATTTCTCTGCCCAGTATTTCTTGTGTTGATATATATTTAAACAGCCATGGAAAAAAATAAGAGACCATTTCAAAGACCATGTTCAGTTTTTGTAAATATACTATTTACAAGTATGTGTTTGGGTAAAGTTTAAATATTTTCTCCCAATTTCAAATAAAAATATTGTTTTGATTTGCAGAAAATAAACTGAAGGAGAGGTCAAAATAACAGAAAAAAAATGCCCTTCCTTTTTTTCGGACCTCAAATACTGCAAGGTTCTAAATACTTCATATTCACTTTTAAACAATACAACAGTCATATTTCTACATGTATTTAGGGAAAGTAAAAAACAATTTTATCACAGTTTCATGCGTCTTGTCATGCTGTCAGTCTTTCACATTGTTGGATGACTTTGTTGCTCCTGATGTTTGATTTTGTTAAAATTCAGCAGACACTGGAATGCCATTTTTTCCACGTTTTTTTTCTTTGTTCCCTTGTCTTCCTTTCTTCAAAATTGTTGTTTTATTTCTCTGGATCTTCATGTAAACACAGCATTGTGGCATTTCTGTTGTCTGAATGCTGTTTCAGCTCATTCTAATAGGCTCTGTGTAAACGTCTGCTAGACTGGCTGAAAATAGAACCATCAGCGTGAACTCTTAAAAGCTGAGGCCTTTTTTCTGCACTCTTCATTGTATCTTCCCCTCTAAAAAAAAAAACAGCACAACTCCAAGCTCTGACACAAGCAACAGATCTTACCCTACTTAGAATCGCCCGTCTCTGTCTGAGTCATAAGGAAGATACATTTTTCAGCCATTTCTGCACAAAAGCACCTAGTGGGATTGCAGAGTTGTAGGCAGATAGTCTCCATGAAATGATGGTGACACAGAGGGGCTCTGGAAAAATGAGAAGTATTGATCGGTGCATGCTTGACATCTACTCTACAGATCAGATAATAATCTGCACTATTGCTTTGGGTGAAGTCGATCTTTTTGTGTGCCACTGGTATATGCGTGGAACTCCTAAGTGTATAGAAAGTTAGTTATTCACTGAACATATGAGTATAACAGGTGTACGGGGTCACCGTAAAACTGGAAAAGAAGTCCATAGGAATTTGGGCTTGCAGATCACTTTATATATAGGGTGGGATTTTAGTTCAGGAATTGTTTTAATTGTATGAATAGTGAGCATTTTATACCAGGATGCAGCTTACAAGTTTTTTATATTGTGCACTGAAGTACACAATAAAACCAGAAACATAAGGAAAAGTGAACTAGTGAGAATTTTCTTTTCTTTCGGACATCAACCATCCATTTACGAGCTCTGAATTTGGCACTGTCCCACCAAAAAGATGTTCTCCTATTTTTTTGTAAAGGCTGCAGCTGTCCGCAAAGGCCTTCCAGTCAAATTTTATAAGAGCAACAAACCTCACTGCAGCTTCTTGTATTTTCTGCAACAGTTGGAGTATAAACATATGCAGGTGTGTTAGGTGTTTTTCTTTGTCTCATTTGCGCTTTTCCTCGCTTTCACTATTTGAGGGAGAATGTGCAGTCGGTTTCTCTCCGCTGGTACGTGTGACATGATTCTTAGAGGAAAAGTCATAAGTTTGAATGTTATGAAAGCTTGAGACCATGTCCAGATCATATTTCAACCAAGTCTCAGTCAAGCCTAGCTTTAGGACCAAGTTGTTTTGCATTGCGATGTTATTTACATGAAAATCCTACTTAGCATTACTATTGTTTTTCATTGATGTAATAAAGCTAAATAGTCTTAGTGGTAAAATGAGACTACACTCAAGTACATATTCAGATGGGTAAAAAAGTAGTTGGATTGCACATGAATTGCTGCAATTAAGGGTCAACTGTCTTTAATTGTATGAAAATGTAAAAAATATGTACTGTATATTTTGAAGATTACATATAATCAAACATGCAAACTCACCGCTTTTTCAGCGAAATTTGCGGTTTTGAATCCAAATATGCCATTCTTGTGAATCGTATAGAGTTTTTACCCACAGTGGGGGGTCCTTGGTGATTTATAAAATGTAAATCCTTGTGTACCATATTTTGAACATTCAATGCAAAGAGACAGGCAACATCAAACGCAGATGCAGCAGGAAAAGCATGTTCTAAACGTCATTTTTGCACCTGTGAAAAGCATTGCTAAAAGGGACGAACGCAAAGTGTTCAAAAACGGCCGGGGAAGCGGAACTAAGCAGGAGCACACAATTCATCATCGCTTTATCCCTGCATAACTGTTGATTCGCTATAAGTTTGTGTGGTGTACCTTATGCTGGTGCTTACCGATTGCCAACAAAAAACAGACATATGAATCACTTACCGCGTACGGTTCATGACCAGCATCTTTTAGCTCGGGGATGCGCCATCTATCAGTTTCAAACGATCTCCAAATCCAGCGTTATATACACCGTTTATATAACATTCTTCACCGAAATGCAGTGAGCAAACAAACACAGCTTAACTTCCATCAGCCAAGTGAAGCGGCATCGATGGGCGTGCTGTTTCTCACGCGGGCTTGTTGACGCGTGGGCATGCTTTTCCGGGAGAATTGTCCAATAAGGGACTTACCAAGTTCGAGTGAATCGAGCACAAAAAATACTACGACATGCGTTCAACTCGTTTTTTGACAAGTTCACCATGTTAAGGTTGAGAAGCCAGCCCATTCAACGGTGTAAAGAAGTCAGAATGCATAAAATAACATGTTACCTCGGCTAATTATGACATGAAGCTTTGGGATCGCGAGACGAGGGCAATGTACTTATTTTCTATGAATATCTCAAATTCCACCAAGGATCATATTAGCCTCAAAATTAGAACGTAGAAGTAAAAATTGAGCTGTGCGCATTCTGACTCATTATGCCAGCAGCACAGATCTCATTTGTGTACAGGCTTCACCTAAGTCATACGTCATGTGATTAGCTGCTGCTCCATAAGTGTCATGTGATTAGCTGCTGCTCCATAAGTGTCATGTGGTGCACTTGAAAAAGACTGAAGAAATACATTTTTGACAAGCAAATTGTGGCTGGTTTTTTAATAGAAAAAAAGATGGTGTGCCAGAATGCATAATTGAAATGTTAAAATTAAGAATTCTTATTGGGAGGATGCCCGCATACCCATAGCACCGCACCCAACACAAATACCCCCTCTGACTGGTCATGTGGCTGTAACCTCTTCTGACTTTGCAGGTCTGATAATGCAAGAAGAATATAAAGTATAGTTGGCAGTTTTGCTGGCTTGATTCGTTCTGTTGTTATGTTTGTCTTGCTTTGTACTGTACGTGTTCCATTATTTATTTCTCTTTGTCTCTGGCAGGTTTTTAAGGTGAAGGCTGTCCAGCTGGCAGAAAAGCTGCTTCCTGCCTTCAACACCCCAACAGGCATCCCCTGGGCCATGGTCAACCTGAAGACGTATGTTAGATCTCTACATCCCTACACACCTACCTTTTCATTCCAACATCTTTGTCTTTTTTGTTTCTTTCATTTCTCTCTCTCTCTCTCAGACACATTTTCCCACTGAAATTTCAACAGAATTAAGGTTCTTTTGGACCTTATGTGTCTGTGAAAACCCCAGTGGCTTTCTTCTTATTTAACTCCGATTAATTTTATTAGAATAAACTGAAAATTGCCAAATTAATCTGCGCATTGTGAACATGCATCAATGTTTTTGTTACGGAAGGGAGGGGGGTCAAATCGAGCCCGACATGGCTTTTGTGAATTAATTGGGTGTTTTGAAGAAATTGCTCATGAATAGACCGGACCACCGTGTTTTTCAGGGTGTCTGTAATCCTGAGGGAAGGAAAGAAACTGTGCTTTATTAATCCTCATTCATGTAGAGCAGGCTTTCAGAGTCAACACGCACACAGATGCTCTAAACATGACTAAAGTAAATGCTTTGGATACGGTGGGAATGGAAATGAGTCGGGAGGGGAGCAGAGGATGTTATGCTTGATAAAAGAGCAGAAGGGAATTTAGTTAAGGGAAGGGAACACGTCACGGTGATTCTTCATCGTCTACACATGGTTCATGTATATACCCTGATGTTTGCTGCAGGCTGGTTTGGAACATTGTGTACACATGTCATGTTTGTTTCAGTGGTGTGGGCCGGAACTGGGGCTGGGCGTCAGCTGGAAGCAGCATTCTGGCTGAGTTTGGGACTCTGCACATGGAGTTTGTGCACCTGACATATCTGACAGGAAACCCTGCCTACTACCAGAAGGTATGCCTGTGTGTGATGTTTGCTATTATTTTAAAACACATTTTTAGAATTTGTGATATTTGTGATGTTACATATACACATGTGACTGCACTATTTACAGTATAATATGGTGGTCAACTGCACACAGAGTGCATGTATGATAACTGGCACAGATAAAGGGTTTATTCAGATCATTTGTAATAGATACATTTGTGTATGTTTAATGACTTCATTGAACAATTTTTCTGTGGATTACATTTGTTTTCTTTATCCATTTATTTATCCATTAGGTAATGCACATACGCAAGCTGCTGGCTAAGATGGACAGACCCAACGGGCTGTACCCCAATTATTTGAACCCTCGTACGGGACGCTGGGGCCAACGTGAGTATTAAATTATTTACTTTTGTCATTTTTCACTGTATGCAAAACCGGTAGCTCAGTGCTATGAGCATTACGTTAACAACGCAAGGTTGTGGGTTCCATCCCAGGGGATTGCATATGCCCAAGTATAAATGTATAGGAAAATGCAATGTAAGTCGCTTTGGATAAAAGCGTTTGCCAAATGCGTAAATGTTGAACACTTTGATTTAGTCCAATCGGAAAATAAGAATGCATTTGCTTGTTTTTTTTGTGTATAAGAGGAAGATAATTTTTGCCCAATAAAAGTTCAAAGTGAGTAGGGCCACCCGACACTTTCTATGCGTGATTAACAAAGCGTCCTGTCATTTCTTTGCTAGCTGAGTCAAAACTCCTTGGTACAGGACCTCAGATTAGACAAGACAGTTTTGCATCGCTCAATAAGAAATTCAGTCCACAATCTGGAAGAGGTGTTTTTTTTTTTATAGAAATGTAAGACAGTTTTATGGAACAGTCAATGCTATGTTCAAGTGTTAGTCAGGAATGTGTTGCTTTATTGAGACCTTTCAAGCAATTAAAGAGATAACTGTCTTTCCCCATTTATATGGACTGAACATTTCTGTATGACTGAAATACACTTGTTGTGACATAAGGAATACTGTTTTGGGATCCAAGCCTCCACTCATTTCACTGTTTAAACAGCTGTTTATAAGCAGTGAAAAAGTACTGGGGTCTACATACCCCTTGCAGAATCTGGAAAAAGCTGAAACATTTGGAAAAATAAGAGAGTTTTCGAAAATTAAGGTTTATTTTAATTTAATCCTGCCCTGAGCAAGTCATTTCACTAAAGAAATGTTAACAATAAAAGATATAAAGAATAAAAACAGAATTTCTCAAAATATCCCAGGGCAAAAGTTTACATACCCCTGTTTCTTAATACTGTATGATGTTACATAAACAATCAATGACATTTTTTATGTTTAGTCATAGTTTTTCAAGGGTTTCTTGTTTGTCATGAGTCATTAGACTTTCCACTAATCTTCAAAACAATCACCCAGGTCCTCCACATTCTTTGCTTTTCAGCATTTCTGGATATTTGACTCATGTCCAGCAGTAACTGTATGATGTTGAGATTCCTCTTTTTACATTGAGGACAATCAAGAGAGTCATACACAACTTTTACAATAGATAGAAACACTCAGTGCTGCCCACAAAGTCAACAACATTCATTTAAAGTCAGGTGGGTGTAAACCTCTGAAAATGGTTATGGTGACAATTGTTATTGTTTCTTTTATACATCTTATTTTTTCATTCACTAATGTTCTTCAGTAGATTAAAAATTACATAAATGTTTTTCATGAAATTATATATATATATATTTTACACCAAAACCATTTTCAGAGGTTTACACCCACCTGACTTTAAATGAATGTTGTTGACTGTGTGCAGCACTGAGTGTTTCTATCTATTGTAAAAGTTGTGTATGACTCTCTTGATTGTCTTCAATGTAAAAAGAGGAATCTCAACATCATACAGTTACTGCTGGACATGAGTCAAATATCCAGAAATGCTGAAAAGCAAAGAATGTGGAGGACCTGGGTGATTGTTTTGAAGATTAGTGGACAGTCTAGTGACTCATGACAAACAAGACACCCTTAAACAACTATAACTAAACATAAAAACTGTCATTGATTATTTAGGTAACATCATACAGTATTAAGATCCTGGGATATGTAAACTTTTGCCCTGGGATATTTTGAGAAATTCTTTAGTGTGAACTTTATATTAACATTTCTTTAGTGAAATCACATGCTCAGGGTAGGGCTAAATAAAAAATAAACCTTCATTTTCAAAAAATCCTTTTATTCTACCAAATGTTTCAGCTTTTTCCAGATTCTGCAAGGGGTATGATAACTTTTGTGCACAACTGTACAGTCGTGGCCAAAAGTTTTGAGAATTACATAAATATTCGTTTTCAAAAAGTTTGCTGCTAAACTGCTTTTAGATCTTTGTTTCAGTTGTTTCTGTGATGTACTGAAATACAATTACAAGCACTTCATACGTTTCAAAGGCTTTTATTGACAATTACATGACATTTATGCAAAGAGTCAGTATTTGCAGTGTTGGCCCTTCTTTTTCAGGACCTCTGCAATTCGACTGGGCATGCTCTCAATCAACTTCTGGGCCAAATCCTGACTGATAGCAACCCATTCTTTCATAATAACTTCTTGGAGTTTGTCAGAATTAGTGGGTTTTTGTTTGTCCACCCGCCTCTTGAGGATTGACCACAAGTTCTCAATGGGATTAAGATCTGGGGAGTTTCCAGGCCATGGACCCAAAATTTCAACATTCTGGTCCCCGAGCCACTTAGTTATCACTTTTGCCTTATGGCACGGTGCTCCATCGTGCTGGAAAATGCATTGTTCTTCACCAAACTTTTGTTGGATTGTTGGAAGAAGTTGCTGTCGGAGGGTGTTTTGGTACCATTCTTTATTCATGGCTGTGTTTTTGGGCAGAATTGTGAGTGAGCCCACTCCCTTTGAAGAGAAGTAACCCCACACATGAATGGTGTTAGGATGCTTTACTGTTGGCATGACACACGACTGATGGTAGCGCTCACCTTTTCTTCTCCGGACAAGCCTTTTTCCAGATGCCCCAAACAATCGGAAAGGGGCTTCATCGGAGAATATGACTTTGCCCCAGTCCTCAGCAGTCCATTCACTATACTTTCTGCAGAAGATCAATCTGTCCCTGATGTGTTTTTTTTTGGAGAGAAGTGGCTTCTTTACTGCCCTTCTTGACACCAGGACATCTTCCAAAAGTCTTCGCCTCACTGTGCATGCAGATGCGCTCACACCTGCCTGCTGCCATTCCTGAGCAAGCTCTGCACTGGTGGCACTCCGATCCCGCAGCTGAACCCTCTTTAGGAGACGATCCTGGCGCTAGCTGGACTTTCTTGGACGCCCTGAAGCCTTCTTTACAAGAATTGAACCTCTTTCCTTGATGTTCTTGATGAACCTATAAATTGTTGATTTAGGTGTAATCTTAGTAGCCACAATATCCTTGCCTGTGAAGCCATTTTTATGCAATGCAATGATGGCTGCACGCGTTTCTTTGCAGGTCACCATGGTTAACAATGGAAGAACAATGATTTCAAGCATCACCCTCCTTTTAACATGTCAAGTCTGCCATTCTAACCCAATCAGCCTGACATAATGATCTCCAGCCTTGTGCTTGTCAACATTCTCACCTGAGTTAACAAGATGATTACTGAAATGATATCAGCAGGTCCTTTAATGACAGCAATGAAATGCAGTGGAAAATTTTTTGGGGATTAAGTTCATTTTCATGGCAAAGAAGGACTATGCCATTCATCTGATCACTCTTCATAACATTCTGGAGTATATGCAAATTGCTATTATAAAAACTTAAGCAGCAACTTTTCCAATTTCCAATATTTATGTAATTCTCAAAACTTTTGGCCACGACTGTATATAAAAGGCTGTCATAGGATATGCGATGCTGCCTCGGCAAAAACAAGCTTTCTTAGATGGCAGCATAATGTTTTCACAACAGGAGTGTGCCAAAAATGTCCAAAGAGGATTTGGAACGGAGCTATTTGCAATGATCTTGGTATATCAATAAAATAGACTTAAAATAGATCCGGTATATTTTTTGGTGTCCTTCTTAATCGTAAAAGGTTCTCAAATGAAATGGAGGCAAAAATTCTGTGCTGCCTGCTGTATCAATTTTGTTTGCGAACACAAATGATTTACATAATCCCTTCGCCAGGGTTTAGTATTCTATAAATGTGAACGACGACAGAATGGCAGATTATCTTCATCTCTTTACTGATCAGTGAGATTTAATAATGATGCCATGCGAGGAAGGTTCCTTCTTTTTATGTAATTAGTAATAAGGTGAAGTAAAAACACTCCACTGTGTGTTTTAACCAAGTCTTAATTACAGAGAGAGATGAGGGTTTAATTACTGCTCTGCTTCCAAAGGCTAATCCTGGTCGACCCACTGTGAACAAACACACACGCTAAATTTTTGTTCCATATGAGGGTATGCGTGTCCAAAATATAATTAAGTTGCATTAGAGATCTGTTTTCGGAATGATGAATGATAGGCCGTCTCCTCCCCCACCCACCCAACATCATCTCCAGGGGCCTCCAGATCTTCTACTCAACCTGTCATTCTCTTTGAAGTGTACACTTTCTAATGTTAAAACATCTCAACAGCTTTCTTGCCTGGATCTCTGATTGTATTCACCTTGTTTTTTATTCAAAAGCCTTAAATGCATTTCGTCTTAAACAGCAGAGCGCTGGGGAATTGTGTCTGGTTTGCAGAAGTGAAATCCAGCCATCTGATGACTGGCAGTGGTGCCAGGCGAGGCTGTCAAATGAGGGCCCATGTGGTTTATGGAAGTTCTTCTTTCTAATTCCTTAACTTTATTTCACATTTCATTGCGCAACAGCATGTGCTGTTTATTCATCATCTTAATCACAGAGTTTCTTCTTATTATAAATTCTACCGCTGTCTTTTCTGTTCTGCTCATGCACACGCTCACCTCGTGTATCTCTCTTTGTCTTCCCTGTTCTTTTGCTCCTCCTCTGCTATTTATTTTCTTCTTGAGCTGTTGTTGTAACCTTGTCAAACATGCTGTCAGCATCCACACCTGATGTCTGATCCTTTTGCAATCTGAAGTCTTGAAGTCCATCCTAAAATCAGCTGTAAATAGGAACAATAGGGATTTACGGATGGACTCTTTTGGTTAAGGTCAGTAAGCACCCACCTAAAACAACCCAGCAACAACCTGCAGACCGCATAGCAACACTGTGAAAATCACTTCTCAGTTTTCTTTCCACGTTTCTTTCTCTCCTTGTGAATAATTTATAATAGCTTCTCCGTTTTGCCACCATCAGCCCGGTACCTCACTTCCATTAGCATAAAATGCATCTTTAAGGAGATACTGAGATAAATTTAAAGGAGCTTTCGTAACGTGACTCAGCCTTTCGCCTAGCTGCAGCATCTATTTTTTAACTCCTGCCCTGTGTATGAACCAGCCATTCCAAGCGTGCAGTTTTTAGCCTGTCACTTGCGTGTTCACACCTCTCATGTGTAAAACCATCACCTCTGAATTAGTCTTACACGTCCGGTATCCTCTGAAGAAGTCTGTAATGGCTTTCGGCAGCTCATCTCCTGCGTCGTGCTAGCTCTTTCCCAGCGGGTTGAACACGCAACATCTCGCTAGCCTCGACAGATATGAACTGTGACAGTGCTAATGGGATCCTGCCTTGCCCCTCTATGATACTGTATACAGTATAGACTGATCTGCACACATCACGCTTTCTGTTCTCCTGCCAAAATTTCACGGTTGCAGGCTGTTTCTCAGATGGATTAAACAAACTTTCATGTTGATGTGACTCAAACATGTATGTTTTGAAGGTCAAAGCAGATTGAGATTGCTCTGAAAAACACCTTATTCCTTAGATGCTTTAAAGGTCCAATGTGTAATTTTTTGAAGGATCTATTGACAGAAATGCAATAATATAATATACATAACTATGTCGTCAGAGGTGTATAAAGATCTTATGAACCGTTATGTTTTTATTACCTTAGAATGAGCTATTTCTATCTGCGGGTTCCCTTGCAAGGAATTCGCCATGTTGTTTCTACAGTAGCCCTTAACACAAACTGCTCTACAGAGCACGTTTCGTAAATATGATATCTCCTTTGGCAGTGAAGCGAAAATGTGACGACATCTTTGTCCTGTGTCAGCCTCCGTAGTGCTTCAAAAGGGAGGGGCAGTAGGGGAGTGAGCCGTTGGTTGCAATTCACAACCTCACCTCTAGATGCCGCTAAATTTCATACACTGGATCTTTAAATGTATGAAATAATTTTTGAAGACATTTACTCACCCTCATATAATTTTAAATCTGTATGACTTTCCTTCTTCTGCACAACACTGAAAGCAGATATTTTAAAGAACACTGATGACCAAACAACATTGGGCCCTATTGAATTCCATTGTATGGTAAAAAACACTGTAACATTTCTCAAAATATGGTCATTTGTGTTTTAAAGACAGGCTGCACTTACCCTTTAAGAGACTTTGAGAGGCTACATTGAAGATTCTAAAATGTAACTTTTTTGTTGTTGTTGTTGATGTTGTTGTTATATATATTATAGTTACATACATAGTTTGACAGAAAAAAGATCTGTGAGTTTTCATGAGTTTTCTGTTATTTAGAAATGTGGAAACAATATGTAAGAATAATAAGATTGAAGTGACCTTACTTTTTTCCTTTAGTGTACGAAATTATCTTCTTTTATTTTTTCTGTCATTTTTATTAAATTGGAGATGTTGTGAAGCGTATTTGAATTCAGATGGCTGGCATTACAAGACATACAGTACCACCACAGCTTGCAAATGTCTAAATGCATACGCACACCACAAAGCCCCGAGCTTAGTTTCCCTCCTCATACAGTATGTCACGCTTCTGTCAATGTCTTAAACGTTTCGGTCCTAATCTCCGCAGCTCCCTCTGATAACTAAACACAGATTGTTGACGTGGTTTGTAGTAGGTCCCCATTACAAGCCATTACCAGTAAAAATGACTCCCGGCCTGTCAAACACACACACACAAATATTACACAAGCTCAGTCCGCGGAGTCATTAGCACTGTCAGAGAGGAACACACACTCAATGGTTGTGTTTATAAATGATTAGGTGTGTGCTGGCGTGTGTCCGCACTGAATGAATGCAAGCAAAAACATGCTCACTTCAGCGCATTTTTATTGTAATGAGGGTCGGTGTCAAGGCTGAATACACTTTTATTGCGACATTAAAAGACTGAGCTTTGAACAGAGAATAAACAAAATTGAGCAGGTAAAATAACAAGCAAGAGTCACAGCTGGCTTTTAGTTGCTTCGGTTGAACTGATGCAGTATTAAGATTGTAAAAATGTGTGTTTAATTAGATTAGCTGAATCATCAGGAGAGATTTATTAACCGAAAAATAATTTATGTTATTGTTAGAGATTAATATGGGTTTAATAATTAATTTATGCATTATGTTTTATTTGCCTTCCAAGTACAACAAAGACATTTTGTGCAATTAGATTTACAACTAAATAAATATGACTTGAGATTGGGACTCGAGTCATATCAAAGCCATTTGGCCCACCCTAAGCAGTTTTAAAGGAACAGTTCTTTTCCTTCACGACAGGTTCAAATCTGTGCCACCAACATCTCTCACCTCTCGGTTTATTCTTTTTTCTTGTCTTGTTCTGCAGATCACACCTCTGTGGGTGGGCTGGGTGACAGTTTTTATGAATACCTGCTGAAAGCTTGGCTTATGTCTGACAAAACCGACACAGAGGCTCGCAAGACCTACGACGATGCCATTGAGGTGAGAACTTCTGGTTGCCATGACAACTTACAGTGTTCCGAGTCTGCATCAGTCTTCACACCCCACTATCTCTTTTCCTCGAACAGGCTATTGAGCGTCACCTCATCCGTAAGTCAAACGGCGGTCTTACTTTCATCGGGGAGTGGAAGAACGGCCATTTGGAGCGGAAGATGGGTCACCTGACTTGCTTCGCTGGGGGCATGTTTGCCCTAGGGGCTGATGGTTCACCCGATGATAAAGCTGGACACTATCTGCAGCTCGGAGCAGAGATCGCCCACACCTGCCACGAAAGCTACGACCGCACTGGTGAGTGAAGAATGACTGATAAATTGATATGAAATATTTCACCCAATTGACAGCCTATAAACAAAATCTGTTATGAGCTTCATGACAATAGAAACATCTCACAGTGTGTTGCCATGGTAACCTCACATAGTAGTTTGACAATGAGCCGTATCTGTTTAATATAACAAGACTGTGAGATTAATCGAAACGCTCAGCCACATCAAGCTCTCAGACTGATAGATTCACGTTTTTAGCAGTATGAGAAATCAAGGTTTTGTTAATGAAGGACTTTTTGGCTTTGTTGCAGTGCTGAAGCTCGGACCAGAAGCCTTTAAGTTCGACAGCGGTCTGGAGGCGGTGGCCGTGAGGCAGAACGAGAAGTACTACATCCTCAGACCAGAGGTCATTGAGACGTACTGGTACATGTGGAGGTTCACACACGACCCCAAATACAGGCAGTGGGGCTGGGAGGCAGTGCAGGTCAGCATCTTTCTTCATCTCTTACTCATACATCCCTCTGCACAACATTAACTAAAAATGGAAAACTTTGTAGGCATTTTGGCTTCATGTTTACACCACAACAGCGTTGTGACTATAGTACTGTGTTTGTGCTTCTTAACACATTTCTCTAGCGAAGTGTGGGTTTATTGCACCCCCAATAATTACACACAGGACCCTTAAATGTCCTTATTTTAAAAAAGTCATGGCTTAATCTTATCCCACCCCTTTAATCCCAAATATATTAACTCTTACACCGCCATTGACGAGTTATCTCGTCATTTAAAAAAAAAAACGTTTCCCCGCCAAAGACGAGTTATTACGGCAATCAATGTTAGTACTGTTTTACAGCAGGTGGTGCTATTACACACCTTTGGGGAAAAGTACAGAATCCCAGAATTTAGAACATATATGTTTTTAGTGATTTTTAATGATTGTTTCGAGTGTAATCTGGGCGGAATCTTTGACAAAAAACGATCAATATGATGCATTTTTGAAGAAACCCTACCCACATCTACGGAGTGATAAAAAACGAACAAATGAAGATAGAAGAATACGGTTTCTTTTGTTTGAAAGCTCAAATGTCATTTGACATTTTGTTTGTCCATATATTCTTTACAGAAAATTTTCTGTGAGCCATTAAAAGTTGGGTGAAAATGTTAAAAAACGCTGCCGTAGGCTGGCAACTTTTTTTTTAAAGAGGCTGGCCGCAAATGAGTTAACTCTACAATACCTGTTAATATTTCATCCTAATTCTAAATATGCTTGCCTACATAAACCGAAAACTCCCTTCTCGCAGATCTGGTACAGTATCTCCAGCCATCAGAGTTCAGACTCGCATCACAGACAGAATAATGGCAGGCTATGTGTGCTGGACAAGTGTTTCACAAGCGTATCTAAACTCATATCTCATCCCTTTGATATCCATCTCTAGTTCCAGGCGTTCCATCTTCACCTTTTTTTTGTTACCAGTGCTGTTTCTGCATCTCTTCATCCATCTATTTTCATCTCTTCTCCTGGCATGTCATGCGTTAGTCTAGGGAGACCCGTGCTATGATTTTTGAGTGCGTTCGAGTTTTAGGACAATTCCACAGTGCTCTTGAGAACGCAGCGTGGTTGTTTCTCTCTGATTGGGTTCATTGTTGTGCTGGTATGTTCCTCTGCAGCGGGCTTTGTTTGATGAGCATACGGGTGCCTGTGTCTTTATCTCATTCTTGCTCTCGCCCCTCATTTTCACTCTCCCAATTATGGTCAAATGTGGAAGAATGCAGATTAAAGGTCACTTGTTCTCCCATCACCCAAATCCCTGCGTCTGCTATCTGCTCTTTTATTCCAACTTTATCATTTTCTGTCCTGCCTCTTTCTTCAGCTCTGTTTGTGCTCCTCTTTCATTCCTGATTCTCAGCATCTCCATTTTCTTTTTGTTTCTTGCTCTGTTCTTGGCTTTGATAAACAGAATTGTGTCCATCTGTTTGCTGTTAAGTCTCAGGCGTTTAGCTCAAGGATCTGTTAAGATGTTTTTTTGGCTCTCATCAGATATGTCAGTTGGAGGTTACAGTAAACAAATGTCGTTTTTGTTTTGTTTGTTAGTTTTGTTTGTTGTCTTGATGATACGCTTGATTGGGTTGCTAAAACATCCAAAGAGTTGGTTTAGGGAGGACAGGAAACTGTCTTTACACTGCATAGGCACAGATGTGAATTTAGAAATGTGAAAAATTGAAATATTAAAATGTAAATTAAAAAAATTAATTGTAAATGTAAAAATGACTTCTTGACTTTGAATACAAAATGTTCATATTAAAATGAAATTTAAATATTACAATTCAAATAAAAAATATAAATTGAAAAAAAAAAAAAATATATATATATATATATGTAAATTCAAATAAAAAGGAAACATTCAAATTTGGACACTTTGACATTGAAATGTTCGTATTAAAATGTAATAAAATAATAATAGACGTCTTAAAAATTTTAAGATGTAAAATGTGTTTAAAGGAAATTCATTGAAATTCATTGAAATGTAAAAAATATAAATTTAAAATAAAAAATATAGTTTAAATATAAAAAATTTAATGGAAAAATTAAAACCCTGCCAGAGTTCATCCTTGAACATCCTTGAAATATAACTGTCATGCTACAAAAGCTTTTAACCCCACGCTGAACCCAAAGGCACTCTATTATAATAATAACTATTCTTCTGCTAGTAAATTGAGAGCTCTTTGGTTGAGTTAAAGGTGAATCTGTGGTGAAAAAGTGTCTATAAATCTCTGCTGAATGGGTTAATTGGAGGCAGGAGCGGCACAACTGCTGTTGTGTTATAACCATGCGAGATGGGTCGACAGCGTCACAGCTGTTTAAAGCAGATCTGCTCCAGGTAAGTGAGCACATCATGCCGTGTTTTACTGGCACAGATGGCTTGCATCACTCTCCCCTTAAATCCCGCTTGGAGAGGGTGGAGCAGCACTAATGAAACAGTATTGGTTTCTTGGAAAACAAAGGCAGAAAAAATTGAGAAGCTTCATATAGCCATGTAGTTCTATTTCTGGAATGCTGTAACATTCTGTATAGCTGTACATTGATTTGCAGTGGTGATTAGAAAAGATTTGTTGTTGATATTGAAACAGACAATCTATCTGAGCTATAGCATGGAATAGCACATCTGTTTTGTGGATCTTTGCTAGCCTGTGTTGTTTTTGTATACAGGGGCCAAAATGAGCATTTGCCAAATGCTGGCTCGGTGAGTAAATATAAAGGAGTTTGTTGCCAGCTGGACGGTAACTTTTAGAAACCACAAGATAATGTGTGGTTTAATCGAGTTGTAAAAATGACAGTCTTGCTGATGTAAGTGTTGCATGTGATTGAGATTAAAGACATGCGCTCTACCAAAGAAGAAAACATCTGTCGCCCCTAGTGCATCTTTAACTGTATCTCAGTGGAAAATTCTGGTATTTTTACCAGAACTCATGTTTTATATTGCAGTGTGAATTTACAACCCTTTCTTCATCCTCTCCACAGGCCATTGATAAATACTGTCGGGTAAGTGGAGGATTCTCTGGCGTGAAAGATGTCTACTCGTCCAACCCCACCTACGATGACGTCCAGCAAAGCTTCTTCCTGGCTGAAACTCTCAAGTAAAGCTCTTTGCATACACTGCATCTGCTGAAGCTGTGTTGCCATAGTAACTTAAACTGTTTTTGGCCATCACACCAGTGCTTGGGTTGTAATCGTGGAATAACAATGTAATAATGGTGTGTTTGTGCTGTAAAGGTTAGGATGACTATGAAGCACATGGTGAGCATAAGAATACTCTGTTGATTTATCAGCCAACAGATTTTTTGAGTAAAATTTGCCTTTCTTGTAGTTCAGTGGTAAAAGCATGGCGTTAACAACACCAAGGTCGTGGGTTCGATCCTAAGGGATTGGACATATTTAGAAACATATGTATAGGATAATGCAATATTAGTCGCTTTGGATAAAAGCGTCTGCCAAATGTTTAAATGTAAAATGGACATTAAAGTCTGTCGTATTGAACACTGCCTCCACCTGCTGGTGCAGTTGGGCAGTGCATTTTATTAGTCTTTAAGTCTGTCCATCTTGTAATTTGTAAGTGTATTTGGCTGATGTAATTTTTGCTTTATGTGTAGGTACCTGTATCTACTTTTCTCCAGCGATGAGCTGTTGCCTCTTGAGAACTGGGTCTTCAACACAGAGGCCCACCCCCTGCCCGTCCTGCACCTGGGCAACATCACCCTGCCTGGCAGCGAGACCCAGCGGTAGAGTGGACTCTCCGAGGGGGCGCCCTCCCCCTCACTCGTCCCTTTTGTGTCCACGGTGAAGGAGAGGAGAGAACTTTCCCCACGTACCACAACCTCCTTCTGGACTGAAAAGGATCTGACTGCAGTGAACGGAGGAGACCCAAACAGATTTGACTCTCTTTATCTACGTCTCTCATATATTCTCTGAAGGACACACTGCTGGTTCAGCTCACAGCTTACGGTCACATGACTGTGATCGGAGCACTACGGTCTTACACATCTGTACACACATCCCTCACAGACAAACAAACACCATCGGTATGATCCCATGGTTAAGCCAACAAAACAGACCTTCTGGATGGATGTGTGATTCTCATTGGGAAAAGGATTTTGGCACATTTGTTCTTTTTTGTTTGTGAGTTTGGCAGCGTTTTGTGTTATCAGCTCAGTGCTAAATCACAGGAAAATGGGGGATAAATGTCTCTCAGAACAGACTGCCTTTTGGAACAACTCGCTCTCTGAGCTGGAACTACAGTGCTTTGGGCTTCTGGAAGACAGCGGATGTTGGATCTGACCTCCTGTGAAATCACTTTCCAGCTGAGGTTCAATTTGGGCCAGAAGCAGCCAGGGATGAACTTTTCCTCTTCTCTTTTACCAGGATTTCTCCCATAATAGTTGTATCTCAAACACACACTGTTTGTATGTCCATCAGGTTGTAGTGCTTTTGGTTTAAGGTTAGTGGGTAAACCAAACCCCTCCGGTTATTTGCATACAGTACATTTGCTGCTATTAAACAGTTGCTGCCTGTGAATCAGCTTCCACCTGTATCATCTGTTCATTCCAGGAATCTGCATTTTCATTCCCAACTTTCTTTGCATCTATTCTGAATCAGTCATGTAAATAATGTCATTCATTTGGCATTTAAAGGTGGACAGGTGCAGTGTTTGGTTTGTTTTATCACAAATGACATTGAATCAGTAAAACTTGTATCAAGAGTAGTTTTAAAATGTGCTCTAGATGCTAATGCCGACGACTTTCATGTTAACTTTTATTTGTTGAGGTTGTCACTTTTTTGAAAAAGACCAGATTCTTACAATCATCATAGCCAACAGGAGATCAAGATTTTTTTACAGGGGGTGAGAAAATACACTGTTTCTGCCATGAACCAGGAAACCCCGAAAAATATAAAATCTGTAAAATTATGTTTGCATTTAAGTTTAAAATTAAGGGATACTTCTAAAGCCCATTTGTGACTTGTCATTCCTTTTACTTGGACATGTTATCATTAAATTCAAATCTAGAAAGATGTGAATATTTTATGTAAGCTTTAATCTGACTCGGATGTTTCAGTCGTGGGATTCATCCTGGAAACACTCTTGCAGCATATTAGGATCCCAGAGTGTGTTGTTTAAAATACATTGGCACGTTATTTTGTTTGATTCAACAAAACATGCAGCAGGTTTCTTTTTTCTTATTTATTTTTGTTTAATTTACCTTGATAAAAAATATTATGGATTCTATAACTTTAACAACGTGCTCAGACTTTTTTTCCTAGTTGGGAATGGCGCATCTTCAAAGCCTGTCCGAAAATATTTTATGTAATAGAAAAAAAAATCTTTTCATTTCATTCTCTGGTCTAAAATGATGTGTGTTCGGATTATGAAGGAAACTGCTTGAGAACAATTCTTTCATTCCTTTGGTTTATGCACCAATTGGATGGATGTTGGGTGTCTCTGTCATTGACTCCACTGAAGGGCCTTTCTGATCGTAACCTTTTGCTTTAGTTCCTCCCTCCACTGTTGCATATTTTCTATACTTTCATCAATTTCCACGATCTTCTTACTTTTTCATTCTGTATCACTCTGGTCATGTCTAAACAATTCCTTTCCTCTAGATGGCAGCAGTGGTATATTGCTGGTTCGGTTTCATTGCTTTCCTTTCTCCCAATAACATCGCTTTGACTTATAACAAGAGAAGCCCAGGCCAACATTCTTCTCTGTTGTTGTTGGGTGGGTTTGGACAAGCTGTGTTCTGTATTTGTATTTTTACTGAACAAAAAAAGAATAATTGTAAATATGTTTAAAATGCTACACAAATTCAATAAAGATGTTACAAAAGGTGAACAGAATTAAACAAGTCTTGTCTTACTAGCGCATTTAAAGACCATTTTTACTATATTATGAGGATTAGAAATCTTAATGTCCCAAGATATAAGGAAGTAAATGTGTTTCCAAGGATAGTTATATCTAAAGAGGGATGTCTACATACAGTATGTTTGCTTTAGGACCTGCACGCTCCTTGACTCTTGGCAGTTCACTTTGATATAGGTCGTGGTGAACTGGTCCTGGCACATTACCCCTGCTCTCAGTATACATGTCATCACAGTACCCCTTTACCCCATGATAATGTTGTTTTTCTCTTCTTGGCAGAGACAACAGATTTGAATGCAGAATGTTTTTATTTGTTTGTTTTGTTGTCTTCAGCTGACAGTTTGGTGATTTGTGACAGCAGCAGGAGGTCCGAATGGACGGGTGGCAAAAGCAGAAGGCAGGAGGTCGTCACCGGGGCCCTTGCCCTTTTTCAGCAACCCAGGTGACGTCATCTGACCCTGTCATCTCATCTGCTAAACAGATGTTCCTCCGAGCTCCATGATTACTGATTTCTTTCCACACACTTATTGCTAATTGACTGACAGTGACATTTTTTAGATGTAAATTGTGACGAGACCTATATATAAAATGAATGAATATACATACAAATATTTACAAAGTAGTGCCGTATCTGTATGACACGGTACATGGATGTTTTGAAGGGTGATAAAATGGTGCTAAATAATTACCATATGCATCTGTCATTGTATTTACATGTTTCTGGAAGACCAGAACTGTTTTTAACATTTACCTTCATAACACTAGATGCAGCGATCATATTTTATTAAAAGAAACATGTATGTACAAAAGGCAACTGTATCATTAACAGACTGAGATTTACAATATTGAATTGAATGCAAGAAGTCATTGTGTTACTTGTTTTATTATTCTTTCAGCTGTCAAGATAATTATATGAGACCTAATTATCAGATTATTTTCTCAAAATTAAACATTCACTCTTACTGATACATTATCTTACACAATATAATTAAACTTTAGTGTGATGGTTGCTCCGAAGTACCTGAAATTGTCCCTGGTCTCTACCAAATAATACAAAATTATCATGAACGCCCCAAAAACCTGAGCGTTACCATTGTACATTTCTCGAATTACATTGTAATACCAAGATTTGTGTTAGTGACCAATAATTTTCTTATTAGTAAATGCTAGGTTAAAGTAAATATGTCATTATGATAATTCTGCATTTCTATCTTTAAGTAACAGAAAATGTGTCAACAGTAAATAAATAGCAGAGCCTTTGAAGACTTTACATGATCATCATTGTTCCTGTAAAATTTGGGGACTAGCTAAAGGTCACTGTTTCAACAGCTCTGTTAGAAAGCAATGAGAGATACGCTGGAGAAACTGGCACACTGCAAGTGTGCACAGCAACACAATGTGCCAAGGTCACTGTGATCCAGGTAGGTCAATTGGCAACTTGTACCAATAATACCAAACCATTTATAGACACAGAGAGAGAGAGAGGGAGAGAGAGAGAGAGTATTACTATCCTGCATTACTTCGAGCTGATGAACCATTGTTTTTAGATCAAATGGGACACTACATTTTTTAAATTGTACTTGAATATGTAGTTCTGCTCATAAGTCTCTGGCTTATCATAAGGCATATTAGTGTCCCGTATTTCGAACATAATTTTCCTGGTACTGTAAGTTTTTGTTTCCCAGCATGCTCTGAGGTCTTTCCCATGGTGGTCAATGGTGTTGACATCCAGATTTTCTACTCAAGACAACTGATGGACTTCTGCCCACAAAAACCTACGAGCAGTTGTTGATGCTCAAAGATTTAAGATGCATAAAAAATATATAATTTATAAATTAATTATTTTGAATTCTCATCAAATATGTTATGCAGCTTCTTCAAGGCAGTCCTAAATAAAAATAAAAATGAACTATGATCATTATTGTGATTTATACAATTTGATCAATTTACTGGTGTTTGTGAGACCCATTTTTCATATTTACAAAAAAAGTGCAACATTCAAGATAAACATGTTTTTTCACCGTATTTTTACAGTAATTGTTGTTTTGGGTCAATTACACATTTGCAGAATATACTGCATGCTGTTGCTTGTCTTTAGGATAAACATCTGTAAAGTATTTACATTTTTTTTACAATGGCTATATTGTTTAAAGATAATAATAGTTTAAAAATAATAATAATGCTGTTTGCTTCGCGTGTCTTGAAGGGTGAGAGAGCAGAATGAAATGAGAGGTCAAACGATCCAGTTTCTGTAAATAATGAGCTACAGTTACTAATAAAGCTAAAAATAAAGAAAGTATGTCACGTTACATGACTGTAAATATCTATAAGGAAGTAAATGGCACTCCTGGGGACTCAAGCGATAGTATTTCCCAGAGTCTCACTTACTGTATGATGATTGTTAGGCTTTATTGTGTTACTGCAGTACAAAACAGCTTTGTCACCTGGTCACTCTGCTTACTATACTGTATATCATGAGTCACAGTACCTTTTTTTGAAAGTTAAAAACTATTATCTATGATGTTTATCAACCATGAACTGAAAAGAGGAAATCTCGCAGACTGTCCACATTGTTTCTCCTAGGTTTTAAAAAGGAAAAGCACGGCAAGTGTTATGAAGTCATACAAAAGCTGTATATGTCCAAAATTATTCATTAGTATCTCTTTACATTAATATGTTAAAATAGAAAAGATTGAAGCGTGTAATGCCAGGTTTGACGTCATTGATGACATTGTTGTTTGCTGTTTGTCTCGTACGTGATTGTGACAAACCAAATATGTTTATGTGCATAGTGGTATTATATGAATTTATAATGTATGAACATATGAGTCATACTACTGTCATAGTACATAATATGCACTTTTGGGGGCTTTTTATGTCATTTTTTGACAGCAAATACTTTTATTGCATGCAGCAGTGTGAACATTTTGTCCAAATTCCTCAGGTATAAGGAAAAAAGTAATTCGGTTTCAGAATGACATGAGGGTGAGGGCACGAAGACTTATTTTGGTGTGATCCATTCCTTGAAATACATCCCGTCAACCCCTCCATGGATGCAGGAGACCCTGTGCTTCGTGTTTTTGTCTTTCAGGGAGCTCAAAATTTTAGTCAATAGATCCCAGAGGCTTGCTGATGTCACGGGAAAGAGAGGATTATGAATGTCACTGTGAGTCATCAGGCTGATAGAAAGGGGAAAAAAACAATTGTGTGGACGTCCGCAAGCGTAGTGGAGTGTTTAATGTGTTAATGGCTCGTGTGTGCGTGTGTGCGTCTCCTCCAGTGTGTTTAATGTGTTAATGGCTGCAGGTTAACCATCCGTGGCATTGACAGTGAGTCATTTCCACTTGGCAATAAGCCCGGATGCAGCAGGTGGCATTGCCCCTCCTCACAAACTGAATGGCATTCACCTTTGAACAAAACATCACTTAATTTTTACTCAATTTAGTGCTCTTTCTGTGAAGTTAATTAAGCTATTCTATTATATCCATCTGTGTATGAAAATCATAGCATTTGTCATGAGTTTTTCTTTTTAAACATCTTCAATACAATAAAATATTAGTAATAATTTAAATTTAGCTTTAGCATATTGTGATGTGTGGTAACAAACTCTTGAAAGAGCACTAGAATTATGATCTCCTTTAGAATTTGTGTATCTTTGACAAGGTCAGCGTGTTCTTAAAAACAACTTAGAAAACACAGTCATAAACTCATTTTCACTCTATTAAGTAGCACCTGTCTTTCATCCAATTTGTGAAATGTAAATAGGCCTACATAATCCTGCTGAACAAACTAGTTTATCTCCTAAAAAATATTTTAAGCATTGCGGCAACATCTTAATATAGGAAACTTGTCACAAAAGACTGAAGAGAATGTCAAGCATTCTTTGCTGTATTTTACTTCAGGCGAAAGACCAATTTTACCCCTCTTCAGGGTAAAATCTGTAAAATGAAATTGTCTGCAAGTTACTGACGTCATGTTAGATTAACACACAACAGTTAGGAAAGTTTCTCCTATCCAGTTTCTTTATCTTAGTCATTCACAAATGTCATGCTGTTTCAGACCTATCACATAAACCTGGTGTTTTCTCACATCCGATTTAGCAATAATTTCCTGTTTAGTACCATAGTGTAATTTACATCCTTTTCATAGATAAAGATAGTCTGAGAGACAGAAGGAAGGTGAAATAGCAAACAGTAAGAAATTTCCCTGTACGTCCCCTGGAAGCTGCCCCAGGTCTGCTGATTTACTCGGAAGCATGTACTTATGTTAGTTTTATGGTCTTGTAGTTTCCCCATGCAGTACTCCTAGAATCACTCATTCATTTTTTTAATCCTTACATTACACCCTCAAACCTTCCAATCACAAATTCACCACATGTCAATCATTCTTTATAGACCTCCTGTAAAGATGTAAAGATGATTAGAGAGCATCTCAATGATCTAAATGTTGAAGAATAGTATTCATTTGTGCATATTTTTAGTTATTATTAAAAAATATATATTTGTGTGCGGAAACTGATTTGCAGCACACCTACATTTGTAAGATAACCAAAATAATGGCCTAGATTTTTTAAAGAACAACATATTTTGGATTTTTTTTGCATACTTAACCCATGGGTAGAATAACAAGTTTCATATGGAAAAACACAAATTCCTCCTTGTTTTGTTTTTTCTAAGTAATATTAATATATTATTATAATCATAAATGTATTTTATACTGTATAAGTAGTTAACAGCATTTAAGGTCAGGTACCTTCAGGCAACAATATTTTTTATCTGCCATATGTTTTCATTGCCAATAAAACCTCAACAAATGAATACTAAAAAACTAATACATTTCAAGTACTGACACTGTACTGACAGAAATAATTGAACTTATCTTCAAAAGTTATATATAAATATACGCTTGTTTTAGTTAGTTTTACGTTTCAGCCACTTTGCAAAATTCGAACGTCACATTCGCCACGTGCCTGCGGTCACCTGGCAACACAAAAACCTCTTTACCCAATCACAAGCGTCGGTGGCGCATTGATACTTACAAGTAGAATGCCGTGCGTTTTTAAATCTATAGATCTTCCGTCCGTATACGTCTTGTATTGTAGATGCTCGTATGTGAATGTTGGTAAGTACAACGCGGATATATGTTCTCTTTTTAAACAAATTAAATATTTGTATACGTAATCCACGTGTTGCTGACCAGGCTTGCGAAAAATAGTGCGCAGTGAGGTCTGGAGAATCTGGTTATTTCTGGCTAGTTGCTCTTCGGCTTATAAGAGGCGCGCGCGTGTGTGCTCTTCAGAACTGAAGCTCTGGCATTTTGTGCGTACTGCTATACGGATGGATGGAGGTGTAGCTGCTAAACCGCATTTGACATCCCCTACTTTGTGCCTACCACGTTGCTGAGCACTTCAGGTGGATTTACTGAGAACAGTAGGTCGAAGCTGTTTCTTCTTTATAACTTCAAATTAGCGCGTTTGGTTGTGTGATCTGAATGCAAACTGAGGGTTTTCAGTTAGGCACTCGGCTAGATTTCAGAAAGGTTGTCTTGTTTGTCTAATCGTACATCTGTCACGTGTGTTCTCTTTTGAATGCTTGTGTTTTATGATTTAATTCGGTTTAACGTTAAATGGCTCGATGCGATTTCTTGAAGCGTGGCGTTTGATGGCCGGACACGTTTGTTCGTGCGTATTTATTTATCCGCGTTGATTGTAAACGTTGTATACAAAGTTTTAAACGATTTAAGTTCCACGTGAGAGTGGAGAACGTGCATCTTTAAGCCAATGAATATTAGGTTAATATCACGTCATTTGAGTGACTCGTCGTGTACCACGATATCTTTATAAAGTTTGAGCTGGTTTTAATGAATCGTGTGTTCGATCAGCACAGCCTTATGAAAGCTGTGAGTTCTCGAGCGCTTGTTTGGCCTTCTGGAAAGCCCAATAGTCATTGTTAACTTTTCCGCTACTAGTGAGTTAACTGTTTAATGTTACGTTTCTTTATCTTTAAATTGCTCTGTTGCCCGTCTGGTTTTAGTTCATTTAAGGCACAGCATTTTAACATCTGTATCTTGTCACTGGTTTGACAAGTTTAATGCTTTTTAACGTTAAGATTTTGATAATTATACAATGTCTAAAATGTGTTTCATTGACTTTTTGTGTTTATATTGTATCACAGGAAACTGCAAAGATGGAAAGCATTGCTTCAGCCTCGTCCAACAGTGAAAGTGAATCACAGAGTGTGCTTACCTGGGAGCAAGTGAGCCGCCTGAATGATGTGCTAACAGAGGCGGTGCCGGTTCACGGCCGTGGCAACTTTCCTACATTGGCGGTCCGGCTGAAGGATATTGTACAGAGGGTAAGAAACCGCCTGGAGCTGAGAGGCATTACAGTGAAAGACATTCGCCTGAATGGTTCTACAGCCAGCCATGTGCTGGTAAAGGACATTGGCTGGAGCTACAAAGACCTGGATGTGATCTTCAGGGTTGACCTTCCCCGAGAGGAGGAGTTCCAGGTCATCAAAGATGTGGTTTTGAGCACTTTGTTGGACTTTCTGCCTGAGGGAGTGAACAAAGAGAAGATCACTCCCATGACCCTGAAGGAGGCCTACGTCCAGAAGCTGGTCAAAGTCTACACTGAGCAGGACCGCTGGTCCCTCATCTCCTTGTCCAACAACAATGGCCGCAACGTGGAACTTAAATTTGTGGACTCGATCCGCAGGCAGTTCGAGTTCAGTGTGGACTCTTTCCAGATCATCCTGGACTCCGTTCTCTCGTATTATGACATCTCAGAAAACCCCATGTCTCAGCACTTCCACCCCACTGTTGTCGGGGAGAGCGTGTACGGCGACTTTGCTGTCGCTTTGGACCACCTCAAGAACAAGCTTATTGCCACCAAAAGACCTGAGGAAATCCGGGGAGGGGGTTTGCTGAAATACTGCAACCTCCTGGTGAGGGACTTCAGGCCCACGGACGAAGAGGAGTTCAAGGCCCTGGAGCGCTATATGTGCTCACGTTTTTTTATTGACTTTTCTGATATTGGCGAGCAACAGAGAAAACTGGAGGCTTATTTGCAAAGCCACTTTGTCGGCGAGGAGAAGAACAAGTACAACTACCTCATGATCCTGCGGCGGGTCGTGAACGAGAGCACAGTGTGCCTCATGGGACATGAGAGGCGGCAGACGCTTAACCTAATCTCACTGACCGCGTTTCGGGTGCTGGCGGAGCAGAATGCCATACCTGACGCGTCCAGTGTCACCTGCTACTACCAGCCAGCTCCGTATGTCAGAGACCTGAACTTTAACAACTACTACGTGGCCTCTTGTAACCAGTCCATTCCAACTTGGTTGCCTTGTAACTAAGAGACCAAACCATGCTTGTCCATTGAAATCCAAATGCAACCTGGCCAGAAAGCAGGATATTTGGCCAAAATGGATATTTCCCTCTGTAGGCATAAAGCATATTTAAAATGACAAGTGTTCTCATTTTCTTTTCCTTTCTTTTTTTAAATTCCTTCTACAGAGGTGGCAAGACATTTCTGATCCAAAGTGATATATTTTAGTGTTTGAATTAATTTGTTTGCCTTTGTTTTACTTCAATATTCAATGTTTTCAGATTTGATTTTTTTTTCATCTCTGTCCCTGATCTGAGAGATTAATTTTTCCATGAGAATTCCTGTAGTGCCTTAATATACTCGAACTCTAAAAATGAAGGAAATAGATATTGGAAAGAATAAGTATTTATCATGTGTGTTACATTTAAAAAGCAGAAAAGCCCAAAAAAATATTAAATGTTCTTAGAAATGGGGTGAAAAAAATATACAAAAACTTTGGAAAACTTTGGAACAAAAAGACATGAAAGATATGTGAGCACAGGTGAAGAAGGTACTTTAGGCCTTGAAGTTATCAGGAGTTTTTTGGTACACTGGTGGGCAGCTAAAGTTATTTTTGTTCTCTTCAACTGAAATGTGAACAGAATTATGTTTTCATGGCAATGTGCTTCGGTTTGCTGTGTGACTGTATGCAGATCATTTTCTGTGCCACTGTACATGGGAAAAATGGCTTATTTGTGAATTTTGTTCAGTCAAGCTTGTAACAAGACTGAAATTAGTTGCATCCTACAGTAAGACGGGTTGTCCCCCTCACATAGAGCTAAAAGAGTGAGTTTTAAAATGCCATGTTTGTTTGAGGATGAATTTGGACATGATGGTTAAATCTTCCACAGAGAGGATGGCGTAATCTCTCATTGATGTGTTCATGTGCGTTTGAATGGGAAGTGCTTGGGGTTCTCCATACAAGGACCATACGTGAGGATCAGCCCTCCTGAGCTTTTTGCAGTCCTTAGCAGACTTAGCACAGCACTTTGTAACAAGACCTCCAGTCTTCTACGGCCATGCCATCTGGTGTCACCCTGCTCTAAAATTATCTCTCCCTGCACCTCAGGATGTGCCTTGAATGGACAGCGTGTGGGATGGAATTTGTAGTGGGTCGACTGTCTCTGCCATGCTTCCGACTCGCGTCATTACATGAAGGATGTACGCTGGTATGTTACAAACCCTTTTCTGGTAATCGAAATGCTGTAGCCTGGGGGGCGAAACTTTGCAGGAACCCTCGCGCCTCTGTGTGGATTCCATTCCATTCCAGTTTTGGCTCTAATGATGTTGCTGGGGTTGCTGCTCTTGATCTATTATTAGGCTTCGGTGTCTGCTGTCTTGCGTAAAGGAGCACTGCGATAGATAGTCAGTTATGTATCGGACAGTATTACATTGAATGGCTGGCTATTATGTGCCCTCACCCTGACCTGTCATGTGTTCCTCTTTTAACATTAGCCCACGCTAGTACCCTGCTAGTGTTACGTAATGGCTTGCAGCTGCCCCTTCCCAGTTCCTCTCCTGCTGGTTCTGCTTGTACAAGCACATGTGGTAGATAATCGCGAGAGCCACGTTCCATCTCTTATCTGCTGTCACACAGACTTTTAGAGTAAGGAGAAAGGACACGCCCCCTTTCAGCGGGTTACACCCTTGAGCATATTGAGCAGGATAGGATTTTGTCTGTGTGTCTGTGTGTCTGTGTGTCTGTGTGCTTCTTCTTCTTTTTTATCTTTTTTTTTTTTGAGGACCAATGTGTTGAGTCAGCAGCACAAGTGCCTTTTTTGTCATCATCTGAGCAGACCTTTCACCTCATGCTGTGATGAGAATAAGAATGTTGTTTGTTTGCTAATCCCTCCCCACTCAGGTCTCTATCACGTCTAGTCCCCCCAAGCCTAGTTGTAGTCATTCCAGTTATATCCTTACTCCCAACCAAAGTGTGCAGAAAAAAGTTTGTAATATTCGAGCCCAAATTAACTTAATACCCCAGTCAATGAATTGCACTTTATCAGTCTTGTAATTCTCTAATTAAACATTTCTTCTCTAGAACACAAGGCTAGTGGTCTCAGGGAGGTGCCAGGAAGTGAAAAGGGCTACAGTGTTTTTTGAGGATTAGTGTGATCACCATACTTGCTGCAAACTGTGTGTGTTGTGTTACTATTTACAGCTACATGTAAACAGAAGTGTCACTAAAGGAGGAGTTCACCATCACTGGTTCCTTTTACCCCCCTTTAGGGCACTGATGAGATCTGTAGTTGTAGGCCAACAGAAACTCGCCTTAATCTGTATTTTTTTGAACATGTTTATTAAAATCCCCAACATGTCTGTATGCTTATTTGTATCTTGACCAGATGTGCTTAAGATAAACAGGGTCTGGTGTGATGAGACTTGCCCTGTGTACCATTTACAGTCTGTGTACGATATGTTTCTCAGAAAGGGAGAGTTGAAAATAGAAAAACATGCTTTGTTTTGAATTTTTGTTTTTTTCTTTATCCTGCTTTCAGCTGTAATTCCATATTCCCCAGTGTTACTCCCTCTTTCTTGAGTAGACAAATGTGCTGGAGCTTTTGATATGTGGCTCTGGATGCATCTGTAACCGAGCTTAGGGGAGATTTTTTTGGATTTGGACATGCTTGTCTATAGTGCAAGTCTTAATGATGACTGAGGCCTTTTTGACGCCTTTTTGCAATGTTGTTAGAAGTAGGGAATGAGTTGTGGGTTTCAGCAGAATTTGTTTACTTGTTTTTTTTGTGATTATTTGTCTTATCTCTGTGAGGATGGTAATGATTGTGAGTTTGAAAAAGTGAAAGATGGAATAAGTCTGTATATGAGAAGCACTATATATTGTTTTGAAGTAGTTCCTATTATGTCGGCTTGGTGATTATGATGTAGATTGTCATTATGCCATTTTGTTTCTCAGCACTTTTACCTCACTATAATTTTCCTTTGGATGGAATGATGAATAAGGAAAATATGTATCAAGGGGGAAAATAAAGTATTCAAAGCCAAATGTTTTCATGCTCTTTTGTTCATTTATCTTTTTGAAGTGTGTATGTATTTGTATGTGTGTACACATTAATTATTTTAATATAAACTCTTAAAAGTCTGCTGTTTAGTGTTGGTGTCTAAAGGCTCCTTTTTTACAGTGTCATCCAGTAATGAAGACTGACAGTGTCAAGTGTTTGAATGATCTGTGTGCATTGAAGTGTTTAATCCCAAGGGTTCTTGGGCTCTGTGGTGTTCACTTCTGCATTGCTCCATTGCCCTTAAAAGCACAAGTATGAATCAGCAGTCTCTGGTGCTGGCCTGAAGCAGCACTTTTGTGTCAGCCATTCAATGGCGTAAAAAGTAAAGTATTTGGTTACCCTTTAAAGATATCTTTATTTGGATGATTGCATATTTGACTATTGGAAATCTGTTGATCGCCATCATTCATGGTAAGATTGTATTGTGGTTATCAGGAAGTATAGTGTAAAACCGATCTGAACTCTGTCTGAAGCTGACATAGCAAGCATAATTCTCTAACCAGTGTCTGTTTACAGATGCTAATACAATTCAACATGTGAAACATGCATCAAACCTTCCTGCTATTGTATTTTAAACATTCATTTTTATTCTCTTTTGCGTGTTTTTTGGTTTTGCTTTCTTATATGCTACTGCAGAGTTCTGTTGAGCTGTTAAATAATCACCCCCTTACTAAAATGATAG
Source organism: Triplophysa bombifrons (assembly GCA_029783895.1). NCBI lineage: Eukaryota > Metazoa > Chordata > Actinopteri > Cypriniformes > Nemacheilidae > Triplophysa > Triplophysa bombifrons. Next base: position 15,349,836 of record CM056456.1, on the reverse strand, counting down.
ATGGTGTTTACCACACCAAAAATATGGTTACTACATTTTTACCATTTTTTTTTTTTTAAAGTCCCTGTGAAATTAAGAATTAGAATGCTTATTTTCATGAAATATTGCAGTGTTTCTTGTAAATAGTTTATCCATGTGGGTAATTTTCTTACAAAAAAATTGCCTTCATAATTTTTAGTTAAGATCTGATAATACAGTTCCTTCCTGACTATTCATCTAAACTGATGCATGTTAGACTGCTTGGGCGGAGCATAAGTTAACCCCTCCCCTTAACTGTCTGCTGCCAGTTCCATTTCAAAATGTAACTGCTGTATATATCCAGTCAAATAGCATATAAAGACGAAAGTACGCCCACTATTTTTCACACTAGAAATTCCACTTCACGCGGAAATGCATCAAACACGGAAGTAAAAACCATCGCAACTTCCGGTTCACGGGGAATTTATTTTTTTGTGGGGTCCTTTTCCTACTATGGTGGCCAAGAACTGTATGATTACAAGCATTTATCCAAATATTTATCTCTGTTCACTAAAAAAAGAAATGTATACGGATTTGGAACTACTTGAGGGTGAGTAGATATATATTAAAAATGATGACAGACTTTAATTTTAGGTGAACTGTATCTTTAAAGTTACTTTATTTGCTGGGAAACTAAAACACAACAACAGAGAGAAATTCAAATTCATATCCATCGTGACAATTTATAAACATGGCTCTGCCTGGAAAAGAAAAGTTACAGTTGATGCACTTTCCTGAAAGAACACTCAAAGCACAGACAGCCTGGAAGGGCTCTGCACTGGACCAGCATAAAATCTATCAATCGATTTTAGGATTTCATCCGATACTTCATAGCACGTGGAGCAGTATATTGTCCTGGTATCTCAATGCATAGAACTACAAACTCCCTCGAACGCATTTAGAACCCATTATCCATACCGGACGTGGCGCACCCCGTCCGGTGTAGAGACGGTGTAAAGGCAATCCGACAATGTAGACCACATCTACTTAAAATATTGGAAATCATTGCGTTACGTTTCTATAGTAACGTCTGATCAGGTCATGTTTGTCAACACTCTCATAGTCTACACGCTGAATGAAAGGTACAGAGCCTCAGGTGTGTGCGGACGGTAATCGAAGGCCTACACTCACTGCATATGTCCCAGTTCTCATTAGTATAGCCGATGGCAGGACAATAATCGGTGAAAATGGCCAGCCAACAATGACAGATTTCTGGAACAGTGCTGACGGAAACATGTAGAGTGAGACAATTAAAGCACCGGACGCAGCAGAACCTTTACAGAGGTACAGCGACATGTCTAGAGTTTCCTCTCTCTATTCACTTCAGTACTATTTTTTAAGGTGGGGCATATGGTCCAGATAGTTCCTGCTTTAAATAATCGGCCTTTTCTCTATACGGTTATATGGCTGAGTGCATAAAACACTCCAGCACTCTGTACAATCTGTACATAAAGAGTACGTTGGAGAGACCGTGTGTTTGTAAATGTGTTTCTCTTTTAATGTTATGCTGCTTTTCAGCGATTACTTAATTTGAATCGACAGTTGCAAGACCATAAAATAAAACTTGCTCTTTATTATTAAACTTTGTTTCACTGACTCTGATGCTCAAAGGTCCTATGAGTTTGTTCAACAAGATGTTTTTTTAAGTCAAGCTTCAGTTATGGTATAGCAGTTAATATTAGACATATATAGACATATTTAAGATGGCATTTGATAAAACTAAAATATGTTCCCGAAAGAGACTTGTACTGTAAACAAACAGAATTTGTGCAAGTTCGTGCAATTGACTTTGTGAGTGTTACATAAGCACCAGGAACAGGTGGCAAAACATGAATTATCTGAGAAATGAAGCAGCTTAAGCAAACTGTTTTCCTGTCCAGGAAACAACCAAGCTGCTCAAACACTAAATACGTGCATCAACATCTCTCAAGAATTGCCATTTATAGGAACTCAAGGTCCTGAGAAACAGGTGAGAGCTGGAGGGAGGGTTGCCAGATGTTCTTGTGGCTGAAACAGAGAACGAGAGACAGAGGGAGTATGGGGGAGGACTCCTTAGCTGTAATTTCTCAGAAGCATATGATATTGCCCCTCAAATTCTCATCTGCCCCTTCCCTTGTTTGATGAGCGCGCATCCAATGCGGCGCATGCGCAGACGTCTGCATACTTGTAGCTTGTTCATCTTACCTTGTGTAAAAGTCTTACTACAATGTGTGCCCGAAATTACGTTTGTTGATAGGCTATTCCGTTTTAACAAAAAAGCTTCATATTTCATTCTTGCGTTATTCTCGGCAACCATTTTTTTAATTACATTTGTTTTGCTTTTTTTAAAGTACGACCTCAAGCATTATAAATATATATATAATATAATTGATGCTCATCACTTCCTTGAAGTTTTCCTATTCGCATTTATGTCAAATATACATATTCAAACTGAATTTTCTGCACTTTAATTGGAAAAATGGATAATTACAACATTACGAGTAAATCCGTGTTATTTTATAACATTCTAGTCTTTTGTCAATAAGCAAACCATGTTTGAGACTATTGCTGCCCCCTACTGGCGGTAATACTTACGTCAACGTGACCGTCCAGTGCCCTTCTGCCTCCGTGACTTTTCTTTAAGACAATGTGTTGTGGAGAGCAGATTGTGTAATAATCAATGCCATATTTTCAGTTCCAGCACTGATAAAAGACATCGAGCATCTACGTTCACTCAGTTCATCACTGCTGCAGTCGATTAATTTCATTTCATTCTGTTTCATCATATTTCTGTTTGTTTCATCGCAGTGCTTTGGTTAGCGCATCAATAAATTTCGATGTCAGCAAATAGTCTGAAAGAAACGAGATCATTTAGCTCCAGAAGGAGCAGCGCACATTTTTTGCACATGGTGCATGTCCAGAGTAGGCTAAGGAACTATAAGAAAACACTCGGGAATTTTGAACATGAGAGCTGAATGATCTGAAACGTCAACACAAAAATCAACGGTTAAGATTAGATCAGATTTTGGTAAATTAAATGATGGGAGGGGAGAATTAGCCAGATGTCTATCTAATGCATAAAAATGTGATAAACAGCACTTGCGGTAAACCGCCACTCTGCTCTGACTCCACAAGTCCAATGACTGTAAATGTGCAGCTCTGTTTGTTCTTTAATCTGTTATGTGCAATGGAACAATACAGCAGAATTTGATGTTTCCCTTAATGTGTTTTAAAATATATGACGCATGATAAAAGACAATCTAAATAACAGAAAGACAAAAATGTCGACCAATGGAGATATAGTTTTGAATGTATTTGAATAATACTTCAAAACCGGTCATCATATGAAATATACTGAACACATTTCCACACAAAAAGAACCAAAGGAAGATTAATGATAACATAACACTACAAGATTTTCTTTTATTCAAATGTTCTCTTCATTACCATGATTTATATAATCTCGTTAATTTAAAATGATACAAAATTGAACAATTTCTGCACTGTTTCAGTAATGACTCACTTAAACAAACCAAAATAAAGAGTAACAGACAGCATTAGTAGTATCTACAATTAACTATTTACAGTTCTTCACTTTGGCCATGCATGTAAATCTTTTTCATATGTTAGAATATAATCTGACGCTCTTTAAAATGTTAGTGTACCTTAGGTTTTAAAGACTCGCCAAAATGAACATTGATGTACCATCTTGATAACATCTCCAGAAACAAGCACACATACACACAAAACATTATTCAGGAGTAAACATACAATTTGTAAAAAGGCAGTTACTTAGAAATCTCAGTGAATCTTTTCTAAATAAAAAGTGCAAATAAGCTGATATACTATGCTACCATGGTATCAGTTTTGCTATAAACGATATCACAGAATGATTACACAGAATTATAACTGTAATAAGAAAGAAATGTAATTCATATCTTGGATGTCCTTCATATGTGCTGATAAAGGAAACTGAGATCTAGACCAATTTGGACTCACAGTTTTATACAGCTATAGTTTACAGTTTGTTTAATGCCTCAGCCAAAGTTGCACATGTATTTTTGAATGAGAATCAAATAATCAAGAAAACTGCTCCTGCTTGTGATTGTGCAGACATGGAATGCATTAAAACTACAAAACACTGCAAAGTCTAGCTGTGAGATTACTGGATGAACAACATGACATGAAAAATCAAAAACAGCACAAATGACATTATTTCCAGCAATTATTCAACTAGATTCACATGACATGTGTTGTACAAAATATAATCTGTTATGCATATTTGTCAAATTCAGTCTCTGTCTGCTGAAGTTTCCTAATAGAGCTCAAGTCAGATCAGCGGTTCCTTCTATTAAGGTTTCGAGTCTGGCACGTTCAGCAGATCTCAGAAGGTTGTGTTTATACAGCATTATTGAAAGACAGAAGATCGACTATCTCCGAGCGTCACAGAGAAAACTCAGCCGCCCAGAAATGACTGAGATACGCCTCCGACAACGGGTCATCAGGGTTGTGTGTTTGCCCAGGCGCTGATCATTTAGTGGCAGGTCCTGTCAAACTCTTCTGCACTGGGTTTGTCTGATACAGTCACAGGCCTGAAGAGTGAGCTGTATAATATGGGCTGTTAACCTGGGGGAGCAAAGATGACATTTATGAGCGCAGTTGAATAAACAAACAGTGGTAAAATTTACGTTTGGTCACCGAGTATGGCAGCATATTGGAAGCTATTTTAAATATGAAATTCATTACGCAAAATGGTGATGTAGTATGTAAAATGACAATACAATTATGATTTAAATATACATTTTAAATAACATATGTGCAACATTAAGTGCAGAATGAAAAAAAATGTATATCAATTACATTTGTCAGTTCTAACAATAGTTTTAATATGTTATTTAAATAGATATTTTGAACTCTCTTTAAGTTGCAAAATGAAAATGCATTACCCGGATTGATTAAGATAGTCAAGCAAAACTGTAGCAAAATGAAAATTCCAATGTTATTTTCAAAAAAGCCTTTTTAAAATTGTATATTTTTATAATAAAATAAAAAAAATAGTTAAATCGCTTGTACATACACGTTATCATCATAAACACATTCAGTATTTGTTGTCTTGTACATCTTAAAGGACCTTTTGCATGAAAGTCAATAAAAGTCTCTGTTTAAGTGCTATAATCGGGTTCCTGGTGCATCTAGCATACCAGAAAACGTGAAAAACACGATCAAAGTAAAATTGTTTTGATAAGCCTTTCTCTGCAAGCACGTGAGATATCGAGCCGTTCAGATTTCGCTCCTGATGTGACGTAGAGAAAGGCTCTTATTATAATATTACTGGCCCTTAATCTACACAATTCCACCAGAATTCCAGCGGTGTACATGACGCCATGGGTAAAGTTCGTGGACAACATGCAATGTTGAATCCTAACCTCGGAAGAGACAGGAGAGGATTTATTTTAATTAACGTCGAAATCCCTCAGAAACCATAAGTAAAAACCTGCTTGTTTGCGCGAATCACTTCAAGCCAGAGTACTTCATGGGCTACATAGAACATTCAAAGCCAGTGTTAAACGTACTCTATATATACAGAGAGGAAAATATGTATTTGACAAATCAGCATTTTTATCAGTAAGGGGATTTCTAAGTGGGTTTCTTCCAGATGTAGCCATCAAGACAAATATTGAATTCATACAAAGAAATCAGAACATTTAAGTATACAAGTTCAGTCATAATAAATAAAATGAAATGACACAGGGAATAAGTATTGAACACATGAAGGTAACAAGGTGCAAAATGGCATAGAAAGCCAGGAGATCACCTGAAATCTGTCAGTATTGAGAGAGAAACCCTGCCCCCTATCAGTACTAATTGATATCAGCTGCTTTAGTCCTAATTGATGGCCTATAAAGGCTTCTCATTACCTAGGAGGCACACAGGAAAGACTTCATGATGGGTAAAAGCAAATAACTCTCTGTAGATCTTCGTAATCTTATCGTTGAAAAGCATTTTGATGGGAATGGTTATAGGCGCATTTCTAGAATGCTGAATGTTCGTGTGAGCACTGTGGGGGCCATTATCCGGAAATGGAAAGCGCATCAGTTCACGATCAGGTGCTCCACGCAAGATCCCTGTCCGAGAAGTCCATAGAATAATCAGGAGAGTTCTCCAGGAGCCAAGAACCACTCGGGCAGAACTTCAGGAAGACCTTGCATCAGCAGGTACTGTTGTTTAAAAGAAAACTATAACCAATGCACTGAACCGCCATGGCATTCATGCAGGCTCACCACAGAAGACTCCATTGCTGAACAAAAAGCATGTTGAGGCTTGGTTAAAGTTTGCGAAAGAGCATTTGGAGAAGCCTGTGGATTATTGGGAGACTATAGTATGGTCAGATGAAAGCAAAATGTAACTTTTTGGCAGTAATTCTACACACCATGTTTGGAGAAGAAATGGCACTGCCCACCACCCCAAGAACACCATACCAACAGTTAAGTTTGGGGGTGGAAGCATCATGGTTTTGGGCTGCTTTTCAGCAAGAGGTACTGGCAGACTTCATATTATTGAAGGGAGGATGAATGGAGAAATGTACCGGAACATTCTGGATAAAAATCTGCTGCCATCTACCAGAAAGCTGAAATGGACATTTCAGCAAGACAATGATCCCAAACACAAGGCCAAGGACACAATAAAGTGGTTTCAAAAAAAGAAAATCAAGCTGCTTGAATGGCCGAGTCCATCACCTGACCTAAATCCCATAGAAAATCTATGGAGAGAACTGAAGATCAAAGTTCATAAAAGGAACCTTCAAGATTTAAAGAGCATTTGTGTGGAAAAATGGGCCAGAATCACTCCTGAGCAATGCAGACGACTGGTCTCTCCATACAAGAGGCGTCTAGAAGCTGTAATGACCAACAAAGGCTTTTCTACAAAGTATTGAATAAAGTGTGTTCAATACTTATTCCCTGTGTCATTTCACTTTATTTATTATGACTGAACTTGTATACTTAAATGTTCTGATTTCTTTGTATGAATTCAATATTTGTCTTGATGGCTACATCTGGTGGAAGTTTTGTGTCAATACCCCACTTAGAAATCCCCTTACTGATAAAAATGCTGATGTGTCAAATACTTATTTTCCCCGCTGTATTGATATTTGGCAAATGGGTACTTGGAGTTTAGCTGTATGCATGTTTATACATTATGTGCGTTAATATGTTCAGCTGTGGCAAGCTGATTGTTTTGTTAATGAACCGGTCCGTGCACTGCAGTTAGTTTCGTTTTAATCATCCTTAGGCTGAAAAATCTGTCACAGCATTTCTAGTTATGCTCTCACGTTGTGTGTGTAATGTTGTAACTTGTCATTGACAAGCGCTAAAATTCACATAATTCCGCTTTATTATATAATATAATTGTCTAATTATATACAATTATATAATATATATAAGCATACACGCACAACATGAGTTCTGTTTGCTTTGTGCGATTTTTTTTTTTTTTTTTTTTTTTTTTTTTTTTTTTTAGTCTCCGGACAAATGATTTGAGACTTTTAAAATTAAATTAACGCAGAGGAGTTCAGGAAACAAAATTTAGCTAAACGATTGCCATGGCAGTACTACACTTGTGTTGTGCTGACGTGCTGGATGGAAGGTGGATGGGGTGTGCTGTTACTCATTATCATTTAAAGAGACATGCACCAAAACGGGTTGCTGCGAGCATAGCTGTTTTTGACGAGGCAAAAAGGGTTTTGTTTTCACAGCCATTGAGTGTTTTTAAGCAAAATATGTTCCAGACATTTCATGAAGATTTGGATTTGCCTAATAAAAAAAACTTGTTGAACGTTTCAGAAATCATTCAGATCATTCAGAAACTGTTTTTTGTGGCGCAACATTTCCATAATTTTAGGAATTGAGTTAAAGTAGATCTGTCGTAGCCCAAACTGCAGCGTCTAGATGAATAAAAAACAAAGGTTAATTTCGATAAAAGCAGATCTCCACTTTGGCAATGTTTATGTATATTTGTGCATAATCTCTCCCCTAACACAGCCTCCAGCACGAAAGTAGCACAGTACAGACAGGTGTTTTTTAACATGGATGGATCACGTTTGTGATTGTACAGTTACGGAAGAGTGGTCTCACAAAACAACCATTTCTGAAAGATTGTTTGAAGATATTGTGACAAAAAAGACAATAATCAAAATACTGAATGTGTTCATGATAAAAACACGTATGAGAAAGTAAACTAATAGTGATTTTGAGACATTCAACAGGCGAGCTCACCACTTGATAAGGCAGAGAATTCACTACGAGATGTTATAGCAGGTTAGCTACTAGTTCTTTAGTCTACAGACATGTAAAAATCTCAAAAAACACGTTAGTAATTCTTGTCTTAGTTCTCCAATTTGTGAGCATGGGATTTCATATTTTTTTGATTAGCTCTGCAGCCGCACATCCATGCACGCAACGAGCGATGCTGGCTACTCCTTCACGCAATGACGCTGTATTGGGGAGGGGGCGTGGCCAGCTCGAAATGCATTTTCAATTCCAGATTGAATTTTGCAACACCCAACGCGCTGCAATCCTAATTTTTCATTTTGCTACAGTTTTGCACGACAATCTTGAACAAAAATAATCAATCCGGGGAATGCATTTACATTTTAATTTTGAAACTTAAAGAGCGTTAAAAATATAAATTTAAATAACATATTAAAACTAGTGTAGGAACTGACAAATGTCATTTATATAATATAATTTTTTATTATTTATTTTAAATACACAATTGCATTGTCATTTTACATACTGCATTGCCATTTTTTATTTCAAATTGAAAAAAGCTACCAATATGCTTCCATAGCTGACTAGCTGACATGCACTTAATGCTGCAAAAAGCTGATGAGGAATTGCTAAATGGCCACTGTTACCACATTATTAGACAAGGATACACCAACATCCTACAGCCTGTCTGCTTGAACACGAAGATAAATTGAAAATCAACTACAAATGGACCTCTAGCCAAATGGCCTCTCTTTAAATAACCACAAGGATGCAAATATTTAGTGAAGGTTGTGGTTTCTAGGATATACTTGTAGAAAACCGTATGCAAAGATTTCATGTGCTTCTCTTCTATTCCATGATTTTGTTAATTCACTTCGTAAAGCTGAGGAGAATTTAGCAGGAAGCAGAAGTGGACCTTTAAGTTAAATACAAAACAAAAGGAGATTCTACTCATTTCAAGACTGAAACAATTTACTGCAGTCTAGGCACAAGGAACACGGGAAATGCATAAAAAAAAATCCCCTAACAATAGATGCATAAGTCAAAAATAAAATGTTTGTGCTGTAAATAGTGCTGTTTGTGTAGAGTAATTTAAAGTGACTGTGGCTGGACTTTCCACGGCAGCTCATTTAATATGCTGTGAGAAAGCTAAGTGCAACTGGATTGCCCTTTAACTTCCTGTGTTATAAAAGAAAGAGATGAAGAATACCAACCAATTGCCAACAAAACACAGACATATGACTCAGTTTCACTTAACGAGTGCAGTTCTTGTCCGGCATCTTTAAGCACTGGGACCACGCCATCTATCAGTATCAAACGATCTCAAAATCCAGCGTTATATCCACCGTTTATATAACATCCATCACTGAAATGCCGTGAACAAACAGACACACCTAAACTTCACTATCGCCAGAGTAACGAGCAGCAGCGATTCCCATCTTGATGCAGCGCAGATAACCTTGATGGTAAGCGGGTCTCGATCGCCGGTTGGCGGGCTTTTCCGCCTTTGCCTTGCTTTTAGCCAATAAAAGGAATAGGATCCCTGTGATGACACAGGGATCCAGAATTAGAAAAAACTTCCCAAAACTATTTGGAATGCTGGGGGAGAGTATCAAGTTCAGAAATACTACGTCATAAGTCAAACTCGTATTTTAACAAGCTGACCATGTTAAACATGAGAGGCCAGCACGTTTAATAGTGTAAAGAATGACAGCTCCGGTTTAATGCTTCCAGTTGAGCCATATGAGACATTTAATTACGGGACACATTTCCAGGGTGATAAAAGTGATAAAAACTGAGCTGAAGGTCTCTAACATTTGACAATTAGTATAACGCTGTATTCTGACTTCTACATTTACATCCAAATCTGAAAAATCAATAAACTTATTTTTGCTTTACTGATAATCAACTGAAATGTCACAGTGTTCCTTAACACATCAAAGCCCAAGTACAAAATGTCTTACATGCAAATCAAATGCAGGCGCACACATCCTGTTGGATAAAATGTATTCTTAATTAAGTCCGTGAACCACGACATGCACCTGCTGCGAAGAGAAAGAGCATCCATTTAACATATTAGTGCCATGATCGATTCTTCACAGCTACTTCACCTAGCGTCTCTCTTTGCCGTTTCATTAACATGAATCAGAAAGAGCAGCTGTATTCCTATGCAGTTTTAGCCTTTTAGGGACAACACAAGAAAAAAACGACTCGCCAAATTATAGAAAAAATGATGGACACAATGTACATGAATAATTGGGGTATAACTAATATTAGTTTTGTGTATGGTATGGTAAATTATATGTTTAGAAAGACACAGGCATGATCAAGAGTCCTTCAAAGATAAAACCTCTTCCAAGATTAAAGGAGCATTCAATAAAGTATCTCCACTAATGGTGTGTGCATTAGCTAAAGACGTAATACTGAACACACTTGAATTCTCCACTTGTGTTTTATTCTACAGTGCTGTATAATTCATCATTTTTAGATGTTGGAACAGTTAATGATGATTAATTCTGTCTTTAAGATGCAGCATATGGGAAAACATTATCCTGTATATATCGATGTGGGTGTAATAAGGCCAACCGAATAAATTTACTCATTTATGCTAAGTCTGCTTAAAACTTGTTAGAAAATGTTTATAGATAGTACAGCATTTTCTGTCAGACCCCGTCTCATGTAAATGCATCACAAGACAAAAAAAGTGAGTATCTTTTATGATGGGAAATCAAGTCATTATTTGATGTTGGTTAAACAAATCACATTGTGTCAGGACATTGGACAATTCATTTTTTATTAAGTTATTTTCTTCTTAAGGGGATCAGGGGCCCCAGAAGCACCATCTCTGGTAGAATACTGACTGTCACATAATTTCCTAGCACCCTGATTTACAAGCCTAAATCGCTAAACGCTTTTACACCACCCACACTCGTGTGCAGTGGTAAAAAAATGGTGACAAAACTAAGAGCTCAAGAATATCATCTAGTCCCGTTGGGTCTTACCAATGAATAATAAGGTTTACCATTGGCTAAAGCAGAAATCTGGTATCGAGTTCCTGCACATAAATCATTCCTGAATGATTTTGTTGGAACAGCCGCTAGACTATTTCAATAATCTTTTGACCAAAATGTTCTGCACATCAAGGATAGAAAGGCCAGACAAAACACTGCAATGGTAATATGAGATACTATGACATTCTGCAAAACCATACAAACAAACCATAAATGTACCTTACATGCCCCCGTAGCTAAATGAACTTAATATTTCTTCAATGTTTCCTTTAAACTGTCACCCTAAACCACAAAACAAGTTGAGTCATCTTGCGAATAAACTGCCGTTTTTCATGTTGAGTATGAGCAGAGGCAGCTGAGTTCTCAGAAGGGTTCATTTCTCACGACTGAAGGCTCTTTCAGTCTGAATTTCCTCCACCCATACTTAAGAGTTATTTTTGACTTCTGACCCAAAGAATCTCCTTTCCACAAGCCAAACACAACCCGTCTCAAAATATAAAAGGACCTCATTAAGAACTATAAATAAACATTTTGTATAGACGCTTTAGCAAAAATAAAACAAATATCTAAAGGCCATACAGGGACAAGTCACCCCAATGATATTTTCAGTGGAATTTGCATGAAATTGCCACAACAATTGGTTGCCAGTTGCACATTCCAAAGACGCCTTTTTAGAATGAACAAACAAACAAATATAACCTGTGTGAGATCATTAAAGATGTGCTTTCTCAATTGAAACAACATTGAGTGTTCTTTAGTCATCTGTAAACCGTAACATGTACACGGATGATGTGTTGTTAATCTGTGATTTTTACAGAGAAGTAACTATGGGTTACTTAACGTAAACCCGGGTTCTTTGATAACAGAGTGAGGTGTTTCACTATGGGAATCGCTTTGGGCGTGACCAACTACGGAAGCTCTTATGACACCACGTCTGTCTCTGACAGACAGGTCGACCCGTGACCAGGCTCCGCCCTGCCTATATCAGTCAGGTCGACCTCCACCTATGTCATTCTAGAAAGATTTCTTCCCGTCTCCGTGCAAGGAGGGAAGTGCTGGTGAAACATCAAAGAACCCGGGTTTACGTTAAGTAACCCATAGTTCTTTTTCTAACTTCGCTCGGTGTTTCACTATGGGAGATATAGCCCACTCCCAAATTGCATCCACATACCTGCTATTTTCTATAGCCTTAAAAGGGTACCGACGCTCCGGCTCCCAGCACCGCGTGTGCCAAGGACGGCTCGGACACGTCCAGTCTATAGAACCGCACGAGTAAAGAAAACGAGTAAAGAGTATAGAAAACTCCCCTGAGTAAAGCCCATGACGTAGCCATACCTCGTGTGGAGTAGGCTTTTAAGCCCTTAGGCGGCTGCAGGCCCCTGCAAACATAAGACAAGGATATAGCCTCCACAATCCAATGAGACAGCCGTTGACGCGATAACGGCTTCCCTCTCTGCGGAGTGGCCAATGACACGAATAGTTGATCACAAGACCTGAAACCCGCTGTCCTATTTACATACATATATAGTGCCCGAACCGGACACAATAAGTTCAGCTTCTTCTCCTCCGGGGAAGAGAACGGAGGAGGGTGAAAAGCTGCCAGCTCAGTAGATGGGCACTTATACGCTGAGTCTAACACCTTAGGCACGAACGCTGGGTTAGGACAGAACGCGACCTTAGTAAGCCCTGGAGCGAATTGCAGACAAGACGGGCTAACTGATAAAGCCTGTAAATCACTCACACGCTTTGCGGTTACCAAAGCTATGAGGAGCGCTGTTTTAAGAGAAAGATACTTGAGGCCCTCTCCTTCCAACGGCTCAAAAGGGTGTTGACAAAGGGCTTCTAAGACAATGGTCACATCCCATAACGGAACCATTCGCCTAGATGCCGGTCTTATACGGCGTGCCCCTTTCATAAATCGGCTTATTAACGGGTGCTGTCCGGCCGATTTCTCACCAAAACCCACATGACACGCTGAAATAGCTGCTAAATACACCTTTATGGTAGAAAAAGCTTTCCCTTTATCTAGCAGATCCTGTAGGAAGCACAATATATCTCTTACAGCGCACTGGAAAGGGACAATATGACTCCGCTCTCACCACTCCTCAAAGACTCGCCATTTATTGCTATAAAGGGAGCGAGTAGAGGGGGCTCTTGCACTCTGAATGGTGTGAATGACTGGACGGTAGACCAGCCGCATTCAAATTCCACCTCTCACGGGCCAAGCCCAAAGGGCTATTCTGTCCGGGTGAGGATGGTACATTTCTCCCCCTGCCTGCGACAGTAGGTCCCTCCTGAGCGGGAGGGGCCACGGTTGCCCTGCTAACAGTTGAATTATCTCTGCCACCCACGGTTTGGACGGCCAGCGCGGTGCTATTAGTATTAACGAAAGACACTGCTCCCTCACCCTGGCTAGAGTGGGGGAAATTAGACTCAGAGGAGGGAAAGCATACAGAAGTACTTCTGGCCATGGGTGGGCTAAGGCATCCACACCCATCGGTGCATTTCCGTCTTTTAGCGAGAAATACAGAGGACACTGAGCGTTTTCTTGCGAGGCGAAGAGATCTACGGCAGCCTGACCGCATCTCTGCCATATCTGGGACACCACCTGGGGGTGGAGTTTCCACTCCCCGTACAATGGATTTCCCCTGCTCCCCTGTTTAAAATCCCCAGAACGTGAGTCGCTCTGAGGGATAAAAGCCTTGTATCGGCCCATACAATCAGCTTCTCTGCCAGCTGATGCAGAGGTAGAGAGCGTGTGCCTCCCTGTCGATTGATATAAGCCACCACTGTGGTATTGTCTGTTTTCACCAGAACATGCTGGCTTTTGATGAAGCCCAAAAAATGTTTCAGTGCTAACCATACTGCCATCAACTCCAAATAATTTATATGTTTGTGAGTCAGCTGCGGAGGCCACAAACCGTTCACCGATCTGCCCATTAAAGTCGCTCCCCACCCCAGCAATGACGCGTCTGTTGTCATAGTCACTCTCGATGACACCGCCCCTAAGGGAATCCCCGTCCTGAACGTCACGGGGCTTTTCCAGTGTCTGAGTGCTCTGACGCACGCGTGAGTGATCCTCACCGGTCGGCCCAGATGCCGTCGAGAGCAAAGACGCAAATGCGCGATCCAGCGCTGAAAATGTCTCATTTGGAGCAGTCCCAGCTGCACTACACAAATCACCGAGGCCATAAGCCCCAGCATTCGTAAGCATAGTCTGTACGGTACCACTTTCCCCATCTGAAAGCGGTCGAGGCATTGTGTGAAAGACGCGATCCTCTCTTCCGTCAGTGTTACTCTGTACGAGAGGGAATCTATGTTGAGCCCCAGATAATTTGTCTGCTGAAAAGGCTCCAGTCGGCTCTTTATCATATTGATCTTGAACCCTAAATTGCCGAGGTGATTTAACACAATCTCCGCGTCTTTCACTGCTTGCTCTCTCGACGAAGAGCATATGAGATAATCGTCTATGTAAGACAATATTCTTATTCCGCTGTCCCTCAAAGGGAACAGAGCTGCTTCCACACACTTGGTAAAAACCCTTGGGGCTAAAGACAGTCCGAATGGAATAGTTTGAAATTCGTAAGCTGTGCCTTGGTGTGCAAATCTGAGGAATTTTCTGTGAGAGGGGTAAATATCTATGTGAAAATAAGCGTCTGCCAGATCGACTGTCACAAACCAATCGTTTGGACGAATCGATCGACAGAGCACTCTGTGTGTTAACATTCTGAATGAATACTTTCTCAGGTGCTTGTTTAACACACGAAGGTCCAGAATAGGACGGAGGGCTGTGCCTCCTTTCTTTGGGATAACAAAATAGCGGGAGTAAAAACCCTGACGGCTCTCCTCCTCGGGCACTACTCTGATTGCCCGTTTGTTTAACAGAGTATCGATTTCGACTGTCAGCACTCGGGCCGATTCCCCCTGTGCTACTGACATCAAAATCCCATTGAACCGAGGTGGTTTCATTGCGAATTGAAGCCTGTTTCCCCGTGAAATCGTTGCCAAGACCCACGGGTGAACTGCGCATGCGCGCCAGTCTGTTATGCGGACCGAGAGAGGACCTCTGTACACTTCCGCCCAGCTGGCGTCGCACAGTGATGACGTCATCACAATCGCCGCGCGGCCTTTGGTTGAAGGAGTGAGCACTCACCCCAGTGGTGGGACAGGGGGAGCGCTTTGCATGCGATTCGAATTTTGAGAATCTTTTTTGTGTTTGGGACATATCGCCCTCGGCTGTTTGCCTGGTTGCGATAGTGGAATGTTTATTGTTATGTTTTCTGAATTCGGGGAGCATTTCGCCCTCGGCCCGTGGCCTGGATGCGAAAAAGCATTTTTTATTCTTAAATCCCCTGCACATAAAAACATTCGAGAACATATCGTGAGTGCTTGGTGACACTGAACAAAATTTTGAGCTACCTCGTTTTATAGAACTCGAGGAGAACAACTCAAACTGGCCCTTACCGAACTGAACACAATAGGGCCGTTTTCCCCCTTTCTTCTCTTCGCGGGCGAAGAGAGAAGGGCTGGGGAATAACTGCGTGTCAGGCCACACGCTTCTTCTTCCTCTCCTCTGGGTTTGGCGGACGGTTTTTAGCTGCCGCCGCCGCATATGAATGCTTTCCCCACGGTCCAGGGCCAGCCGATCGTGGTCGCTGGCCTGCGTGTTGTCCACTGTGAGCCGGTCTTGGACCTCTATCACCCACAGGTCTCCCTCTCACCGCTGCGGCTGCTGCGAAGCCCTGCCGCACGGGTTGAGTGGCTGGTCGCGGCACTTGCTTGCGTGGCAAACAGAGGTTAAACGCCTCGTCCTCCTGTTTCCTGAGGGTGCTGGGTTCCCTCATTTTCTCAAGCGCAGGACCAAACAACCCCTTCGTAGGGTCGTACGCTGCATCCATCACCTCCGATTTTTGCGCGTCGCCCAAGCCCGACAGGTTTAGCCATAACGCTCTCTCACCTGACACAGCCAATCCCATCACATGGCCGCAGCCCTGGACCGCGCCGCGGGAAGAGTGCAGAATTAAATCGTTCACCACGCAAATCTCGTCCCAGAGTATAGGGTTCGGTGCTCCCGAATCCAACTGGCTTCCCATCTCCTCCAAAATCTCTGCTTGATACGCCGACAGTAAAGTCACAGCGTTCAGCGAGCATATTGACTGCCCCGCATATTTATACGTTCTCTGATAAATCGCAGCGGTTAGCCGATCCATTTTTCCCGGCAGCGAAATCTGCGAGGAGGCAGGGAGTGAACGCCGGCTCGGATGGAGGTGAAAACCCACTGAAGACTCTACCGTTGGGGGTCCGGCCAACCCCAGCTCCCCCATCCCCTGAATCTCCACCATGGAATGTCCCTTGGTGGGGAGCTTGCTCTTAAAGGGGCTATCCCAATAACGGGACATTTCCTTCATGCAAGCCGGCACGGCGGGCAAAAGTTGTCTCGCTGCAGTCTGAGCAGCCTTTTCCCGTCATAAAGGTCCCTTTCAGTCCCTCCGGCATCTTTTGCTGCGGGCCAAGGAAGGCCTAGTTTAGCCGCGGCCCGTTTGCAGACCTCATGCAGGTTGCTGTCTATCTGCGAGTCCGACTCGTTCGTGCTCGGCGGCCTGGACTGTTGGGTGGGGAAGGGGGAATTTTCTTCATCTTCTTCGCCGTCCATATCCAGATCGAGGAGGTCAGAGTTAGCATCGTCCTCTGCATCCTCATCCTCCGGTTCACCTTCTTCCTGCTCGAGCAGGCCGTCAAACAACGGCGGCATGTCCGGGGATTCGGCTTCCATCATATCCGCCCAGCTCGTTGTAGCTCGCGGGTGATGGCCAGTTGCCGCAGATTGAGTGACAGTTCCAGACAGGCATGGGTCCTGCTTGTTGGCCACTGCCACCCTCAATCTTCTCTCAAGAATTTTCACCGGCATTGATGCACAGTGAGCGCATGTCTGCGGGTCCGCTAGACGCTTGAGCGTGTTTCGGCCCCATACACATGATGCACATGGGATGAGGGTCCCTACCAGAGATGGTAGCTCCACATGTGGATGGGTACGGGCGGGATGCAACCTCTCTGGCCTTCGACTCTTTCCCTTTTGCGGGGGAAATAGCCGTCAACATGATGCTATCACCGACTCGTACGGCACAGTAGCCTAATACAAAAAAAGGTAATAAAACCCTTAGAAGGTTCGCCTTGACGCGATAACCTAATTAGACTTGACGTCTCCTACCGCTGTAAATTAATACGCAATAGAACTATTGGGATAGCTCACCACGACGTGGACGCTATTCCAACTCTCAAAAATGTCAGCTCAACACAATCCCGTTCACTATCCTTGCGTTCGGTGGCGGGTTTCTATGACGGTCCACCTGTTGAACAGTTTAGCGAAAAGTCAGCTGATAAGGGCGTGCTGAGAGAGCTTGCTGCAGTCTCCCACGGGAAGAAAGCGCGAATGACAGGTGGAGGTCGACCTGACTGATATAGGCAGGGCGGAGCCTGGTCACGGGTCGACCAGTCTGTCAGAGACAGACGTGGTGTCATAAGAGCTTCCGTAGTTGGTCATGCCCAAAGCGATTCCCATAGTGAAACACCGAGCGAAGTTAGAAAAAGAACTTCACTTTAGATTTTGCCAGAAGTCTAGAGTAACTAAAGAAACACACATGTGTTTCATTGAGATTTGACAATACTGAGGTATAACACAGGCTTGAAAACTCACCCGTGTGTCATACTCCAGGACAAAAGGAGGGATGTCAATCTGTTCTGGCAAGACACAGGTGAAGAGCTGCTGCAGGTTCTCTATGTGATGGACTTTCTCTTTCAGGCCCGATACACTGAACGTCATGAAAAACCATGTAGACACCTAACAGGAATCAGACAAAAAAGCTTTAGAAGTTGCAATCTTAAAAGTGATAGCTTTTTATTTTTCTAAACATATTAGAATGCCAGAAAAAAAAGACCATTCCAAATTTTTATTAATCAGCATTTCTAGATGTATTGTGACTATTCCAGTCCTGTGACTGTTGAATTTCAACAAAATTCAAGCATAAGGTCATCCAGCCATGACATAAAGTCATTCAACAGCCATGTTAAAGACAGACATCATGAAAACAAATAAAAATAAGTTTATCACATTTTTTTTTTAATTTTATCATTAGTTATTTTGACCCATTTCTCTGGTTTTCATTTTCAAATAGATTTATTTTGAAAAATATATATATTTGAAATTTAGTAGAAATATTGTTGATAATTTGACGAAACAAAAATGACAATTTTACCTTTACACATACCTTTAAGTAGTAAATTTTCATGATGTCTCTTTATATTATATTATATTACACAACTGATTTGCAATAAAATAACGGGAGATCAATTTGTACCCTGCTAGTGCCAGATACATAACACACTTTCAATGAAAATATTTTTGTTTTAGAACCCCAAATGTGTAATACTGCTTTGGATTCGAAAATAGAGAAACAATAAATTACGACTGACATTGAAAGTCAGACAGAATAACCAACAGCTGCTATAAGGCTTTGGTTAAATTCCTTAGTCGACAGGACAACTTATTTTCTAGGGCAGAAATGACCGCACCATGAAGAGATCAATTTGAAAAAAAGAGAAAATTGTTAAATGTATGAACAAATTGTCTGTTACCCTGTTTACAGCCAACACTATAGCCCCGAAAGCTTTTCCGCTTCAGTAACGTTTATTCAAATGACTAATCCCAAACACATCGCACACCTGGGAATGTTACCATGGCCGAGCACTCTCGGAGTTAAATGGATGCATTTTTAAACGAACAATAATCAGACACTTAATTGCAGGGGTTCTTCGGCGTTTGGAGAGCACAGAGCATAATTGTCGAATAATATCACAAATGAAAGCAAAGCCTGGCAAAGACAACACGTACTCATAATCACTTCAATTACCTGAATAGGTTGTGTGGAACACTATGCCACACTTTGTGCGGACACATTATGAATCTCGGAGATGTGTTTGAACGTATTAAATTACAAGCGGCCTTTCTAAGTCAATGGAAAACACGCGAAGCTGACGACTGTGAATTATACCCCCGGCCCGTACGAGCTCTGAAGGAAAACTTTTCATGGTGCCGCTAAATTTTAGATTAACATCGAATGGACTCAAATGAGAGTTAATGAATCCCATTTACCTTGGAGCGGAATGTTGGGTGAACGAAGTAGAAAGCTCTGAGGTTTTTCTTAAACCTAAAATGCAAAGAAAAATGGATATCAACAAAATGAATGACTTATTACACAAATAGTGAATTCCTCCAGCGCATTGGGCTTTGAAAGGATTATTGCATTAACAATAACATTAAACCCATTAGAAAGAAAACTAAAGCAGATTGTGCACAAGCGTGCGTTTTTTTTGGGAACGAGCAAGTCTGTGAATCGAGTTCAATGGGCCGGACACGTCCAAGTCGCACACTGCCATCCAAAACACACAACAATACAGATCTGGACAACACATCCATCAACTTCTCCTCTTTCCCACGATGTTCTGCTCCAAACCCATGAGCAGGGGTTATAGGGAGTGATGACATCATTGGCTTGTTTAGTTGTACACTTGATTGTGATTGTTTACAGAAACATCCCGGAATCCCTGTGCTCCTGTCTGTGGCATCATTTCCGTATGTTCATATTTCTATTGTTCGTTTTTTGCCCCGGTGATACCTGATAACAAATGGCACGAGACAAACTGGCCTTGCTTTCAGAGCTATGAGTCACCGCTCTCCACAACGTACGGAAAGTGTGATGAACTAGACCTGGACCGTATTTCTGTTTTCATTTCAAGACTGTGGTTTCCTCTGACTGCACGCTGAGATGTCCCCTGAACACATGACCTCACTCTCACCTCCCACAGACATGACTTTTAACAAAGGCTCACTCTCCTCCGCTAAGGCAGGAAAACTGCAAGGTCTGTTCAATCTAAAGAACAATACTTAGGATGCATTTGTGATGTTATGAAATTTAGTTCCACGGCGCTACATCCAGTTGTAGGGCTTGAGTTGTGGTGATGGTGGTGTTTTGGCCATATTCTTATTTGGCTATGCAGGAGAACACGGAGACCTCGGTTCTTCCCGGTTTTACAAGGTGTCAAGGCCATTGCAATCGCTCTCAATGTTCTAACCCTGATGACCAAAACCCCCCTCGAATTTCACATGCTATAATGAATGAAATCTATATCATTTTACTTTCCAAAGAACTAAAATCACCATCTCGCACCCACTTGGAAAGCGATACTGTGGGTTGCCAAAGCAGAGCAGGTAAAACATATGACTCAGCGTTGTGTGGATGTACTTCGAATAGTGCTTTCCAAGCTTGTCACAACCTACAAAAGACAGTAAGACAAGGTCGGGCTGCTCTTCATAAATCTTCGAGATGCTGTCAAAGAACCGGAACACCAAGTCACAGACTTTCACAAACGATTAGCATACCACATGTTATGTTTTTTTTGGCTACGTTTGATTTAGGGAGATAGTGTTGTTTGGCAAAAGCAGATCATAAAAACTAATGACTCCCTATGAAAAGCATTTATAATTTTCCATGTGTGTCAGAGATTTATGCGCTCACAGACTATAACTGAGTGAAGTCATCTTTGTAAGGTCACAGAGAAGAAGAAATGTGGGTGGTTTGCAGTTTCGCTGTGACGAAACAGAAATTGTTCTTACTTGGCATCCACAATGTCATAGAGCTTCTTGAGGAAATCTGTGTCCAAGTGATTGTGTTCACCGGTGAGCGTGTGGAAATAAACCATCACATACTCCTTCACTGTGATATGGTCCATTACATGGATGAAATACAGTAAGGCCTAACAAACAAACACAGAATAAATATGGAAATGATCATTGCCGATATGTTTTGGTACATATTGATCAAAAAATGTTTTTAATACAATAATTCAGGCAAATCTTGTGAAAACATACAACATTCGTGGCTAAATCTGACTCAAACATGGTTTATGTTTGTTATGAAATTCTGAATAAGACAAAACAGACAGAGTGGAGCATTCTCATGAAATCACTGAAAAATCATGGAAGTAATGATTTAAAAAATAAAACATTTAATTCAGTAACACAAAAATGATCATTCTGTTCTCTTCCTCACGCAAAGAATCGCTTAGCATAGGAATGAATTCTTTTTGTATTTTTTTAGCATTTTCTGCTGAAAATCTAATTTCTGTAACACACCCAGCTATATCAGAGTGCATAATATGTTTTCATTTACCTTGTACAAAGTATCACTTTAACAAAGGAATAAAAAAAATTGTTCTAGAACAAATGTTAAGATGTTCTCAACTGGTCTCAATTTCTTTATTTTTCTCGAAGTAAAAAACGTATACTTTACTGTTTAAACAAGGATATTGGTTATCATTTAAGTAACAGGTAGTTTTCCATATTTAAATAAAAAAATAATGTATATTTTTCTTTAAAATATACTTTATTAATGTCTCACAAGGTAAGATTAATAAAAAGTTGACATCATAGCTTATTTTTTAACAAACCATGCAAGGAAATGAACATTTTGAGGTTTTAAGGTCTAATTTTAAAAAAGGCTTAAAAACAGGGTTCAAATTTTAAAAACAGACCGTCTTTTAATGTCTAAAATGCCAATTTGTTGATGCAAGTATCTTTATATTGAATATTACTGCATCACACGGAATATGAAATGAAAGTATTTTTTTGCAATGATACCATGTATTGTATTGTATTCTTCTCTGTATTTAATCTATACATTTAATAGTATTTTCCTATTTTTAAGATTTCATTTTCGTGTAAATCTGCTTTGAAATGATGCTATATGTTATATGAATAAACCTCAATGGAAATGATGTGTATTTACTTTTATACCTTTTCCATATCAATGATTGTAACCGGAATATTCCTGCCGACAACAACCATGACCGTCCTGCCACATCTATCAACACCTGAGTGTGAGAAAGAAAGCATCATGGCATACCTGGACTGTATGAAGACATTTTCATCCACACCCACTGGAGAAGAGTGCACAGCATATTGTCTGACAGTGTGCCCAGGCTTTGAGGCTGGGTCAGGATTAAGGGGTCAGCTTCTTGTCAGCAACATGCTTTGCACCTTTCTCCCAATGCATTTCCTTATTCAACATCAAACAGCATGTGTGATGAACTCATTAGATGTTTCAACCTCACCCTGTTTAATAAACTTTTCTTGCAAAGATGTAAAAGTGGGCTATATCTCTTTGTTCCATATTACAAGAAACATCTGGATGAACGTTCTATTTATTTCATCCTCACGTGGCACTTTGAAAGAGCTTATCGTGGTGCACAGCTGAAGAAAGTCTGCCCCCCTTAGGCTAAAAAATACACAATGTGATTTATATTCAACATTGGTTATTTATTTCCTGAAATGAAGATTATTGTAAAAGATTTATTATAGCTCCAATAATAACCTAGTTTATGGTGCACATATCACACGTATCCCTTGAGGTCAAAAGGACAAAAGCTATCCAAAAAACTATGCAACTACAAGAAGAGGTTGAAGATACAGCAACCATTACTATAATGTCTATTTTTTATCCAGAAACAAGAGAAACGGATTACAGAACCCCCTGATGTTCAGCTCAATGAGGCAGAACAAAGGTTTCCTGCCCAGAGTGCAAACACACAGATGGAGAAAGCACAAAGTCCACATGTGCACAAAAAAATACAGAGACAAGATGTGAGCATGTGTTGAAAACATGTGAGAAATAAAACAGACGTTACATTGCTACAAACAAGAAACCACCTCAACACTGACCGGTTTGATATAATGCTTTTAATGCTGCGATGTCTGAGAGATCCTCTGCCCGCGCTCTGCACAGCCATCGGTTATAGCTTTAGAAAAATAGAGAGTAAACAAATAAGACTTAGTATCTAAGCAGCAGACAGTTATGTAAAGAATATGTATTCAATCTAAACGTCCAAAACATAAACAAAAACGTTTTGTACACTCATTTCTGTAATGAACAGAATTAATTTATGGAAATAAATTCCCTTTTTTTGTTATGGATGGTATCATCTGACCGGCCCAAATTTAACCTCCGGTTTGTGTATGTTGATCGGTCTGGCTAGTGGCTAATAATATAACAATTAAGCTTTAATTTTATTTAATTTTATTTAATTTATATTAATATTTTATTGCATTGTTGATAACTGTATTAAATAAACACTTTTATTGTACATTAATTTTATTACATTAACAATTTGTTGAATGGAATTTAACATTTAAGTAAGCCAAGTAAAAGTCCTTCTTCGGATAACCCAAATAATACTGGTCAGGCATACTTTTAACTTGCTAGCTAATGTGATTTGCTTGTTATTTCACTTGCTATCAGAAATGATCAGCAGGGACTCTTTTCACCACAAAACTGTGTATATGTAGCAACGTTTGTTTACGTTGTTGTTTTGAAACCGTCTATAGTAAACTTTCTAAAAAAGTGCCCATAAAATGATTAGTTATCACAGTTTACAATTTATGATGAAATACCATTTAGTTACTAACAAGAAAAGTGTTGTTAATATATGTTAACACATATTAAGGAATGAATTCCCAGTAGCATCAAGAACAGTTACATTCATTATGGTAAATGTTGATTTTGTGGAACAGTCGAGAGTCTCAAAAGACAACTAGAATTCTTACTTCCTTTGGTGCTGTTTCTGCTGGGCCGCCTCAGATACGTGGCCCTGAAGGATGAGTTTCCTCTGCTTATCCACATCTCCTTCCATGCGAGCGAAGGCGTGATTTCCCACAAGCCCCAGGTCTGATTCCAGTGAGTCATCTCCAGAGTCATCTACAGATGACAGGAACATCACTTTTGTGTAAGTATTAACATGCATTATCACTCTACACTGAGCTCTGGATATGAGATGAAAACCAACATGCAACGGCCCATAAGTGTGCTCAGGCACAAATGCATTTCGCTGCAATGAACAGTTCAGTCTACTCTCACATGATTGGAATGAACATTAGCATGTTCAGACAGCAACAAGGCCTGACCTCCAACCACAGTGCTGTGTGATGTACAGCCAGACATGGATCACATCATCATGACCTGTTATTCCTGCTTACATTTTTATGCCAGATCTCTAGAATTGGCCATTTCTGAATATAAATAAAAGGAAAGTGATGTCCAAACAGGCAAAGAAACTTTCTCTATTTACTCCTTATTAGCTCAGCCCCATACTTCAGTTTCAGCCAGCGCTCATGAAGGAAAGTGAAACAACTAAACAAGTAGATTATAGGCAAACAGACAGCTGCAAGCAAGACACATTAAAGTGGAGCGAGACATTACAAAGACCCGGTTACACACAGCTGTTTCCTGAAGGTTATCTTAGGTCAGAGAAGATACTGTTATTGTTATAAATGCAACACAAGGGCATTAAACAATCTACACGCTCTCTCGCTCTAAGGCATCTGAAACGTATCTCGACTACGGGAGAATTTTAGTGTCATGAACGGTGCGTAACGTGTTGGAAAAAGACATGAGGAGGAGCAATGCTATGGTGGGGCATAAAATGGACAAGTTCAATCGACAAACAGTGGTTGAACAAACATGATATGTTTGATTAATTCTAACCAAATACAAAATTTACTGTAAACATGACTATACAAATAGAACCAAGACAAAGAAAAACCTTAGCGTCATATCACACAAACCAAAGGTACCATGATACCAAGGTCTGATCAAACAGTTTAGAAGAGCACAAATATATACATGTGCAAGACTTTCTCAGTAGGCCCGATATCAACATGCAGTCACACGGATGCACGTCTGCACGTCATTTAATACCGTCAGTCCACTGGAATAATAGACTATTTAATTGTGCCGAGGAATAAACACAAAAGACGATATTTTGAGAAATGTCTCAGTGGTTTTGGGTCTATACAATGAAAGTCAATGGGGCCCATAAGTAGTTGCTTGGTTACCAAATATCTTCTTATGTGTTCAGCAGAAATCTTACGGGTTTGAAATGACATGAGGGTAGTAAGTAAAAGACAAAAGAAAAATATATTTTACATTTTTTAGTGAACTATACCTTTAAGAACAGATATTAAAGGAACAGTTCAACCAAAAATAAAAATGAATTTACTCAGCCTCAAGTTGTTTCAAATCCATGTTAATGTCTTTGTTCTGATGAACCCAGAGAAAGATATTTGGACGGGGGAGTAAATGACAGAATAATTATTTTTGGGTGAACTGTCCCTTTAAAAGGACACAAAGGAAAAAAGATATTGAGTGATTATAGAGTGAACTGTATAAACCGTCATACCTTGTTCACACTTATGAAGAATGATCAACTTACATTCTGACAAGACTGATAAAGTAGAAATATGAATGACCTGGAAAGAGTTTTTGTAGTGGCTAACAGGCCTTGGGCTGCCCTTCTATGTCCTGGATTAAAGCGTTCAGAGGCAGGCAAGGAAACGCAGTGTTTATTGATACGGGTCCTGGCTTATGCATGGTGTGTTTGAGTTGGATCAACAGCTCAAGTGAGAGGTGATCACCTTAACACGGCCAGATCGCATTCCAAATGATTCAGCCTTCAAGTAACGGCAGGCCAACAAATATACAAGTTCAATCTCTTACTAACAAATAAATATACAGAACCGTCTGAGTGCCATGGCAAGCAGAGTATCCAAATGTACTTTCATTCTCAAACAGGCCTGTTCACCTCAGTGCTTATACGGGGGATTACAGGGTCGAGCTAGCCAAACTTTAACCCTGTGGTGATGACAATGCAGGCAGTAAATACATTTTTTTATGTAGTCCTTTGAAGACGTGTCAACTGCAGTTGAAACAAATCACATGCTTCCCAAATGGATAGACTGCTATTTGGCTGAGGGCGGTTTCAAGTGAGTTTTTCAAGACAGAATTACATCCGCTGAAAATATGTAGCTTTGAAAAATGAGATCACATGTGCCTTATGTTGAGCTCACCCTCCAGATTTCCCGGCTTTTCAGAAATGCGGATCTGTCTCTCCGGGACCACGGGCTCGCCCTCAGCATTGCCGATGTCCGCTGGCAGAAAAGGAAGACTGGTCATCTCCTCTTTCTTTGAGCGTGGGAAATACAGCGGCATTAACTTCAAATACAAGGGCTGAAAAACAGACATATGAATTACTTAGTCTTAATGTGTTCGAAGGATTTAAAGGAATAGTTCGCACAAAAATTTTAATTCTGTCATTACTTACTCCCCCTTAGATTTTTCCAAACCTGTATAAATGTTTTTCTTCTGCTTAACCATGAGAAGATATTTGGAAGAATGTCAGTAACCTAGCAGATCTCGTCCCCCATTGACTCATTTCATTTATTTCTCTACCATGGTATTCTAATATCTGCTCGGTTACTGACATTCTTCCAAATATCTTCTTTTGTGTTTAGCTGAACAAAGAAAATTATACTGGTGTGGAACAATCTGAGGGTGAGTAAATAATGTCAGAATTTTAATTTTGGCTGAACAATCACGTTAATGCACATCCAGGGTCAATGCAGCATTTACAAGATTCTTGCCCAGTCTGGTTTTGTTTTATTATTTCTATACCCTAACTTTACAATGAATATTACTGTAGCTCCTCCTCATCATAAAAACAACTAAGTTTCACCCACAAACACAACAAAGTTGATCTTTAGGGAAAAACAGTTTCATAAGAAAATGAGAGCACATGGTAAGAGTCACAGGATGGAAGCTGTTGCGTAAACAGCTAAACGAAACAGCAAGCGAACCTCCTCAACATCTGTAACAGCAAACACCACAGTCTCGATGTTCTCACCGTGGTTCTCCAGAAATCTACGAACAGTCCCTGAAAAGACAGAAAGTAGGGAAAGCACCTTCTGATGAGTGAATATGTGGGATCCCTGTGAAGTTCACAAGAAAGGACAGATCTGCACATGTGCTTGACTCACAGCACAATATAAAAGATGAGTAAAAGGAAATTACTTAATGCTATATGCGTGGCGTCCTCCAGCGGATATGCTCTTTTTACTGTGTTGACCACACAAAAACCTACAGACACCATGCCATGTTCTCTGTGGACAGAAACACAAAACACAAAAATATATTTCAACATATTTTAATTGGATATATGTAAATATTTTAAAAATTTATGAGAGGAAATTAATGAGATAAAGGTTTTGGGACAGCAACAGACAGTAGTTCCTGCTTGATGACATATAACTGAAATATCAAAACCACTTGCTGACACACCCAGTAAACTCAACTGACAGATACATGGGAATGTGTTTTAACAGTTAGCACATAACAAATAAGGATACCATACGGCTATCTTATTTGGACAATCTACTATCATTCCCTTTCCTCCCAGTTTAAAGCTACGGATTTCCAACAAACCATCCACAAGGTCAAAGAGAAACACAAGCACATGCAACCTCTTATTTTCATTAATAGTAATAACAATTAATAATCATCAGACACTGCACATGAAGGTTCTTGTTATTTTGCAAAATGTTTGGTTGCTATGGGAATTGCTAAACAAATCAGGTTTTGACCCTAAAATAAGCCAACATGAATGGCATTAATATGTGATCTGAACTTAGTGACTGATAAGAAAATTAGCATCCAGTGCAGCCACTTCCATAAGTCCATCTTACTTGGCGAGCTGCATGGCATTTCTGTAGCAGCTGTACAGAGAACTCTCCGCAGCTGTCCTGTACTTGGCTTTATATTTGGGCCCTACGGTATGAATGATGAACCGTGCCGCCAAGTTAAAGCCCTCTGTCATTTTTGCCTCACCCGTCCGACATCCTGGAATAACATACACACACCCACGTCATGAAACTCCGCAAACAAAATGACGATAACATCGGTTCCAAAACTCAGAACAGGAAACAGGAATTAATTAACAGTACTATTATTAGTTTACAATTATTTAGAATATAGTCCTCTGTATGGTAGCCAGCTAGTGCCCCCTACCTTTCAGTTTGATTAGTTCATCCTTGAGCTCAGGCCCAGCGTATCTGTGAATGCTGTTTGATACTGGGTTCTTATCTGTTAGCATCTCATTACTTGTATTGATGATTGCAGTACAGTTTAAAAGTGCCACATCTCCATTACTGTAAAACAAAGGAATAATGTAACTCAGCATATGAGATACATAGAACCTCATATAGGCTTAGGTATAAAAGTGTCTTGAGAACAAATTTGAGAACATTTCATAAAGTTTAATATACATTCTTATACATTAATATACAATATAATTCTCTCTGATTTTCTTTTCTATACGAACATGTCCTTAACTTTCTGGCTACAAGAAAGCTATAGAATATTTCCATTATTGTGACATAAATAAATCTCACAACATATATCTCCATGTACTAAATAAATCCTAAAAGCTTAAATTTAATGTTTTGGACAGAATTTCTGTTCAATGATCTTTCTCTTTTATATAACCGGGAAGCCACGAGTTCAAATCCCTGCCCTTAAACACTGGTCAGATTTAGAAAGCAGCCATATAGACCTCCCAAACAGTGGCATGTGGCTATGATAAAAAGAAGATTTGTATGCACGAGGGAATGACTATATGGGGCATATGTAGAAAAAGAGAAACGATAATTAATCAGATTTGAAATGCCTGTAATATATAAGCATATATTTAACAAAAGTAAACAGAGCAATTCTGAAAGTGTAAGTTGTTGGGGGACCTTAGACTATTAAGGTTTAAATAACTGTAGAAAATAGTATAGAAGTCGTCAAGTAAAGAAAACTCACAAGAGAACAATCTTGCCGTTGATGTCTTGTCTATAAGCAAACGGCGATGTTAAAGAATTGATCTGATTGGTCAAATTGCAATCATCCTCTCTATAACAGTTCTCTCCGTCCTCCTCATCCTGGACTCCCTGAGGCTGGTCCCACGCGGGGAGGCTCTGGACATCCACAATCTGAGAACGAGCTCCTAAGGGATCCATGTTGTGCTTTAGATGTAATCTAAAAAGACACGGTGAAGATTTAAAAAACAAAGGGGCTGTAGTGGGTCAGATCAACACATTAACACAACCGCACACAGTAAGGTGTATAAATCAGATTTAACATGTCAGCAGGTAGTTACAATGACAGCCTGCAGTGAATTGCAGAAAAAAAGACTACGATGTTAAAAAGAGAAATCTCAAGTTTATATAAATGAAAGTATGTACTCTGTAAACCCACGTCTATAATTTTTTTACATGATTTGAATATATGATGATGCTTTTGAATGAATGCATTAAAATCTGTGGGTAACATCAGCCATTAGAGTGTGCATCATCAACAGGCCACAACATAAGCTTTATAGAAAATGTGACTTCAATTATTAACGTAATTCAGACTTTACAATACTTCATGTATGTGGCGGGCACAATATAAAGATCTGAGAAATTGTGTATTTATAAAATTGACTAACTTTAAAACACATCAGAGAAACTTTATCAGTCCAACCAGACAGAACTCCAGAAACAGATAAGATATTCAGCAAAAATGAACTGTTGGTGTAAAGGTCGAGTCCCCAAATTACATTCCAAAAACAACAACAACATTGACGACGATGTGTTGGTAAAGGTCTATAAATGCTTCACCTCAATCATTATATGTGACCCTGGATCACAAAACAAGTAGCAGGCAAATATTTGTGGCAAAAGCCAACAAAACATTGTGGGCCTATGGGTCAAAATTATCGTTCTTTCTTTTTTGCCAAAAATCATAAGGATATTAAGTAAAGACCATGTTCCACGAAGATATTTTGTCAAATTCCTATGTTATGCTAAGAACTTCATTGGACAATTTCAAAGAATATTTTCTCAGCATTTAAGAATTTTTTGAACCCTCAGATTCCAGATTTTAAATAGTTGTATCTCGGTCAAGTATTGTCCTATCCTAACAAACCATATATCAATGCTTATTTATGCAGCTTTCAGACGATGTAAAATCTCAATTTTGAAAAATGGACACATTAGACTGGTTTTGTTGTGAAATGTCTCACACACTCACACACAATGTTCAAATTACAGTACAGAAAAAAAGTACAGAGATCTATACTGATTTTAGCCACACCATGTCTATGTCGACATGAGCAAAATTGAAACCAATAACAACTGCCATCAATCACAACTATCATAAACCTACCAGATGATCTCGTCCACTGGTGCAGCTAATCAGTCCTGTCTAATAACGTTACAACATCAAAAGACAAGTAGGAAAAAATGTTCACTTTAAAGAAAGGGAAAAGATCACGGCTGTATTCCCAAGCTTCCGCTTTTAAATGGACCGACCATTGGTTAAAAAGTGATTTTAGTTGCTTGTGGTCAACACATCTTGTTTGCAACACTCAGTCAGCTTCCTGATCAGCTGATTCACGAGGGCAAAAACATCACTTCCGGGTTTGCTTTAAGGGTCAGTCGCTGTGGAGTCGCGTTGTGTAGAAAACGCACACGTCTATTTTCACGTCTATCTTATATTTTATCTGTCGTTCTACATTTAAGCATTTCAATAATTTGTATGCAAAGCAAACATAATATTAAATAGCAATCATTTTATTTTTTTATTTTAAACATATCGATATACTTCCTCTGCCTCATGAACGGCCACATGACCAAACAGACCAGAGTAATCGATGATGCGTAAACAATGCACAGGGGCAGATAAACTACACGCATATGCAGTGGAAATAATCATTGAGAATTGTATCATTTATTTCTAACACAAGATTGATACAAATGCCAAGAGATAAATCCTAAAACCGTTTTTGCTTTATTTAGAGAAGATGTGCTCTGCAGTCTACTACATTCGCCTTAGCTCGGTATCACATGTGACAGAAAAAGCATGTTGAAGTTCTCAATGTGCGTAGAAGTGTTATTGTAAAGGATTGAAAGATCAAAATAAATAACCTCGACCACGTATGTAACTTCTTTTATTAACGCAATGACCGATTTTTTTACTTTATTACATTGTTTTAACCTCATATCTCTCAGCTTGTGTGTATGATTAAAGCAAACCACATGTGGGTTGTTGCTGGTGCTGTGCAGCATAGCATTGATATGGGTGCCTGATTTTAGTTTTAATTTGTCCTTAGGTACCTCAGGCTTGCTATGGGGTTGACTAAGCAGTACCTGCGCTATGTGGCGAGCGCTGTGTTCGGAGTGATCGGCAGTCAGAAGTCCAACATCGCTTTTGTAACCCTTCGGAGTGGTGAGAAGGGTCGATATGTTGCTGTTGGTGCCTGCGAGCATGTGTTTATATGGGATGTGCGCAAAGCTGAGAAGGTAAAGCTACAACATTGTACTTATCTGCTGAAAAACAATACTAATCCAAACGTTTTCTTTACAAAAACATTTACCATCAGTAATTATCGTATTAACAATCAGTCGGTTAACATTTCAATTATTTAATTTTGTCTGTTTTACGCATTTTATATGTTTATACGATCTATAAATAGTGGTTTACTGGTTTCCAGATTACATCCCACCAATACAACCCAACACATTATTAATGGAGAACCACAGAGACCATTATAGTTTCTATTAAAGTGTAGCCAATAGCCATCAGTAAATAAAATCATTACACTAACTCTCCATTTTCACCTCTGTCATTCCTCAGGTTCTTATTCTGGAAGGTAAAAAGCATGAGGTGACATACCTGTGCCCGTCTCCTGATGGTGTCCACATAGCAGTGGGGTATGAAGATGGAGGCGTGCGGATCTTTAGTCTGCTTAATGGGGAAAGCAACATCTCCTTTAATGGACACAAATCAGCTGTTTCCGTCATTAAATATGATGGGCTGGGTGCTCGACTTGTCACTGGCTCTAGGGTGAGATGTAAATTAAAGCCCACTCTTTATTCTACACTGCTACTTTAGTGGTTCAGTGTTGATTTTCAGGTAATGAAATGGTCAGGTTTAATAAATGTATTAATGTTGGTTCTAGGACACAGATGTGATTGTGTGGGATATCATCAATGAATCCGGTTTGTATAGACTTAAAGGGCACAAAGATGCTATCACGCAAGTTTTGTTCTTGGAAAACAAAAATCTTTTGATTACAAGGTAATCAACCTGTTTTTTATTTATTTATTTTGTCATAAACATCAATGTTTAATATGTATAATTATGTAATATGTCCATACTAAAGAACATTTTAAAGCACATTGCATGATCATTAAGCAAACAGGGTGTTAAATAGCAAGTTTGTGCAGCTGATTCAGTCTGATTCAGTGTATGTCATGTTCCCACAGCTCCAAGGACACTTTTGTAAAATGGTGGGACTTGGGCACACAACACTGTTTTAAGACCATGGTGGGACATCGCAGCGAGGTAATTTGCACCGCTGTTGATGAAAATGTGTTTTCTTGTCACTTCAATAACTATAAAATATGTTAAAGTTTAGGATGTTTTTGATTAAAATAATCAGAGCCATAGCGATGTTTAATATTATATTAAAAATGAATTCTCAATGTTTATTTGGAGAATGTGATTTGCAGTACTGTCCAGATATCTGTAGAAATACAGCCTTCTTTGTTCAATCCCTGCAGGTTTGGGGAATGGTTGTTTTGAACCAAGAGAACAGGTTGCTCACAGGGTCTGCTGACAGTGAGCTCAGAGCATGGGATATTGAGTACATAGAGGAGGTAAAAAGATCTTGCACGTAAACTGCCAAATATTTATAGTCTGCCTATACTGTGACACACATTCTGACTGTCTGATTTTGGGCACTTAAAAACAGGTGAAGCATACATTGAATCAATGCAGTTTATGTCAGTTAGTATATTGAATATGAATTTAATGCAAATTTCATTCAGAATGACATTAACATTTATTTGCAGGGCAAGGCGGCAGGGGAACCCCATGAAAAGAAGGTCAAAAGTCTTCTTGAAGATGAAGAAGAGGAAGAAGAAGGTCCTGATGAAGATTCAGAAGAGGTAATTTTCCTCTGTCCACTTCCTGTAACATTAAATTTGGTAATAGCAAAGTAAACTTGTTGCAAAATGTGTTTCTCAAATGCTTAACAGAGGTCTGATTTCTGTATACAGCGTATAGTCAGCTGTCAAAAAGCTGGTTCTGTTCTCAGGGAATCCAGAGACAGGATTGTTTCCTTGGTTACAGATGCCAAAGCTAAAGTGCTGGCGTGCCATGTACGTAAATGTTATACTTTTTTAATCACAATTATTTTTGGTGAAATCATTGTTGAGGAATTTAGCCTGAATCTTCTGATACACTAGCTCAAAAAAATCTCTACAGGGCCTAGAAGCTACACTTGAAGTCTTTACTGTGTTCTCCGAAGAGGAGATCCAGAAAAAGATGGACAAAAAACTAAAGAAAGCCAAGAAGAAAGCCAGGTCAGTGACTGGCTCTTTAAAATGTACCAAACACAAGACCCAATCCTTTTATTAATAAAGAATAATTATCTGATGGGTCTTTATGTTCTGTAGGTCTCAGGAAGGAGGAGAGAATGAACCTGAGCCGGTAGTGGAGCGAAAGCTGACCGATGAAATCCAGAAACTGGCAAACATAAAAGCTTCCTCCAAAATAAGGTCTGTTAGTCTGAATTCAGTAAATTCATCAATCAAAAGTTGTCAGATATTTTACTTGTCATGACAAACAACAAAATTTTTTTTTGGCAGGTCAATGGATTGCCTTCTTTCTCCTAATGGAGAGATGAAGATTGCTCTCTTACTGCAAAATAACACAGTTGAGACCTTTACTATCAAGACCACAGAGAAGAATCCAACTGGCACTAAGACCTCTAGGCTCACGCTCAGCGGTCATCGCACAGATGTAAGAACGCTGGCTTTTAGCTCAGATAACATAGCTATCCTTTCTGCCTCTGGAGAAACTGTCAAAGTGTGGAACAGGTGAGCGTAGCCAACCAATCCTTAATAATCTGTAACTTACTGAGAGACATGAATTCATTGGCTTGGCTTCATAGGTTTTGAGTTTCTGATAAGAAGTATCTTCCATCAGGTCCACCTTGCAGGTCATCCGTACCATTGGATGTGAATATGCTCTCTGCTCATTATTTGTTCCTGGAGACAGACAGATCATCTTAGGAACAAAGGTACATATGTTTGATGTACTTCTTTACGTGATAAAGGAAAAGCTTAGCCAAAAATAAACATCAAACATTGGTGCACGGCTCGTAATCAAATGAAACATGCAAGTTTGATTGTCCACATCCTGGATACCATGAGGATTCTCCAATACAAACTTTTTAGTCCTAGACAAAACATATTCTTTACTAGAAAAGTTTTAGTTCTCACTTCTTCTGGGCCTTTATTGTGTGTGTTGTGTGTTTTGTCAGAGTGGCAAGATTCAGATCTTTGACCTGGCCTCAGCCAGCCTTCTCGAGACAACTGATGCCCATGAAGGAGCTCTCTGGTCCATGTGTCTGTCTCCAGATCAGGTGAAATATTGATCTCAAGCAGACCAACTCGTATCTGCAAAACACCATCCATCTCTTTAGAGTGACTTTCTGAATCCATTCCAAAGGCTCTGTAAGATGTCAATGTGGATTTCAGGTTTATGTGAACACAACTGACCTTTTTCACTTGATTTGTGTGTCTTCTGGTACAGCGGGGGATTGTTACCGGGGGTGCTGACAAGACCGTGAAATTCTGGGACTTTGAGCTCATAAAGGATCAAGATTCTGGGAATAACAAGTGAGTGTTCACAGACAAAGGTGCTCTCGGCCAGCTTTTGAGTCTATTGTTGTCTCCTTGGCTTTAATATATAATTGCTTTTCGTGATCTACAGGAGATTGACGGTGAACCACATGCGTACCCTGCAGTTAGATGAGGATGTGCTGTGTGTGCGCTATAGCCCTGACCAGAGACTGCTGGCTGTGTCTCTACTCGACTGTACGGTCAAAATATTTTATACGGATACTCTAAAGGTAATTCATAATCACTGCATACATTATTAAATTGAACTAAAGCTGTTATCTTTTGTATACTTAAAGGTCCAATGGGTAGTTTTTGGAGGATCTATTGATTGAAATCCAATATAATAAACACAACTATGTCTTTAGGGGTGTATAAAGTCTTTACATAATGAAGCGTTATGTTTTTATTACCTAAGAATGAGCTATTTCTATCTACATACACCACGGGTCCCCTTATAAGGAATTCACAACGTTGTTTCTTCAGTAGCCCTAAACTGACAAACTGCTCTAAAGAGCGCGTTTCATAAATACGCAATCTTCTTTGGCAAAGAAGCGAAAAAACAGGACCTCATCTTAGTCCTGTCAGCCACCGCACTGCTTCGAAAGGGAGGGAGTTAGCCATTGGTTGCAATTCCCTACCTCACCACTAGATGCTGCAAAATTACATACAATGGAACTTAAAATAAAATGTCCTCACCATTAATTAAAAAGGATATTATATGCCCACAGGCCCTGTTTTAACCTGGAATTTATGCATTAAATGCATCTCTAAAGACTGTGAATGCATGATGATATATCTCACTTAAATTTGTGATCGGATCACCTGAGACAGATGTTAATACCTGATGTAAATGGGTGTTCCGAAGGAATATAATATAATAAATTAACCAAACGCAACTGTCACTTTGATGAATGTGATGTTTTTCTTCTGTCTCATTTGTTTCTAGTTTTTCCTTTCACTATATGGGCACAAACTGCCAGTTCTGTGCCTGGACATTTCACATGTAAGTGTATTACCTGAGACCACACATCCAGTAGGTGTTTTAGATTGATGGCAGGTTTGTTAAATTGGTGTTTGTGGATTGCTGTGTCATTTCTGCAGGATAGCACTTTAATAGCCACTGGCTCAGCAGACAGAAACGTGAAGATCTGGGGTTTGGATTTCGGAGACTGTCATCGCTCTATGTTTGCACATGACGACAGGTAATACAATGTGTGATCTTGTAGTTACCAGAGTACGTAAGTTGTGCTTTTTACCTTTCTTGCTCAAAGTCAATGGCATTCAAGTAGGGCCATAGTCCTGATGACCTTACATTTTCTCATGATGTACTCCACGCTGCTCGTATATACTGATAGTGATGCATAGCTGCTGCGTTGTTTTCAGTTATATTGTTTTTGAAAGTTTTGTTGTTTCCAGTTTTGGCTGATGACAAGTGCAGTGATTTCTGTGTTCAGTCAGGTGTCACCTGTATAGAGTGTTGACATCTCTCTGGTTCTTGTGGGCTGTAATGAGATGATGACATCAGCCCAGATGGTTGCTATTTGTCATCTGCTTTTTTTTACTGTTGTCTTTTCTCTCCAGTGTCATGTTTCTTCAGTTTGTACCCAAAACCCATCTGTTCTTCACTGCTGGAAAGGACAGAAAGATCAAGCAGTGGGACGCCGACAAATTTGAGCACATCCAGACGTTGGAGGTGATCATCTCTGATAGTTGGACTCTGATCAGTAGTAATATTGTCATTGCCTAAATGAGTTTGCCAAAGGTTGTTAAGGTGGAAGTAGCTTTTATAGAGAGTAATGTTTGTGTTACGTAAGCTGCCGTCTGGTTTTACTTAAGTCCTAATCAATATAATTATACAAAGGTTCATTGGAAACATGGAATCATTAGAAACCTTTCTGGGATCTTGGCAGTATTTGACTCCTGATTTGATGTTTCTAAGGGTCATCATCGTGAGGTATGGTGCCTGGCCATCAGCCCCAGTGGAGACTACATTGTCACATCATCTCATGATAAGTCCCTCAGACTGTGGGACAGAACGAGGGAGCCCATCATTCTGGAGGAAGAGAGGGAGATGGTTAGTGGTTGGTTTTCCTCTATATAATATTGCACAGAGCTAATCTGGCTTTTGGTTATACAAGTAATCATGATAAATTACATTATTAGATTCTTAGTACCTTTTAGATTACAGTCACATGTAATATAAGTAGGACAGGCATTAACAAAGAGTAACATCAAAGTGTTACTCTAAAATAAAAAATAATTAAGATCTGAATATTAAAAATACAATATATTCAGATCTTTATTAATGGTTTATTTATTTTATATAAAAAACATGTTTTTTTCAAGATCAAGAATATTAGCATATTTTAAAAGTGCACCCATTATGTTTGCAGCCGCGGAGGAAAATTTAGAGACCATTCCACATTTCCATTTGCGAAGCAATTCTAGATGTATTGTGTCCATTCCAGTCCAGCTTCAGTGTTGAATTTCAATCAAACCTCAGGAGTGACAAAGTCATCCAACAGCAATGTAAAAGACTGACAGCATGACAAGACACATGAACACTGTGATAAAAATACAGATTATCACATAAAACAGTTTTGAAGTTTCCTAAATACAGGTACAAATATTACCGTTGTGTTGCTTAAAAGTGAATACAAACTAGTTTTCTTTGCAGTATTTGAGGTTTCAAAAAATACAGAGCATCTTTTCTGCAAAGAAATGTAAATAGAAACAATATTTTATTAGAAATCTGGGAGAAATATTGATTATAGTTCACACACTCAAGCAAATATGATAATTTTACCTAAACCTAAAAATATTAAATTTAGAAAAAGTGAAAATTATTTTAAAAAGGTCTCTTCATTTCCCCCCGGCAGTACAAACCATTAAAATAAAACAGTTGAAACTGATTCTTTTTTTTGTTTGTTTTTAGGAGAGAGAAGCCGAATTTGAGGAGTCACTGGCTAAAGGTGATGAACCTGTGGTAAGTAACACTGTTAAACCCAAAACGTCGGCCACATCGTTGTTTCTGTGTAGTCTTATTGTTATCCATGTGTCTTGCAGGTCCCTGGAGAAACTAAAGGAGAGGCAGAGCATGCTGGGAAGAAGAGCGTTGAGACAGTCAAAGCTGTAAGTCTGCTGGACTGCAGAGATAAAGAATTTATCTTTATATAAAGCAATGGAGCACTGACAGCTCTGTTCTTGTTCTACAGGCGGAGCGGATAATGGAGTCAATAGAGCTTTATAGAGAGGAAAGTAAACGACTGGAGGAGCACAGACTCGCTTGTGAGGCTGCAGGGAAGAAGGTGTGAATGTGATTTATTCCTGAGATAAGACATGTACACAACATCCAAAATTTAAATGAAAAATATTCAGATTAATTTGACAGTTTTAGTGGCAAAAACCTAAACGAACGTTATGTGGCCAAAACGTTCAGTTGACCTCCACAAAGAATCAATGACTGTTGAATACTTTTAATTTAGAAGAATAAATATATAGCGTAATATGAATATAAATGAAATATAAAGCACATTTTAACCGAACACAGACCGGAAGTTAACTTTGGGCCAGTGTGTGTGCGTCCAGTGAAACCATGTATACATTAGCCTACTAACTAAAAAAGTTTTATTTTTTGCAGTTACCACCTCCAAGGATCAACCCCATACTGATGGCTTTTGGAAATATCTCGGTGAGGTTTTTTCTCTTTTTTTATTCATGATATATGGTTTATAAAACGCGGATTTAAAGAGTAAATTCCAGTTTTCTTAGTTAAGGGTCAAATGTATGAATCTCTCACTAAAAGCAAAATTGAAATGCGAGACACTTTACTAAATAAGTGTCGTCATCTCTGCAGCCTTCTCGATATGTTCTGGAAGTGATAAAGAAGGTCCGGTCCAGGTAAGAACTCATCCTTGGCCCAGTCAGAGCCTCTTTTCAGATTCATATATCTATCCACCACGTCATCTCTCTATCTCTTTCGTTGACAGTGAGCTGGAAGTGTCTCTGCTGGTGCTGCCGTTTCATTACGTTCCAGATCTGTTGCAGCTCTTCAATAGCTACGTGCAGCAGGGCCTGGAGGTGGAGCTGGTGTGCCGGTGTCTTTTCTTTCTACTCAGGTACTCATGCACATTCATTTTTATAAGCCTCATACAACTATCACATTAATATTTAATAAAATAATAATACTCTTTATAAATACTAGATTTTATGTATTCTTTAAAGCACACCTTCCCTTAATTTGATGCAATTTATAATAATAAATTAAAAGTGGTCTCGGACTGTTTCAACCATCCTAACAGTATTGGATAGTTTTATTATGTTCATTTTAATATGTATCAAAGACAGTATGTTGATAATGAACACAGAATTGACATTGGGTAAATATTATCTTCAAAGGCCCCTGTGATTTTGCTCTTTACTAATAGTTTTCAATGTATAATTTCCCAGAGTGCACTTTGGTCAGATCACCAGTAATCAGATGCTGCTGACTGCCATTGATGAGCTAAGAACGAACACAATCTCCAAAGTGCGAGAGATCAAGGTCAGCGTGTCCTCCTTTCATTATTGCGATCACACCGTCTACGCATTCAGCAAGTGTAAGCTAACTCTTCTATCCTCCTGCCCATTCAGGACGTTCTGGGCTTTAACAGCGCCGGCCTTCAGTTCCTACAGCGGGAGATCGAGAGCAAAGAGGACGTGATGTTCTTTGCTGATGCCACAGGCCGTTTCGAGGAGAAGAAAAGGAAGAGAAAGAAACGCGAAAGAGCTGTTCTAACCCTCACATAAAACCTGAAGGTCGCAATGACATAATAAAAAGGTTTTTGAAAGTTTGTTTGTAATTTGTACCTGTGTGAAGTCTATAAAGGCAAATTTCCAAGAATTTAAAGACTGAGACTGTTTTTTTTATAACATTGAAATATGATCAAACTAGTATGTTTCACCCCTCATTAATGCCCAATATTCCTAGTCATGCTTATAAAGGAAGAAATAATTAAAATATATTTCACGAAGACATAATTTTTCTCTGGCATTCATCCTACTTATCATTGTAAACCTGTAAAAACACAAGAGTTTTCTGTCGTGATAAAATAATTCAATTAGCTCAATCTTTCTCTAAGGTTTTGGCCATGTTGACCTCCGAGCAGCAGTGGGAGATTCACATAGACTTTATTGAGCTCATAACCTGCTTAAATTTACAGTTACAAGCCCATACATATGTAGAATTCATAATTCACACCTGGAAAGAGAATCACAATGATGCGGTTTAATTCAAACAAATATTTCACTGCTTTCATTGACACAGGACTTAGCAGAGATTCACACTTGCCTCTCGCACTTTATTGTCCTACAGCTTGTGTTAACATCCCCATCATCAGTGTTATGAAAATAATGAAACAGATCTCTTTTATTCAGACCTGAGTCCAGCAGCAATGAAAAAAGCAAATGAAGTGTGTATTTATGAAGTCGTAAAAAGCCTTGCAGCATTTATGAGCCCGGTCCGACTCTAAAAACTATAAATGTCACACCTACCAATATTAAAAATTCCTCCGAAAAAGGTCACAAGAGAACACGTTCTGCGTTAATCGCCCTCGAACAGGACGTGCTAATAATACACAGGCATGTTTTATAGAGCAAGATGTGCATTTCAAATGAATCAAGTAGCTACCTTGACTGTAAACTGTACACCATTTTGTTTGAATGGTGTGATAAAATGTACTTGAATTCTTTGAAATATAGATATTTATGGTTAAACCTCTTAACCTCTCGTTTAATTGTAGGCAGAACAATCCTGGTCGGAATCAATTCTGTAAACTATGTCCAGAAATAATTTTGTTTAATATTGAGCCTGATATTTTTCATGGCAATAAAGAGTCCTCATAACATCCACAGCATGGAGAGTGTTCATGAAACGTCTATGACATCTCTAGAGTTCTCCAACAGTTGAGTCATCTTGCTGATTTAAAACATCTACTGGCCATTTTTCACCTCATAACTTTTTTCTACTTTATTACTTTGACTGGAAATCAGTGATTGTGTCACTCTTTAATGAAAATAATGTTTTTTTATGAAAAAAATGTTTTGAGGTTGTCTGATGTGTGCAGGTATGTGAAGTGTTTCTTGATGTATTGCCTTGGTGTCAATTTATATTTTTTGTTCAGACAAAATAATATATTTTAAATTAAAAATAGATTATAATATGTATATTAGGCCTACACTTTACAGACATAGTCAGTAACACTCAGAAGCATTGATCACACCACAATAAGGTTTTTAATCCTTTAACCATTTAACATGTAACATTTAACACGTTGGATAGTTTTGGACTACCATCTTCTGGGTTATAAAATAAGCATTGTATTGCTATTATGGTACTAAACACAAAATCATTATTTTAGGGTGCTAGTTCCACTGTATTCATCTATTCAAGGAGACTGTCAAGATGTTAACAATGTTCAGACTTTGTGTAGTAATAGTGTTTTCCTAAAAACTAGGCACAAGAATATTTCGCCCAATAAATGGCCATAATGAAACACTGGGTGGCAGCATTGCTTTTCTAAAGCCTCTTTTAAGCTATAAGATATATAACCATGTCTGTCTATCAAAATGTTTTAAGCAGAAATTTTTTTCTGAGATAAGTTTTACTGGATAGGATTTCTTTTTTTTATGAGATCAACATAGAAAGTCCAAGTTTCTGTCAGCGTTTGAGTCCATCTACTAAGAATCAGTACAATGCTTGTGCTCAATGACTCCAAAGGAAAGTTGATTTCCCCATTTATTCATCCTATGTCATTTCAAACCTTTAGGACTTTCTTTCTTCTGCAGAACACAAAAGAAGATATTCCGAAGAAACATTTGTAACCAAACAACATGGCACTCATTGATTTGGGCTGCTATTGATTCACCAAAGGTAAGGTCACTGGTTGTGGTTTTGAAACTGCCATATAGGCTTTACTATGTCAGAACCGTGATTTCCACCACAGACATTTTTAAGAGCTCTTTCACAGAAATCCACACAGCTGATGTAATTAGTCATTTTAGAGTCGTGCACTTCATAACACGCCCTATAAACAGACATTCAATCCTTTACTCAGTGTTCACTGTTTATTCTGCCCTTTTACAATCTGTTCTGGACTGCTCTCTGTTTATTCTTCCCCAACAATAATGCTCCTACTTCCATAGAGGAATGTGCTTCATTTGTCCAATTAAACAGAGAAAATAAATACAGATCGATTTTGGGCAAAATGTTCAGATTTGTTCTGAAATAGACTTTTAAAATGACACATAACTATTACAGATTTACTTTTCTAAAGATTTACGATGTGGGTAGTACAGCGGGTGAAAAATACAATGTATAGGCCTACATGTTTTTTAAAGGTTGGATCTACATCTTTTCCTAAATATATCCAGACATAAATCTGTTCTGAGCAAGCAACCCTGCAATCATTTATTGACAAAAATTTAGTGCAAATCATATAGCACCACTTGGTCTTAAAGTTTATCAGTTCAAATATGCTTTCGAAATATACAAAACGGCCTGGCTTATATGGGACTTCAAAACCACAATTACTGTATATAAATGCAGTTAAGAACTAAAATGAAAAAAATTATCAAAGTGAAAGCAACTGTATTTTGCAAAAATTAAAGGGCTGGCTTACTCTTTAAGTCAGGTACTCACACTAAAAATGTCAATCTTATAGAAATAGTCAAGAGAATTTGTCAGGTTTATTACTGAAAGCTCAAATGACCTGAAACATTGTTTCAGATGTCTATGTGAGCTCAGTAACAGATGCGGACGCACAAACCTTATGAGAACAAATAATCTGTGGTGAGAAAAGACTTTCCTGTCTTGTTTCTTACTAAAATAAAATGGTTAAACGCTATAGAGACCCTCATAGCTGTGTGTTATACATTGCTTGTGTCACCTGTGGCTTTTAAGATCATGTATGCAGAAACTTTATATGCTACATGCTAAATGTGTTAAGTAAAGCTAATTAAAGAGGGGCAAGTTGTCATATGAGACTTCATTTTATTAATTGGATTTTTGCTCA
This sequence comes from Triplophysa bombifrons, assembly GCA_029783895.1. Classification (NCBI taxonomy): domain Eukaryota; kingdom Metazoa; phylum Chordata; class Actinopteri; order Cypriniformes; family Nemacheilidae; genus Triplophysa; species Triplophysa bombifrons. Next base: position 15,306,857 of record CM056456.1, on the reverse strand, counting down.
AAATTTATGATTACAAATTCTGTTGTTCAAGATAATCTTTGAGTTTTGTGTTTTGTTTTTTAAAGCACCTTTTACTGCCAGTTCTTGTGACAAATATACTGTAGGCAACCGATAATTTTTATTTATTTTTTGCAATCTCCACATTTTGTGATTTTTTTCTTACATAAATTATTATTATTAGTCACCCTTTATGTTTGTCACTTGGTTTTTGCAAATGTCTAACCAATAAAAAGTGCCTGTCAACTTTGACCCCACATGATTTAATCATTCAGAGGTTTCCGAGGGTTCGCAACGTTTTTTTTAGCCAAGACTTCAAGCTATAAACCTGTATAAAAATCGGCATTGGTAAATAAACCCTAATATAGACTAGATTCACTTGAGTAAGAGTGACAACTAGTCCCTGTCTCATATGAATATCACCGGTGGGTTCAGCTGTCGTGCAACAGGTGTGGTAACGAAAATCAAACATCCGCGACTTTTAGGAGAGGATCAATGTGGATAATGGGATCCCCAGTCATGGGAATCTCTTTGTTTTGTCCACCGATATGCTTGGATTTTGTGAGCTTTTGGAAACAGATGTAATTACCTCCAATTAATGGATGTTTGGACAGGTCACTGGGGTCTGATTATGTAAACATCCTTGTGAGGGAAGCCTGAGACATCCAAACAGTATAAGAGGACAACGTCAGTCACAGCTAAGAATCTGTGTATGGATCAGTATATTAGTGAGGCTTGAATTCAGGAAACATGCAGGAAGGGCATTTCAAGAAATGTTTTATTTTATTGCCAACGAGACGATCTACCCAGGGTCTGTGAAGAATTGAAAGTAAACCATGTCAAAAATGAGCCGTAAAAACCAAATTATAGAAAAAAGTCAGTGAAAGGTTGGATTCATTAGACTATAGGGTTTTTCTTTACTGGTAACATGTGGGATCTGAGCTCCACATGTCAGAGTTGCCTTTGGGGATGCAATATTCTTGCCTTGCATGGTCAGTCCCTTTAAGGTTTGCTTCTATTTTTTTTTAAAGAAGGAGGACAAAATAAAAACGTCTTAAAGGCATGCAAGCTGTCACAACCATCCCACCCCCATGCTCGCGGCACAAAGACCACCCAGAGCGGCGAGTGATCTGTCAATCATCAAACACATGACTTTATTTTCATAGACTACCCAGTAAAACTTTCTCAAATTAGCACCAAAGATTCCACATTCGTGATGTGAAGTTAAACCGGGGGATATATACACATCAACCTGCCTAAAATGTTAATCTTTTCTCATGTTTCAGACAGCCCTCCTGAAAAAGGTCCTCCGTCTTCCTTGAAGACCAGCATGGTCTTTGTGGTGATGCTGGATGAATCTCAAACTATCGGTGAAGCCAGGTGAGTACATAGGGCGTATGACGGTCTTTTAGGGATCGTATTGTCTTATACCAGAAAGTAGGTGAATGTAGAATGATTCAAGGTTCGTCCACCACTTCCCTTCCATCTGTCAGCACGACAGGATTGAGACATAGATCTCCCTCTAATCTTTTGGCCAGTGATCACACCTCGGCCAGGCCCACATCACAGAGGCCCCTCCACCGCCATCACGCTTCTGAGAGCCAAGCGAGCAACCCCGAAAGCCCTGGGGTTTGGTGTAATCCTGCACTAATAACATCTCAACACCGCAGCATCAGCACACACCAAGAGGCCCAGAACCTTCCCAACAGCCCCTTACAACAAAGGCAGATGCACTGACTGCTTCATATTAGTATTTAATTAAGTTAAAGAGCGGGGCCGCCGATTCTCTCTCTCTCTCCCCATGTGTGGACGAACGGTCCTGTTGAAGTTGTCTATTCCTTCATGGCTCAGCGCTGGAATTCCTATGGCCTGCCATCACCGTGGCGATACGGAGGACGGGCCTCCTACAGCCCCCTGGCCAAGGTTGATCTCTCACTCATGTGATTAATTTAATAAAACTATTAGGAGAGACCCCCCCATCTGAAGTACAAACAAGGATAGACACGCACACATACACACACACACACACACACCCTGCGGCATGTGCTCACACCGAAAGATCTCCGCTTAACACCTTCATACGTTACAGATAACCTTTTTAGCACCGACTAAACAGAGCCAGCCCTGATCTTCAGAGATCTGCTCCAGACTTGCAGGAAGGGAGCTGAAGAGAGAGATACGATCTCTTTGAAATGTGCGTTCGTTGTTTTGTCAGCAAGAGGATAACAGATCTATTCAGGTCACCAAGACAAGCGTTTCCGAGCCATTTTCTTGGTGTCTTGAGTTATGTTGTATCTGGCCCGTGTGTCAAATGGCCATAAATCTCTCGAAGCAATAAAATGTCTTGCATGCTTCAATTACATCACCATCTATTTTTTGGGGGGTTGTGTCATTATTACAATGCCCCATAAAATGAAAACGGTTTAAATCTACTATTTGACATTCTACAGTACAGTCTGTATTTATTGTGGAACCCAGTATTTAATTTCAACCTCATTTTGAATCTAACTGTGTCATACGCTGTAATATTTATTCAGTGAGATTTCTCCACCATCTGTGCTAAAGAGACTTGCCTTCTCTTATGAAGAGTCAAGCGTAAGATCACACCACACTGAGGTCCTGCACGGGCCAAAATCTGGAAAGGAGGGGAAATTTTAGAATTGAAGAATTTATATTAAAAAACGGATAAACGGAGCTTTATTATCTTAATTTATTATGCTTTTCAATTGATATTACTCACAATGCAGAATAAAAACATGATTTGTAAAAACTTTGTAAAAAATGTTTTATCTGTTTGTTTTGTAAATGTAAATGTGTACTAAAGCTGTCATTTTTCAACAGCTTCAGTTTTAACAGTGAAAGAAATAAAATATTTTGGAACAACATGGGATGATTATAGTGTGTGAGTCCTTTTGCCGATAATATTTTCTCTCTCAGCACCCTGACCCTCTTTCTAAGTATGACATTACTGTGACACCCATCATGGTACGTCTGCTGTATTCTGATAGACCCATATCCTATTCCCATATTTCAACATCTCTGTAAATCCAAGCAGCTGGGTTCCAGGGTGAACAGGTATTAAACGTCTTCAGTAACCCTGGTCCTTGCTTGGGTTCGGTTGTTAGCGGCATACTAACTCCCCAGACTGTCATTTTAATGTTCAGGAGGGTGTATTACAAGCCAGACTGCATGGTTTTCATACAGTAAATTGTTTGTTGGAACACCATATATGGGTCATACAAAAAAAAAATCTGAACAGCAGCCATCATTTAACCTTCATATAAGAACTAAAGCTATGTATAAAATTGATGTAATTTTCTGAATATATAAAACTTGAAAAAAGTTTTCTCTGGTGCAGTATGTGTGTTAACTGTGCTGTAGAGACGTGCTCTGCTTTCACTTGACTACAGCTCTCACTGGACCCTTAAATTGCAAGAGTACCTCTGCAACCTGATTCCCATCACACATGTTCAGCCTAAAGCCTGTTAAACACAAATATTAAGCACCTGATAATTTGATGGGAAGCAACAGAAAAGGTGCATTTAAACTGGACACTTTCATCCTATGCTAAAATATATAAAGACCAAACTTGGTTGTGAAGCTACTGTTAGTGGTTTAGGAGTGGAAATCTTTATATTTTGAACATGTTGGCCTCCATTAGGGGTGTCAAAATATACTGCTTTTACCAATAAGCATAAAATCAAAAACAACATTGTAATAATTATTCACTATCCATACCCTTTAAAACGTTTAACTAAAGAATTACAGTGGGAACAGACTCTTTCTCTCTTTACCTGCCTAAATTCATGTTTTACATTTGATTGATTGGCCATCATAAAAAAAAAAACATAAAATAAAATAAAATAAATTACAGATAAATTTGAGTTATTGCATTATTCATTAAAAAGAATATTGTTAAGTTAGATGATTTTGTCCACAATAATTCTCCAGGGAAAATATAATATGGTGACAACCATAAATAGTATGTTTAATAGTAACAAGCAGTTTTGTTTTGTACTTTCAGGTAAACTCAGTTTTGTTAGATTGATTTTAAAAAAGATAAATCTGTCATTTTTTACTTTTGGTGAACTATAATGCACCTTTCAGACTTTCAGGTTACTCCTTAATGTGTTGCCAATAGGAAATTAAAAAACGTGTTTCAAAGCTGAAGTTAAACACAATCTCATAAAAAACACAACTATGTAATTTTGTAACTAATTTGTTTAAGTATGACCTCATTTGTACATTCGGTAACACTTTACAATAAGGTGCTATTAGTTAACATTAGTAAATGCCTTGAACAATTTAGTTGTTCAGCTTTTTATTTTTTCTTGTTATTGTTAGTTCATGTCAATACAGTTATTCATGTTAGTTTATGTACCATTAACTAATGTTACTTCGCTTAAGAATTGTTAACAAATAAAACCTTATTGTAACGTTATGGTTAGGTTTAGGGGGAGGGGCTTCAGTATTGCTTTTTTTTGTTAAAGGGAACCCAGTGTATAGAGGGATGTATGGCTTAATACGTTGTTGTAGCCTTACACTACTAGCATTTGTCGTTAGAATCACATAAAAAAACTTTTGTGCTCTAATACAGAACAAATAACCGTAAGCTTATTATTGTGTTTAACAGTATATTCTCATAATGTATATAGTATAAGATTATGGTGGATGATGATGTCTTAAATAGTAATACAGTACATGTATTAAAGGTGGTAGTGTAAAGCTATTAAATGCATGTTACCTTGAACAGACGCTTACTGAATGCATTCTTCTTTTATGGCAGGCCGGCTGGCTTGGGTCAAGAGGACATATCGCCACCTTCTGTCCCTTATATATCTGATCATAAGTTTGATGTGTCATATTTTACTGTTATATATGGAAAACGTGTGTGCTGTAGTGGAAGAGAACAGGTTTGGGTTGCAACCATTGGAAGTCACGCGTTTTGACGCAAAAATAAGCAGCCTCCGTGTAAAACTATTTTTTCAAAGTTCATGAATACTGTGACAGTTACACAGTTTTTTTATTTCACATGTATGAATGCCATTGTTAATATATAAAGCCATAAATCTCTCTAAACCAATGGTTCCTTGTACGGTTCATATTATTAAAATTATGAATTCAAATTCATAGATTAGCTTCTAAAATAGTCACAAATTCCAGTTAGACCAGAGTGCCCTGTCATAAATCTCCGCTGGCGAGAAACAGAAGATGGACTCTTAGCGGGATTAAGAGATGTCACTGTATCATTAATTGATCTAAGGAAGCTACACGCAACCAGAGAAGCCTAGGTTTCTGGATGTGCACATGTGTGTTCACTTTTGTGAAAGCACATGTATTGACTTGACAGGGCAGAGGAGCAACAAGTGAGGCTGAGATGAGCGGGAGGTGAGGAGAGGTTCATAAATTCATCAGAGGCTTGAGCCAACAGGGGTGTGGATGCAAATGAAAAAAAGCTTTAGAAATTCGCTGACAAGATTAATATGCAGTTGATGGGAAGATTTTCACGACAGGGTGCCAACAAATAAACACAATTCAGGGATGCCAGATCCCCTGCAGTGTGGCTCTGCAGAATGGACACCACCATTCCCAGGATTCCATGGGGGTGATCCAGTGTCAGGTGGTCCCAGCCGCTGCGTACACTCCCACCAGGGACAGAAAAGTTATTTAATTCTCCGACAAACCGGAATATTGAAGTGCGATAAGGTTCACCAGGACAGCTGGATCTTAATCTCATGGCCATGCCAACCAAAAAGAGAACCACAAAAGGAACTGAGTCAAGACATACGATACTAGTGAGAAAAGATCAGCTCTAGATCTAGATCCGTCATCTAGAAGATTTGATTGACCTTCTAAAATTATTTCACACCCAAATAAATTTGATGCGATCAGGAGGCTATTTGATGCGATCAGCAGGCTGCTTACAATTACTTAATCTGTCAAAGCATTGGCAAATATCTCAAAAGCTCTAGCCAAATGGCAAATTGTTGACAAACTGATTTCTAGGTGCTGCTATGAGCGAGTAACATTCAGATCCCAGTGTGATGTTTATTAGACCATAGGCAAAACCTTGCTTATGACTTGTCCAGATCCCAGAAGCCCAGACTGGGCACAACCTTGTCCAGGATCACACTTTTACTGCCAGAAGTCTCCAGTGTTACTGCATGTGTCACGTTTAAGATCATAGGTGAGACATTTTTATGACCTGGAAGACATAAATGTAGCTTAGCCATAATCACTGATCTTGAATGACATGATCTCTAAATACAATTTAAAACCTCAGTTTTGGACAATGATCATTTCATGTAATCACCAAACCCAGCTGATGGCATTAGGTTTAAACCACTGTTTTACCCTCAACCACAAGGGGGCTTTTCATCACATGCTGCAAAAAGATTTCATATATAGAATAATAATAAATAAATAAGCAAAACAATTAAATATAACTAATGTATCAATTAAATATACATTCGTAATAATCCATTTTTATCATTACAAACAATAATAATTATTAATATTTATTAAATATATATAGATTTTTTATCTAAATATGATATAAATAGTAAAACATCCTTAATTACTTACAAGGGGAAAAGAAAACACACTTATTTTAAGAGAGTGTTTTTTTTTTTAATTCCCATGTGGTTAAATACCAATTTTTTTCTTATTTTAAGAACAGCAAAAATTTGTGCTGTTTATGCTCAAAACAAAAAATATTCAATAATGACGTAAAACGGTAAACCTAACTCAAGATATTAAGCAAGCCTTGACTTGTTATGCTTTTCTAAGAAATTCATCTGGCTTTCAGTATGTTTAGATATTTCAACTGGAAAACAAGATACAGATTAAGTAAATGATTTTTTGCAGCAGTTGACACAATCTTTTGGCTGGAGTTCTGAATCGGTTATGGCACTGATTTGAGGGACAGCAACAGCAGCAATGTACCACAGTTAAAAACATCTTCTAATGATGACTTAAATTCTAGAAGCCCAGCTGTACATCTTGTACCAGCTATTCCGATGTTTTGCCTCTCCGCCAGCCTGTTATTGAATCAGTGTGGTGTAGTCTTACCTTCAAGATAAATGACAAGGCAAGAATGTTAATGGAGCAGTGCATGATAGTACTGTTCGTTCCCGGACGCTATTTGAAAGCAATGTGTCAATTATACACGTATTAAATAAACACATTTTTAGCACAGTGTGCTCACCTTCACTTTTCCACACAAGTAAAACACTTACTTAGCATACTGTTCAGTGTAAGGTCTGTTTTACCGGGGGCCTGTGTATGGTGTTTGATTTATGTTGCAGCTTGTATCTGCCCTGGTTCTTTTTGAAGAGACACGGAACTGCAGGGCTCTAAAAGCTGGACATGCTTGAGGAGGAAAGATGTGAGATGATGGAGGCCCGAGCTCTGAGGTGCCAACAGCCAAGTGATGGACGGACACGCTTGGGTTTGGAAAGATCCAACAAGTGGAGAACTCTTCACTTTCCCCTACTGTCTCAGCTCATGCCTGCATGTCTACAGGAGCACATCCAATCCCTCCATCTAAATTTAATTTATCATTTTGAAGCTTCTGAGAAGCTGGTCTGACGGGGCTGTCAGTGTGTTCTTGTCTTTTTACCAACACTTCTTAGGTGCTGCTTTACTGTCTATGTAAGATAATAGACATTTCTTCAATGCCAATAAAACTATTCAAGAATATTTCTTTTTGCAAATTAAGACATTCTTGTTTTCAGTGTCATAGAGCCAAACAAATGGCTTTTGGTGTGAAAACACTGTAAACCCCCCCAGAAAAACTGGGGTGACAAAAGAAGCGTAAAATAACAGCTTTTTTATGCAAAACAAGTTTTTCTTGTAAATCTGCAGTCTTTTCTATTGTATAGAAGTTGAGAAAACTGTAGAATATTTTTTTTTTTGGCAGCAGGGGCGACAGCAAAATAGCCTATAACCATATTTTTTATTTAAAATTACGTTTCTTGAAGTTTTGCAGTATTTTTTGTAAGATGACGGTTTGTCTACAGTATTTAAAAAATACGTAAAAATCTGTAGAATAACAGTAAAATTCTGAATGTTTTTTTACAGTGAACACAACAAAATAACATGAAACTTTAGCAATCATAATCTTTGTTATCTGACAAGGACATTGATAATTAAATAAATGAAGTAGGTATAGGCCTGTGAATGACACTTGTCAAAATGGGTGTAATGTCTGTAAGATGTAAACGAGAAATGGACAACCCTGAAATTATTTAATAAAAAGTATTTTTGCAATGAAATAAAACTGCTTAAGCCTTCATGAAATATTTTTATATCTAATTTTCAGATTTTACCTTTTATAACAGGAGTCAAATCTGTAATAAATGTGCAACGTTTTAAGGATGTATGAAACTATTCAGATACATTTGTCATGATGCACATCTTGATCCCTTGACTGCTGAAGCCTTAAAAAGAAAATTGAGTTAAAAAAAAGATGGAAGTCAGTCAACTGCAGTATTTTCATTTTAAATGAAAAACTTTTACTTTTATTTGTTCAAAGTTTATTTTTGTTGACTATCTATCTCCACTACACAACTGCATAATATCTTATACACATTTTTCACACAATGACAACCTATTTTGTACCATATGAAAGTAAAAAAACATTATATAATACAATAAAACAATTAAATTTAGCACTTATTTACAATAAAGTTTTCTTTGTTAACATTAGTAAATACATTAACTAAAATTTAATAATTTCAGCATTTATTAATCCTTGTTAATGTCAATACAATTGTTCATGTTAATTCATGGTGCTTTTACTTTTTGATTTTAAAAATCTATCAGTAAATGCTGTGAAATTAGCATTATGTTAATTGCATTAGCTAATGTTAACAAATACAACCTTATTGTAAAGTGTTTTATATTATATATATATAATCTTTAAGGAAAGAAAAAAGTTTAATTCAGTTAACGTTGTATTGTATCATTGTATCTATTTTTTCTGATCACATGTATCTTAAAAATTGATTTGGTCATTCCTGGCATTCACATACTATGTTATAACATATCTCTATTATCGCTCATAATAAAAAATGCAACCTCCTTAAATCTGCACGTGGCGCTTCAAACCACAAAGCGTCTTTGTTGAGGAGCAAAATAAACACTCTAGGGTCTCTCACCGACATAAACATTCATACACCTTCACACTCAACATATGGGCCTATTGTTGCATTATCACATTGTGATACGCTTAAAGGGTCAAAGCAGAAAAAATGGACATGTGTTAACATGGAACCTATAGATTACCAATGCACATGCTCGCATTAAATACAAATATACTGTAAACATGTGGCCACAAATGAATTCTAAAAGTAATATGAATTTGGGTGGCAGGCGGAAAATATTGGTTCACTGTTGGTTGCAAGGTCACTGGCCCTGTTCCCTTTCCCCTAGCAGAGAGGATTGTAATAGCTGTGCTGACAGATGCATTTGACCAAATGGGAAAGGCCACACTAACACGTTAACCCTTTAAAGCCGGAGGAATTATATTCCATACAGCAGTCAAATCCTCATAGGTATACTTTCAAGGGAAATCTTTCACCATATCACATTATTTGATGCTTTTTTGCATACTCATTCTGTACTACAATATCTAATAACAAATATAGCCTGTTCTGTACTGATAATACAGTATTTGTTGTTTTTTATCATTGTTGGAATTAATGCCCTGATAATTCAACATCATATTTATACTTTACATAAAATATAAAGTACCATATAAATGAAAATGGTGACACTTTACAATTGGTTGTATTTGTTAACATTATCTTATGCATTACCTAACACAAAGCATTTATTAATCTCAGTTTATGTTAAATTTAGCTTTAAAATCAAGGTGTAACTGTTATTAAACTAACATGGACAATTTAAATATATTTACTTTAACAATAAGATATAAAACTATATTGCTCATAGTTTACATAAGCTAATTCTCTTACAGTTACAAATACAAACGTATTGTAAAGTGTCACCATTTTCATTTATATGGTACTTTATATTTTATGTAAAGTATAAATATGATGTTGAATTATCAAGGCATTAATTCCAACAATGATAAAAAATTGTTGAAATGGAAATGGAAAATTCTAATATAAACTATGAAGATCAGCTTAGATCAGGGGAAGTTAAATTGTTTTCATAACACACAGAAGCTATAAATGTAGTTACTTTAGGTAAAGAAACATTTAAATCATATAGAAACCGATCAGTTGAATTATTTATACTCTAAAGGAATGCTGTCAACAAAATTTTAAATGATAAATTTTCAATATTCATAATAATAAATACATATTTAATTGTCCTACTATTTTATTTTATTAAAAAAATTATGATCACCTATGTAACACAATTTATCTTGTTTTGTACCCAGAAATGGTTGTAATATTAAGGCTATGTAATTAATATTCATTTTTAGCCAAAAACCAACAATTAACGACATTTCAATTTACTGTTTAAATTTTTTGTCATTTATGAGGTGTTGGAGCCTAAAAAAGAGGAATTTTGATGAATTTGATTAATGTAAGCACATTTAATAATATAAAATAGCAAGTGCAGTATGCGATTTCTTTTATTATATAAAACATTTTAATTCAGAAAAAATGACAGTGTAGCAATAAAATACATTTATTTCCCAGCAGAACCAAAATAAAGGACATCCCATATTTTTCTATACATTTAATTTTAACTCAAAGTAAAATGATTCACTCTTCTCTTTTTGTCAACTTATTTGTGATTGTATATATTTATTGACTATATGTATATTAATTGTCTCCTAATAATCGCCACTTGTCTCTCTATTGGCACAAAAGCTATTTTGTATCTGAATGACTCAATTCAGCAGCATCACTGCATTTGCGTTGGGGTTGTGGGTGGTCGTGCAGCGAAGCAAATTGAATACAGCAGAGATGACGTATTTTTATCTTCAAACCCTGGAAGAGAGTTAGCATATTAAGACTTCCGGTTCCATCGCACCAAAGTCAATGGGGGAATTTTTAAATGGGTTTTTGGTAAATTGCCCGATAAGGCATGTAGGCCTGTAGCAAACAAAAACCTCTCAATATTTTCACGTTTTAATCTATGACATAAATCACCAGTTATGACCTGCTTGTGATTTTTTAAACCTTTATTGTGTCTTTAAAACGGCGGTTGCTAACAAGTTGCTAAAAGCGACTACTTCCTTTTGGCGGGGACGTTAGATGTCATAATGGCATGATGGCACAAACGTCTAAAATCATTGTTGGGGATTCATTCGAAGAGTAATTACTTACCAGGGAACACGTTTTTATTAAAGTTTGAGAAAGTTGCTCGAGGATTGGTGGTGGTGACGTTGATATCGAGCGATAAAGAGTAATTAAACAACAGTTTGCCACGTTTATTTACTTTAACATTTATTACGTTTAATACATTTATTGAATATATTCAATAAACTACTGTCAATAAAATTCACGTGTTGTATCATGGGAAATAGTAAGTTAGCCAGACATAGAATGTACACTTGTAGGGAATGAAGTACTTTACTCAGATTTCGGACACCACAACAAAATGGTGGCACCCAATGTAGTGCACTACACGGGAGATAGGGAGGCTTTCCGTTCGAAGGAACTTTAATAACTGCAATTACTTCCGGGTTAGCCTACAATAATCGTCATCTCTGAGCCACTCCATTTTCATCAAATTTGTGTATTTGACTAATTTCCCTCATACTCTAGGAAGTCTCAGCGCAACCATCAATTCCTGCTCCACAGAACAAGTGAACATAAGCCTGCTTATGAAGGAAACAAACCCGCTCATATGAGACGGCTTTTTATCAGGGTCCCGACTAGGGCGGCTGATCTGAGAACAGCTGGAGAAACACAGGTCACATGGGACTGGACTTTCCCTCCTGACAGCTGGGAAAACAAACCACCTCAGGACTCGATACATAACCATATACGCACTCCCACGCACAGCTACCTCACGTTCGGCCTACATAGACATTAAACCGCTACTTTAAAACAACAACATCAAACATTGTACAATGCTGGCCCTTTAACCATCATCACATTTTCCTGAGAAATTTTACAGCCATGTGCAGATTAAAAGGCAAACACTAAACGGTTTTAATACACATTGACGCCGAAGGAGTTTCTTTTGCCCATTCATACAGAGATTAACAGTGTTTGGCGGTTTCATTGCAGTAAAATTGGCACATGCAGTGCAGAAAGTGGAGGCACACAGAGCTTTCACTTGTTTATATATCTGTAATTCTTTAAGATGTTATGAATGCACAATACTCTTTGTGTGAGGCTCTATAAACTTAGTCAGATTTTGTCTAAAGCAGATGTGTTTCAAACTGGAATACAAAACATAGATATATGTTGCTGACTCTCTTAAACGTTATAATGTTATTTTATAAAGTGTATGCATGTGAATTTACAATAATAATTTTCATACAATAAGAAATGAAACTACTATAGAAAACTAATCCACATAACATGAAATCCATGCAGAAAAAATTACTTTCAATGATTGTTGAGGATTTCCATAATATGACTCTTTTTAAATATAGTCCTACATCCGCTGAAAAATTTAAGATTCAAATTTATTTTCAGTTCTGAATTAACTATATATAGGTGTGTGTTTAGGTAAAATTATCATTTTCGTTTCATTCTCTGAACAACTGAAAATATTTCTACCAAATTTCAAATAAACATCTTGTTTTTGCATGTATTTGCAGAATACAAAAATCGAAGAAACAGATGAAAATAACATAAAAAAAATCCACAAATAAAATGAAAATGTTACACCGATTAAAATGATTAAAGCTTAAAGAAATCAACTTTAGCACTCTTTCCATAAATAAGGATTTGCATCAAGCATGTGTTACTCACAAACCAGAACAACAAAGATTGGGTCAACATTCCCCCATATTATCTCATGTTCAGTGTCAGACATAATAACATCTCTGCTTCCTCCTATTACTGTACCCTTGTGAGCAGGTCCAAGTTAATAAGGCTGTTTTATCACTATGGAAAAAGAGAGAGAGAAAAAGCTGTACGCTCATCTGTCACCTTTCTGCACTAGTGATCATTAACGTGCAACAACATTGTTCACAGCTTATCAGAAAGTTTCATCTCACGTCCAAGGATGTCTGCAGGCACCGGATCCTGACAGATCATTTGGGCTGACAACATCAGAGGGTGCTTGTGTCCAAAGTAACTGTCCACAGAACGAAGGGCTAAAAATAGTGAAACTGCACGTGGGAGGAGGTGAGAATGCTAAAAAAACAGATCACATAGATCAGACTATACAAAACATTCACGGGCTACAGAAAATAAATATTATGGGAGCACGAATGAGTTTAGAAAGAATCAGAAAGATTAAGATCCAGAAATATTATACTTTTTAAAACAAGAGGAACAGAAGAACAACTGTCAACATTCAAAACATTCAAACACTACACAACACTTGATGTCTCCACACAACTTTTACCTTTCTGACCTGTTACTTTACAGCTTATATTCTGTATTTCTGAATGCACATTTCTGACGAAAGTCTTGCATATTAAACATCTGCTCGGCTCCTTCAAACTGGCTATAGCCGGTATAGTATACTGTAACTGTATGTGAGTGATAACTGCAGTTGTTACAGCTTCTTCAATAGGCTAAATGTCGCCATACATGTGTTGGAAGCTGTCTGCGTGAATTCACTGTAAAATTCTCTCATTGTGTTCTTTTATTCAAAGATTACATGTTTGGATTTCTGCCTCTTTCTTAAGTGTCTCATTGCATCGACTCAAATCTGAAAACATTCCAGAGCCTTCTGTGACATTCCATCGCTCGAGAGCGCACAGCTTTCGTCAGCTTTAAATGATTTACATTAACTTCCACGGACATTTGTTTTCTGTCAGTCTCCATATCCAAACACGTCCTGACGTGAGCCGGTGTTTTAGAGGTCATAGGTCGAATGAGTTTAAACCCATTATGTGCTGAAACAAAAGAGCCTTTTTTCTCTAGTCAGGAACTTTTATTAAAAGTCAGGAAGATTGTCTTAAAACTATTAATGGGCATATGAAATTGTAGTCATTCTTAACAACAACAACCAATTAGTGACACTTTATATCCGTCTAGGCCTGAGGAAAATTTCAAAAGTCAAAACACATTAGATTTGTATGACAAGTACCCCACTTAACCTCTGTCCAAAGTAATATATGACATTCCCTAAATGCGTAATGGATTAATAGTATGTTTTCAAAACATTTGGTCTGGCCATGCGTGCCTGATGTGCGTGTGCAGAATGGACATTGGTAGATCTCTCCTGCTGGCCAGATGTGCTGGTGAGAGACGCCTTCTCCTCTGCACAGACGCGTGCCACTGAAGGCTGTGGAGTGATATGAATCCTGACAGGAACCTGGCTGTCATAAGCACACACTATTTTGCCCTCCTCTGCAAATCTTTGAACATGTGTAGGACACACACACTCCAATATAACTCCAATACATGTGGAAAGCATGTTGGTCTACGGCAGATCACAAACACACAGTAAAAATTCCAGCACCCTCCATCTTAAAATTTTTGAGTTACTTGTTTTGCACATTTTGCAAACACCTGTTTAAAAGACTTTTATTGAGCCAGTTGAATGGATTGGATGCAACAAGTCACTTTAAAATTTACTGTGGAGCTCTGAATTTAAGAGCAGCATTTTGGGTTCACTTCAAGGTCACTTCAATGGTTTCCTTTTTTAATGAAGAATGCTTTGTAGTCATCACACAATGCGCCATCACTGCCTAATTAAACTGACAGTGCATTTTTCATGAGCAATATAAATACAGTTTGGCTTAAAATGGTCCAAGAAAACAAATTGTATCATGTGGCCAAACCACAAAAGCACATTTAAATGATTTATACTGCAAGTATATCTTAAACAGAAGATTAATTCGATCTTTTAGGTTTTATAATAAAACAACAAAAACACATTATATGCTTAAATTGTATGTATGAAGAGGAACAATTGAATCGTGCTCCTACACTGCTTTATGTCTGTTTTCCCTTTAACTGCTATTGAAGTTAGAAACGTGAATGTGACTTTGCTGACGGTCCCTAAATTCACAAATATTGAATGTCCAAGGTCAAGCCAACTATATGTTCTTTTACTGACAAATGTCAAGAGCATGTTATTTTACACGAAAGTACGTCGATATTGATGTGGGGGCTAAAGAAATCGTGCGAGCGACGTACGTTTGCGGTACAATAGCATATACTATCGACATTTGTCTATAAAAAATGGCACATCTGTCTGGCAGCAGGTCAAATCAGTCAACAGGCCACCGGGAATCGTCCCTGTTCTCCCAATGGACAGTCCGGGCCGGCAATGTGAGTAATGAACAGGGGCATAAATTCCACAGGGGACAGGGGCGACATGCCCCCCCATTTCAAAATCCCATTCTTGTTCCCCTCACTTTCAAGTTTGTTTGTAATGATTTTTTAACCGCACGCCGTCATCTCCACGGAGAAATAGGACCGAGCATGACATTGTCTATGTCCTTATTCGGAGGCTGGGTTCTCTGAAGGCTGCATTTTAAGACCAATTGCGTCACAGCAGCGCGACTGAAGGCTGGTAAAAGACTGTCCCGATTCAAAGGTTGCTTCGAATGCAGCCTCAAAATGCGACCTTGAGTAATACTTATTTCAGCGGGTTTTCAAGCATAGAACGAATGTATCCTTCACAGCTTAGGCTATCCCAAGATTCATTGCGCGCATGTAACGGCTTGACATTTTAAAATAATCATTCCAAACATTAGTTAAATAAAAGTATGTAATTCACAAAAAAGGTAAATTTCAGTGTTTTAAAATATGTGATGTTGTCAATTAACATTATTGATGCATTATTGTGTTTGAAATTTCTAAGGTTAGTTAATTTAATATACTGTTGGGCTATATTTAATAGAAATTGTTTTTACTTGGTCGTTGTTTCGGCATGGCTATGCTAATCTGTTTCCTTATAATGGACTTCTATGGTGAAGTACTCGCTCTTTTAACTGCAGTTAGTCTTTATGACAAGACTTGTCAGAAACGTGGGCTTCCCTTGTTGTTGTTTAGGTACGTTAAACCTCGTTAAGCATTTTAGAAAGTTATCCGGGTCCTCACCTTCCGACCGCAGATTCAGGTTTACAAGCCATGTTTTCTGTTGTTTCTGAGTCAATACTCGCCTTTTGCCCCTTCATGAACATCAACTTTTGCTACACAATTAAAACACCTTTTGGTTTCATGGAGTTATCAATTTAAACAATCAAAAACAACGCAAAACAAAGGTATTTTGAATTTGTGATAGGATTCAAATAAAAAAAATTCCACCCAATTTTGTGTCCCCCCACTTCTCAAACCAAAGTTACACATTGGTAATGAAACCTAAGTTTTTACAGTCACTGACATTTAAATAAGGACAATGTAAATTTATATATTTCTTCTTCATTTATTTAATATTTTTCATTTCTAAGTGGTGTCATGCTTTCGAACAAAACTGTAGCCTACTTTTTGAGGTATAATAGCAGTATCTGGAGTATTACCCTACAAGTTCTTTAATGTACCTCTACACAATATAACACGTTGTACCTATTGCATACATTTAAAGGTAAAATTAAGAGTTTTGTTTCACTAGAAAGAAAATTGTATCTTCACAGTACCTTTTTCTGATAGCACAGCACACTTTAATTACATTTTATGGTGACACTTTACATTTAGGTATTCTTCATAAAGCATTTATTAAAGTGTTCATTAATGATTAATAAGTAATTTACAAATGCATTATAAAGCAGGTATAACTGCATAAATAAAAAGGGAGATTCCAAAGAAATTCCTGCCTAATAGTGAGCCATTTTTAACTCACATGTTATAAATGCTTAATGAGTGTATTTATTCAATATTTATTCGAAAGCAGGATCATTATTATCTTGATGTTGTTTGCAATATAGGCTGTCAGATGGGAGACTGTAGGATGTTATATTGGTTTTTTATTATTATAGTATATTTCATATCTTATGTCACTTTACAAACCATTTTACTTATTGGATCCGATTGTCTTACGGTGCCGTCCAGAATGTCTTGAGATCATTATGCTTATCCAAAGCAGTTATTTCTTGCTTGCCAAGATAAATTCAACAAACTTTTGATCACTTTTTAACACTAAATGCACAAAGGCTGTTGTAAACTCGATGTTTTATTAATGATTCAATTACTTCCAATACTTAATCAAACCAGAAAACATTTATTTATTATTTAAGAAAGAGAATGCTCACAAGGCTACATCTCTAATGTGAATCATATATTTAAAACTGACAGCCCATGAAATTGCACTCAAAAGAAAAGTGGATGCCTGTGAAATATTCACTTTTATTAAGCATTTATAACACTTGATTTAAAAATGGCTCACTATTTGGCAGGTACTTTGTTAGAATCCTTTTTATTTAAGCATTTATAACTGCTTTATTATGCATTTCTAAATTACCTATTCATCATTAATGAACACATTACACATAGAAATGCTTCTTAAAGGGAACCTTAAGTAAAGTGTTACCAATTTTATTTTACATAACTGTGTTATCACTCTAGCTCAGTGGTAAGAGCATTGCAAGGTTGTGGGTTTGATCCCAGGGGATTGCAAATACCTATATAAAATTTATAGGATAAAAGCAATGTAAGTCGCTTTGGATAAAAGCGTCTGCCAAATGCATAAATGTAAATGTAAAACATAATTTTCTTGTATTTTTGAAATGCAGTAAAAAAAAATCTGAAAAAAAATGCAAATTCACAATTGGATGTAAACACTTTTGAAGAATTGTTTACATTCCTAAAAAAATATTTAACATTTTTCCCCAGCAGCGGAATTACGGAAACCTTTTTTGCCTGTACTTTATCCCTTTATTTTATGGACATTTCCATTATTGATAAAACACATCGCAATGTAAAATTTAAAATACAGATAAATAAACTTGTAAAATCTTAATATGGACAATTCCTACAGTGTCCCTCCGTCTCTCAGTGCATGATATCAGGAAGCATTAAATGAAAGCAAGAGAAAAAGACATTATATGTGATAGCTAGAGACTAGAAGAGCTGATGTCAAGACTGATGAGAGACAAAACACAAAAGGATGATTGAAAGAATGTAAACTTCTCACGTCCCCTTGTCTAAATAAAATTCTACGGTTGAAGAGTCTAGTCGACGGAACACACAGAGTTTCAGGCCTGGAGACAGAGTTTGACACAGACACAAGTGCTTGTTCAATCAGAGTCCAAAGTTTATTGTATTAAGGACTACTACTTATAAGCTTGCATCAGGAGGCGTCATATAAAACCACCAAAGCAGTGGAAAATCACCAGACTTTATGTTTAGTCTTATTCCTCCTGATCAATCAGATATGATTACATATTTAATATTACAATAACAAAACAATTGTCCCTTGGCATTATTAGGAACCTTGAGATGGAGAACAACAGATTCTTATATCAACATAAGACAGCATAAGACATGATACAACTTTCAACGAGGTTAAACAACAAGAAAGTAAGGAGCAAATATTATGAATAGGGGATAATAACTAGAGAATAGAGAATAATAAGATAAAGGAATGAATACATATGATGAATATTGGAATAAACACAGATGCAGTATTTGTGGGGAACAGGACGAAATCCAGATTCTCACAATGATAAAGTAAGCTGGACTATGACAAAGAGAGACACGCTTGTAAAGATTATACAGGGTCTCTTCCTGTGTGGTAAGGTATCACATCCACTCACCACAGCCCTGACTAAGCCTCTCCGAGACCTTTTCTCACAGAGCTCTTTAAATTGCCATTCTTGCTCAGGTCCACAGCAACTCATGTAACCCAAATCTGTGTGTATGAGAGGACAAGTTCCCCCAATGCTGCTTTAACATATCTAACTACAAGAGAAATAAAAACAGATATGCTGATGGCTTTAACAGAGCTTTCTGTTTTTATATTACACTTATTGTAATGTACATTTTGAAACAAGCGGTGTCATTTATTTAATTATTTTAATCTGTTCCATGATTTAAAGTGAAATACTGGCAGTCAAATCTCTCTTACTCAACAAGAAGGTGGGAAAATAGTGCAAACATGGTTGCTTCCTTTCGGCCTGTAATAATATTCAAATATGAATGTTTTCTCTTTTGAGACCGCTACACTATGCCTATAGGAAGGTGCTTTGTGCCGGTGTCTATGCTCTTCTCTGCTCCTCGGAGAAGGCCGCTGGGATATTTACAGCATTTGGATACATGAAGGTCACCAGAGTAAAACAGGCTGATGGCTTCCACAAATGGCAATTGACTTAGGAGCCCACCCCCCCGCTAGATCCCTGAACGTTCAATGGATGCCGACGGACAGCCTTCATACCTTTAGCCAGGCCCTGACAGCCGCGGCACTATACATCAGTGAGAAATCCGCAGTCTATCGAATACTTAAAATGAATCGGTGTACAATAATTAAACTAGGGAGTGGGATGCGGGTGCAGACAGTTCCTTGATGCAGGTAAAATGGGCCGGAAACTAGACCCGTAAAGGGACGTCTGGGGCCCAGAAGTTGTGTCCAGTGAATAGTTCAACTTGAAAAGTTTTTTCCTCCTTAATTTTCTGTCTGGCAGCCCTTTTCCTTTTGCATAATTTAAGGGCTGTTCCTAAGTTGCATTGGGCATGAGTAAGATCCAGTCCTGGGGTCCTGACAATTTTTTATTGCTGTGCAATTGCACATATCCACCACAAGAAACGCTGTTCACTGGTGAAAGTGTGTTATCATTTATTTCAACATATAGACAACAAGATGTAAACACTGAAGTACATCCAGAAGTCTTCCATTTTTTTATTATTACTGCTTAAATTTTATATACAGCTAAATCTGACAAATATTTGTTTAACATTTTGATTCAGTTGTAATAAATGTTCTGTTGGTGGTATTTTGTTCAAACGTTTTGTTACTGTTAAGAAACGGAGACAGGAAAAGTTATTCTGGACCAGCTTTGTACATCTTCCAAAGTGTTCTTTAATAAAAACTGTCATTGGCTCCCTCAACGAAGACTGAAATAACTTCAGTGCATGAATTAGTTTAGTGAAGTGCTGTACTAACCCAGTTTATTATGTTGTCAATGTGACTGCTCACAACAAAAGAAAGACACACTGTTTAAGTTATGAGATGCCATTCCATGTTGTAGCACACCCGCCCTCCTGGCTGGGTAATGCATCTGACTAGAAACTTTAATCTGGTTAGAAGTAAAATGGTAATAATGTCTTATTGTTTATATGAAATCTTTAGCAATTTATTTAAGTATACATATATTATGTAAGTGAAACATTTTTTTTGTGTGTAATTCATTGTACAATTGTTGTCAAGAATCAGAAATCTTACATATTTTAAAACAATTCTATTTTAAGTAGTATTTTTAATAATAATTTTTAAGGTTTATATTTGTTTTATTGCAAACATTAGAACAAACATGAATTAAGGCATTATTACCACAGCAATTTTGGTATTTTAGGTAACCTATTTCTAAACTTTTTATTAGAGGACCATTACTGATCTTATGCAAAGTGATCTTATGTTTATCAAATCATGGTTAACAGTGAACAGTGGAGTATAAAACATAACAATGTGTTTTATACTATATTATATTATACAATATGGGATAGGTAATAGGATCATGTAGGGAGGGCCTGTGAGCAGTAGATCTCTGCTCCACTCCATTAAAGCTGGTTAATAATTTCATATTCAACAGTGAAATGCTGCAGTATAGGTCTTCTTGACTTAACTTCCATATCTGTCGATGAACAGGAACATACATGTAAGGACAGCAGGTCAGCACACAAATGCACACGCTAAGAGTCATCAAATACACACACAGGAATGCACACATGTGCTAATGGTCATGATGTATATACTCTAAAAATACACACATACATTCACACAATCTTCTCATACACACACCCTGAAGGATGGATGATTATTTTAGCATATCAGGTCCTAACTTTCCTGTGGGACTTTTGAAACAGATATCACAGGCAGCCGGTGTGCGAGACTGAGCTGTCAGAGTCGATCTCTCAGCACCATAGTTTTAACCAAATTTTTCTTTTATACTGTTGTACAGCCACCTCAAATGTTTCAGGGAGTGTCAAGAGCATTCTACGTTACATTACAGTCAATACACACACCATATTTCACTCCTGAAATATATATGGAGTATTCTGTCATATTTAAAGTTCATTTGTGCTTTTGACAAACACTTTTATTTAAAGTGTCTTGCACATTCAGAAAGTAGAATTCAATCCACTCGCTCTCAGGGAATTGTTCTTATTGTACTACCTTGGCCGTTGCCTACATATCTTACACTGATCAGATGAGCAACAAGAACGAAGGAGCAAATTTGGTAAAAGTGCAATAATTCAGTAGAGTATTATTATAGCAATCCAAATTCAGAAAAAATAAATAAAGACAATTATGCAACAATAAATAACAAAAACAGATGTGAAGAGTGATATCATTAGTATTACCCTGTCATTACCCACAGTATTACTAACAAGCCTGTCCACTGGTCAAGCTCAATAAGCCACAGCCAGTCTACCAGCCTTACACCTTCACACCAAAGCACCAGAGCCTGTGCGGGCTTAACATGTGATTTCTTTCACAATGCTCCAGTGGCTATCACAATATCGCACCCAACCTTCTTAATATTGTGGTTCTAACATTGCAGCACCCCGTGTGTCAAATATTCCAGTTCTTATGACAGTGTAGCACCCCGGCTATTTAACAGGAGCCCAAGTGCTTCACCCTCTGGTAGTCCTGCTGTGACAGCATGGCACCAGCACATCACCAGTTGTCACCAGGCTGTAGATATTGTGGGGATAGATGAACAAATGGCCACGGAAATGTTTGTACATGTGCGGTTAATGTTTACATGTGCGCACTGCTTAGTTGAACTGGCCTAAAAATGTGAGGATATTTCAAACGCAGCTTGTCCTGTTGATTTGCGTTGTGCAGACACTCAAACATCCTGGCTTGAACTATGTGTCACTCTGGTTTGTTTTTGTGTGTGTGTCCAATGTAGATTTCAGTGAAACAGGAGCCATGTCCAATCATCTGGTATTCGGGTGGTACGCCTTTTTCTGCCTGTCTGCACACCATAGCTTGCGGTACTAACAATGAAACCACTGTTGCCTGACATTCACACAGCCTAACACAGGCCAGACAGCGTACATAAAGCTGTGTACAGACACACTATCAGAAAGCCAATGCCCTTTAGATATGCTCTTAAAATAACACCTGCAATTGAACCTTCTGAAGTCAAAACATCACGTTGGCTTTACATGTAATAAAATTAATAATGTACAAAGAAGAAAAAGCGTGGCTTACTGTATAAGGACTACCTGAAGCTACTTTTGGTTAATCTGAAATCTGTCCTTCAACTTTTGGTAAAGATGTCAATAAACAAGTTTATAAAAAAACAGTGTATGCTCTTTTGACCTAGATTTCCAATGATCAGCAGTTATAATAATGATTAATAATTGGAGCTGTCCGGCACAATTTTGCAAATATCAGTTCGATGTCATTTGAATTCAGCCCACATAAAGAACCTGCAATTTTATGTTTGGAACAGAGATGGCGCTATAAATACTATTTCAGTGTCAATAATGTAAATGTCTTCAATCTGCGAAAAATAAAAAGCAATTAATTCAATGAATCAGTAAATATATTCATGCAAAATTCAGGATTTCAGTTATAGGCTACAACCTGTAGTAAAATGTTATTCTGGTATAAGCTATTTATAATAAAAAAATAAAATAAACCAAAAATCTGAAATATATCTACAATGAAACTAAAGACCAAAGATGTAATTAAAGATTCAATATTAAACGTTTTACTTAAGTGACAGCTGGAACTAAAATAGCCTATAGCCTATATTATAAACCACTGCATTCACAAACTACAAAACTTTGCAAAACATAAAAAAAAACAAAGACAGCAAACGCAGACGACTAAAAACCTGCACTCGGTCTCACATCAGTTACAAACACTCATTACCCAACGCATTAAACCTGCCGAGGCCAGAAGTGACACCTTAGTCCAGGGTTTAATTTTGAGGAATAGCGGGTGTTAGAGAAACACATGATGTAGCCAGTTGTTTTGGGGGCAGTTGGGGCGTGATCATAAAGGCAGGTTTTATTAGCTGTTGCTTGATTTGTTCCTGCAGACCGCGGAGCGAGCTGCTAAATCAATGCATACAGCTGTTCTTCCCGCTCGGGCTCTCAGCTAGCACAGCAGGTGTACGGCCCACAACGGCTGTCACACACACCCGCTCACATAACAAATAATAACGGCCTCCACACACACGGACCATCCATCACCGTTATGGCCCGGCCCGAGAGACCCATACGCGCATACACACACTCGGCAAAGCGCAAAGCTACACACCCCGCAGCACAAATTGTCTGAAACGGTCACAAGCGCACATTCAACCGGGAACAGAGCGTGTTTGTGTGTACGTGGACGCCATGTACACAAACAAACAGGTACAAAATTTGCACACTCACATAGTCATACACAGGGACTATCTATCATGGTTATGGCCTTGCCTCACTCCAACCTGGCAGAGGAAAATGTTCCATCTACTGAAGTGAGCGAGTCATTCTTCTGTCAGCTCTGGTCTCCCCTCTAGACTGCCACAGTCTGGGACTTCTGAACAAGAAGAGCAAAAGCTAATGTTAAATACATTTATGCGTATGTGAAAAAAAAACAATGAGATTGCAGCAGTGAAAAACAATTAGTCTTCCAAACAGCAAGACTCCACATCTGGTGTAGCTCAACCTGTGGCTTAGTGAGAGAGTGATGGGGGCAGGGACAGAGGAATTCAGCAGGTGATGGGTTGTGGCTAGAAGGAATACAGCTACAGCCGGAAATGATTTGAAATCTTTGCATTAAATTACAATAAATTGCATTAGCTAACGTCTACACCTACCCCAACCCTAAACTAGTATAATAAAATAGTAATTAACTGTTGTCAGCGTGACAAAAATTATGCGGTATATTGAGGTGCACATGCCCAGTGGAGGCATAACACAGCTGATGGTGGCAGTGGTATCACAGGCTGCCAAACACAAACACGGCAAGAACATTTGACAACTAAATCTCACGGCAAAAACGTAAATACATTACGATTTGGGCTAAGGCAGCGGTCACACTAAACTTTTTTCCTTGATTGACTTCCATTCATACGCATGCATCAGACCCCATCGCAAGCCCGTCTGAAGATATTTCACATTTCATTGCGTAGCAAAGTTCAAGTTTGGTGAACTCTGACCTGCCAATTCACGTCACGTGAATGAGTGACACCAATGAAAGATCAAAACGTCACAACGTGACCTCTCGATACAGAAATTTAGGAATTGTCCCTGCCCATCTTCGCAGCACCGTTTTTTATCATTATGCATCTGAACAATAACATAACATTACAGGCTAATATTAAGAAAGAAGTTCAATTATAAGTCAATGATTTTTCGCAGCCCTGTCCGAATGAATTTTGCATGCTCAAAGTCTATATAGTGTGACTGCGGAATATTTTTTTTGAATTTGTACAATCTTATTCGTACGATTTGCTTTTGCGCCAGTGACGCCAGGTATAGGGACGGGGTCGGGTGATAACAATTATCACAAACGACAGCGCTTTGGCAATATAATATTAAGCTATGTACCATTATTTCTCATGTCTGTAAAACACACTGAAACATTCGGAAAGAAAAAGATGGAGAGACTGGCAAAAGATGAAGGGATTTCAGTTAATCATGTTCTCCAACTGGCAGACTGGAGACATAAATTTCCATTCATCTTGTTTCAGTCTTCCACTGAGATTCTTACTGCATGAAGTTCCCATGAGCACATGGTCATTTACAAATCAGATGAGGTTCAAACCACTAATGATCAATAAGGACTGGAATATATGAATTACAGCACTGACCTCTTTTAACCCTCCGCCTCAAAGCTCTTTCTCTTCTATAATGTGGGCGTGTATGAGATGTTTGTGCAAATGTCTGTCTGTTGCTTGACACAACTACAGCCTCTTTGTGGCAAAGTGATGTTGTGGACACAACTGCAGCTTCCCAAACAGCTGGTCAACAGTTGCACACTGTGGCACATAAAAGGAGCCCAGTGCAGAGCCTCGCGGGCACATGAATTTCAGAGAGGCATCATTGCTTTCTGTGTCCCATAAATCAGGGCACATACAGCGTATAAGTTAACCCAGGCCTGCCAAAACAGTTTCTGTGACAAAAATATGCATGTGGCGGGTATCACATTACCTCTTCCCCTTTGAATGGTGATTTTAAACAGTATCACAAAGATAATGTGACCCATTCATGGCTGAAACTGCTTTTACACAAGACTTAATGGAGGAGATCGGTATGTCATACATGAAAACAATAACATGCACAGGGCTGGTACATTGCCAGCATTCTTACCCCTCAACAGGATTGATGTATGTGTGTAGTTAGAGAATTTCCTTCATATTAATCTATTGAAATTATAGGCTACTGCATCAACACATTTCAAGTTTGACATTTAATTTCCTTTCAATAACAATTACACTAAAATTTACCTTCAATTGGAAGATTCTGAATTCAAATAAATATGTACTTATTAAATTAAACAGAAACCTAAGAAGAAAAGGAAACAATGCTGCAAATGAAAGAACGAGTTTAATTAGCTTAAAAAGTAAAGTGTTGGTGAATAGTTACAGTAGGCAATGTCTTCCAAATAACGGCTGGGTGTGATATATGTAAAAAAATGACTGCACGAGAACCCAAATTTATCTCTGAGACAGCCAGCATCAGTATTAGAAAACTGAATGCACCACAGGTTCTGTCATTCTCATTGAGCTCAATCAGATTTTTGGATTCAATAGAACCCCAGACTCCCATAAGTGATTTGGAGCCGCTCTGGTGTGTGGAGACCATCATCAGTAATATGTGTTCCCCAGACTCTCAGATGGGTTTGTGACCATCAGTAATCGGCCCACAGTCCTCTCACTAATATTTATATGATCATTAGCATCCTGCAGTGAGGAAGAATCTGTAGCCAGATACAGATGAATCTGCAGCCAGATAAAGTATGAAATATCATGGCGCCTTTCTCCTTCCATGGGGCTCTTTCAATTTGTAACTTTTTTGTTCAGTGACCCTTCGTATTTCCCCCCGTCTTTTAAAATGACGTATGTACTGTAACTCCTGAGTGCCACCAAATTTATTTGCTATAATATTGACTCATTACAGGACAGGACAAGCAAAATTAAAGGGGCAGTTCAAATTCTGTCTTCATTTACTCACCCTTGAGTTGTTCCAAATCTGTATAAATGTCTTTGTTCTGAAATTTGTTTGGAAGGATGCTTGCAACCAAATTGTGGCTCTTGGCCACCATTGACTACCATAGTAGGAAAAATTACAATGGTAGTCAAAAGTGCCCCAGAACTGTTTGGTTTCCTACATTCTTTCAGATATCTTATTTTGTGTTCAACAGAACAAAGACATTTACAAAGATTTTTTCCTACTATGGTAGTCAGTGGTGGCCAAGAATTGTTTGGTTACAAGCATTCTTCCAAATATCTTTATTTTGTTCATCAGAACAAAGACATTTATACCGATTTTGAACAGCTTGAAGACAGAATAAAGACATCATTTAAAATTTTGAGTGAGTTTTTTTTATAGCGAAACAAGTTTTATAATTGCCCGAGAACAAGGTAAATACAAAATTGAAAGAGGTGAGTGTAGATATCCAAGTAAAACAAAAATGCTAATTTTATCACTGCCCTTTAAAATAACAATTTACTGAAAAATATAAATTCTCTCATCACATATTTACCCTCTTGATCTTCAAAACCTGTATATGACTCTTTTTTTCTGTGAAACACAAGAGAAGATATTTTGTAAAATGTGTCTGAGGTTAGGTCTCCATTCAATTGGAAGTCAATGGGAGGCAATCTTGTTTGGTTACCAACATTCTTCTTTAATGTTCTGCAGAAGAAACAAAGTCATGCAGGTCATGCAGGTGAGTAAAAATAATTACAATTTTGGGGTGAACTTTCCTATTGAACTTTATGCATAACGTTTTCTTTGTTCTCTGACCATTGAGAGGCTGAGGATTGATCCACAGAGGATATGGTTTGTGGACAGTCCAGGCTGGTTCTGGGGCCCCTACTTCTGGACCATATGTCAGCAGAGGAAGCTGTCTACTTGGGCAGAGCCTGCTGTATATCTCCTCTGCACCGAGGGAGCTGCTCCCTGCCTCTCATTTCCTCAGGGGACCGTACTGTGATAAATGGAAGGGAGGATACCGTGCTCACACAGCAGGGGTGGTGAACAGGTCAAAAAGACACACTCCGGCACATACAGCCACATGCACACAGACACAAAATCCTGCATACTTGCACACAAGTTGCCACCTTTAACCTTTGTATTTTCTATAAATCATGAGATCAAAAGCATTAAATCAAAAATGTCTCCTTGGTGTTGTTTTTTATTACAACTCCTTTGATTTATTTTGCGTAGAACAATGTCTTCACATTGTCCACTTGCAATCATTCCTTTGTACACATCACGCTTAGACATAAACAGATGCGTGCACACTACAGATGGACCCTGTTATTCATGGGTTTCATGTTCACAATTGAGAACCGCCATACATTAGTGAATGGATGATTTGAGAATTGAAGCGTTACAGGATTGAGATGGAGTGAAGGATTTCATATAAAGCTTTGGGGGGCACCCATGGATGAAACGAGGGATGGAGAACAAGGAGGAGACAGGAAAAAGGGAGTGAGAAGGCAGGGGGCCAACTAGTTAGAAACACATTTTTGATTACTCTCATGTGTGCGGCATTATGTACTGTTCTCATTACGCCTATAGTCTGTTCGGTGTCCAGTGTGTTTAGGTTGTGGGCTTATACCGGACCACTGAGCCGGGCGTCTGTTTACAGATGCTGTTGGAAACATCCTCCCTGTTATAGCAGCATAACATCCCGAAACCTTGAGAGGCAGTAGCCCCCGGCCCCGGGGCATGCTAAAGATATTATATTAGTTCATGTCTAAACAACAAGAGGAAAGCAACAGCAAAAGAAACAGATGAACTACAGGAGAGAGATATGTTTGGGTGATTAGTGTCATTTCTAATGATCACGTTCCCTCACTAGATTTCTCATTCCATAATGCCAGTGAGACATCCGGAGTTGGAGAGAGGCACCAAGTCGGTAATGTTACACAAATGCAGGAATCTCTCAGTAAATACAGATGCAGCCTGTAAATGGAGGTCAACCTACGCTTGGATAACAGCCCGATACGCTCACGCTGAATGAACTGCTTCAGAAAATAAATACGATTCGCTTCCTTACACAAACTACATTGATGTTGATAGAGAGCTGAGGCTGAAAAGCACATATACAGGCATATAGTTTCACATCCATAAATCGGAGCCCCCCGCAGAGAGAGATGAAACTGCCTCCTACAGGGCTGGAATGGACTTGGAGAAAGTGGCTCATAAATCACATCAGCAAAAGATGCTTCCTCCAATGCAGGTTTGAAAATATATTGCTCTTTGGTTTTCTTTTTTTACTTTGTGTCTGGGAATCTGCATGAGCTGACTGATGTAGCAATTCAATATATGGTTTCTTTTTTTGCAAGCTTTTTCATTTGCAGAAGTGAAGTTAAATAAAGTAATTTGTGTAATTTGGCTATTGTTTGTCTATAATGGAGTATTAAATAAATTTTTATATCACAGGTACGTGCTGTCATTAGTTAAAAAATACATGTTTTATCAATGCTGTATAAATCATTTGTATAAGTATAAAAAAATTGTAGAAAATATGCTGTGTTATACCCTAACAATGCAACATAAACAGTAATGCCCCAGGAATGCAAAACATTAAATATAATATAAAAAGTATGCTTTTTCTGCAGAACACAGAACTAATAGTATTTCAATGTTTGTTTGGAAACATCCAAAGTCTTTACAGATGCTCATTGAATCTTATGATAGCTGAGACTACGAAAGGTACATTCTTTCGATCTATCTATCATTTGTAGCGCCTTAGTTGCGTCACTTTGATGCATTTGAACTTGTAATGCAGCCTTTGAAGGATGCATCCTCTGAAATCGGACACAGCTGTATACTTGTGGCTAGTTGCTTGGGTAAAAGCATCCAGAAAATAAACAAAAGTAAGTTGAATATGTAACAACATTGTCCATCAGGAGTAGAAGATTTATTGTCATTTTAAGTTTGTTTTTATTTCTCACCAAAAGTAGATTGGAGGGAGGAAGAACCAGAGAGAGGAGAAAGAGTGGGAGAAGGCAAAAGGTGATGAAAGAAACCATCTGGCCCAGGAGCTAATGTACATCAACACATTAATCCTCAATCCCAGAGTGATGAGTAGGAGTAAGAGAATGAGAGAATGGTGACAGGAGCGAGGAAAATTAGTCGTGTCTAACATTACTATGCCTTCCCTCTCCAGGGAATTTGACTGAGAATTGGTTAAAAACTCAGAATGCAAACTGATACAACATACTTAGGATGAGACCTGCAGTGCATGTTGGTTTATGCGGATGTCAATGTCAATAAAGTAAAGTAGAATAATGATATGTGACCCTGGACAACAAAACCATTCTTATCTCGAAATTGAGATTTATACATCTTAAAAAAATAAGCTCTCCGTTGATGTATGGTTTGTTAGGATAGGACAATATTTGCCGTGTTTCAGCAAATTTTTATGGGCAATTTTGCTGCATGCACTCACAAAAATAAAGTTGTGAAATTTATAAAATATCTTCATAGAACATAACCTTTACTTGATATACTAAGGATTTTTGGCATAAAAGAAAAATCAATCATTTTGACCCATGATAGGTTTTGTTGGCTATTGCCACAAATATTCCCGTGCTACTTCTTTTGTGGTCCAAGGTCATATGTGTTCTTTTATGCTATCTCATACAAGAACAGGTGTTTTTAAAACAGACATTTTAGCAGACTAAATTGTCAGAGATCATGCTACAAATCTAAATTGCATATCAATATTTTATGGTAGTAAAATACTTTGTAATGGGGAAATGTATTATATTTTATTTGATATATATTTTATTGATATATATTTTGTTTATTTTGATATTATTATGATATTATATTTTATCGCTGCTCTAAAACTTTGTATCTCCATATTTTGTATCTTTTATTTGACCATAAATAATTTTTATTAAATACTCTGTATATTTGTCACTGTGTTTTGCAAATATCTGACCAATAAAAAGTAAATTGCTTTTTAACTTTGACAACACAGTATATAATCACTTTTTTGTTCAGTGTTTTCAGTGTGAATTTGACAGCCAAGGTTTCTAATAGACAGTAACAATATTATATCCTTATATTTAATTGTTTTGAATATGTATATGTTGTAACAGTAGGCTATATAAATATATATATATATGTATATATATATATATATAATACAAATATATAAATTTAGGAAAAATACAGAAAAATGAAATACTCATAGAAAAAGCTAATGTAGATTGATGAAAAATACTTTGATATCAAAATGATAGAATAAGTTATCATAATATGCAAAAAAGGAAAAAATCATTAAAAGTTTGGTTCCTTACAACTGCAGACGCCTTTCTTTAATTGAAAGTTGTTTCTCCAAAATTGTTTTATATTACTTGTACCACTGACTGCAACAATCCAACTGCATCTCCCATCTGTATATCTCATATCCAGCAGCACAGAGCCATAATTACAGCCATGGTACATCCTTCAACATCCTCATCATTATGAATAATAAACCTCAGCATGCCCTCTGTCCCTCCTCTGCCACAGACCACACCACATCTCTCTCTGATTATAAACCTGCTTTTATAGACTATTAGAAAATGAGGCCAAACCTAAACTGGAAGTTTAATTGAACTTCAATCACCTTATATCTCATATAGTGATGTCAAGTGTGAAACCACCTCCAGAAGCTATTGGGCATCTCTCTGGCATTCAAGGTGATCTGCCCGGTGTTGGCCTGATCTATCATTGAGAAGAGAGAGATCGATAGAGCTGTACTCTATAAAAGTTCGTTTAAAAGCGCTCCCCTTTCCTTGGCATGTTGAAGCTGCAGCGAAGCGTGTAATCGTAACACCATGTCCGAGGCTACAGAGAACTCACAGGCCAAATTGCCTGTGTCATCGCCCGTGTCTGGCTGTGAAATAGTGAGCCTGACGTCATCACTCCTGATGGAGACGAGCGTGATGTTGGAGGGGGTACGAGTAGGATTTTAGTGAGAGTAGAGTATGTTAGAGCTTGGGGGGATGAGGGTTAGGATCTGGAGAGGATGGTGGATCTGCTCAGATCATTATGTTGTATTCCCACGATGAGCATTTAAAATTATTACCTAGGCCTTTTGCTCTTTAAATGTTGTTTCCGCTCCATGCCTGGTCTCTTCCTCCAGCATGCCTGTCGCCCTCTCTTTATCTTCCCTTGTGTTTGTTTCACGGCCATAAACTGTTGTGTGCTTCAGTTTTCAGTTCTTTTCAACCCTTACAGTAAATATGGAACTCCAACAAGCAAGAACTCCAGGGAACTTAAAGGGATTTCTTCAATTTTTTACACTGATGTCATCCAACTATTGGATATAACTTTTGTTTCTTATGTGAAACACAAAAGAAGATCATTTGGGAAATGTCTCAGTGGTTTAGTGCGCAGACAATAGAAGTCAATTTGGTAACCAACATTCTACAAGCATCATATTTTGTGCTCTGCCGAAGAAAAAAGTCAAACAGGTTTGACATGAGCGTGAACAAATGATAAAAAAGATTTTTCATTTTTAGGTGAAACATCCCTGTAAATGGATCAAAAGTGATGAAACATGATCATTCAATGCAAATATCTAAGATCATTGATATTAAAAAACAAATCTAGACTTCCATGACACCTAATATGAGTCTTCTGATGCTGTTGTTTGTGACTGCTTACACAAGTTGTTTTGTAGCCTGGCAGCAGCTATGATAGCCAATGACCCCGTGCCCGCTGAAGAACAGCTATTTCCCATTTTTAAGTCTGTGACTGTGACACATGAAATATGACCGGGATCATCTGCACCTGATCCACTGGGAGATCACAAGAGTGAAAAAAGCATTAACCATGACCTTGTGTTTCTGATGTGCATGCAAGTGGACTGCCTGTCGAGCACTAACACACACTAACATGAACACAACACGCCACACATGTGAACACACACACACACATTTGTGGTCATATATCTATTCCGAACACCCGCCGCTCCCCCAACCTGAAACCTGAACATAAGATTGACCCTTTTCATAAGCTGAATAACTCCAGGAAATAAATAGATGAACCACATCTATTTATAATCCTTAAGCTGTGTTTATTCTAAAGTAAGAAAGACTCTTCTCCGAATGCTAGTTTAATTTCAGCTGTGTGCCTTGGAGGCCAAATCCATCTGGAAATGTGCGTCAGGTCTCATAACCCAGTGGTCTCTGTTACATTTTGGACTTGCTCAAGCCCTGGCAACCACCCTAAATCCCTCCCTCATCACAATACCGATTCTTACACATGCAGTCCTGTTAGCAGTCTGGCTAAAGTTCAACTTCTTGACCGCAGTAAAGAACCAAAATATAATTTGTTTGCTGAGTAACAAAATATTTTTATTGCTGTTGATCACAAAGAAAATGAGAGAGATAGAGCTCTGATAATGGTACGTGTAATAAATAAATACACTTCTACTGCATTTCAACCCCATTT
This sequence comes from Triplophysa bombifrons, assembly GCA_029783895.1. Taxonomy (NCBI): domain Eukaryota; kingdom Metazoa; phylum Chordata; class Actinopteri; order Cypriniformes; family Nemacheilidae; genus Triplophysa; species Triplophysa bombifrons. Next base: position 15,274,005 of record CM056456.1, on the reverse strand, counting down.
TTATGCACACTGAAACAACTTAATATCTTTAGGTGATAAATAACCACCAATTTTCGTCTATTCCCACTGCTCTTCTAATCTGATCTGTGACTTAGAAAATCAAATCCACCACATCTGCCTCCTTTATCTCTCCTATGTCTTCTCTCTTTTGTCGACTCAGCTGTGGACAGCTGTTCCGCATTACCTGGAGGTATTAGCAAGGGTCCCCTTGAGAACCGGTACAAGCATTGGTAGCGCGTAGGTTCTGTGTGGTCTTAGCTGTTTTTCTGTTGTGATATTCAAAACCTCTAATCAACTGGGCACCCATCGAGTCAGCCCAAAACTCAACCAACCTAACAAGCTGTTTATATTTCCAGAATTTCCGACAAACTCTGGGTTTCTTGTCGCTTAAGGTTATTGTAAAATAGGCAAAATTAGTGTTTAGGAAAATGAATACAGTACCTAGAATAGGTATTCATTTTTGGCACAAAATCATAACTTCCTCTGTCAACCGTGGCTCCCACCATCACCCTCTGCCTACAACTAAAAAATTTTTTAAAAGTCATCCGATGACAGAGTCGTCATGGCTGCAGCTTGTATAAAAGAATGTGTTTCCAAGAAAGTCGGAACACATGTGGACCACCTGGATACAGATGTCCACCCATATGAGAGCTCTGAACAGAGCAGCAAGAATGACCTGTGTGCCTCTGTTTGTCTGTACTCGCCTACTATATCTGAACTTTTATAACTAGCTTGTGAATGATATATTTGATTTTTATAACGTTTTACTACAAATATTGAAAAAATATTAATTTAACACAATTTAATAAATAAAAAAAATATATGCCACAACATGATTTTTTCTTGTTTAGTCATTTAACTTAATCAATTTAATACTACATAAATGATGTGTTGTGTTAATATAAAATATTTCAAACTGGGCAGAGGATTTCAAGTTCCCAGCATGCCTTGTGTAAGACTGCCTTTGCAAAGTAATTATCTTAATAATATAATATTATTATATAATAATATTTTTCACTAAAGAGAAACATTTTTTAGTGTCATTTATCTTTGAGATTTATAAGAGTTTGGTTGTTCAGAAGAGTATTGCCTTATATGTTTGCTTTCAATTTGAAATCTGAATTTTTGGTAAACTGGTTCTGTTGCAACCAATTAACATATTTTTTTTGGTCAGTTAGCACAATCTGGCACAATAATTTAGGCATATTTTTTATGTAAGATCAACAAATGAGGTCTCGCAATATTCTATCTTGGTTGTCATGTGATAATGTTCTCTGTGTTCATCAGAAGAAAAACAATATACAGATTTGGAACAAGTCGAAGGAGAGTAAATTATTTTTTCGGGTGAAGTATCCCTTTAACACAGACTTGCTAGTTATGTAAAAGGAAAAAGATACATTTGGGCTCACATATCCCACATTAGCTGATGTCCCAGATTCCCCTAATTCTCCTTGTTTTAAAGTCACAATTTCAGTCTAACCAAAACATTTTGAAATATAGCATGAATCAAAAAAAAAATACATATACATCTGAGTCGTACATACTGCTGTGCTGTTTTTGATTCTCAAGCACATGAGAGCTACATCCTCAGGCAAGAAAGTAAAGGTCACTTCCTGTGGCCTTACTTATGGTGGCTACTTAATTGATCCAGATGTATTGTTGGCCGATTATTTTTTGAAGATGAGAAAACAAATGTTTTAATTTTCAATTTAATGAAAGAGACTAAAAAAGGAAGGAAAAATTGACTAGTGTCCAAGTGTTTTAGCACCTGAAGCCTTGTGAGAGTAATAAACGTCAAGGGGATATTTATAGCGTAGTATATGGAGAATTTCCAAATCCCCGCTCTGCAATAACGCACATGCGTCTGCTAACCACATCAGACTTGCCCTCCTCTCTTTCACTTGCTCTCTTTCCCCCCTTTGACACTGAGGCAAGCTAATAGAAAAGTGTACAAGTATCAGCCCCTACTGATCTCACACCTTTCATTTACACTTTCACTGGAACCCCATATCCTGCATGACACCTGGCTCAGGATAAATTTAGCTTGCATTTACCTTTAGGAATGGGAAGTCAAATGAAGTTTGTTATCAGCTTTAGTTTAATGATACTCTTGGATGACAAGTCAGTGTTATTTGGCCAAGATAAATCACAAATTGACTGTGATTTATATTGCACATTATATCTTGTATGCCAAACCAATGGTTATATACGTATCACTATATAATCCTTCAATACACATAAAGGTTTGACAATACATTAAAATTAGTAAAACTAATAAACTGTGTCTGCTTATTGTGTAAATCTTTGGTTTTATAGGACATGAAAGAGTCACATTTAATTTAAGTAATTTAAATTTTTAGGTCATATCGTCGCTGTCCTTCCATAACCTTGTATGTCCAAATTCACAGTTTTTCAGGAATCACTGTACTTTTTAAATGTGTTGTCAAACTTGACAAGCACTTTTTAATGCTTTTTGCAAAACCCTGTGACAAACATAAAGGCTGACTTATAATAATGAAAAACGGAGATTTGAGGTTGCAGAAGGACAGCAGCGATATGTTGATTCAGTAACAGACCTGATTGACTCCATCAAGAACCAAATGACAGCATTGGTAACATTGTGTTTGTTTAGAGAACAGTTTTTTCTCATTATTCCATTCCATTCCATTGTCTACCGCTTATCCGAACTACCTCGGGTCACGGGGAGCCTGCGCCTATCTCAGGAGTCATCGGGCATCAAGGCAGGATACACCCTGGATGGAGTGCCAACCCATCGCAGGGCACACACACTCACTCTTTCACTCACGCTTTTTCTCATTATATTTAATATAATTAATAATAATTATAGTTTAAAAAATGAATTTATAATAAGAATGACACTGATGATTCAGCACAGATGAGAAGCTGCGCAGAAAACACTGGCTTTACTCAATATTTAAACATTTCTTTCACAGTATTTCTGGAGGACATAAAGATACCATGTATCCTAAAACCATTTGTAAAATTGTGATGGTGCTATTTGAATTGAATTAAACTGAGACATGGGCCACTGGAGATATTATCTGAGCCTCAATGTTAGGGTTGATTTAACGCTGTTTCATGCATTCAGACTTCTTTAAAATGTTAAACATGCTGGTTTCTCATGGATAACACGGTCAAATTGTCAAAAATCGAGTTGGACGTTAAATGTATATCTGAGCTCGATAAACTCCCCCAAGGGTTCCTATAGGTTCGGAAAGTTTTTTTCGAACATGAAAAACTGTTACGTAAAAACTTTTCTTTGTCCCTTATTGGGCAATTCTCCCGGAAAAGCACGCCCACAGCAAGTCAAAAGAAGTAGCCCGCCACGCGTTAACCGACTAGAGATAGGAAGACCCACTTACCATCAAGATTGGCTGCGCTGTAGGCCTGCAGCTGCAGCTCGTTACACTTGCGATAGTGAAGTTGAGCTGTGTTTGGTGGTTAAAGTTATATAAATGGTGGATGTAACGCTGGATTTGCAGATCGTGTGAAACTGATAGATGGAGTGGTCCGAGCTCTAAAAAATGTCGGACTTTAACCTTCCGAGTCGAGCTAAATTAAATACTTTTTAAGGCCTTTTTAAAGACTCTTTCCATACATTTTAAGACCTCATGACCACTTCAAGTTGTAATCGTACATTGGCGACACTTTAACTTAAATTTATACTGTTTCTAAGACAGCACAACAAAACATTCTGAGTTTGTGATCAATCTGTATTAATGCAACATAATTTAGAATGGGGGGAAAAAAGCTCCAGAGAATTAATTAAGTGACTAACCCAAAGCAACTTTGTTCCAATTGCTTCTATTGTTAAGCTCATTTGTAAGTCGCTTTGGATAAAAGCGTGTACTAAATGTAGCTGAAATGTAAATTATTACTTGTAAAATATATATTTTTGTATTAAATATTAAAAAAATATTTGAGAGAAAAACGAGGCTACGCTAATCACCTGCCAACACACAGAGAAGTACGCCTCACGGTTATTCCCAGAGACGGCCCTCAGCCATGGTTCCGACTCTCCATCCTCCAACCCCATTACCCCATTAGTCAATGATGTTGTTTAAAGGTCCAGTGTGTCATTTTTGGGATGATCTATTGATATAAACGCAATTTAATATACATTGCTATGCCTTCAGAGGTCTATAAAGAGTGAAAGTGAAACGTTATGTTTATATTGACTTAGAATGAGCTATTTCTATCTACATACACTGCGAGTCCTCTTGCATGTAATTCGCCATGTTCTGTCAGCCGTCGTAGTGTTTCGAAAGGGAAGGGTTGAGTGAGCAGTTGGTTACAAAAGGCCCTTTCCACAATGACGTCACTTAACTTCCGCCTTCTCGCAAAGCAGTGTATCATGACATCCGTCTTGCTACAAACAAGAAGAAGAAGAACTTCTGTTTTGCCGTCGTGCCGGAATATAACAACATTCACAGAAAAACTGACAGAACACTTATTCAAGTACTTATCCTAGCACCTTTGCTAACACATAAAGAAACGAAAACACTTAATTTCATAATCAAACAGGTACTGTTCAATGAAGAATTTGTATCCTTTATCTAGCTTTGATCTTGTCATAAGCGAAAATTTGTCTGCAAGATGTTGCACATCATCTAGCCGTATTTGTGGCAGCTGTGAAAGGAACTTGGTAAAGTCCATTCTGAGGCGCTTCGCGGCAGAACGGAAGATGAGTGACGTCATGTGAAAAGGGCCTATTCGCAACTTTGCCACTTGATTTCACTGACTGGATCTTTAACAATCGGGTGTGAATGGTCTTCATACTATTCGCTTACACAATTATTATATTCAGGTAAACTGTAGCACATTTTCGGAAATAATCGTACACCTCAAACTAAATATTCTTCGAAGATACATATGCTATACTACTCGTACTCAAGATTAATATGAGATTGGCAGAAACTACACTTTCAACTGGACCTTCAATGTTTATGGGCTCTATGTTATTAGAGCACAAGGACTTTGGTGTGAAGGAGTTGTTGGGCTATGCAGCATACGCTGCTGGTATTTTTAAAGTTCATCAGTGACCACAGCTACTTTTCACAGGCAGCCTCAGCCAAATACATAAATACCCCAGATTAGAAGGTTGTCTACATCCCCTTTGCCATATCAAGGGTGTTGAGAGCATGTCTGGAGATCACGAAGAGCATATTCGAAAATAACAGTGCTTGTAAACATGTGAAAGAGTAAGAATGAGTGACTGTGAGTATTGAGTGTGCTTGAGTGAGAGAGCATGTGTTGGTTTGTGTCCATATAAATCATTTCACCACAGCTGCAACCTGTTCCCCGATCCATCCGAAGATAAGCCTTCTCAAATCTCCCTCCGACATCATCTGGCTCTTCACTGAGTTCTCAGGTTCGTTCTCGAGCACGTGTGCATGGATTTCTGCAACTGTAGATGGCATTGAATATAATGAAATGCAAATAAAAGTCATTCAATATGCATCCCATATAAATATCCACATTAAACATTACTGATGATAATCACGCATTACTTTACAAATTAGAATACATATTACATATTTGGAACACACGAAATGATGGGTAGACATGTAAAATATAATTTCTCTGATGCTATTTCATGTTTCATTACCTCTGCTTCACAGAAAGTTGGTATAATTTTGTATTTGTAAATAGGTGAGTTAGAATTTTAAAGAAAAATGAAATTGTTTTATCCATGTGTAAAGGCCATGGGTGGACAGGGTGCATTTAGCAGGGGGGATAGAGAGAGTTCAGGGAGTAAGAAGAGAAGAAAACAGCAGATGGAGTTTGGATCAGACTCCCTGAGACTTGGCAGTCAGATTTCATACTTTGCACATACAGAGTGATTCTCTTGTTCTGTAATACATACGGACACACGCACAAACACAATTCAATGAATGGAACTCACAAAAAGTAAAAATATTTTATTATTCTAATTAGTGGTGAATTCTCTGTTTTAAAACTCAAATACAAGAACAAGCAGTCCTTAAAAGATTCAACCGATTTCTGTTTGATAAACTTGTTTTACATGAAGTCACATATTGATATTTGCTGCCCACAACTTAATAAAATTAATATTTTAACATAGAAATAGCACAAATGAATATTTGCAAAGTGCTGATAACTGAACTCATGAACAGTTGAATACAACATAGGGATGTCTACAATCTTAGACAATTCCTGACAAGTTTTGTCAACATAGGTCTGGAATAGCCTTGTGGTTAGTGCTCCAACGAGTTCCAAGTTTCGAACTAAGTTCGAGTCCCGGCTCGTGGTCATGATTCCACCCACTTCGCTTCTTGCCCTCTCTTCTACTGCTACAATAAAGGTAAAATCTTAGCAAAAAATAATCTTAAAAATTGTTTTGTCAATGTACATCCTATTGAGACAATACATAGAGTAAATAATACCATTTTCTGAATTTCTATATTTTTCATAATTTCGTCAATCAATCTACTTCTGTTCTTGCATTTGTTATAAAAAAATGCTAGAAATAAATCTGAATTGAATTGGACATGTTGTAAATTATACATTTATTATAGTCACTATATTCAGCACCATGTCAAATGTAATGTTTCTGTCTGTCAGCAGCTATGGGCCAAGCTGGGCAACAGAATGTGGTTATTGGAATCTGGCCTTTTACACAGGCAATTGACAGTAATGCAATTAGGCTACATTAGCATTACAAATCCCAATAGACTTATACTTAATGAACTGGAGACATCTCTGTACCCATAGCCAGCACAATCCTCAGGTGAGAGGCCAAAAAAATTCGTTTCGTTTAGTTATTACTATTCTTGGATTGTTCTAGTGACTTGATCTTGTGTTAACTAACAACTTTACCCACCTTTTAATTATAAAAAAATATACATAATTGTGATATGATACATGTAATTTCATGATTGATTGGTTGTGTCTGCCGTCTCATTGTCTCATTAGATCTGCTTACTGAAGCATTCATCAAACAGCAGCATCATTTTCACAGAGGATGACAACTGGTCATGTACTCAAATTTTCTGGTCTTTACATGCTCATGTGCTCACATACTGTACATAAAATCAGAGATGTCTCAAATCAGCAAAGTTTGAGGACTTATCACCAAACGTTTTTAACACTGTGTGATCTTTTTGTCCATTCCAACAGTTGCTGGTTGTGTGATGGACATGAGATGTCTGAACAGCTGAGAGGAGAGCAGTCTTTAGCCTGGTCTGGAATAACAGTGTTAACAATCTATGTGAACAGTGACGCAACCTGGAAAGCAGTTAACGTCATTTCACCTTAAGACTTCAGACATAACCACAATGATGAAAATTTGCATTTAAAAATAACAAGTGATGATGTCTTGGGTTTTCATCAAGCTTCCCAATTAAATATTTAAAAATGTAATTTTTTTAAGTTTACATCAAACTCTGCAATCTTGTAGTGACTGGTTACATCTAAGTTTTTCAACTGGCATAATTGCAAATATTTTTTATGGCAACAGACTGTTCCTTGAATTAAAAAACTTTAAATCAGAAAATATGTTTAGATTCAGGAAAAAATTGTCTCAGGACAATTGTTACATATTAATCAACAATTTAGATTATTTATTCTATTCTGCTATACTTTCAAATTGCATTTGTTTATTCAGGACATACTGTACACTACAAAAGTTCAAAAGTTTATGGTCGCTTGACTGAAATGTTTCTGATCTAAAAAAACTTTTGATCTGAATGCATGTCTGAATGATTGAAATCAGTTATATGGGATAGTACAATTGTGTCAACAATTAGTACATTTTATATTTCATTGAAACAATAATTTAAAAACCAGGACCAAACCTTGAAGAAAAAAACAGAATAGATCTTGAGTATTGTACTAAAACAGAAAACATTTATTTAGTAATTATATTAATAATGTTATATTATTGCACTGTGCTGTGTTTTACCTTTTCTGTTTTCCCTGTTTGCCCCTGTAAAGCTGCTTTGGAACAATGCACATTGTGAAAAGCGCTATATAAATAAACTTGAATTGAATTGAATATTAAAAAGTTGTATTAAAAATGGCCATGTAAGACATTGTTTGATTTGGAGTCAACTTAATTCCCATAGTTGCATTGTGATATTTTGTAGAATGTGTAAAAAATAACAAGTTAGTCCCCCTAAACGGTGACCTGAACAGTAGTGTATGTGTATGCATGTCTAAAAATATTTACACATAGTATACATGCACATACCTGAAGGCTTCGGTTCCTCTTGATGTTAAATTCTTCATTTTAGACTGTAATGAACCTTACAGGCATAGTTAATAAACACATCAAACCTGATATAGAAAACAAAGAGCAGAATAGAAAGCAAGAATAATGAGGTTAGACTGTCATCAGCCATTCTTAAATGTCAACAAATCCTAAAATCACTATTAACCATAAGCTGTTCTTTAAAAACAAGCACAAACTTAATATGCAATGAGTGTCCGATGCAATAACATGACCAGATGGGTATAGTTTGTGAGAGAGACACAAAAAGACAGACAAGTGTTGTGTGGCTCAGGATAACCACAAACCCAAAACATCCACCGACTGACCTCATTAACTGAAAACAGACCCACATAGCCACACACTGGTCATCCCTGTCATTAACACACCCCTGGGCTACAGTCAAGAAAAAGACTGGCAGCTGTACTAAGGGAGATAAACCTCAGACTCATATTCCTAGAATTAGCTTTCGTGACCCTGGAGATCCTCTGGCATGGAGAGGTGACCTCCACCTGCCCAAACTCAGCCATGCACTGCAGGACATTCCCCAAATGACAATGATGCTGGAAATCAAATAAAGGCAACATGACAAATCAGGGCTAACAATCTTTTAGAAAAAGATCTGTTTCACAGATGGCCACGGTTCGCGTTTAGCCCTAATATGTCATGCAGCCCACAGAAAAATTAATTTCCTCTTCAAAAACGAGAAAAGCAGGAAGTTTTTAAAAGTGAAGAGGGCCTCACATTCACCATACTATGCCTCCCACCACAAATAAGAAATAAGGCTTAAGAACAAAGCCCTACGACACAATAAAAGGTTGAATTACAATAAAAAAGCCTCTGAGTATCACTCTGTGAATTGGAATTACAATACTTTGAATGATATACCAGACTGCACATCCAACCGCATGAAGTGTCATATATCAAAGTTATATTATAAAGTGCATTTCCATAGCACAGGCCTCGGATGGTTAGATGGACAAAGCCTAAAACTGGAAACTAAAACTAACCTAAATAAAGGCATGAAATGGTGAGTTCCAGTTCATGACACAAAAGAGGTTATGTTTTATATATAATAGATTAATTTAATGTTTTATGACACACCAAATTAAAAAATGTACTATGTAATGAGATTGTACAAGCACTGAAGAGTATCTTATATGTCTGAATGAGATGACAGAAAGCACAGACATTTGAAAGTGCTGTTACGTTCTGGACCAGCAGAGGGAGTTTTATGTCACTCTCTATAAAAAGTAGTTCTTAAATATGCTTATATTAGTGCACTGAAGTTTTTTAATGTTGTCTAAACATTCCTCAGGAGGAAATAAACAAATACAAATAATTGTTCTTTGTTTTACCTTTGGATGTTGTTAAAAATATTATCAGCAACATAAATGACAACGACAGGTTTAGGCTTCACTGCTTTTATTTTTGCCACCCAAAATGTGTACAATGGTTACTAAAAACAAATATATGCAAATATCTTTGCCATTAGTCACAATAGAAATTGAACCGTACTTAAATATGTATGTGGTTATCTCAGTGCTGTATGTCACTACTCTGTATTCGTGAAGTAAAGCTCACATGGTGCTGAGTGTTTGGTACACCTGTCGCAGGCTGAGATCAGTGAATGGTGCAGAAGAGTTTGGCAAGGTCAGTTCAGATCACGTAGGGGCCCCCGTGGTCTCTGTGGATCTCCGGCGTGAATCCACAGGGATTGCACGAAACCTGTCAATCACCGAAAGGAAAAACATCTCAGCTCGGTTTCTGGGGCCTCTCTGAATCTGCAGGATGGGTGAGCATCACATTGGCTGATGCATTTACATTCTGAGAGTGTAACAGGATAATGATCGTACAATGTTACACTGACATTGAGAAAACATTTTTACTCAGCTTCACATCTAATGGGATCAATTCATGGTAAGGCCTCCTAACTCTCCTGGTGACTTGCAGATGATCTGACATCTCCACTAATAGGTCACAGCTCCAAAGTTTTCATAACCTCAATAATTTACAATAATTAAAATACAAAAAATATTCTATTCAGAATTTTCTCTGTGCTTGTAAATAAACTAATAAAAAAGTTGTGTACTGTTGAGCATTATTCAAACAGCTGAGTCTATCTATCAGTCTATCTACTTCCTTCCATAGGCTAAGCCTTAGTTTGGAACGGTGCGGTATCATAATCAAAGGGCATCCTAAGAAGTCAAAGGCCGTCCCATGTGGGAAAAATACTCCTGACCTCCCTGTGAGCTGAGAAGAGGCTTTGAGAAGGTGAAATCGGGAGAAGGACACCAATACGATTGCATTTAGTTTTTCCCTCTAAAGGGGTAAGAGGATTAGACCGAAATCAAGCCCACCACCTCTTTATCCATCGCCCCTTGTTTTTTTTATTTCTCCACCCACCCGTGTGATAGCGTACAGTGCAGCTGTCCCATTTCCCTCTAATTTTTCTCTGTCAAATTTCAACCTATAATTAGCAGAAAGGACCGCTGTGACTTCTCACGAATGTGTGTGTGTGTCTGTCCTGTCCAGAACTAATAAACTAATCCCCCTCCTCCTGGACATCGCTGGGCTGACAGGTTCACAAGTGAACACTCAGCATGGTTCTGTTTCTCGACCCCGCTACATATCCCGATAAAGCCCTCCATAATGTACCTAAGCAGCCCCTATGGTACCCCGATCAGTCTCTGATCAGTCACAGGTCTATGTCATGCAAACACTGTTTGATTAATAGCTTTATGAACTGGAATTGGAAATCTGTGCCAAACTATTAAAGAAATTAGTTACTATTAATTCATTGTAGCTACAAGAGAAACTCTTATTTTATTTACTTATTAACATGAACTATTTACAGTGCTTTATAATGGTAGATGTTGTTATTTGAAACAAGTTTTTCCAGACAAAACTGCTATTGCTTTAATAGTGACTTCAATGTGACAGCCGAGGACAAGGTTACATTTAATGACACCATACCTAGTAATCTTGTCCTAGGCTGTCACATTTACGCATTTGGCAGTCACTTTTATTCAAAATTACATACAGTGCATTAAAGCTATAAATTCGACCAATGTGCGTGTTCCTCAGGAGCAAAAACCTGCAAACACACTCCTCTACAGGAACACTTCATGTTAAAAGTAAAATTCACACCAAAATGAAAATTCTGTCATCATTTACTCACCCAAACCTGTCTAAATTTCTTTGTTCTAATGAACACAAATGAATATATTTGGAAAAATGTTAGCAGTTTTCAGTTCTGGGACATCATTGACTGCCATGTGTTATAATGGTAGTCAAAGATGCCGCAGTTTGCTTTCCTACATTTTTCAAAATATCAAATTCTGTGCTCAAGAGATCATATGAGTATTTTTCTAATATGGTAGTGAATGATGGCCCAAAATTGAAAATTGCTTAATAGTTTAATAATAGTTCAATATTAACTAACAGAGAAGCTGTGGATTTAAGTAAATTAAAAGTGATAGTTCAGCCAAAAATGGCAATTCTGGCATCATTTACTCACACTCATGTCATTAAAAACCTGAATGACTTTCTTTCTTCGGCAAAAACACAAAAGAAGATATTTGGAGAATGTTGGTAACTGAACAACTTCCGTACCCATTCACCTTTTTTGTGTTTACACAAAACCAATGCAAGGGTACCGCCATTGTTTGGTTACCAACATTGTTCAAAATATATTTTTGTGTTCTGCAGATGAAAGAAAGTCATACAGGTTTGATACAAAGAGTAAATGATGACAGAATATTATTTTTGGCTGAACTATCACTTTAATTGTTTCAGCGAATATTGTTTTTATTTAAGACAATAAATATAAATAAAAACTCCCCTTAAGGTCACTTAGGTGATCGGAACATCTAAAATTCTACCACGACAATTTCAATTTTAAATACATTTGTATAAGTCAGCGTGTAAAATGTGACAAATGCAGCAAGCATTACATTTACAGTAATATTTCTCTTGAAATGTGATATTCATCCCTGTGTAAACCGTGACATTCATAACATTACAAAGTCATACTTATTTTCCTTCTTTCTCACACTTCATTTGGGAATTCTGTCTGTTCCACAGGCTTTATTTGCTTTAGCCGTGTCGCCTAAAGCTTTAAGTTTTGATTTCTATACAGTTGTCATTTGCAGGCAAAATGCTTTTATCTGCCATGAAGAGAATTTAAGTCTAGTTGCTTGACTAGTTTGTTTTCACTGAATGAACAGAATTAGTCTGCTAATAATAATAAAGGTAATTAATTTGTTTCTTTTGGCACAAGCCATGCTTTTCATGTTATTCAAAGTATTATGTTTTTTACTTTTTCATGGCTATACATTCTAAAAAAAAGTTGCTTCGAAAGGTTCTTTGATGCTATAGAAGAACATTTTGGTTCCATTAGGAACCCTTAACATCCAAAGAACCTTTCTGTTTCACAAAAGGTTCTTTGCGACAAAAAAGGGTTCTTCAGATTAGAAAAAAATAAGAAAAAGATAGTTCTTTAAAGAAACTTTGACTGAATGGCATTCTTTATGGCATCCCTGTGAAGAACCTTTTAAGCACCTTTACTTTTAAGAGTGTATTTATATAGTACGGTTGTAAACAGAGGTGTAAACTTTTACACTTTTCATGGAAACAATATAAATAATTGATTTCAAACTATACATAAAGGACATAAATAAGTATGTATAGGGATAACGATACATGAAGAGCGACTGTGGAAAAAATAGATCCCGATACTTGATTGACAACTTCATATGAAGAGATCTGTACCTTGGCAACCAAACTTTGGTTGCTAGGAAAACATGAGCAGATGGATGGAACGACTGATTTTCCAGTGACTGGCTAGGTTTAGGGGTGGAGGTACTGGTGGGGGCTTTTGGACTATCTTGATGCACCCTACAAGAGTAGAAGAGCACATTGAAATGACTTGGCAACAAGAAAATGTATTAGATTCAGGGGACAAATAATTAACTGACATCAGCTGGCTGGTAAGAGCAAAGGTTGCGCTACAAATATAGCTGTGTTTTTTCCAAATAAATCGTCTGTGGACGGGAAAGAGTGATAGGAATGACTGAATATGTCAAGTGTACCGATCCAACACTCTGATTAATGTGACAGAAGCACATGCTGAAATAGAACCTCAAACACAGATCGTTCCGGTCTTCAGAGAGAGCGAGACAGAGAGAGAGAGAGACGGTACAACTGTAATAAGTGAAAGTCAGATTGAAAGTTTTGTGATGGTTCCAAACACCTGCAGAAATACACTGTTAAAATCATTCAGGTGTGGAATTCATATTATATCTGTGTAAGAATTTCAGTGAGAGCCCTTGTGGCTACACATTAGCATATTTAGCTTAAGAAAATGAGGCAGAAGGATAATTGACGGGAAAAATAATTGCCGTCAAAGGCATTTAGCATATCTGCGGCCTAAAGCTGTCCTATGCTGTAAAATAGCACCTTTATGGAAAGACGTAAGCGTCTGGACAGGAACCGGATCGGGCATTGGGGGATATTTTGGCAGCTGCCGAGACACCGGTTAATGATGGAGCTGATAATATTTCTGTTTTTATTGACCTGTCAGTTCTTATCAGAGACTTTCTGTAAAAACATCCATCGCCTTTCAGCGCCACTCTTGAGAGGTCCAGGGGCTGTAAAGCTTGCCGCGGGGGCCAGGGTTCGATTAAATCATTCTGAACTGCCAGAAGAAGGTTGAAATTACTCAGGCTTTGAAAAAATGAATCTTGTGTCAATTTTTTTTCAAATGGGGTTTCGTCAGTTTTTGGGGATGTGCCAGTGACCTTAGTTTCTGAGATCTTTGAAGCATCTTCCAAAAACAGTCTAACTTTTATAATATTTCCATTTTAAACACCTTTTATACTTTTGCAAGCTAAATTATGCATTGCTACCTCAGGAAGGCTGCTTCTGTTAACAGATCCAACAGAGAAAACATCACACTGAAACAAACAACAAGTCAAACCCACTATACAAGCTGCAAATCCTGACAACTTTGCGCATGAACCTGAGTTCAGTTTTAGCCTCCAAAGTAAACCATCATTCCTTGGCCAGCTCTCATGCTTCATAAAGGCCCAGTGTAGTTATCACCTAACGTGTGAACCCAGTGCTCACACAACTTTTTATAAACAACACAACACTGCCAAGTGCAACACACACAATTCCAACGATTTACTATAAAAGATTTAATGTCGTACTGTATGTATCAAAAAGGAATAAATAGCTTTGATGCTCTGTCAAGATCCTCCTCCGAGAAATGTGAAAAATGATATTTATCCAAAAGTTAAATTCTCTTATTTTGGTATCTGAACAAACTGAACATTTAGTGACAGAAAAACATTACCAACAAACAACTACACAATTCAAGAAGCCTTTGTTCTTGGCTCCACTCACACAATAAATGATGACCCTGCCATCAGCTCCCAACCCTTTTGTCCAGAAGCCAGAGTTTCACAGTAAATCATTCAGGCAAGACATTGATGTCCGCGGTCTGGAATCTTCATGTGATGTGACGATATCTAGAACATGTACATATGGTGGTTGCCCTCCCGCATGCCAGGAGAAGCTTCTGTCTCTGCTTTTAGCCCATCTGCCCAACCAGACCTTTAATGTGAAAAGCTCTTGCCGCTGTAATTTGTAGGCTGTTGAAACTGTAAGGAGATTCAAAGATAGGAAAATAGATGGTGGAATGTACCCAGAATTTTGTCTATGGAACTGTATTGTGTTTGAAATGTCACAGTGCATCAGAAGTATGCGTCTGTGCTGCATTTATCACAGCAGGTGCTTGAAAATGAATTCTGTTCTGGCAAATGGTTTGTCATTAGCAACGAATCAAGTTCACGTTCAACTAAAACAAGACCACCAATTCAATGAGAGGCTTCATTGCTGTTTCGTTGGCTGCACATTTGAGCTGCAGATCTTGAAATATGGTGACTGTGAAGGATGTTGGTATACATAGAACTCTTTCTCACATTTGAGGGATAGATTGAAATGGGTTATATTCTGCTACTGGTTGCCTTAAGAAGGTAGGTCGATTTTACTACCACCACAAGGTTGAACAACACCAGTGAGAATAAATCCAACATCCAATCTCGAGCCTGCCATCTGTATCTGCAGAAATCAAAATTTGTATTTTTTAACCTTGTCACCAGCATACACATAGGTTGACCCTTGTGGATTTGCATGATGTAATTCAACTTCACAAATGCAGCATTGAGCCAAAAGCCTGCCAATGATTTGCTCTGCTGGCGAAGCGTTTTTAGTAAATATTGTGAAAGAGTTGCTGTAGAGACAAACAGAATTGGACACACACTTTGCATGAGAGTCCATGTGATGCACTGTTAATATAGTTTAGCTGTTATTGAACTCTGAAAATTCTTTTTAACCACAATAGAATGTTGAATCATTATTAGTTGCAACATCATTCAAAAGTGGCTAAAGAAATTTCCTCAAAGTATTATGCATGTTTCAAGATGTGAATTATTGTTGTGGATAAATACTGCATTTCGTTTCACCTCAATCAATTCATCCTTCCTCCAGACACACAGTCCTTGCAGCATCACAAAGGGATAGAGCTTATCCAAACATTTTGGGCCATTCGCCATAGCACATAGCAGGATAGTCCATCTCAGGACTGACAAACATTAATTTTAGATTCTGCGTGTCAGAAAACTGGAATACCCAAAGGAAAACCACACTGTTTCATAAGAAAATGCAAACTCCACACAAAGTTTGGACCCAGGACTCAAACCAGCATCCATTTTAATTTGCTATTCATGTATTTTTGTTCTTCAGCGGTCTTATGATTTTATTAAGTATGCTACAGTTCTCGTATATTCGAAAGTATACTTTATGTAGTAAGTAACATCAATATACTAGTAGTATAGTGTGTGTGTAAGTGCACTATTATATAGCTGCTGTCCTTCTTAAACCTTTTTGTGATAACACATTTTCCATAAATCATATTATTAGTCACCCTTTATGTTTGTCACTGGGTTTTGCAAATATTTTACCAATAAATGTATTTAAAAGTGCTTGTCAACTTTGACAACACAGTTTTTAATCATTAGAAAGTACAGTGTTTTTTCCAGTTCCTTAACAACAGCAAATTTGGACATCTGAGGTTTTGGAAGGACAGTGATGAAATGTAAGCATAGGTATGAACTACTTTATAGTTAATAAAAGTATACATTTACTGTAAGTATACTTTAAAGGAGCAATGTGGAGATTTTATAGATTGCAATTTGCAACCAATGGTTCACTCCACCCCTCCCCCGTCCCTTTAGAAGCACAACGGCGGCTCTTACAGGACAAAGATTTCGTCACATTTTCTTTATTTGCCGAAGGAGATAACGTATTTACATAATGCGCTCTGTTTGTCCGTTTAGGGATACTGCAGAAAGGGTACCCGCTGTGTGTGTTGATTGAAATAGCTCATTCTAAGGTGATAAAAAAAGGTCTTTACACACCTCTGAAGACACGGTTGTGCATATTATATTGCATTTCTGTCTGTAGATCCTCCAAAAAAATTCACACTGGACCTTTAAGTGTAATAGTAAAATTTGAATACAAACTACTTTACAACCATGTTTTTGCTTGTGCTGCAATTATACAACTACACTGAAATTTTAGGCGTATTGGGTTTACTACAATACTTGTAATACATTCATTAGTTTATGAAAGTACATTGTGAAGTGTATTCACAGTAAATGAGTTAAAATATTGATCAAATAAAAAAAGAGTTGTCATGTTTCTGCCTCATCATGACATGTTTCTCTTGATCTAGTGGCAGGAACATGACAGAGCCTCGTGTTTTGTGTGAAGAGAGGCAATTTGGCACTTATGGCCTTCCATACTCTCCGGTCTCGTCTTTGTCCCCGCCTGCTCATTTCCTCATTATTGATTGTTAATTATTTCATACCCCACAGCTGTTCCCTCTTGATTTGAACCTTTATTTAATGCCCCTGTGTCTTTTGCCTTGTGCTGGATCATTTTGCTGTTTGATGTTACCCTTGCCACCCACCTTGTCGTGTATTACCAAGTAAGTCTAGTTTAGTTAGTTGTAGTCATGTCTAGTGTTGTATTTATTCCGGTTTAATCTAGTGTAGTCAGTCGATGCTCCTGTGTTCCCTTCCTGTTCCTGCTGTTCTTTTTTTTACCCTATCGTGGGTTTTTATTTCGTGTTTTGTCATTGTTTATTAAGTCTTGTTTAATTACCTGCTGTCTGCGTCTGGGTCCTCTGTCCTTGTGTTTCACTCTGATCGTGACAAGAGTAAACGACTATAAGCCATATATACTTCAACCACTTTGACCGAAATATAGTTAAAAAATATATATAAAGTATAATTGAGTATATATCAAATATACTTAGACTTGTCAGTAGATTTCTATTAGGTACTGTGTATATATAGGAAAAAGTAGACCGAAAGTAATCTTTCTCCTTTTTAGTGGAAAAGAGGTATACTGATAACACACTTGTAAGGCAAATAAAACATAAAATATGTTTTGCAAATACATATGTATTGATAAAATTGAAACAGATTTTTGTGGTGCAGTGTTTTGCAAAAATCAATTTTTACATATAACCAGGAAACCCTGGGTTCACCCTCACTGGCTCCTCGCCCTCCAGGACTGATGCCTCTGACCTTATCTCAGCACGCTCCACTGCCCGATACCAATGTCCATAATCACTCGTCACCAGCACTGAAGCCCAGTAATTATCGGCCCTAAACTCATCTTCACTCAGAGTTCAGAGAGAGACTGTCCTCACACAGCCTTAAATCCTTAAGCATATGTCATAGTGAACATCTTACTAGGTACAGTGTCTGCATATCAAATGGCAGCCATAACTGTCTGTCCTAAGGACAGCAGAAAGGTCATATTAAAATGGGTGAGGACACCAATTGCATTTCTCAACCTAAAGCTATCTAGGCCTCTGTTCTTGTAAAAAAAACACTTGCTTTGTTGATCTAAAAGGTAGTTGATGGAGAAGGCGTGTTTGCCAACAGGCGTCAGGTATTCATATCTAGGCATCTTCATTAGATATTTTGGTATTTATATCAGCAAAATGTATTAATTAAACAGTGTCATCAGACCGACGGTGTCTGAAATAAATGTAACAACCTGGTGACACACGAGTGGTGTAAACTATCAGAAATGTGGCACCAGGACAGAGGGAAAAGCTATCCACCTGTATTAGATTACATTAGCCTGCGGCGGTCACGATGTGCTTTGGTCATAATCTGCAGTCTTCTTACTCAGCAGAGCTCATCTCTTCTCCAGTAGAGGGAACGAGAAGCCAAAGCAGTTTTAGTTATGCTGTCTGCTTCGGGGAACATCGAAGCTATGCATACCTGTAACGTTATCGCTACAGTCTATCCATTGCTAATGCGATTTAAAAAAGTTACGGGCCCACGCGGTGACACAAGGATCGGGAAATAAGTAAAAGTTCAATGCGGTTTACGTTTGGCCACTGTGTATCGCACAGCAGATGAGAATATAGCAGTTTGTCAAGCTGAATGTAATGAGTCACACCTGCTTCTCCGTACAAAGCTTAACACAGCCTGTATGTGGGCACAGCTAGGGTCACAAACACATTCTGTTTTGACACAAGAACACAGATGGCCGTTTCAGTCAAACCCGGCGACGATAATCCTTATATCCCATGCCAGTTTGTTCAAACATCACTTTGAAGACCTCGCATTGTAACAGGACAATTACCACACTATACCTTTGACTTACACATTGTATTCATTGCGAGAATTTTCAGCGGAGAATTTTCAGCCGTCTCAGATTGCATCTAGTTTTAGCGGATGTAATATTAGCAAATAGGTTGGATTGTATATGCACGCCGAAAACAATGGAAATATAATGAATCAATGCGTGAGTGTATGAGATTAAACCAGCTATAGAAGAAAGGTCCATCTCATTATAATGGCCTTGTGTTTCTCAACCATCCCTGGTGCTGAAACTGAGGGTGTTAAAATGAGGCCGTGATTTATTATGTACTAATTGTTGGTGTGAATGTCTCCTCTGTAGTCTGGAGTGGGTTACTGACAGTGTCCAATGAGTGCGAACTCTTAGCGGCTGGCAGATTCATGGGACGAACCCCTGCCGAGGAAAGAATATTTTTGAAAAGTTGCAAAGTTGTTGCCACCACTCGAAAATCGCCCACACGTCCTCAGGGGGTATTGTTTATTTTTTTCACATCCAACAGGCTAATGATTGATGAGAGGGGGCTGTCTGAGAAAGGAACAGAGCCTGAAGGAGCGAGTGAGAGAGAGAAAGAAACGGGCCTAAAATAAGTCAGTCATGGGTTTGGACTGCTCACAGGTCAGTGGTGAAGGTGTGTTCACAAGCCATCACATAGGCCACATGACATGGATAGCAGGCCATCGCTGGAGGACCAAAAATAAGAGGCCGGCAGCACTATTTATGGAGCAGAAATTCAGCCGTGGACACGCACTGTCAGCTCATGATGGATCAGCGAGAGGAAGCTTGGGATGGGTGGGCAGCGGGGCTATATTATTGCAGCACGGGGGTTTAAGGGACAATGTTTCATCAGTCTGCGCTGGGCCTGTTCATAGGGCTAATGGAAATTTTTGCTCATTGATCATGTTTGATGTGGGCTCATGTCAGATAAGCACCTTGTAAGCAATTAGCGATATCTTTGTCAAAAATATATTACAGTTCAAACATTAAGGATCACTAATTCATTATTTGTATTATTTGTCACATAAATAATAGTAAGTTAACCCTAACTGCTAACTCATGAAAAGTTGCTGCGAACACAAATGTAAGTATAGGAATTATGCCGTGAGTTTAATATTGCAAAATTAACCCAATGTTATATTTTGACCTGGCAAATCTAAGCTTACTTTGTGTCATTGTTTTGATCTCTATGGAAACACTAATGGAGACATTGAGAGATTCACAAATGTCTATGTGAAGGGATTGTTTACTTACCCTCTTGTCATTTCAAAGCTGTATAACTTTCTTTCTTCTGCATTACACAAAAGAAGATATTTTGTAGAATGTTGCTAGCCGCACACTGGCGGTATCCATTCATTTCTGTTGTATAGACACAAAACCAATGTAAGTCAATGGGTATTGCTGTTCTTTGGACATATTTTTTGAAGACTCTTCAAAATATCATCTTTTGTGTTCTGCAGGTTTAAAATGACAAGAGGGAAAGTTAGTGATGACACAAATTTCATTTCTCATCACTTAAAGCAAAATTTTCTATTTGCTCTCTTAATGATCTCACTGATGTCTAGAAAACATTACTGAGGTATTAAAGATATTAATCCCTTCTGGGATTTTTCTTACTTGTGGATGTCTGTCATCTGCCTATACTGTATCTATTTTGTAAGATTTGATCTTATTCAGGTCTTTTCAACTGTCTTCCGTACAGTTGTTTATGGCTGCAATGTTAAAAAACACCTCCGTGTATAATTATTGGAAAAATACATCAAATATAGACTAAACAAATTAAAATCAGGCACTGTTTTAACATAGGCTTTAAAGCAAGGCCTGATGGCCCTCATGCTATCAATAACACCAGCGGGGGGAGCTCCTCTTGCAATCTTGTATTTAATACTACAAAATAAGCCATTATAAAGTCTGCTGAGTCTATCCCAGCTCTCCCCATCACAGCTGCAGCACAGGGTCGAGTGCATCCTCAAAGACCGAGCCAGGTTTGGAATAGCAGTGGTGACCCCCGTAGTGAAAGTCTGCAGATCCCGTTACGATCCCCCTTCAGCCGTCCGGCCATATGATTTATTTATCTGCTCAAAATTTACAGCTTGTGAAATAGCCTCAGTTAACAGCACAGACCAGAACAGAGAACAGAGCAGTGTTGGGGGGGCACATTGAACAATGGAGGGGGATGTACAACATCGAACTGTGTCCGTACTGTGTTTTTGCAGTTGCCGTGTGTAGTTTCGTCGTGTCTGATAGAGCTCACCGAAGGAGGAGAGTATAAATCCAGTCGGTAAGGAGGAGGAGACATGTCACATAACTGGATGTCATTTTTTAAGACGTGAGGAAACATTGCAAGGCTTGATTTCTTCTTTGAAATACAGCAATACTGTGAATGCCTGTGCAAACATTTACAGATAAGAGTACACTCAGATCTATTTTCTCACAGTTTAAGTCACTGACCCCTTCGCTGAGTATGTCATTGATACAGTCTCAATACAAGCAGTTAAAGGTAATTAAGTCAGACAGCCTCCCAATTTATTTCTACAAGTTGTGGTATATAATTTAGTTCCTCTATTAAAAGAAAATCTCAGGCCAAGCTTAGAGTTTTGTCTGTGTGTGGTTTGTAAAAAGTCACCCTGTGCCACAGCTGTCTCCTCTCTACTTTCAAATCACTAATATTTCCTAGTAAATCCAGGTATTTTATTTCATTATTAATTAATAGTAAGAAGCAGGATTTGTGCATAAATTTGCCCTAATGAGTGCAATTTAATTTATTGGTTGGGTCAGAGAGTGCAAAGCAGCCACTGTGTTGTGTGACAAATTATTCCTCTTTGACGTTGCTCTTATGTGAACTAGACTGAGGTGCGTGTTTGTGTTGGTGGTTTGGGTCTGGGCACTGTGGGGGCCAAAGGTCATAAAGACTTTTGCCTCATAAATGTCTGCTCTGTCCTTTCAGGTCATAATCTCAGTGTTGCAGTGGGAAGGTCTGAATCTATGCATATATTTCAATATAGTTGCTTCCACATTCAAATATTTGTCTTTCTGTGCTGTTTGGCAGAAGATTGATGCAGGTTGAATAGTTGTCGGGGGATTTGGGTATATTGGGTTTGAATCAGACTGTGCCCTGTTACCGTATACGATCTGTTGGCATGAAAACAAGAAGTGGTTCAAGTTGATGTAAAACAGAGACTTGGCTTTTGTGAAGAAAATGTGCTTCATATGTAGAGTATGGCTAAAAAATACATAAATTTACCAGATTTTATTGAAAAGTAGTGTACAAACAGCATGTAAATGTATGATTTACATTTATTAACAGTAGACCTACCAAGCCAGACATTTTGACCGTATCTAAAATTGGTTGAAGTAAAACAAAGGTTTTTCTTAAATATTTGTATATTTTCTTCTAACATATTTAATTAAACTTCACCCCTATGTAATCTAAATTATTTTTGTGGATATTTATTTTAGTATACAAGGACTTAAATATTACTCAGAGTGTTTAAAGACCCAACTGACAACCCATATTTATTCCCCAATTCAGTACACTACATTCTTTACCCCAAAATTAATTTCTTTCATCTCCTATTCATGCACATGGCATTCAAAACCTGTGTGACTTTATTCTTTTTGCAGAAAACAAAAGTAGATATTTTGAAGAATGTTTGTAACCAAACAGCACTGGCCCCCACTGACCTACATTGTATGTTCACAAAAATACTGAGACATTTCTTAAAATGTCTTCTTTTGTGCCCCACTGAATAAAGATGCATGTAACATGCATTTCACATTTTGTTATAAGAAATCAGTCCTTAGAAAGTGATGTTGTAGTCTTTTCTCCAGTCAAAACAGAGCAGTGGTGGCAAAAAGAAGTGCTCTTTCTGAGGAAAGTAAGAAGTAAACAAACAACTAGCCACGCCAAATGTCATCAACCCAAAGTGAGGAAGGCTTGCGGGGTTGAGGGGTTAGGCTAAAAGGAAACCAAGAGTGGAAATGTCATAAATCAGCTGGATTTTAGAATCTGATGACAAACCTAATTCCTGTCTGAAAAGAGCCGAGCCATCCCCTCCTGACTGTCATCGAACCCGGCCTATAAACATCGCAGCTGTCAGCCAAACACGCAAGGCCCGCGAAGGACATGCCATTGTACCTCTCGCATGCTCACCGCCTGGGCCAATTCTGGAATGGAGGTGGCGTTGAATTCCATTTTAAATTTTGTCACACTCAAACCCCTCGCTCAAACCCCACGAAAACCCCAAACCACCCTCCCCCACCTCATTTTCTTGTGTCTGACCATCTGTTGAAGGGAATTACTTCTTTAAAATCACTTCATCCTACTATTGCTTCTAAAACAGGTTGTGAAAACTTTATATGGAAACATTGTTGATGGTTAGATGCTGGGAGAAGGAAAGGGGGATAGAGCCTGGGGACAGGAGGGGGGCTGCAAGCCGTGCTAAATGTTACCACTGCGAAAGGTGAGTAGAGGAGCTTAAGAGGCCATTTTCCACTCAACAAATGTCCCAGCCATTGCCAAACGCGCACAGAAACACATGGTAATGAGATAGGCCATCATATTGTTGCAAGCGCTTTCTGTCTGAAAATGATGATACATAAAATTTCACCAAGAGTTTATACAAGCACAATGCCGTCATGCCTATGCACTCAACACCAGACCAATTTACCATTAACTTGGGCAAGAACATGGTCAGATGTGTGTATATCTTCACCCTTTCCTAATATTCACTGATAGCAACAGCCTAAAAAAAAACCTGTGTACCCCTGTGCTAAGTAGTATAATCGTACATGCAGCCGAGTTATGGCAAAACAACACCCTTAAAGGGCTAGTTCACCCGCTCGGTCATCATTTACTCACCCTCTTGTCATTTCAAACCTGTTTGACTTTCTTTCTTTTGCAGAGCACACAAGAAGATATTTTGAAGAATGTCGGTAACAGAATAACAGCGGTACCCATTGACTTGAATTGGTTTTGTGTCAATGCAAAAGATGTGAATGGGCCACCATTGTTTACGCATACTCTTAAGAATTAAGCGATTAGTCGATCGTGATGCATTATTATTGCAATCGATATTGACACGACAGCTTATTTCTTAGATGTGACAACTTTGTTTTGTTTCCAGGCAGACCGCTAAAGAATGTAAAGAATCCTGTAAAATTCAACCAATCAGATGACTTTAAACATGCTGAAGAGTTTCCAGATGGTGCCTTATGCATCAGACGTTCAGCCAACAGTCCGTCTGAGTCCGAGACTAGGTTATTGTAAAGAAATTATTTTTTTAATAAATCAATAACTATCAAATAAAACAAGAATCATGTTGTTTCTGCGTACAGGCCTCAGACTTCACAGAGAGACACTGTTTCCCCTCGCACGGAGGAAGTCTACAGACCCGACTAATTGCAGCTTCCTTCAACTTAAAGTGGGACATAAATGCTATGAAGAATTATGGCTTGGAATAAATGTGTAACAAACTCCAAAACGGGGGGCTTCCACCTCAGCGGTTCTTTGGCCTCTGCATTAGGCGCGACACGTCATAAATAAGCAGGAGAATGTCACAGGAACTGCTTCCTGCCTAATTAAATAAACGTGTGGTTTGTGATGCTGTGAATACCTGGTGTTGTGTGTGTACCATATGTAAGACAAATGCACACACACTCTGGCCACGAAACACACGCAAAGGTCACACACAAGTAAAAAAGCTCTCTGCGTCTTTCTCTCTATTTCTCAAATTCCCTGACAACATACAAGCATAAAACAGTTCCTGATGTCTTAATAAGGACTATAGGCAATAAGTTGGCCCATATTTCTTCATAATGCAGGCTTGACAATTTAAAAGGGGATTTACAACATCAGCAAATAACTACTTTATACACTCTTGGCTGAATAAAAGCCAACATAGCTGGTCATGTTGTAAATTGCATGGCAATGCTGGTTCAATAACCAATTAAGCATGGGAATTCATGGACTAAACTATTATTTTTTAGCAGTGCTTAAAAAAGTAGCAGGAAATAAATGCAGTGGAATCAAGATTAAACACCCCACATTACGATTCATGTTGAACATTTACTTTGTTTACACTTTTGCACTCTGTATTCAGTATAGTAGGCCTACTACACCGCTGGGACAGCAAATTTTCTCATTTTCTCAAGTCCACAGTCAAAAACAATCTAATCAAACTGTCAAAGTCAGTTGGAAGATTCAGGGGACTCTATGCCTCAATTCCACCTCAATATGGCCCCAAAACATTGAGCTCTAAACCCCAGGCTCTGAATATGTCTGTCAACGCCTATATCCTCGAGGCAAAGCACTGCTATAATTGTATCCATCATCACCTGCAGTGTTCGAGATACCGAAAGAACAAAGCCAGTTTTGCGGAGGCTGATCAGAAAGGACGGTGCGACAAATGGCTGCCATTGTTCTCGTTCTCAACCACACCGTGACTCCGTTGTCATTTTTTGGAGGGCGATCACTTTAATAGCCTTGTAATTGGTTTTAAATGGATTAGGCCAAAGGCACATGGGTGAAAATCTGCACAGCAAGAAGCTAGCAACACACAGACTGAGCTATACAGACAGGGTTGAGTCTCTGCATGAGAACTTCATTTTTGGGAAAGTTTGACAAATATTTTACATTTGACAATACACAAACGAGCAGCCAGAAAAAAGTACCACAGAAACCATATAGTTCATACGACATATTGAGTTTTAAAGGGCCATTTACATGACACCTTTTTCCATAGTTTTCAGGACACAATGAATAACTTTTTATACATTTCTGTTGTTCATTTATTCAATAACAGTGTTTCTGGTCCTGAAAGCACAAACGTTTGAAAACAGGTTTCAAAGTGCAAGTGTTTGTTTTTGGAATAGATTATCTTGATAGGAGTAGGTGTTATAAACCCACTATTTCAGAACAGTTGAATTGCCCAATAGGACATTTCCCACGCATCATGCATGACGGGGGGAGCAGTCAAGAATATGAATAGAGGAAAGGAGGTCTGAGGTTTCAATTGGTTCATCGGGTAGGCATCCTCTGTGTTTGGGGGATCTATGATTATAGAAATACATAGCATATTTATACTTACCATTCCGTGCTATTATCAGGGAGACATCTCATGAGTTGTGTGTCCGTTCCACTTTCATCACATCCGATATCCTTGGGGATAGATGCCTTTTGGTGAAGTGCTGCTAATAATGCCCTTTGTATGGTTCCCATCAATGCGACACATCATCAGTTGTGCACCTCAGCTTCATTGGGTGTTTCGGCCCATTATCACAATGCAACGCTCAGCAAATGGAGGGTCACCGCAGGTTGATCAGACCTGGGTGTTTGTCGCATTGTTATATGGTCATCTGGCAGTCTATACTGTGTCCATCTGCCTCACACCACAGCAAGTGGCTTAATCTTTCCGCACCACTGGCCTGTTCTTGATTATCCCCCACTGGAACTGTCCTCTGAACCCCACTTCCGTGTCAATTAGCTCATCCAGATTAATGGCTGCAGCCTCAACAACACTTGCTTTGCTGGTAGCTCGGTGGCATCACACCTCAATGCAATCATACGTGCCAACCCATTGGCTAAGGCTGTTCTAGGCCAACTGGCACAGATAATGTATGCTCAGTGCCCCCGGTTCCATATGGCATAACATTACAGCACATTACCAAACTCAACGCAACCATATGCGCCAACCTCGTTGGCTAAGGCTGTTCAAGCCCCACTGGCACTGATTATGCATGCTTAGTGCCCCCTCTCACGTATGCCATAAAGTTACAACACATTAGCAAAACCTCAACGCAACTATACATGCCACCCCGTTGACTATCGCTGTTCTTGCCCCACTAGCATCGTTAATGCATGCTCAGTGCCCCTGGTTCGGTATGGCGTACCATTACAACATACAACACAATTTTATTACGTGGGCTGGCAGCCCGTATCGTGTCCTTTTGTTTCAACCACAGCCAGTGGCTGCTTCTCTCAGCAACAGTGGAGAGTTATTTGACCACCGGAGATTCTTTCTTTCAAATGCGCTCTTCCCAAGGTACAGACAACTCAACTATGATGACTGTCCAACTGGAGCTGGACCATAGAGCCATGTCTGGCCTCAGATTGGTCGCTGGGATTTCCAAGTGCAAAGTAAATCTGTGGTTTAAATCAACTTGCATTTCCCAATCGCTGGCTATACTCAGCAGACCTGAATCTGGGAATAAGGGCTTCGCCCGCTGTTTCTGCCCCTTCCGAATAAAGGTTTGCCTTTTTAGCGAGATAGCCTGGGTGTTTTGGGGAATGGCATATGCTGCCACTGTCTTGGTCTCTACTGCTGCAGCCATGCACTTGAGTACTTGATTGTGGAGCCATGTGTATCAAGCTTCCCTGTGTCAAGCTCTTCTTACGACCCACAAGAATATGGTGCTGGAGCTGCATGCAGGTGGCAGGCTGGATCCTGTCCACACCAAACATACAGATTTGTTGGTGAGGGCAATTAATCATATATATCTCTTATGATAAAACTTAGCCTGTTTGTTTCCATACACCACAGCCTACTCCAAGTGATTTTGCGCCTTCCCACCTCATCCAGCGGCCTTGGTGGGCTTGAGAGACCACTCTGGCGCATCTACTTGCTTCCTCTTGACCACGTACCTCCACCACCACCAGGTGATGCTGTTCCTTTGGTGGTGCTTTTTGCCATGTCGGTGTTGTTGATCCCAAATCAAGTCACCCTCTGCCATATTGAACTTGTCCCATGATTTCCCTCTTGTCAGAGGGCTGCCTTCACATCTGCTACCGCTGTTGATGAGTTTTATTTCCTCCCTGTCGCTACTGTTGGAGCAGCATCTCTTAAACAGTGCGAGCCCGGCGACTGTTAATATTGCATTCGTTTCCTCAGGTTCTTCCTTTCTTCTCACAAGTCTGTCAATCTCTTTTTGTCTCCTGGACTTAGGTACCCCATAGGTGTAGAGGATCTCCCCTATCTTCTCCAGTTTTCATATGATATCTCCTTTTTGACCTGCCAGAAGCCAGACGAGATCCGAGTCAATGGTTTCCCATTCCCACTATTTAGGCCAATGTATCTGAGGTCTTCTTCCATCCATTTTCCTTTCTACAGCTTTCTGAGGCTGGGTAGTCTCCGGGTTACTGAGTGCTGGTAAGTTGGTACCTAGTTGGGCTTCATCTGGGGTTCTAATACCCTGTGGGCTGTGTTGCTTGTCACGCCAATGGGCTTCACTGGATAGATTTGCCCTACCTCTTTTGATGTATCTTGTGAAGAAACAATTATCATCAACTGTGAATTTGTGAAAACGGTAACATTCAGGGGCTCTCACTAAATCCTTGGTGTTTTGAGTCAGATCTGTGGACATGGCTTGTTGGTTTTGACTAAATCCTTGGTATTTCGAGTTGTACTAAACCCTTACCCTCACCATAACCCTTACCATGCAGACAACCTGCCTATGCTCCTTGAACTCACCAAGAAACACGCCCACGTGATGCTGTCTGACTCGAAACACTAAATATTTATTTGTAGCCAATATATCATGCACATTTATATTTGTCACGCCCTGTTGCTGGTGCCTCATTTTGCCAATTGAGGGCATTATGCTACTCTGTGTACTGCCTGTGTTTTTTTAGGGACTTCAGTTCCCATCATGCTTTGTCTCGCTATTGTGTATTGGTCTCACCTGTGTCTCATTAACTGTTTGTCCTACCCTTCATCTGTGTATATTTGGCCCTTGTGTTCAGTTGTTTGGGTTGAATCATTGTTGTATGTGCTCCCTTGTGTTTCTCGGACCATTGATCTACCCTTATGTATCTTTTTGATTCAATATTTTACTGCACGTGGATCCTCTTCTTGTTTTCCCTACTGAACCGTGACAATTTTACATGTTTCTTAAATGTTGTATATTAAATGTTTACAAAGTGACTTGCATCCATAATACCGTTGAATTTAGCATCGCTTGTAACGATGACGCAGGAGAAGTTGGCAAAATGCATAAATAGCTTGTACACTTTTATGATTTTGAACTGTTAGTTTTGTTTCCAAAGCTTCAGTGAATAGCGGCACTTTGTCTATGAATGTTCTGCAAATGCTTTTAAGAACGCTGAAGGCGAACATAAATGAGATAGCCTATAGGCTACAGCTCTCTGCTTGGAGCGCACCAATAACACTCGTCAGAAAAGTGAGTGAAACATACACACAAGCACACTTTTTGCCAAAGAACACGTCATTAATAGCGGTTCACTTCGGCGATTTGGTATGATTGTATTCATATGCGCAAAAAGGATAGCTTACTGAAGTTTACATGAACCGCACCCCAGACCTCCCTTTTTAAGTGGAGTCAGGTACAATTAGCGGATGCACACCAAAAGTTCTAATGTAAAACCACCCTAATAATATGTTTTATCAACATAGCGTCTTTCCCAAGCTCAATGACGCTTTACAGTAACAGCAAACAGCAGTACAGAGAGTGTAAAAAAACAGACAACAAAACAGTGGTGTAGGACAACAGGAGGCAGCAGAGACATGGTGACAATGAAATACTCTGAAGGGAATCTCGGAAGGGAATTCCATAATTTGGGAGCAATGATTGTAAAAGATCTGCCCCCCATGTAAGAAAGATGATACAGAGGGACAGTAAGAAGTCTATAGTCAGAAGACTGAAGTGAATGAGATGGTAAGTTTTGCTGTTTGTGCACGAAACGTTTCAGAAACGCACTTTCCGGATTCAGCACTTTGTTGTTGTGTAAACATACCCTTGGACATCCTTTTAGCACATAAATAACATAACGCTCATAGGTGGTATGTGGTGGGCAACGCACCGATTTATATATTAATCAGAGCAATTAGTAATTGCAAGTTTTATGGCATTATATTCAGCTTTGGGTAGTTACAAAGTAATTAGTTACTGTAATTTAATTACTTTTCCCTTGAAAAAGTAAAGGAAGGGATTACACTTTTTTTCTGTAATTTAGTTACAGTTAATTCTGAAGTAGTTAAAATAAATACTGTGTATAATAAATACAGTATGTGTGTGCAATAGTGGAATTTACATCAAAATTCAAAGTCTAACTTTAAAATTCGTGCTTTAATGTATAATTCTCATATTTGCAATTCTCTGGTAATTCAAATAAACAATAATAAACTACATAGAGTAGTATTATACTAGAGTAGAATACTACTAGTTTATTGTTGTTTCTTCGAATGACTTAAAAGAGCCATTTCATGTATTAATCACTTAAATAATACAGGTTGATCTAAGATAAAGAAAGCAAATTGTAATAAGTATTTAAATACTTTTTAGAGAGAATAATTTGTACATTCATCTAATTACACTTTTGAATATGTAATTCGTAACTAATTAGTTACTTTTTCTGAGTAACTTGCGCAACACTGATGATATTTGAATCCTTCCTTTAAATAATGATGTTTACAACTAAGAGTTATATGATTTGCATACACACCCTAAAATCAAACAGATTTTTACATAGAAATGTAGCTACACACAATACAGTACGTAAATAACAATATCCATCCATCTATTCTCTGAACTTACTTATCCTCCTTAGGGTCTCTGGAGGGCTGAAGCCTCGATGGTAATATCTATTCTGTGATTTCAGTCTAGCCAAATTAAATTGTTTACACTTCACAATAACATTGTATTTGTTGTTATTAGTAAATGCATTAACTTACATGAACTACTAAGGTAGTTTTCAGCCTTAATGCTATAGTCAATGTATACAACTTTTTATGTTAGTTCATAGTTCAATGTTAACAGTTACAGTGTTTTATTTTGAAATAAACATGATCTAAGATTGATAAATGCTGTAAAGCTATTGTTCATTCTGAGTTCATGTTAGCCAATGCATAATGTTACCTAATAAACCGTCTTGTAAAGTGTAACCGAATTCATGCAACCATTTCTCAAATGCTATTAATTGTAGCCTATCATTAGCGTTGCATATGCATATGCATTCTGTTAAAAATAGACACTTCACAAACTAAAAATTAAAAAATAAATAGAAGTTTAGCTCAAGCAAGAAATGCCTTCAATTAAAAGCCTGTGTCTTTCCTTACTGCAGTAAATTTAACTTGGCATTCCATTGTAAGCAGCAGGTGTTGGGGATTTACTCGGGAGGAGGGAGGCTCCGCTCACAGAGATGCAGGATGGAACAAAAGGTCCAGGCTGCAGTTGCTGTGGGACACATGAACTTAAACTTCATGCCATTCCTAAATTAAGACCTGTTTCCTCTCATGGCTCTCAGTCTTGTCTTTGTTTTATGAGTTTTGCCAGGAAAACTGTTAAGTAAATGTGCAAAGTAATGTTCATTATAATAGTCCTTATTTTTATTAAATCTAAACAATAACCTACATTATCTCTGTTTATCTAACAGCTGTGATTTTACACTATTATCATGACTTCTCCCCCACCCGCACCCTTTCAGCACCTGCTTTCCGTATCGAGGGAACAAGTGTTTAACACATGGATGCTAATCTTGCTATAACCTTTATTGTTTCCTTGAAAAGCCTAGCAGACCGTGAAACAAAAACTGCTCGCTAATTCCAGTCATCCTCCTGCCGTGAATGAGATGTTAAAGGGTTAAACTCATGCTATCCTCGGTTACAGAGACACGTGAGCGGTCCGGCACAGGAACACACGCATTTGCCACACTCTACCAACTGGACACATTTCATGGACTTATGAGAGCTTTAGTATTCAGGAAGCCAGTTGCCCTTAGAGGTCATTATGCACCCAAAAAACAGGTCTAAAGGGCCGTTTGAATTGGGGTAAATAGAAGCAATTCACGGTTAGATCATGTTGCAATGCATTCTGGGTAACCTTGCGGCCCTGGTGTGACAAATATTGCCTGAGAGCTTTCAACAGGCCTGCTACTATGGATTAGGAGCTGTGTTGATAGCATTTTGTGAGCATGTAAGAACGGCATTTTTTACGCAAGTAATCACTATGAGGGGTGATTACCGTGGGGCTTTTTGGAAAGGCCAGCATGAAATTTCCATGAAAGCAGTGGTCACACTGGCCCAGGTGAGGGGTGGGGAGGAATGCAGCGGCTTTTCTTTAAACCTACATTCAGACACGCACCCAACACATATCTAGATGCCTCTACGCACAGATTGATGAGCGGGAAACATGGATGCTATGGCACAGGGTTAGACCCAACTCCACAAACACAATCTTAAGCCAGCAGTCATAGTAACATTTTATGTGACAAGCATTATAAAGGTGATTTATTGTCCGCATGTGTGTTGGCAGAATATTTCCCAGAATATTAAACTGTCGGAGGGAGGGGGATTAGTTTAGTGTTTGTGTTTTAAAGCAGTCTGAGCGATGGCTTTTCGCGCTGTCCGTTAAACAAATGTCCTGTGAAAATAATGAGCGTGGCGAATCAAACTGCAGAATGTGGGTGCAAAGGCCTGGTCAAGGACTGAGGAGGTACATTAGTTTATAGAGTTTGGGAAAGCGTGCCTAAAGCTGATCGGTGTTTTTATGAGCCTATATTATTTACAGCATGGAGATTTACTCTATCGTCACGGTATACAACGGTATACAATTCTACAGTTCGATACTTACACCAAAAATAATTTGACCACACGGTTTTAATCTCTAAAGCAAGTCAAGTCAATCACTATTTCAGGTAACATGATTTCAACAAAATGTACTAGTGAAACAATCATCACAGACAAGCAACTTATAGAATTATTTTTACATTTACTGAAGGGCCTTTATTTTATTTCCCACAGTTTACTTATGTCTATTTGAACAACGTGTCCGAATGTGTTTCTCTACAGGTCTGACCTTCAAATTGTCATGTTTTTATAACAGTTTAGAGAATCATTCTGTGATACATCGCATGTATTTACTCTTTAGTTGTATACTTGCAAAAGCCATAGATAACACATCTAATTGCTGATAGGTGTTCCTGTAGCTCAAATGCTAAAGTGCTGCATTCACAGTGCAGACTGTACACTCACAACAAGCAAGTTATTTATTAACAAGTTGAGTTAAATCTAAAAAAAATGTTGTCCTAGATATAACACAAAGATGTATCTAGTTAAGGGCAACATCATTTCTGTGTTGTCCCAGAAATAATAAAGATTGTGATGTTTTAAACACAACTCTTTTTGAGTGCAGCTGGTTTCCAGCGCACAGACATATTAATAAAAAATTTACTGTGTAGACCACATCAGAAACCATAAACAACTCTGATCCAACGTTGGTCCAGAAGAACTTCCTGTTTCAATTTTTAACACAACACAAACGCAAAGAAGCATGGCATTAACAACGCCAAGGTTGTGGGTTCGATCCCAGGGGATTGCACATACTTAGAAACAAATGTATAGGATAACGCAATGTAAGTCGCTTTGGAAAAAAGCGTCTGCCAAATGCATAAATAAAATACCAGACACTTTTTAGTAATATTTAATTTAATTAAAACGAAACTGCAGCTGCTAGTGTTTACATCTTGCGAAGTGGTCTATACTAGCTTGATTGCATTGTAGGTCACTTTGGATAAAAGTGTCTGCAAATATAAATGTAGTTAATATAAAGTCAAAGGTGATGAGATTTATGATAATACAATTTATATTAAACAAAAAATGACGAGCCGCACTGAGATGCCAGTATTGCCAACTTGGTCTCTGGAATAAGCATGTAGAAATTTCTTTCAAAAAAAGCATTTAGCAACAAAACTAACGTACAAATGTGATTCAAAGAAATATATCACTTATTTTTGTAATTGAGTGCAAATATGAAGTCGCTAATATGCTGTTTAGTGCAAGACATATATTTATAAACTTTTCAATCTTCAACCCATAAAACGTATTAAACGTGAGTTTAAACGAGTTACGAGCACAACATATGGATAACAACAAAAACCCTGATGTGAGCATAGCGAAGTGTGGCTACATAATGAATAAAATGACCACAGCTTGCAGTAGCTACATTTATAACCATATAAATGCTTGTGAATTTTTTAACTGAAGTGTATAACGTATAACAAGACTGGCAACTGTATTCTGAGGTTCTAGCCACACTCCACCCTACCCTTCTACACTAAAAACCTTCATAGCTTACACCTGGTTTTGACATGTCTGATTCAGTGACAGGTTCAGCAGGGTCACTAGTTGGATCCATGGAACCAGGCTAGGGCGGACTTCTCTCATTAGAGGAGGAAGCGGCTCGGTGGGGCGTCTCTGTACTCTGCAGGTACTGAACCACAGGAAAAAGGGGCCTGGCTCTGGGCTCAGCTTTTTCCATCTGGACTTATCGTTTCATCAGAATCACTTGCTTTGAAAGGGTGTTGGTATCTCAAACATCTCTTTTCCTCCCTCAAAAAGAAAAATCCACGCATTTCCTTTAGAACGGCATGTTTTTTTTAACATATGTACATACTTATTGTAACTTATACCTTCTTTTTTAGAGAGAACAATACAGCCTTTTAAATAAAAGTGAGTTTCAAGCACTGCTGTCCTTCCTTGTGAATGCATGTTATAAATGTGTTTTGGTTGTGTTACTTGTTTGTACTTGAATATCACAAAAAAAACATCAAATATTCATAAGTAAAAATGACATATTTGTGTTGGAAAGATAAAATGAAATTTAGATATAAAGGTAATTAGACCATCATGGCAGACGACAGACTCACTGAAAGTAGAATACATAAAGGAGAAACACAAGAGGGCAATAGTTTCCGTGAAATCTTATCAGACTATCTTACATAGCCATTCTTCAAACCAGCTGTTTGAGTTGTGAAAAAACACAATGTCGAATTCCCAATTAACAGTCTTGGAGATTGACAGCAGGTGTGGATTGGACTACTATGAGGTCATTATTTATAAATAATGAGATACGTTTCATTTCACATCAACTGTTCATCAAATCTTTGAGCATTATAAAGCAAAGTAAATATTCTTACATCATGATTAACAGAGACTCCTGAGATAGGCGCAGGCTCCCCGTGACCCGAGGTAGTTCGGATAAGCGGTAGACAATGGAATGGAATGGAATGATTAACAGAATTAAGTAAACAAGCTCATCCTAAACCTTTGTTAAGACATCCAGGTGAACATTTATACATATATTTGCCTTTCTGTTTTGAATGTAGAAAAGCTTTGGCGGTGACCTGATATTTTGCCAAAGCGCTGTTTCAAAGCATCAGACAAATAAAAGCGAATAGTTATTGGAATTGATGTCCAGATAAAGGAAGATGTGCCAAATTATGAAATCATAGTTATTCGTCTGTACATCCAGTCATTACTAGATCTGCACTTGGAAAACAGGTGTTTCCAATACATGGAGACGTCTCCACGGTCCTCTACCCCATTTACTTTCTGATGATAATTCAGATATGATATTTCATGGCTGGAACTGAGCACATGATGGGAAATGATTTGAAGAAAAAAGAAAAATAAAGAGGAACAGAGAGCAGGAGAGAAAATTACTCACTTCTGAAGACATCTGTGTAATGGATGCTGATTATGCTTTTAAATCACTGAGGCCCGTTGCTGGATAATGAGGGTCAATCCAGAGACATGAGACAATCATAAATACATATTGTAAATGTATTAGGAGAAGAAAAAATTAACCCAGAAATGTAAAAATTACCCCCATAAAATATATTCCTCTCTTCCCTCATCTCTCAGTCGCATTAAACAGGTGGTGAATTTATATGCATCACTGCATTGTGATGGATGAATTTGATCCACATGGTCATCTCTTTCTTCTTTGTATAAAAGAGAAACAGCAGGATTACTTTTCTGTTTTAACATTTGTTTTGGCACATATGGATTTTCAGATAATCATTTTCTGTCTCCTTAGTCAACCCCTTGGTTTTAATAGATGGGGAATAAATATGCATAAGAGTATTGCAACCGGAGAGGGTGATGGGTTTGATTGTTCTCCATGAATCACACAATATAGGAAACTTATTTTTGTAAGAAAAGAAATCGTAGTGTCGCTTTTCAGATTGTGGTGATACAGACTTTATTTAAAATGTTTCGCTCTCTGTATGAGATCATGTATATAGATTAACAAAATTTTAATTTATTACAAAATTTATATATTCTTAAACTGTATCTTGTTGTCATCCATATCTGTGATTTTACGATTTAAGACCCATCAAACAACAAAACAAGATATTTCAACAAGCATACAGACGACTTATAATGTTTATTCAATGAACTTCATGTGCTTGGCACTGGTATTTACAGTCTTCAAAGCCTGAAACAGTATTTGTTCATTTCTCCCCCACACTGTTTTAATTTCACCATAAACTGGCCATATAATTGTATCGTTGCTTAGCATTTAAATATATTCATCTACAACACTCAAAAGCATATACCTTAGTTACTTTGTCTTTCTATTGTTTTTATCCACACAACAATTTCAAACCTCTGCGTGCATTTACTATTGCTTATATGTTTATGAAGGTAATCCTCTCAGGATACAGTCAAGCCATTTCCAACCAAAAGTTCAACATTTCGTTTCAATAGAACAGATGTCCATTTTACTTACAGTATATCTGTAGACCCATCTTGTTCAGTTTCCCAACATCATATCATGACCTCTTACATCACATTTTACCACTTATCAACAACAAAAAATGAATCCAGACTGAATGTGTTAGCTCACAGTTCTGTGGATGTCTCTCATTCAGAGTCCTGTACGGGGCTGTGTTATTGTGCTCATTATTGCACCAGATAGGAATTCTCAATAGAATCCATCAAGAACATCCTCTAAAATCGGCAAGAGAGACAATCAAGTTTGCAAGGTCATTGTAGCTTGTATATCCATTGTATTGTATTTACCAGTATGTAAGAAACTTTCACTCAGTTTCTCTGTCAGTAAGGTGTTTGAGTAATGAGATGATAAGTCCCTCATATACCAACACCACATTAAAATAGCTGGCGTCACCAGCAGCGCATTTCGTATTTCATTTCGAATAATGAAAAGCTTAGAAAAAGACCTGCAGCAGATGTCTGTGTTTTAATCTGTTTTCGGTTTGTTTTGTTTTTCAACTGTTTCAAACCATGTGCATGGACATCTGAGTGGAGGAGCCATACTGGCGTCCGTCACAGCTGCTGGCCCCCTGTTGGCTGCCGGTGTGGTTGCCGATCATGTGCATACTGTCCATGCTGCTGTTGGACAGGTACTGGCGTTCAGCGAATGCTCCGGCCGAAGAGGAAGAGCACAGCAACCCACCCTGAGGCTTCTCTGGGCTGGCTGCCAGGCGCGGCGAGGCTGGGAAGTTGTATCCGTACAGGTTGTAAGGATTGTGAAGGGAAAAAGCGTTGTATGTGCTCTGCTGCACGTGATGATGGCTCCCAGTGAACATGTGGGCGGAGGAAGGGGAGGAGCCTGACGGAGCCGATGACCCGGAGGCGGAGTTTGCCCCTGCTTGCATTACGTACTGCAGTTGCGACGCTGGAAAAGAGGCCAGCTGACTTCCATATGCATCCATCTTACCCCCGCCGCTGCCTCCACTGCTGTTTCCAGCGGCCAGCGAGGCGTGCGCCCCACCCTGCATCCCTGCAGCGATAAGAGAAGAAGTCCTCTGAGGCAAGAAGGAATCTGACGCCTGGCCCGAGGCTACAGGGCCTCCTGCTGTCTGGAGGCGCCCGTAGGAACCGTCGGCTAGCCCTCCATAGCCCTGCAGGGCGGCCATGTTGCTTCTGGCGCAAGCTGGGTACTCAGACAAGCCTAAGTTACACAACTGGCTCTCCCTGCAGCCCACATTGAAGGTGTTGGGGGCCAGATGGAAAGTAGGAGGAGAGCAAGAGGGGGAGAGAAGGTGTGTCGCACCAGAAGGAGACGGAGTGCCCGTGCTGGAGGTAGTGGGAGAGGTGCCAGTACTCCCGCCTGAAATATACAGACAGCGAACATTTAGAAACATTCAAACCCTGACGACACACATCTATGCATGAAGAATAAATGAATACACACACAAGAATAGAACAGTGAGAGAGAGAGAGAGAGAGAGAGAGAGAGAGAGAGAGAGAGAGCTTTAAAACCCAAACGCTGTCCAACAATCACACTGACAACGTTTCTCTTATTTTATCCTGCGGACGACGAGCAGTCTCGATGGCTCCTTAGGGCGAGCACGGCATCTTTTCAAAAGAGAGGACCGTTCAAGTTTGGCTACATATTAACCCTTAAGTGTGAGATATTAGGTCTAAATGACAACAAATGCTAAATTCCAACAGTTGGGTTTTGCTGGATCAGGGACCAACTCTGTTGGTGTTTGTTGGGTCAGTTTGAAAATGACAGCTTTGTTTTCCAGCATTCTAAAAACCAATTCAAATATTTCTTAAACTTTGACTTGGTTGGAGCTCCACTTTTCACATAATCTCATTGTTGTAATAGTCTGAATTTTCAGTTTCTTTGTTCTAGTTTCCTTAGTTTTTTTATGTCAGTTAACTGGCTGCAGCCATCTTAGGGACACTGCGGCAAATGTGGCTTGAGTTTGAAAGCACGCATGTCTGGTCAACAGAACACTGAGCTGGGCTTTTTCTCTCAGTAAAAACCCCAGCGTTTGGGCATATGTTCATAGAAGAAAAACGCAATTGGCAGAGATGCACAGCGAATAAGTCAAAATTTTGGAACTGAATAATAGCTATAGCATATCAATCACATATTTTGCTATTAATGAGAAATTGGCCAGCACTCAGTTTGTTGTTTCAAAAATTTGGTCTGGTCTATGGTTCAAAATGGGACAGAAACTATGCACTTCTAAATAAGTCTGAACTCTCTTGGCTGAGGTTTAGACCAACCCCATGCCTTCGATAGTACATCAGCTAATACAGAGTTCTGGTCGGCTCGTCGTGGTTCTGTTCTGTTGGCGGAGGTAAAGGAGTCTTGCAGTGATGTCCCGTTTTCCCCCTGTGTTGAGCTGGCATGAGAGAAGCTTCAAGTGTGCTTTGATATTAAAGGAGCAGTATGTAATAATTTTACTGTATTAAATCAAAACAATAGCCTACCTTTATATTTTTGTAGAAATTTCGGAAACATCCTAAGTTCATATATAGGTTTGTCCACTAACAACGCTATTGCCAGTTTTTCCATGCTGAAATGAGTGGTTTCCTTGCCGGAATGTCTATTTTTGTTTTGGTCCGTGTGACCCCGCCCACTGACAATTTACCCACTAGTGTTTCTGACAGCTCGGTTGCAAGTTTTGGTGCAAGGATGGGACGCAAAGTTGTGTCAGGCATGCAAGAACTTTAATTAACGTTTAATCTGTTCGAGGAGTTTGTGATGACAAACAGATGTCCACTCAGACAAAATAGCTTGCTCACATTACCCTGACCTTCTGATGATGAACCCAGGACGGGAAAAAATAGTTACATCAACATTTGATCATCTTGACCATATTATTATCTATGCTTATGAGCCTGATGAACAAGTGTTCTGTGATCAAATAAGTGTGATGCCCTTTCGACCTGTGACCGATGACAAGTTGCAAACTGTATTATTAATGGAAACTCATTATTATATATTTTAATTATCTGTAATAATATTATTTTTTTTACAGCTGCCTATATGAACAAGTAGCGATGTGACTCCAATGTCGACAGATTTATTGTTTATAATAAAATGGATTTGGTTTTGATGCACAACTCACTTCCGGTGTAGAAAGGGTGCTAGAAAAGGATTCAAAACAGGTGTTTTTTTACATTTAAGGGCCTGAGAAACAACATTTGTCAAGCATCTATACAAATATTCCTGGACACCAAAACCCAAACTTATAAAGCTTGTCCCACCCATAGTAGAGCTCCCTAGAGGCTAGTGAGTCAATGTTATGTCACTATTGTGATCAACTGGAAACATTATATGATCGATGAAGCAATATTTTATAACCCAGGCCTTTGTTATTCAAGAAAGCATGTTAAAAGATCAGTGTGCTATGATGCTTGAACTATGTTGTTTGGATAACATACAATATTTGCAGGGCTGGAACTGGCTAATCATAATTTACTCACTCTCATATTATTCCTAACTCTTATAACTCGTATGACTTTCTTTACTCTGCAGAAACAAAAGAAGATATTTTGAAGTATGTTGGTAACCAAACAACATCGGCCCCCATTGACTTCCATTGTTTGGACACAATTCTCAAAAATACCTTCTTTTGTGTCAAGAGAAAAGAGTCTAGGACATATTTCCAATGACATGCAGGGTGAATAATGACATAATTTGGATATTTGTCACTTGGACCCTTCACTGCATACACACCTTGCTGCTTCTGCATGTTGGTGAAGTCCTCAAACGTCAACGTCCTCACAGGGGGCCTCCAAAACGCATACGTCTCCATGATAGCCTCCAATCCGGTCCTGCACAGAGAAAGACGGCAGAATTGTAAAAATGGAGAGAAAGCAGGTGAGAATTTCAGATTACGCACTCGAGACGACGGTAGAGGGAGGGAGAGAGGAGGGGGGGAGTCGGTGGAAACCAGAGCCTGTAAAAAGGAGCAGGTTTTTACTGTGTGAACATAAATCTGGGTGATGTTTCATCTCTGTTCTGTACATGCCTCCCCTTCCTGTGTGATTTACTCCTCTCTACTCCTGCGCCGGGCCTTGCCGTGTGGCTTAAGAGGCAGTATTTCTCCTCCACTCCTTCTTGCTCATTAGTGAGACACGGTAATGATTTAAGCACTGACTTGAGGTGCATACTACGAGATTGAATTTGTCTCAAAATTCCTTTCTATAAAGTAATATGTGGCAAACAAGACTGACTGTGATTTACATTAAATTATTGATTTATGTCTTGGTCGAGTGTAATTGATTCCACCGATCATCTAAAGCCAACATTACAACTTAATTTGCAGTTTGTAAACTGGAATGAGGGGGATATATTGCAAAAATGGAACTGTGGCTACTTTGTGATGGATCAACAGGTTTATTATACAATAAAGTCTTTATATTTTTGCAGCATTGGTTAAATAAGGATATATGTGTATGTGAGGGCAAGAGCGCATTCTCGCTACATATATCTTACTCCTGAATAATCTTTTCATCTCAATGTAAAACTAACGCTAGTCCATAAATCAGGCGGTCTATTGTTTGAAAAATGAAAAAAGATGTCTCAAATATCTGTGGCGATAATACTCTCCAGATGGAAGCGTGCTTTCATGTGCTGAGGGCCTGTCTCAGACTTTCAGTGTATGACCGTTCTGACTCACGGTCTCCGAGAAGGAGCAATAAAGAGCGGAGGAATGATGGAAATAAAGACAGAAGAGGGTGGAAGGGAGTTTGAAAAAAGCGAGAAAAAGAAAGATTTTTCTTTAGGCCGTCCCTCAATCAGATCGCTTTATCGCGGACCAACAGAGTTTTCTAGGCAGCCGGATGAGGGAGTGATTTTAATGTAGCGGGATGTGGGATTATAGAAGGGTTCTCCTGGGGTTGATTTCAATATGAAAGGCCGTCGCTGAGATATGTGTGTATTTGCACACGCAGCACGGACTATAGAGAGAAGGGTAAGATTTCCTGAAAATCTACCTGTTTCTTCCAGAGTCCCGGAAACCTTTGGCAAATGGGTTGCGGTCGATCTTTAGACGGGTGATCTGTTATGGAGAAGAGACCCATAAAAAGACAAATTCAGTATTATTTAGATCTAGAACTTATATGTATAATAACAAAACAAACAAACAAAACTAAATAAAAATTTGATATTTAAATGAACAAGGCACATATCTTTATGAAACAAAACATATTTTCATATTTTTTAACTACTAAAATTGAGCTTTGTCTAGGTTTTACAGTGGTTCACACTGACTGTCAGAAATGGACCTGTTGGTTCTGGTAGGCGGTAACTGTGGTAAAGACGGTCTCTGGAAAGCTGAAAGTCTTCACACCCTCCCCGGTGGGAACAGGTTTGGTTGGAGAAAGCTCGTTGCTGAAGTCCTTTCGGATCACATGGACACGGGGTTGATATTTGTGCATGGAGTGCAGGATGATCTAGAAATAAACAGAGTCAAATTCATCACCTATTCTGGCGCATTTACAAAAAGTGCATTTATGCGGCTTCTGCCGTATGTATTACAGGCATGTGGCATAATAAGGCTGTGAAAACGAAAGCTGCACGTTCCTGTGCCTGTAGCCACATAGGTCGTATATGAGAACATGTTGTATCACAGTGTGTACACATGTTTATGAGATATGAATCAGGCCGGGGTGAGTATCTCACATCAGTGTGTTGGCGTCAAAGCGTGGAGGCTGCAGTTTTCCCTCTGGCCATCGGCCTGTTTCTAATTACTTCCAGTGTCAGTGTGCGTCTCCAGGGTCTGCCGCAACCAAGGAGGTCAGGCAGGAGAAGAGGGGCCTTTCCAAAACAGCTTGATGACAGTAAATTTAATATTCCAGTTCCCCCCCATTTCTACTCGACCCAAATGCATGGCCCAGGAGACCCCGGTGATGCCCAAGGCCAGACAACACCAGCTCAACACAGAGGAAGTGTTCAAAGCCACATTGCTGTAACCCCACAGATATTAGATGTTTGGGATCAGGAACATGTTCTGAGTTAAATCTGCCAACAAGAAAATTTGCAGGCAATGTCTGACTGAGGAAGGGCAAGTATGTTAAGTAAAATCAGAATTCAAAATTCAATACTATTTTTATATTTCATTTTTATATAAAAAATATATATTTTTAATACCGAAATAGAAACCTAATTTTTTACATCTTTTTTTCTACACGAGCAATACCATAATATTTTAACAATGATAAATGTAGCTATTCTTTGTCAGGAGGAGGGACGTAAAGTTGATATATTTTATGAAGGCAAGGTCCCACACAGGGCGTTCCAGGGTTAACTTCAATTCCGGCCCTCGCTCGCCCTCAAGGCGAACAAAAAATAAAGTCTCTTTTTACGAGGTTGTGGCGTATGAAAAGCTCCCTCTCTTCTTCCTGAAAAAACACCAGCCCGCTGCAGTTCTAACACCCATATGTAATTACATTTGTCAGAATACTCGAGCGATAACATCAGTGATTCAAGTGAAAACAGCCGCATATGCAGAGAAGATGGCAGCGCGGCAGCAATCTTGGTCTCGGGCGGCTCACACCAAATCTGCATCTAAAATGCTGATACACAGTATGTCTCCATTATGGCAAGGAATGCAATGCGCATTCATAACCGAAAGCACTGTTCTACTGGTCATACAGTATGTAGATGGACAAATGAAAAAGGACAGTGATACGATCAAAATAATCCAACTGTTCCTCTTCGAGATAAACCTTTATATCACTTCTATGCCGAAACCAAATTTTCATCCCCATTTAGAGCAGGTCGACACTTGAAAATATAAGCTTAGTATCATTTTAAATAATTCTCAACATAAATCTAACAAATGCAGCACCTAATAAATAACATTCCTGGAAGGAGCAAGCACCATCTTGAGCCTTTTAAACTATACTGAGAGAATTAAGTACATTTTTCTTGTGGGTCTCATTATTTCGGATAGAGCTGGACGTATCACCCCATTTTTCAAAGCCACTGTCGATGCAACAATACATAACCATGACAACCGTGCAAAACGCGTTGGGGATGTGGGAGTGTTATCTGATGCCTCAAGAATAAAATCATTCTAGTGCACACATTCTCTCACTTTTTCACCACAGGCACAAGTCAAACTTCAACACTGAATAATACAATGTAAAAAAAAGACGCATCAGAATTTGTCCTTCACTACATGAGGTTAATTGTTTGGACCTAAAAATGATTGAAAAGATCTGGAAGACATACGTCTGTTGGGGAAAAATCATAAATACACTTCCAAACAATACCATGTGCTCATGCTCCATTTGTTTTCCACAGTTGTGCTCAGACACATGGGGAATATCAGTCAAGTACATTAAAAACTTTCTTTTTCCAGTTCTTCCAGTCCTTCGTAGAATACACTGAGTAATGGTTTTCTTACTTGAGAGAATATACAGATGTCTTGGGGGGAGTCTATTGGGTCATCATCCATCAACTTGTGTGTGTGTTATAAATCCTATGATGTGGAAGTGTCTGGAATAGCAGGTGTACGTGCTGTCTCATGGATATTTTTTGTAGTAGCGTGTTTAGGTGGATGTTTCGGTGAATTGTTTTATATGCACAGATTGAAAAAAATTAGGTTTTGAGGATGTTAAAATGTTTTCACTCACATGGCCTTGATCATCCAGCTCATTGTTTGTGAGTTTGAGTTTGTCAAAGCTGACCACCTGTCTCATCCAGGTGTCTCCTGAAGCCAGCGAATCCGGATGGATATAGACCCTGGGAGGCACTGGGGAATCTGCATTACCAGCA
Source organism: Triplophysa bombifrons (assembly GCA_029783895.1). Lineage (NCBI taxonomy): Eukaryota > Metazoa > Chordata > Actinopteri > Cypriniformes > Nemacheilidae > Triplophysa > Triplophysa bombifrons. Next base: position 15,229,739 of record CM056456.1, on the reverse strand, counting down.
ACCATCCACTTTGAGCTGTGATACACATACCTGTAAAAATGGACACATTGATTCAACCATCTTTTTTGTAGTCCATAGTCTGTACAAATTATACCTAATATACTGATATCCCATTCAACCCTGAATTAAGGAAAATATACTTTAAATTACGTTTTTGCACTTCATTAACATATGTGTATTTTACTACGCATAGAAGTCGTACAGCACAAACTCATTTAAATCACCAACAGAAAGGCCCTAAATGTATAAGATTCACAATATCTGAAAACAAAGTACAAATTTTGAGCCTATAAACTATTAACTGCAGACTTGGCATGGCCTACCAGAGTCACACTCTAAATGGAGAAAATCTAAAGGAACACAAACTATTTCAAAGACTAAATAAACAAACCATATTAAGTATTGAAAAGACTAGACTGCCTACAATAACAACGCTGTCTGTCTCCATTAGTTCACTCCTAATTCAAACGCACGTACGAGATGTCACTAAGTTAGAAGCTGAAAGCACAACAAATGGAAAGCATTAAAACGTTTTTTTACTGCCACTAATGCTGATTTGATAACTGAGTATTTGGGTACTTCTAAAATGTTTGCAGGGCATTCCCCCAGCTGCCTACCCGAGGCACAGCTGGATGCCTTTAGTTCTGGCCATACGCTCAGTTTTGAGAGAGCTTAGCTGCACCACTTCTGCCAAAGTCATCATTCATCAAACATGGACTAAACTTATATTTGACTGCTTTTGTTTGGCAGCATTAAACATCATCCATGTCTGTATTATTCTCTCCCAGAGCACACCACGGCAGCCCACATGCATACACGCACACACATAGGCATTCATTTCTTTGATCTAATGTTGAATAGATAAGTCATTTAACAAGATGTCTGTACAAAAGCTTGTGCTGTAACACGCACAAACCCTGTCACTTGCTCGCATTTACTTTCCTTTACCCGCAAACACATGCACATCGAGTGCCAGGCGTTTTTGTAATTTCCTGTTTGGAGCGCTGTTTAGGGTTATGCTCTGTGTAGCAGGGAAAGTGTTAAAGAAGAGGGAAACCCAAGCCCAAAAAGGACTGGAAATTTGATTAGCCCTCTTTCATCTTTCATAAATCTGCCATCTGGTACTAGCACGATCAATAAAGATCCAACTTTACATGACACCTTTTCAGACAGATGGTTGAGCGACTGCCCCTTAGAGTCTATCGATATTTATACATCAGCACACTGTACACATGCAAGAGTATTTACATGCATTTATACAAAGCAGAAATGCAAAGCGACATAAAGTCTAGCTGTAATATGTAGAAAAGCAGTTGTCAGCTTTATTTTAAGAATAATCATCAAAAAATGTTCTGTCATGATGTAACCATAGCATAAGGTTTGCAAGTTGTTTGAGTCTATTTAAAATAAATGCACACAAATAAGGCATGCTACCAAAAACTAAATGTTTTGACAGTGCAGGTGTTTCAGTATTTTTATTAGTCCCACATACACACTATAACACAGCAGTAAATTGACCAAATCATACTGGGTAGGTTAATGACAGAGTAAGTATCAGTTACTCTACCCTTCCGTGTGCACTCTGTATGTACATGAAGTGTTTGCTCCATGTGTGTCTATGTAATAATGTGTGTGCGTATGGAGTGGGAGAGAGCTCAAGCATGTATGAAGTGGACAGCTGGACAAAGAAAAGAGAATGAGGAGACATACTGTATATGCAGACGGGATATTTGTGAAAACATTAATAAGAGAGAGCGAAAGAAAGAAAGAAAGAAAGAAAGAAAAAGAAAGAAAGAAAGAAAGAAAGAAAGAAAGAGAGAGAGAGAGAGAGAGAGAGATTGCAACAGATATTTAAAATTCTGGGCTGCTTTGCATTTTCCTATTTCTTCTTTTAAGTATAACCCAAACTAAATGGTCATATTAAAGAGTAAAGTAAAGTAACATGTAAAGAAAGTATAAACTCTATGTCCATTGAAAAGGGCAGTGCGCCTAAGTAAAGTGAGTAAATTCCAATAAAGGCTACGTTTCCAGACCCGAGCCCGCGAGACATATGAGGCATTCCAGTGACAGCTCTCTGCTCCGTTTGCAAAGCCTTGTGGTAAATTCCCCAGCCAGGAAGAAAATCCTATTTAATTTTACAAGATCTTTTGGCTTCTAAATTTGGTATTTGGTATTTGGGGACACTAAATGGCTCTTTTCAAGACCAGTCATTGGATGACTGTGGTTTTATTTTCAGTAAATGCATACATTAATATAAATATCATTGAACTTGACGATTGTTGTGTTGTCAATTTTCACAATGTAATGAATGTGCAACAAAACCAGCAGGGTGATGCTTTTAAAAATAGAAAACATTATAAAGTTGATTTCTATTTATACTATTACTGAAAAATATACAAGAAAAGGTTGGTAATCGTAGTGTTATTTGTAACAGGCAGAAAGTGTTGAATAACAAATTATTTTATGTTAATGTAATGCACTGTTGTATGACTAATGACCAAAATATCCCTCTCGCTTCACCCCTAATCCCCTGAAACAGGGTTCAGATGTCAAACCTTTTCAGTTCTTATCCCAACAAGCAGTGTGTGAGACTAAAGCAAAAACGCTATTCAAATAGTTATACAAACAAAATCTGATGCTTTTGAATGATGAAGACCTGTAACATGTTAAATATTAACATTTTAACATTTACTAATACATATTTAATATCAAAAGTTGTTTAGCACGAAAAAGGTCAATTCAGAAATTAGAAATAAATTAACAGCAGGAACAAACTTTTAAAGACACAAAGCAAAAGTAGATATTGAGATTTCAAGTGCACTTTTGCAAACTGTACATGCAGGGTTTAGTTGCATTATGCTTATAATGCTTGTCTGTAAGCATGTGTGGTGGAAAGTTGTCATGGTGAGAGCACAATCACAGGGACACACAACACCACCTTAAATGCTGATATGGCAACTCTGTCAGGGCCACCGTCAGTATCTCTTATACATGTTGATCTCCTGTCCCATTTCAGGAGGGGCCAGTTTTCTTGTTTATGGCTAAATGTGCTACAGTGTCTTGAGCTATGCTTACCTGTATCTTTTGTTGTCCACAGGTACAATGTCCATGGCAATGTAATACTGCTGATGCGGGTCCAGTCCTATGATTTTAACTCTCATAGCAGGAAACATTCTCCTGAAATGGAACAGGTGTAATTATTATCAATACATAAATTGCAATTACAATTAAACAGTGACAGTAGAAATCCAGTAAAATAATATTGTCAAAATGGTAATAGAGAGTTAAATGAAAATGCAGAAGCAATTAACCAGACTAATCAATATGGGTTTTAATCAGTACATCATTCAAACTCTGACAGTTAAATTGATCAGACACAAACTAAATTAATACAATACAAATATTTAACATATCAGACTGCTGTGTAAGACATTTTGGCCTAATTGCTTATTTTAAACTTCAAAAGCCACTTATTTGTGTTATTTCAGTCCTCATTTAAACATCATAAATCGTTCTGTTAATGAGAGAAAAAAACTCTTTCTACATCATATCAATATTATTAGCAGGGACACAAAACACACAACTATTGATGGAGTCTAAAACGAGAGAAAGAAATTATAGCCTACTTGTGACTTAAATTAACACAAACGAAAACGTTGTTTAAAGTTTATGCCCCAATTATGTTCTTGGATAAAAGGTACTGGTACGAACAAAATATCTTCTTATTAATTTCAACCCGCAGAATTTACTGCACAAGTCTGAAAAATCAGAAGAAAGGGTCTATTGATGCAAGTAGGAGAATGTTAATTCACAGCAATAAAGCAATGTTGTCTTAATAAAGCTTCATTATAAAAACAAATTTCCCGAAAATGTTTGTTTAAATGTTAATGTATGTCTTCTCTAATACATCTTTTTTTGTTTAAAAAAACGCCATAACAAATCAATGGTAAATGCAATTTTTCTGTATTAAATAGAATACTCATTGCAATGCAGGGAAAAAGCTTAATTTTCCGTTAAGGAAACAATTAAAAGGATTTGTTTAACAACTATTAAAACAATTGTGCGGGTTTAAAACGAAAAGACTGGCTTCGGGGTTAAATTTGTTATATTAACCGAGTTATATGCTCGTTTTGGGCAGTAATTTCCGCCCATAAGAGCAAAGGAACGAAAAACGTATTTCAAACAAATTAATTAGAAACAGTTGGAGTTGTGTTGTTACGCGTGACGTTATAAGAGTGGGTAAGATGAATAGCCCCACCGTAGCTCATCATCCAGGCTGTGGTTTGCGATTAGGTACCCCCGCCCCCATATGTAACACATTAGCGCCCCCAAAAACAGTGTTTTCATGTTAGTCCCAGTGCGCACCAACGTCGTCCTGAGAAACAAAGGTACATACTTTATGCTTTATGCGTGTCCCAGAAAAAGAGAAAGTGTGATGTGCGTACGCATGTATGGGTATTTTTTAGGTATACAATCAGAAAAACACATTTCTAAATAATAACAGTAGGCTAATTATAATACCTCAAAATAAAAATATTATTATAGGCTATTATAATAAAGCTACCTGATACTTTTGTAGGCCATATGTAATTTAATGTAATCAGATTGGTTTTCAAATTCCATGCATACAATTATAATTTAGTTTTAAACTATAATTGAGTTTAACATTTTAATACTTTATTTAAAAAAAGACTATGAGAAGTCGTTAATTAATTGGGGATAGCTGTACACACTTCTTACATTTCCACCATGTGACCATTTCTTTTTCCGCAATATGGCAGTAAAGCAAAGAAAAATATGTTTAAGCGCATTAAATGTTGTTACAACATGTTTTACACGCCGCTTCTCGTTCTCGTAGAATTGCTTTGTTTTACACTTCAGAAGGGCTCACCTTCCTGCCTTTGTGATGATCATTTCTGTGCCAATATCATGGAAGCGTTTCCACAGATCAGCGCACTGCAGCTCCACCTGGATCTCCTCCATAGAGACTGAGGGTGAAGGATCGCAGGCAGGGGTCAGGTCCGGCGGGGAGCCGAACGAGCAGGATGTCCTCTCTGCCAGACCCTCGCCGTCAGAACCAGGGCTGGCCTCCGAATCTACAAAGAGTATATAAAATCATTATAAACGCCAACAGCAGAGAGGAGGCCTCGAGAGGCATGTTGACAGTATTGAGCGCTAGCACCAAATCACCTGCAGCAGTAAAGGAGACCGACTAGGATTTGTTTAAACAATCATGGATGGGGCCTTCAATGTTTAAGGAAAAATAAAGCAAAATAAATAAAGTGTAAAATCCGATTCCACCGCTTGGCTACAGAAAATGTATTCGAATTTTCTGAAAAGACATTGTGTTTGATGATTATGGACACGCAGGGGACACGTCAACCAACTCACTAACATTACTTCCAGCAATACCTATGCATATAAGGGATGGACACCAAAAATAAAAAAGTCCTAGAACGATCAGAAAGTAGATCGTGAAGAATTTATGTGAAAGAACGGGCCGATATTAAGAGCATAAAATTCTTCACACTTTCGTTCTTGCTGATTTCGTAAAATAAGTTAACTATTGTTGGGGAGAAATTACAAAGAACTTATCATATCAGTTAGTTATACTCAAAAAGTATTCATTGAATAAAACTCAAAAATTATTACATTTTCAAAACACATCCAAAAGTTTATCTTAAACGAGCTAATATGTATGCGCCTTTGGAACAGCAAAAAAATAAAAAGCGCAAAAGCAACCAAAAACCAGCGATATTTTTGTATCACGCTGCGATAAGGTAAACAAGATGCTTTAATATTATTAATATAAAGCACATTGACAAACTTTAAAATACTAAATTTAAGTACGATAGTTAAAAATAAAAGTTGTTATATTTTTGTTTTATCTACACATTATTCTTCAGGTCACCACAAAACTTACAAAGGCCATTTCGTAGGGTTGTTATGGCTGTACACGTCATGCAAATGTGTAACCATGAAGCTGCAGAAAGACAGGGCCAGAAGCCTGGGCCAAACCACCAGCACGATGTGCACAGCACACCAGAACCCTCTGAGGACGGTGGAGAAAAGCTATGAAGCCCTAAAGCCTTATCATGACAGAGCCAGACTTTCAGCATCTTCTTGAGATATTCTATCAGCATAATTACTGCAACTAACCCTATCACACGTTCTCTCAGCCATGCATGTCAGAAAGATGGCTGTCGACTACATTTAAACTTGTCAATGTGTTGTCGTTTAAGAGCTGTTGTCATTAAGTCTGTCTATCTTTGTGCCCTGTGCCAAAGTTACATAGAGCATAAGGAAAAGTATAGCTTTCCCTAACGGAAACCGAGAAAGCGGCTGATATTTCCCTCAAATTGGACAGCAACACACAACACATGCTTACTCTGGGAATAATAAAACCAATATTGGGATCTTTAAACAAGTTTTAGTTTACTTAGTCCCGAATGCTTAAACATATGAATTAGTCTTGCATCTATGTGGTTATAAAGGACAAAAAAATCTCAAATTGGGCCTGATGCTAAACCAACGTGGTATATTGCAAAATATCATCTTCACATAAAAAAATTCTGTAACTCTCATGTACAGAGTTGGATTTGGTTGAGAATTACCTAATTATTTCTTTGGGTACAGACGACCCACTAAGCATGAAATTGCAGTGTAACCCAATCCACCAGGAACAAAACCACCTGTTTCCGCTGGACTTCATTCAGTCTCATGTAAGAGGGAGGTAATACAAATAAAGATTAAGAATCCATTTAAATATACACATCTGTCGTCTTTCGTTTTAACTTTGTCTCTTTGTGAATTATGCAAGCGAAGGGTAAATAAAAAACAACATAAGGGAACATTACGGAAATATACAAAATTATTTATTGAAGAATTTCATATTTATCATATCCATAATTGTTTTTTAAATAGTTAGTCCGTGGACTAGAAGTCAAACGGCATCATAAATCAAGGTTTGTTTAAGTTTTAATGCATAATTTATGAAAGTAAATGTCACTCAACATTTATTTTAGGCTAAGAAAAGCACTCCTTTTCTCAGTAAACTCGTTATATTTAATTGTATGTGCTGTCAATATTTCTAAAATATATTGTGTGATATTTGGAAAAAGTGGAACCAATCAGCAAGTCAACGGCTGATCACAATAACGTTTTAAAAGAAAATGAACGCAAATATAAAATTAATAAAAGATCATGAAAGGGATTAGTCAGATGGAAATCTGTAACAAGATCCAAGCCATTGCACAAAAACATCGATCAAGTTAATTAATTCTAACTTCTAGAATTATTGCCGTTCATAAATGAAAACACTAATAACATAAAAATAAATAAGGGGTCAGCTGTCAGTCCGCAATCTATGCTCATGCTTGAAGTCATCAGTCTTCTGAAAGCGCTTGAGGTTGTGAATTTGAAGGTTTTGAACATTATCCGAAATTGTTTATGTAATTTTTAGCAAACGCATTGCTCAAGGAATTGCAGCGAAATGGAGACTCAAATATAGAAATAGTCGATCGTGTCTGTTTTAAATATATTAAAAAGTCACTTATCCTGTAAGCGAACAGAGAAAATATAAAATACCGCCACTGACATTGACACTTATTAAATAATTTATGATTGTCCTTAATTTATCATTTCCATGGTTGCACGGTTGTACCAACCCGGTGTCGCAATAAATATTCTATTCTACTTTAAGGATATTTTGTTATTCTTAAAAAATAACAAAAATAAAATAAAACATTCTTACTTTTACTTAAAGGTTCATATCTTTTTTTATAGAATGTAACAAACACATAAATATTTGCGCAACGTTTACCATTGCTTTTTAAGTGTAAAACATAACTTTGACATGCCACCTTATGTGTTTGTGGTTTCGTCAGTTTGTTTTATAACAGAACATAATGAAAGAATGTGCGTAATACAGGCCTACTGTGACATTTTGTCCCGGAACACATAATCGCATAATAATCAAATTGAAAAAACATCATAGAGCACATCGTACCGTTGCTTTTCGTTCTAAACTCGGTAGGCCTATTTTAAAACCGTAGAAGTTACAAATGAAAGGTTAGGCCTACAGGTGGGAAGCGTGAATTAAGTATAAGTAGATTTATTTAAAAAGTATGAAAAGGCGTTAGACTACTCACCTGCAGTTTTTGATGCTCCTCCTGAAAATACGCTATTATATATTTGACACTGGCTTAATATACCTTCATCAGTCATGCATACTATTATGTTTTTCTAGGTTGTAGTCATATTTTTACACCGGCGTCAAAAGCATATACAAAATGTATCAAAAAATGGTCAGTCAGCGGCCTGTTGTGCGCAATTTAATGGTCTGACTAATGGCAAATGGATCTGAAGCGAGACTAATGAAGTGATGACTAACGTTGCAACAGTTGAACTACAGCGATGAAATCGAGAAACACACACACGCGCACACACACAATTGTGTCCATAAGTGCCTGTTGAACTCACAAGAGCAATTACAATATGAGACGATATGGAGACATCTACAGTAAATAATATTAAAGTGAATTGTGATGCTTCCAATAAGTTTTTAATGTAAAGTCTGTTTGTCCAATTAACCATTAACAAAATTGCAGGCCTCTCGTGGATTATAACACGAAACAATTTCAACGATTCGCTTTTTATAATCACCAATTGTTCATACTTAACTCTGCATTTTTACAGGTGGGACATTGTAGATATTTTTCATATATCAGTATTATAAATAATTATGGTTTTAGGTAAAAAAAAACAAGGCTTTGAAATGGTGTGAATTTACAGCATCATAATATCTCTGTTTTATGCAAAATAATTTAAATAGAAAAAAACAATAGTCTTTAAATAATGTTGAAAAAACTTCACAGAATTAAAAGTGATGTTCGGATCAACTTTTGCAGGCCTGTGCTAAGGCTACACGGTGGAATCACATACGAATCATATTCCAGGACAACAAGTTAGTTTGTAAAGGGTGTCAAAATTGCAGTTACACGAGACATTTAAGGGGTGCATGGCTATGTGTCATCACGCACTAACCCGGATCGATATCCAGACAATTGGCAGGGTCCTCGCTGTCTCCCAATTGTTCGTTGCTCGCGAGGCTCTCCATAGACAGCTCCAGTTCCTTTTCTTCCCAACCCCGGAGCTTCCGCTTCTTGTTCGTCCCGATCAGCGCTTCTACCGAAAAGGCGTGAGCTCGTGAACTCAGCGCGGCGGCCGATCGCCTCCTGTCACTCATCTCTCCCACTGCAAATCCAACGTAGGACAAATAAAACTCTCCCTCCGGTAAGCGCAGTATCACCGCACGCGCAAAATGTTTCTAACGGGTTGATTTTGCTGTCCGGTGACGACGGTAATCCAAATTTAAAGCTACTGTTTGCCTTTTAAAGGCTCGAAAATATAAGCACCCATTCCAAGCAAAGACTCTTTGGCTCAATACCTTGACCGTGAGGAAGATTTACTTATAGCCTATTTATATGTCGATGTTTTGCGGCTCCGTCCAGCTTCTCTGCCTCTCTTTTTCTGTCCTAGAGTCTCTCTGATTGATATTCACTTCTGGAAAACTTTTTTCGAAGCGTTAAGGGCAACCCTCTGTCTGCTTGTCAAATGCATGCCGTCCAATGGAAAGCATAGCAAGAGAAAGATCCAAAATATGTCGTCCAATGGATGAGGAGGGAAATGAGCGTGGTGTAGAAACTCTGAGTTGGACTTTTGAGATGGCCATCTTACATAAACTTTATTCTATTTGATAAACAGATTAAGAATAGCTACTTGAAGTTATTTTTGTTCAGGTTAAACTCGGATAGATGGCTAATCAATTAGAATATACTATTTATTTGTATTTCATTTGTCCAGGTCATGTAAAATATCTGTTTGATCCATTTAAAATGGTCAACTTTTCTGTGATTTTTTAATAACCTTTTAATTTTCACCAAACTAAATGACGTATTTGAATGTATTTGTCATCTAATATTTTCAATACGTTATACATTTATATTGAAGCTAATCGTCACCTTGTAATTAGGTTCTTCATGACATTTTTGTCAAAACTGAGTTAAGCCCATTCTAATTTTGTGACAATTTACTTACGTTGGTGGCTTTCCTTTGAGTTGTGTACATTTTGGAACTTTTTCAGAATACATATCTACATATGTATAAAGTCAAATGGAATGCAAAACTGACGTATTTTTAAGTGTTTATATTTGCCCTTAAAAAGTATACATGAGCATTGTTGTTTTACCTTTTGCATATTCCCTGATTCTTCATAAATCATTCCGCAAAACTAATCCCGTTAATCTTAACACAGATCCCCTTCCCATAAAAAGCGTGTTATCTCAAAGTGTCTATGTTTTGCTGCTCCGCAAAATCAACACTACAACAATAAAGACATCAAACATTATAGTGACGGCAATTCTGCTTCTGTGCATTATGTTCAAAACGTTTAGCGGGATGCGGTCGTAAATAAGTTTTATATGAAAGTGTTAACGTAACATATAGGCCTATTTCCACATGGTTGTTGGTTCCAATTGGAAAGATATAGCATGATCTTTTATCTTCAAGGTGTAATAAGATATAACAAAAACAGTCAATAAATCACTGTAAACTGTTCAAATTAGTATGATAGAAAAATATGTTTCTTACACGACTGTATTTCTATAAAATAATATAGTTTGATTAAACCAAACGTAATATATCTATATCCATTAACATTGTTGAGTGTATTAAAGCGAAAATTAATAGGCTAATAAAATAAATTTAATTATTAAAACATTATTGCTCTCAAACCACTGCCGCGTTTTGAATTGAGAAAATTGATGACTGACAAACGGTGCATAAAATATTAAATATTTTAAACATAATTAATGGAGTAAAATAGGGTTAAAGGACAGCTTACCATATGAAGAATTTCAATGTTTTTTTTCTACAAGAGAATGCTGAAACACTTTGGCTACAGGTTTTATCACACCAAGCTTATACCCACTTCAGTCCATATTAAAATATTTAACCTCTTTGGCTGTATTTAGCCTATTTTAACCGTAAAGGTTCGGTTAGCTGTCTACTATATACACATAAATTGTATTAATATTTGAACAACCGAAGCCTGCTTTGTTACATTAGGCTAGATATAAGAAAGCTGAAGCTAAAAGCTTTATAATAACGGCAAATGAATCGGTTAGCCACCTGAAGTTGACAAACCGATACATTTATTTAATTTATCCCCCCCAAAAAACGAGCACATTATCACATTGCACCTCTTTAATTACATACTTTTTAATTGATTGCTTTCTTTTCAATTCATTGGTTTATCAATATTAATTATGAACATATTAAAAGCTGTTGTTTCCGTATATAATTCTAACATTATGTGTTAATACTGATGTATAAAATGGATATTTCCACACTCAAGCAATATAAGAACTGATTCCACAGATTTAATTATGAGGTATGGTTTAATAGATTTAAATGCATGTTATGTTGTTTCAGATACCAATAACAGTAAGAATAAAACAATACTATTTCGATAATTTTTCGATAAACTGAACAATTTTCCAGACGATATAGCCGCCAACTATAAGAGTAATTGCTCTCTTGGATCGACCTGTAAAACAGCATGTTCATAAACCGCGGACATCTTTATTAAAACGTCGGCTATTTAATTTAATATCTTGGCTTTGTTCTTTAAATAAGTCTTCCTTTTAAGAAATTTTTAATGGTCATAAAGTTTACAGGGGAATCTCAAGGTTCAATTGTTTCGCATTTGAATCCACTATATAGGCTATCTTTGACTGTTAACGCTCAGTTGGAGAAAAAAGACTGACCCCTGCCCTCACCAAAATAAAGACAACTGCATATACATCACACGGGCCGTTACGACCAACTTAACTGGCACTCATGTGCGCGATTTGTTCTTGCTTTTCCTCGTTGTCAATGCTGTTTAATGATAATTCAAAACGCGCACTGGTTTAACATGTTAGCTCGCATATGGATGCTATACCAGCCTTACAACATTGGCGCAAACCTCCTTAGCCAAAATAAGACCATTTGAACAGGGCGAGAATGAATGACACTTCAAAGTAAAATGCACAACGTGAAATACGTGCACATAACTAGCGACTGTTCCTGGCCATTTCGTCAGACTACATTATAGACGACGAGAAAACAGCCCCGAACAAACGAATCATTTTGTCGGACTGATCATTAACTGCCCCGAACGCATAAACTCCCACCCCTAATCCTCCCATATATTCTTAAAATTGAATGTTTGTGCAGCACACGAAGATGGAAACTTTAATAACACAAAGAATCAGAAAACATGGGAAAGTTAATGTTTTCTTATTTAATGATTTATGACGACTTTATTTAGGATATGTAGCCAGGGTAGGTCATTGCGAACCAGGAAATGTTATTTTTGTGTGAATTTAGGTAGGCTACGAAAACCTATGAGTTAAAATATTTTCCAATTTAAAATTACAAGGATAACTCAGTATTCTTAAAATAACAGGCATTTAAGGTAACAAATCATACTTGGGTTGTAAATGTGAATGACGGCCCATATGTCTTACAAACTGAAAAAGTAACTTGCTTGCATGTTTCTGTCCACGTTTAAAAGGAGCAGCTTTTGTTTGTTAAACAAGAGTACTGACTCATAAAAGGTCTCAATTGTGACAATTATTTTATGTATAAATAGACATCAGACTTAATGCCTTTCCCTTCATGGTCTTCATCTGCTTCTATAAAATAATAACTGTATAAAAATTAAATTTATACAGTGAAATGCTGCATTTGTGTTTAAGAATAAATCTTATATAAGAATCAAATTCAAACATTTTTCTTAAGCACAGCATGCTATCATTCCACCCATGCGCCTGCAATGTCATGTAGCCCCGAGAAGCTTTGGCAAGAGTTTTCCACTGCTCCTGGATCTGCAATTTTTCCTGCTCAGCATGTAATTCATGTGCACCCAGACACATGTGTGAGTCAGAAGTATTCTACATGTGTATGTTATTCATATACCAATAAATAAAAATATATTTTATTTTATTATTTAATAAATAGAAAATATAAGACAAAAGCACTAAAACCTCTTCGAAAATCAGTGGTGACAATAAAGCAATATTACCACCAAACGTTTTGCATCCTCAAATGTACTTTTCAGTCTCTTTTCCATAGCATATATTACATGCCTGCAATGCATTTCTTGAATATTCAACAACAATATTCATTGGCTTAACAGAATCCCACCCGTTTCCTGACCTCCATCATCACAGGAGCTGCAAGGCAGCGAGCTTTCTCCGCTCCTTCTGCCAGCAGACTCTCAAGATACCCCCTGTCAGCCCTCAGTCTCTGGATCTCTTGCCGAATAGGTTCCAGCTTCTGTACAACAGCCTCAGCGACCACATTCTTGTACTGTCCGGTGTCCAAACCGTCAGCCAGCCTAACCACCTCCTCCAGGCTCTGTCCAGACACGGCCACGTGCACAGAGACTAAGTTTGATACACCCGGACGACTCTCAGGCTCATAGGTCACTTTAGAATTGAAGTCTGTCACAGCCCTGCGAATCTTGAGGACAATGTCGTCAGGTGTATCGGTCAAAAAAACTGTGGCCAACCTTTGAGGATCAGACTTTGACATCTTGCAGGATGGATCTCTGAGAGATTTCACCTTTCGAGTGGAACCTGAGAAGTACAAGAAATGAAAAGTTAAAATCTTTTATAAGCACCGCAGTGCATTAAGCCAAGATTTGGTTTAAACTCTCCCTTTGTAACATTACTTAAAGGGATAGTTCACACAAAAATAAGAATTCTGTCATGTGTCATTCAAAACCTGTCTAAAACTCTTCTGTGGAACACAAAAGAAGATATGTTGAGAAATGTCTTGGTGGTTCTGCGTCAATACAATGGAAGTGAATAGTGGCCAATGTTTCTTGGTGACCGATATTCTTTAAATAATCTTCCTTTGTGTTCTGCAGAAGAAGGAAAGTCATACAGGTTTGGATTGACACGAGGGTGAGTAAATGATGAAACAGTTTTCTCTAATTTCAACATTAAGATATAAAGAAGCACACAACTAACATATAACATCTGTTTACACAAATTGTCCAAATTGAAGCCTCTCAAGCAACAAATTTATATAATTATTTTTTCTGTTGATATTACAAAATGATAATGGTCATGCCTTGGAATTGATTTCAGGGCAACAGATGTTGTTTGGCTTCTCCTTCAGCCTTACTATATAGGATACAGAGACGGTTCAAAAAAGCAGTCAAAGATGTATACAGGGAGAAGGAAACTAATCCAGACCTCTCCACAACCTCTCGCCATACACACAGAAGCCTTTGTGATGTCACTATAAGGAAACCCCTCCAAATCTATTATCACCCCATCACTCAGATATAGGAGGAAGAGACCGATCCTTTAATCAAAGTATCATCACACACATGACTGAATTCAAACTGCGCTTCTATGAAGGTGATAATTGCAATAAATGAAAGAGCGTGGCTCAAAAACGACCTTGTCTATGATGTTCCGACATGCCAGCCATGTGTGCGGAAGACTTGATTGTTTGAGGGTACGATGGCTGCGTCTGCACCTATATTCGTACACACATCCGCTCTACCGAAAAAGGAAAGAGGGGAGCTTGAAGAGACACTTGATACTGAAGCGCTGACTAGTTTTGTGTGTGTTTTCTGAATGACACCACGCAATTTGTCTTAACTCTCCTGTTTTCCATTTTTCAGGGTTCATTCCCAGGTGAACCTTTATGAGGAAAACAGACTGATTAAAATGGGAAGTTAATGTCATGAAGTGAAACGTACTGAGCAGGGCACAAGGTTCGGGAAAGAACTCTCCGTACTGGTTGTTGAAGATTCGGGCCAGGTCCTGGGCGAGCTCCAAATGCTGGATCTGGTCCTCCCCTACAGGCACATGTGTGGATCTGCACAACAATAACATCGCTCGCTCTTAAACAAAAACCTGGATCCCAGTCAGAACTAAACAGATAAAGGTCGTAGGCAGGCTTACTTGTAGAGGAGTATGTCTGCAGCTTGTAACACAGGGTAAGTGTAAAGTCCCACACTGCCCTCATTCTTCTGCTTGCTCTTCATCTGCGAGTCGGAGAAACAACAGAAACTACTGGAAGGACTGAGGGGAAAGTCTGAAATAAATCTTAAGCACCTTTCATTAATCTTGGCTGTGACGTTCTATATGTTTTTTATTACAATGGTGTCTAACACCAAGCGCTGTCTCCGTGTCCCAGTTCGGCCTGTGTGGAGGAGTTTTGCCACATTAACACACACAGGCAGCATCCAAAGGACTCTTTCCGCCACGTTTCACGTGCACTCAGCTGTTGAGTAAACAGCTAGGTGTTTTCCCTGCAGCGGTAGGAGGCTTTTGGCCCAGTGCTCTGTAAGCAGCAATAAAAGGGTTGTCCTCTCTGGGTGAATCACAGTCATTATCGAGCCCTGTCTCTGGCTGCCAGGTCCACCCACCCCCTCAACCGGCACAGGAAAAGCCTGTCGCCGTGCCACATTGAGAACAAACAGAGGAGGGAAGCCTGAATGTTCAAGCTGGCATCATACCATCTTCCAGAGGGCGCTGGTATATCGTGTTTCTTTTTATTTAGCACAGGCAAACAAAAGTTGTGTGTGAGCCGGTAAGCCAAGTTAACACTTTTTTACGATTAAGCTGTGCCACAAAACCAAACATGTTTTTTACCTTCCATTGAGGCAGGTGTCTCAATCGTGGCATGCTAGTGAGGCAGCCTAGGATCCACGAGAGTTCAGCGTGTTGAGAGACCTGCACAAGTAAAATGTGAGATTCAATTTTCATGATGTAGCAAACCCAATCAAACAAGGAAGAGCACTACACTATGAAATAACAAAATGCATTCCTAAATGAAGTAGATTAAATATAAAGAGGGAACCCCGTAGTGCCCTCATGTGGTGGTGAGGAGAACAAGACCCTCCTGACCTCCCAACAGGTGCACAGTGGCACAGTATAAATTGTCTCACATCCATGATAAAGAACTCCTATAATTTGAGTCTACACATTACCTACAAAGCTCTAGAAATACGCATGGATTCAAAGGATTCAAAGCTTTCTATTTAAAGCAGTGACCCAGCTGCCATCTCTCAGATTCACAGAAGGATTCTGAGGCGTCTGACATCAATCCTAAGATTTATTGGCATTTTATGGCACGGGGATGAGAGTGATATTTATTACAGCCAGATAATCTACACGAGAGGACGAGACAGCGTATGTGAAGATGAAGGGGGATTGCAGAAAATCTGATATAGCTGGAGAATCAATAATGTTTTAACAGTGCTGGATGTGTCATCTGAACTCAAGAAAGATTGATCTACTGAGACAAAGAAAGGACAACGTAAGGGAATTCAGTTCCAACCAAAAAGGAAAATTCTTTCTTTATTTAATCCCCCTCAAATTATTTCAAATCTGTCTAGATTTTTTTGTTCTGATGAACATAGAGAAAGATATTTGGAAGAATGCTTGTGACCAAACAATTCTTGGCCACCTTTAATCACCATTGTAGGAAAATTTGCTTTTTAAATTTCTTTGTTCTGTTGAATACAAAATAATATAGTTTAAAGAATGTATGAAAGAAAAACTGTTCTGGGGCACTTTTGACTATCATTGTAATTTTTCCTAAAATGGTAGTCAATGGTGGTCAAAAACTGTTTGGTTACACACATTCTTCCAAATATCTTTCTCTGTGTTCATCAACACAAAGAAATGTATACAGAATTGGAACAACTGGAGGGTGAGTATATAACGACAGAATTCTTTATTTTAGGTAAACTGTTCCTTTAAACAATGTTATGCGCTAAATATAACTACTTTTCCTTGGACAAAATAGTTAAAGAAACTTTGTTTTACACAAAGTTAAGTCAATAATGCATGTCTGTAAAGCATTTCTGCTGATCTCTCATGAATTTTGTGAATATTTTTTCACTAAAAGAGCTTTGAGTGCAACACATTCCAAATACACAACGTGAAGCCCTAAACCTAAGATCCGATCGATTTTAGCTTGTCACCATTTTTTCAATGAAGCTGAGTGTTTTCCTTGGGCCACGGTATTATTTTCACATGTGGAAGAGTCTTGAGCTCGTATGGTCGATGGGAGGTCCTCAGTCCTGCCAAGATATGGGGCATGAAGTTAAAATGGAATAAAATCTGGGGAAATGTGTGTGTGTGTGTGTGTGTGGGTGTGTGTGTGTGTGTGTGTGTGTGTGTGTGTGTGTGTGTGTGTGTGTGAGCTTTCACAAGCTCGCTGCAAAGTTCCAGCGAGCAAACAGCCGACTCCAAAAATCCAACACACTTTCACTCTCTTGCACTACATACACAAACACACAGTTGAAAGCATATCAGGTGGCCGAGGGGAAGAAAACGTCCACACCTATTACAGTTACGCTTCAAAAGTTGCGCAGTTTGAGAGAAACGTATTATAGGGTTAGCAAGTTGCTGCGTACAGTAAAAGCTATTTTTATCCTGTTCTCTATGTTTTATGTGGTTCTTTTGAAGTGAACTGTAAAAATGAATCCGTGTTTTCGCCATCCTGTGAATTTTTTCGCAGTAGAGATAGGAATCGATTTGGTAAAATAAGCATTTAGGGTGAGCCTCAATTAAATAAACATTGGCAACGGGATATGTGTTTTAGCTGACTGCCAATTGTTCTCAAAACTAAACTTCCAAAAAGGTGCCCTGGACATTTTTGTTTTGGCAGCAGGTTTGAATAAAGTCAACCAGAACAGTTTAAAAACATAATACTAGCAGCAGCTAAGCTTTAATGCGTTAATATGTGGTGCTTACATGAAAGGGAACCTTAGGCGCACAGCGCAGGCCTTTAGGTTTATACCCAAACGGGACTCACCTGAGACTGCTGGAAGAGAATGGAGCGAGTTGGGTCGATGCCACAAGCTAACAAACTGGCCACCATGTCCAGGATGTTCTCCCGGAGAAACTGAGGGTCCTGAGGCTGGGTGATGGAGTGAAGATCTACAATGCTGTACATGACTGAACTGTACTTTCCCTGCAGAGCCACCCAGCTTTCTAGAGCTCCAAGATAGTTCCCTAAGTGAGGAACACCTGTAGGCTGGATTCCGGAGAAGACCCGCTCATCATGGGTACTCTACAGGAAATAAGAGAGAAAAATGTTGTTCGGAAATCTGATTAAAATGATAGTAAAGACACTGTAATATAACGAGGAAGTGTGTAAAAGTGAACTAAAAGTGCAAAGGTAGTTAAATAAGGAGATGATTGGTGTGTGGGGGTTATCTTGGCTAAAGCTAGAAGGAGAGGGAAAAGGTGGACGCCTAACACAGTTTTATGAATGTTATCAAAGCGATAAATCCAAAGCACGTCCTACGTTAACAGAGCACCCTACTGGGTGAGAGAGTGCTAGAGCAGAACTGCCTTCCAGCCAATGAAAACACTCAACAGTTCGCAGCTAGCCAATAGGAGCTTTTAAGAGCCACATAATCGTGGGATAACATTCGCATTAGTAGTGCTCCTTACCAAAATAGCAATAGAGGAGGGCAGCACAAACATTATAAACCCGTAATGTATATTAGGCTTGTTTTTAAATGTATGGAATAAAATGTTAGCCACCACTTCTTCCTATACAGCAAAAAAGAGAATTTCAGTGTGCAGAGGTAATATGAGGGTTACAAAGAGTCACATACACGTACTTATTTGTTCTGATGTATTAAGCTTTCAATATATGTGACCCTAGACAACAAAACCAGTCTTAAGTACAACGGGAACATTTTAGTAATCGGCAAAAATACATTGCGGGTAAAAATTACAGATTTTTCTTTTTGCCCAAAATCATTAGGATATTTAGTAAAGATCATGTTCCATGAAGATATTTCATAAATTTACTACCATAAATGTATAAAGACTTTCTTTTTGTGAGTGGATGGACTGTTACAGTGCCTCAGATTAACAACTTCAAAGGCAATTTTCTTAATATGTAGCTTTTTTGCAACCTCAGATTCCAGCTTTGTAAAGAGTTGTTGTTCCGCCAGATATTGTCCTATCCTAACAAACCATATATCAATAGAAAGCTTATTTCTTCAGCTTTCAGACGAAGCAAAAATCGAAATTTCAAATAATTGACCCTTAAGACTGGTTTTGTCATCCTGGGTCACATTTATGGTTTCAACGCAACAACATGAACAAACATTACTGCGCATGCACGCTTTTGTGGCCCTATCGTAACTTTCGGTAAGCATCCGAACAGACAAGAGTCCCTGAAGAGTATTTCTAATAACAAGCAAAAGAAATAACAAGTAAGTTACATTAAGTAGCTAGTTAAAAGTATCTCTAGCCAGTATTATTTTGGGTGACCAGTAGAAGAACTGTTACTAGGCTAAACTTAAAGTCACAAGACCCAATCAACAAGTTGTTTATAAAATAAAATTAATATAAAATAAAATATTAATATCAATTAATATTCATATAAATTGGTTTAAATATAAATTGTTTTCTTATTAGTCACAAGCCAGACCGATAAACAAACACAGACCGGAAGTTAACTATGTGTGCATCCAATGAAACCGTCAATATCACTTCACTGACAAAAAATAATCCAAATTCAAAACTTGCAACAAATTCTGTAAAACATAATTTACGAAAAGGAAAAGGAAAAAATTTATTTGTTTATAAATTTAAGAAAATTATTTTTATAACACAATAACATTCAAAACTCAAAGTTTACTTGACACAACCTGTGAACACCTGCTGCATCATAATGCACAAGGTTGACTTTGGGTCATATTCATATTATGACATGACTGGCAGATCTGAGGTCAGTTTGGCTTGAGGGAACCCAACATCCAAGAGAACACAATCACTGATCCAGAGTCATTGACTTGTCAGTCTATATCGAAAGAAACAGGCTATTTATACCATTTCTGGGTGAGTAATTGCAGTGGCCCGGAAGCATGCGGCCTCTCGGAGGTGTCAGAAGTGATTTGGGGCAGAATGGAGTCTGGTTCATGTGTGTTCTCACCTCGCGCTGTTCCCCTCTTCCCCTCCGGCCGATCATTAACCATCTAGACATGGTAATGGTGTCATTTGAGACAATCGCCCATGAGCTAAAACAACACAAGTACAAACTACCGGAGGAATAATCAGCCTATCACACCTCCCATCTACTGACAAGGTTTTTAGGGTTGGCTGGCTGAAGTAACAATGAAAAATTAAAACAAAGATGTGAATGACATAGTACATTTAAAAACTTTTATTCATTAGTTATGAGGTTTTCATTATTTACTCATTACTGACCAATCTGTAGATACGGTGTCAGGTCAAAGGTGAGGGAAACATGCACCTCCAGTCTCACCTGGTGTAAAAAATACTATCAATTTTCATCAAGCTGACATATTCGCCAGACTCTTTCTTCAGCCATTCTTGATGACACATGACATAAGTAACTTCCCTGTTCATATTTTACTCTGACAAACGAAACACTGCTGTGACAACACAGTAAAGTGGCGAGATAATTCTTCATCCGTCTAACATATGGACTATACATTAAGCTATGTGTGTGTATGTTACACCAGATGACAAGGTTCAATAGAGTGGACCTACAATCCCTGGTGTTAAATTCAGAAACATTCCAGAAATATTTAGTTGTGTCCCCTTTAGTGTCCCATTTTGTGTATTATCTGTAATAAGTTAGAAATATAGACTTGAAATATAGTTAAATAATTTGCTTAAAAATGCAATGAGCTATTACTAACTGCTTTGTCAAAACCTTATTTTCTGGGCTCTCAATGGCTAAGAAAAAAGTGCTGATGTCAAATCCATTAATCAATTCCAAAATAAATGTTTGTGAATATATGTGTGTGATGTATATTTTTGTAAATATGCGCACACACATACATGGATAACAAATATTTACAACCAACTTAAAACTTATATTTAATTATAATTTAATTTCTGTAAAAATATAAATATCTATTTCACATATTTCTTAAATGTATACATGCATGTTTGTGTATTTATATATGCATGCCACACACCGATATATATAAACACAAACATCTATTTTGGAATCAAGTATCGCGATTTATCGATTTGACTGCACTAAAAAGCCATATATAATTAAACAAATATTAACTATACACAGGGCTCTAGAGTGCGACTAATTTGGTCGCACATGCGACCATATTTTTCAATGGTGCGACTTAAAATTATCAGAGGTCGCACCGGTGCGACCAGCCGTTCCTGGGGGAAAAAAGTCTCCGCAACTCTGAAAGTCTTCCTGTGATTCAATAACAGACACACATTAGACCCATATCGTGGTCTAAACCAATCAATGATAGTGAAGGGCGGACCCCCCTCTGATTGGCTGTGGTCCAGATATTCCTGCACGTGTGTGTACCAGAGGTCGCGTTAACTGAAAATTCTCTGTCATTGACGGATTTTTTAACCGTGACGGAAAAACCTGAAGGCCGTCCGTCATTTTGGCGGATTACAATGAGGGCAATTTGTAAATCCACGTTTCCCTTCAGCGTGATATGCTCGCGAAGCGACCTGCGTGTTTTCACCCGTCTTTGTTACTGACTAGACATATGTCATGCGATCTGGGAAAACCCGTCGGATGTCGCACTGACTCCGCTGAGTTAACAGAGCTCCCGGTTTGCAGCACCAGGAGTTGTAGTGATAATGGCAGAGCTCTCGTTCTTTAAGTGTGCACTGCAACATTTTCATTACTTATATTTTATTCAAACGGTTTTGTACAGTATTTTTATAGACTTCAACACTAGGCTTTTTTAAATAAATTGTTAATAGAGTAAGTCTCTCACCACTGGAAATTGACTTTTACTTGTGATACTGAACTGTTGTGCTTTTAATTTCATCACTGAACTTTAAACACGATTTACTCCAAATTCCGTTCCTGAACATCACAGCGCTTCAGCCGACATCAGCCATAACTTTTGTTACATACACAAGATATGAGCAAAATAAAATGTATTTTGCAAAGGGCTTGAATATGGTATCAAAAACTGTAACGGTTTATTGGGCATTCGGTTGTATTACAATATAACAAGTTCCGAGACGCCAGTACAGCGTGATGACGTCACGAACATACAAATGACCTCCTAACGCCAGCTTGAACCATAGTGACGGGTAATAATAGATTATGACGGATTTTTACGAGCATATCAGTCAAAATGAAAAACTCTAGCGTAACCTCTGGTGTGTACGTTTGAAAATGCGTGTGCTGCAGTGAGACAGAGGTGAGGAGACTAATGCTGTGAGTTAAACAGAGTGAATGTAGCAGGGGATGATGAGAGATGATGAAAAGAACAATTCACAAATTTTTCGTGAATAATGTTAAATTAATGCCTAATCCGTCCGAAAATCACAAGCAATGATCTGACACGGAGCCTTCAAGTCCTGGTCCATTTATCTTGAGATCTTTTAAGTTTAAATTTCACTTCACTGAAGCACTTTAAGCACAAACACTTTTTCAGTAAATTACCTTTCTTGTAAATTTGTGCTTCAAATAAAGAACTTAATGTTGAACTGTTTGTAAGATAAACATTTACAAGTAAATTTTGCCTATATGGACATTAAACAAAAGTGAACTGGTAAAAGCAGGTTAATGTTAAATGCGATGCGGTCAAAAATTTGGGTGCACCTAACTTTTGTGCTGGTGCACCCAAGAAAAAAAGTAAGGCGCACCAGTGCAACCAGTGCAAAAAGTTAGTCTAGAGCCCTGATACAGATATCATAGTTACCCTTTATTTACATACATTTTTATTTTGTTGTGTATACAGTATATAAGCCACTTTATTATCTATACTGGAAGTGAAGAGTATGGGTGTTGGAAAAACAGAGCAAAATATTTAGCTGCCGAGTCTCCATTTCACTTAAAGAATTAGTTCATTTTCAAAATAAATTGTCATGATAATTTACTTACCCCTATTTCATCCAAGATGTTTATGTATTTGTTTCTTTAGTCGAAAAGGCTTATAATAATACCAATTGTTTCGCTAGATAAGACCCTTATGAATCGTCTGGTATCGTTTAAAGCCCTTTGAAGCTGCACTGAAACTGTCATTTTGACCTTCAACCGTTTGGAGTCCATTGAACTCCACTATATGGAGAAAAATCCTGGAATGTTTTCATCAAAAACCTTCATTTCTTTTCGACTAAAGAAACAAATACACAAACATCTTGGATGACATGGGGTGAGTAAATTATCATTACAATTTATTTTGAAAAAGAACTAATCCTTTATTCTTTATTATAAAATTCTTTATTACAAACAAATTAGATTAGTTAAGAAAACTACAACCTGTATCTCGCAATAAAGCTTTCCATTTAAGACATGACTTTGTTATTATGTTCTGGGTGCAGAGACTCGGATTGGCAGGAAGAGCTGAAATGAAAAACAGCCAATTCTTCAATTGCCATCCACACTGCTTTTCTAATATTAATTTAAAGGAGCCCTGATGTTATCCATGACCTCATATTAAATTAAGAGACACTACATTGAAATTACTTTTTAATTTAATAATTAAAATCAATCATACCACAGGACTTAAAATGGTGGTGCGAGCACAAAATGTTTTAGAAATAAAAATGTCATAAATAAGGTGACCAGTTGCCGGACCAAAACGTATAAACCTTTCTTTATAAATGATATCTGTTTTTAATTGAGGGACACACTATGCATCAACTACCCAATTTAAAAATGGACTGTTCTTGTTTTCATAGTGATTTTATTAAGTGATTTTATTTAGGGCCTGTGATGCTCACAGTAACCCGAACTCAAAATAAGATCTATAAAATCCTTAAAAAAAACTCTAACAGACATGCACAAAGAAACGATTACAACCCCGAAGAGATATCCCAACCTTGACAAAACAGAGGGAGCCTAACTAGACTTCAGCGCTCCAGCAGAGACGGCCATCTTTGCATGCCAATTCCAACACGGCCTTTCAGCACCCTTTATGGTTATGTAGGAAAGCATCAGCAGCTCAGTCAATGTGGAGACCCTCTCTACAGGAGTCGATATTAAAGAGGCCATTTCTGAACGGCACCTCTGACCCTCCCGTCCCAGTCCATTTGTCCCCCACCAAGCAGCTTCACACATACAGAATCTACTGTTACAGTGTCTATCAGCATCGCCCCACTCTCCCTATTAAAAGAGACATCATGCTGAACGGCAGAAACACGGGCCTTTATCCTGTCACTAGGCCTCTCACGCTCTCAGTTGGGTCACCAACAAAGCCCGGCTTTGCTTGAGCATTGGTCAGAAAACCATTAAAATGCACCTTCCCCTGCTTTAACAGACTGATACGGTGTGTGATTTTGCTACACTGAAACACACTTAGCTTGAAGTGAAGACCAAAAATAAAACAGACGGGTGAAGGGAACGAGACCCGATTTGGGCGGAAAACACATTAGGGGAAGAGTGCGCGACAAAGCCAAAACGAAGCAAAAGAATGAGTAAGAGACAGCGTTAAAGAGGAGGTATTTCAGGCGGTGTACAGGAGGTGGCGAGGGGGCAGGAGACGGAGCGTTTGATTAAATCTGTGGTTGACGTTTCGGACAGGTGAGATTGATGAGGTTCCTCTACGCTTCACACTGTGCGGAGAGCGCGGGGAGAAGAACAGAAACATGCAGTGTGGAGAGCCAGGGCTGGGGGCCCTCTCGCACCGTGGGGTCCCCGGCCTGATTAATGGGGCTGGAGTCCCTTCAAAAACAGCGCTCCCAGCAGAAAGGGTTGCACCGCGCTCCAAAAATAACCAGGACAGGACAGCCGCTCCACTACGGACCGGTGCTCAGAGCCAGAGCCCAAACCAAGAACCGTTTAGGAGCAATCACTTTAACCGCCCTACCATCTTCTCACTGCTGATCACATTACATATTAAAAAGACAAGTTGCGCTTAGTTTGACATGAAATATAATTATTTGCGAACTATACGGAAAAGGCCGTTGAAATCTCCAACCATAAACCAATGCCTGGCACGGAGAATGACAAACGTTTTGCATGGATTATATTACAATATTTGGACACTTTATATAAACTGTAGTGAGCAAATAAAGGACAAAGCCAATTCTGCAGTTTTTTCCTTTTTGGCCAGGAAAACAGCAGAGGCGCTAGCTTACTAATGACAAATTAAACACATAAAAGTCACAACGAAGCAGAAATAACCTGCACGCACCTCATAAATTTATCAATGTGTAATTATGGTAACTCCCACAAACTCAAGTGCCAGATTTTTTCCTCTCTCGCTGCTTCATTCTCACTTTAATTTCCTCCAACATAAGCACTGACTGTTGGTTTGAGCACAGCCCAAAAGCTTGATACCAGATAGCGAGTGCAATTCACTTAACTAGTACGGCAGTTTTTCTGTACCCATTCGTCTTCAAAATAGAGCAAAGGTCCGGCATAACTCAAGGAATTTAAAGCCAAAACATGCTAAATTATCAAAAACGAGAGCTCTGGAGGAATAATTCTGACAATATTGCGTTCATCCTTCAGAATGACAAACTGAAATACACAGCGTAGTGTGAAATAAAGTGCTCGACTGACATGTAAAAACAAATCGTGTAATTAATAAATGTAATCAGGCCAAGCTCATGTGCACCTCCTTTCCTGCAGTTTCCTCTCCAGAGAGACTCCGGGAGTCGGTTTAATGGTTTTAGCTGACATGAGAGTTTGAGCATTTCGACCTGTAGGAGAATTAAGAGCCGTTTCCCTTTTGCGAAGCGCGAGGTTGAGATGACTGATATCAGCCATTAAGACCACAGGCGATTAAGGGCCGGATAGGGAACTTCATGTTTTATAACACAGCTTGGAGCAAAGGCCCAGTGCAAAGTATGGAAGGCTAATCAGATTTGCTACAGGATTTGATTAAAAAAAAGCTTACAATTTACTTGAGTTTTATTATTTTTAAGTGCATAAAACACTGACACAACGGGGTCTTTCAGCAGATCCTTATAAGCACAACAACAGTTTTCAACGCTGAATAAAAGGCTAACATTCTATTTTTCATCGGTGAGCTTGCTGACTTTGGAGGTAAGAAGCGACCAATCCCAGTATTGACTCAGAAAATAAAATGACATATAAACTGCTCATTTCACAGTTTTCCCACAATTAAATCTGCAAGATACGTTTTTGACACTTTTTATAAACCATGTTTATTTATAGGCATAGATTCCATTAGGTTAGATTTCACTCTCGCTTACACTTGGACAGAAAGATCTGTGCCGATCAGGTCATGTCATATCACGACTAAATGACTTTTAATAACCTTTCTTTGCCAAAGAGTACGCTCAGTGTTTTGACGCACATCACACCTCGGGGCATTGTGAACGTCCGCGTTAACACACACTCGCCAACATTTGGAGAAAATTAAAAGAAATGAAAACCAACACCTCATTTCAAATGTTGTTGCTGGTAATAAAGGACTGCTGGGATGGTTTTGACGTCTTTCTATAACCCACCACATCCACCCCCTCCCTCACTCCCACAGTCGCGGCGCTCCACACTTTAGTGTCCCAAGTGACACGCTGCCTGTAGTTAACAAAACAGAGTCTGACTGCCAGCGGTGGATGCACATTCCTACACGGCAAGTGTGCAGAAGCCATCAAATAAAACCTGGTTGTCAATCAAGTCCATGTTGAAGGCTGAGCGCACCCAAACTCCCACGTGCTCTGTAAAAGGTTTAATAATAGGAAGTCACAGTGTTTGGTCCAGTTAGATTTACAAACACCATACGTATTGCATTGTTAATTAACAGTCTCTTAAAGCGATAGTTCAGTTAAAAATTATTATTCAACCATTGTATAAAGTCCATGCTGCTGCAAACTAACATTAGAATTATTGTTGCACTGATGTGAAGCAAATAAATTAAACAGAAGCACAGTAAAAGCTATTAATCTCATGTTGTTGCAAACAGAATTTCTTTCTTCCATGCATGACCTAGAATGTTAAACACCGATGGTCACCATTACCCTTCACAGTATTTAATTTTTTTTCCAACTTCTCCTTTATTGTCTTTCACAATAAAAAAGGAACTCATATAGATTCACGGGGTGAATAAATGACAGAATTGTCATTTAAAAATAAACAAAAGGCTGTAACGCTCGTCTCAATTCCTGACATTTTAGTTTTAGTTTGGATTCTAGTGAGACTTCTAACAGTGTCTTACAAAACAAGCATTCAGACTATAAGCAAATAAACATTGCAACTTTAAAATCCGAATATCAAAATAAAACAATCTCTCTACAAACAAATCTATAGAATAGCAGTTAAAGAGCAGAAAAACAAATAGTATAGAACCTTAGGTAAAACAAGGACCTACAATTATGTCAGTGTGAAAGCAAGGAACAGCCTAATAAAAGACATTAAGGTCACAACGAAGACACAGTTGTGGGAAATACTTGAATAAAACTCTTCAGTTTCCAAACTACATCTATTTGGGAAAATGTACAACAAGGAACAGACGGAACTGTATTATTTACCACCAATCTTTTCTTCTGAGACTTCATGCACTAATTAATCCATCAAAATAAGTGGCAAAGGTCTGCTTCTATCATCTTAACTGCACCTTCACAGTGCTTTTATTTACCACATGCCTAAATGTAAATGTTCAGCCGAAGAGCAGAGAACATAAATGCAGGTTTAAATGCATAAATATTTTATAATAAAACATCATTAACCAGAAACAATACTAATGCATAAAATGCTCTTCTGCCAACTTGCAACACATTTTATTATATTCTCTATAGAGCATAACAACTAACTATTATAGACCATTAAATGTGGTAAATATGGAATCACGACTAACATGTCTCATTGCCCACTGCCTTTACATTACATTAAATCTTAACAGGCGATAACTGCACAGACTGACTCTTGCGATACTTTCAGTTTATTAGAAGGTAACGACTAAAGGGGAATCAACATGCAGAGTCCCTGTAAAGCTGTCAAATTGGGAAATAACAAAATAGGAGGTGAAAGAAGAGTTTCTTACCGTTGTTACCGTGCTCTGTTGGGCTTTAAACAATCTTCTTGGGCAATTATTCTTAGTAATATAGCGAAATACAGATTTAACGTTAAGCCGAATGGAAAGCGCCATCTTGAATCCATTCATTATCGTACGGTGCCCAATGAGGGACATGCAGCCAAAAAGGCGTTTCTAAAAAAATATGCCCACAGAGACTGTTTAACTGCCTCAAGTAAAACCTTTTTTGTCATGAAGATCGTTCTTAAAGTTTTTTTAAACGACAGTGTAATGTTTGCGTGTTGCTGACAGTCGACAAGCCTACAGGAGGCTATAATAATGAAAATACGCTTTTGTTTAAACATTTTTATACATTTATATTTGACTTTACTTGCATGACTGATCAGTTATAATGAGTCATACAATTGATGTCTCACTTAAACCAACTGTTACTAGAATTTTTCATTCTTATTGTAAATAAGTTTCATTTACTGACTCAAAAGATACACAGTAGCTTATTAATATCAGCTGCATCCTTATGTGGTTTAAAGAACTGCCACAAAATTGCATTTTGCATACATGTTTCTGTCCTCGGTAAATGGTTAAGTCTGTGTAAAGAGAGCTGCTTGCCAAGACAAGAATATGGGCATCATTTTGGCACGATGAGAAATGACCTGTGACACCAGACAGATAACTCAGGTTATAAGACACAGCCAGTATCACAGTCCAGCAGCTCTAGCACTTCTTGTGAATATCAACCCCTTTGGTTTGTCTAACAGATGTTTACAAAGAGACACAAACAGTTCTCTGTTTTGCAGAGTATAGACTTCTGAATCCCCTCATCCACATCTGTTGCTAATTCATCTCACCTTTGCATCTGGTTGTATTCGCAGAATTTCGCACACATATTCTTTATTCAGGAGCGTCTCCCACAGTGTGCTGCACTGTGGGCTGCAGCACACGATCAGTCCATGATAAAGCAGTGTGTCTATGCTTAAACCTATTCTCAGTCTGTGCGTTGCGCGTTAGTGCCTTTGGCATCTAGTTCTTGACCACCCAGTTACACTGCCTCTTGCACTTCTATGGAGAAGAATTTCCTATGAGCTGATGATATTTCTCTCTACTTCTTGAGAAAAGGTGGTTTTACTCTAACATCTCATTATAGCCCTCACTCCATTTCTTCATTTAAATGTGCTGCTGCAGTCAAAAGAAAAATAAAAAGTTTGTGGTGCTTGGAAGAAGCAACTTATGCTTTGGGTAAGAGTGTGAAAAGACAAAGAGAATAAGAAAGAGAGAGAAATGCGAGGTGGGTATGCAGAGACCGAACTGGCAGCACACCTACTGTGATAGACTTTGGAAAAATAATATGTGGCTAATCTCAATGTGTGAGTGTGTGTGGTCCCTGAATAACATTCTCTCTGACTTTACTGAGGTTCCTTCGTCCTACAACAACAATATGTCTGTTTATTTATACGTTTTATGCAAAGATGAGATTTCACTTCAGAGTGTAACTAAATAACAAACAAAATATGGCTGCAGTCTACGTTTATATATTTGTGCACATATATTTGAGATACTGTAGAGGCAAAAGTCAATGAAGCATATGCATCATTTTAATAATTCATGTGACACTTTAGCTGTCAACTCTTTTGCACCCGTACTGCTTACAACAAGGCTGTCTGTCTTCTGCACAAATGTCGACCTCTTTCATCGCCCTCCCCGATCACTAATTGTTCATCTCCTCACCACACATCTATCCGCTCAACCACCCTCATGGATCTCGCCTAAAAGGGGCGACCAAGTTTCTTCCGTTGCCCCTCACCGGAGTAATAGAACCAGGGCCTATTGACCGCCCCCGATGTGCTGTGGAGAGAATGGGCAGTGTGGCTGTAACCAACAGCCCACCTGTGATAATATGTAGAGGCAGGGGGCCACGGCCCACCACGGGACAGGGCTAGGAGGGCAGGGGCCTGGGGAGAGCTGGAACCAGGCCTGGGCCTCAGCCTGCATCAACGGCTCTCTGACACGCCAGCATCCTGACACTGACAGACAAGCCTTCCCCTCTGACACTGCAGTCCGCTGAGCACAAGGGGTGCCTGCCACCCAAGTCGATAGATGGATGAATGAATCCATGAGAAGATGGATAGGTAGATGGATGGGTTGGCTAGTTAAATGGACGGATAGTTCTTGGAGTGCCATTAGAAATTCCAACATATTTGAATTGTTTTTCCCCCTCCTATTTCGGCGTGAAACTCTGTCAAGGAAAATAAACAGCTGCTGAGAAGTATTTTGTGTAAAGCAATGTTTGCTCCTAAGTCTGGTTTCCATTACAGCAGTGCCATATCTGAATAGCCAGCAGCAAAGAATGCAGAAGTCCAAACGAATGGGATCGGACTTTGGGTGGGCTGAAGAGTTATCTCTTTTATGGCTCTGTGGCAACATTCTCTCCTCTATTCAGAACATCACATTTCAGCTGAGCTTACTGGGACCGTGGATCCACGGCAACCACAGGCACATGGAACATGCCTGTCAGAAGCAAACGTGTGACTTGTTTTTGAACAGGCAGGGAAGCAGTCAGCCGTGTGTCTATATGGCTAAGAGGTGGGAGGGGGTCGTCCCTCAGGAGGGATGTGTTTCAGCACCTTGTCTCTCTCTATGTTATAGCGCTGAAAGAACAGGAGTGACGGGGGTGGAAAAAAGGGTCTGTGCTCCTTCACTCCCATCTGCTGTCTTCGCTCTCTCTTCTATCATACAGTAAGGTGAGGCTGAAGATCGTGTTGAATGTCACGTGCAAGGATATGATAAAAGTCCATAATTTAGCAGACTTGTGAGCTTGGGCAGTCAGAAATCTATGACAAGATGAGAAAGACAAGGATCACTAAAGACCTTGACATGTTCAACATTTACAGCAATTATAAAGTGCAGATATTGACAAAGCAATTTAAACACTGGATGTCTTCCTGAACTTGAGAAAGTTTTACATATCAAAATATATTGTGTGCTTTAAAAAACGTCTTTATTTTTTTCACCAGTACAAATATAATAAGCAAAATAGCATAAAACAATGAGGACCAGAGGTAGTGACTAGAAACAGACGTCTTCGCTTGAAATAAACCATTAAAGATGTATTAAAAAAATGATGCATGTTTTATTGTTCTGCTTGAAGTGTAAAGCTCAGTTCAAAGAAATTTACACGTGAGCAAAGCTTTTTGAGTCCAGGCCCAGGAGAATGGCTATAAAATATTATACTAAAGAGAATCAACAAATTTTAATAACTAATACATGTAGACAATTTAAGTTTATTCCTGTGATCTTTTTGTTTTTATGTGCATTTTGTGTGCATATTTGATTAAAATCAACATTGTCCAATAAATACCATAAAAGTGAAGTGTTTGGTTCATTTTTACTGTACGCTTTATATTTTGACGATCTACAATTATACAAATTAACACCCACACCTGACTTCCAGACATATTCTTAATATCCTTATTAATATTTTTCTATTTTTCTATCGCGTGTCTTCCGTGAGAGACATTGGAAAGAATGTATAATTGTATGAGTGCCAATAAAATTAATAAAAAGGACTTGACAAGCTGCATTTATGTTTTTTCTTTGCTCTTTTTACTTTCTAATGCTTCCATTACTATTTAAGGTATGATGACTTCATGTTATTAATAGGAGTAATGAGATCCAGCTCTCTGAATCCATAATGATGTGGTGTATATCAGAGCACTGATACTGGAAAAATGAGACTTTTCTTAATTTGACCACAAAAAATACCGGCTTTAAAAGGATGGACATTATTAGTATGATCTCCTTCTTTTCAAGGAAAAAAATCTGTAATTGCTCATTTAAATGGAAATTTCGACCCAGCATTCTCTCCAAATGCTTCGTGAAAGGACTAGACCATCTGTTATGTTTTCCTCAAAGAGTCAGGACAAACAGGGCATCTCTTTCTTTTTTTTTCAAACTTTCTTATGCCAAACCTTCATGACTTTCTTTCTAAAGAAGATATTTTAAAGAATGTTCAAATGTAACCAAACAACATTGGCTCCCATTGAATTCCACAGTATGAACTTTTTTCTGTTCGACAGAAGAAATAGTGATATACAGGTTTTGAATAACATGGGGGTGGAGTGACCAGATTTCTTCTTTTTTTGATGAACTATCCATTTAACCTGCTTCATAAATGACATTTACAACTCCCATACCTATTATTTCTATTATTTCTATTCTATATTCATAAGAAGGCCAAAATGAAGAGAATGTTAATGTGATATTTAATAGAATGAGAAAATGTGTTTATCCATGCAGAGTATGTTTGGATGGAAAGGATCTACAGCTGTCATTAAAGATGCTGATGTTGTGAAGAGAGGGAGTGTGGGACAGACAGAAACATTGGAGCAGGACTGTGATTAATATAACCAGATAAAGCTGCTGGGCACAAAGCCTGGTTTCATCACCAGGCATCATTACAAATGTGCTCTTCTGAATTTACTTTATCTCATACACTACTCCACACTCATGATGTAATACGCATAGCAACATATGTATGTGTACATTATACGTGTTCCCCTTACAGGTTCCTTTAGCTGTCAGCACGCTACTCTTCAGAGTATGTAATGGGTATCACTTTACAATGAAGTCACAAGCCTGGAACCTCCTTCTTCTAGCTGCGGCAAACCCAAAATTTCAGTTTGCATCTTATTTCAGCGTAATATGCATTCTCAACGGCAGACTCAAAGCTGGTGTTGGTATAGGCAGTGGTAGGAAGATGTTAATTCATCGGATTTCTCACAGAAGAGGATACACTGATGTTTATCAAGGGAAAACGGACTTCTGAGACTTGACAATACACACAGAATGCATTTCAATTCAAGATATGTACAGATTACTAATTTGCTGTTATTGACATTAAACGTGTACAGGAAATTTCAAAAAGTGGTTCTTTGCTCGTAATCATAGGGGAACTACTCTAGTGCTATATAGCACCATATCATGGTGCTTCAGCGGTTCTTTAAAGGTTCTTTATGGTGACCGAGGTGCTATATAGCACATTTTCCGTATAAATAACCTGTTAAGGCCCTGTATGGCTTTTCGGCAGTTCTATATAGTCATCTCAAAGCACTGCTGAAGAACCACTGAAGCATCAAAATATGGTTCTATATAGCACTTAAAGTGTTTCCCCTAGATTACGAGCCAAGAACCACTTTTAGGGCTATAAAGATTTTATTTTTTAGAGTGAAGGATCTCTGATTTACTGCAGTTCTCCTGAATAGTTAGGTGTGAAGGCCAACCGTATCCTAAATATGTCTGTCCAAATAATAACAATAATTTAAAAGAATTTGATCAGTAACTATAGTAGTAAAAACATTTCTCAGTTCATAATGTGGACATGTAGAGAATCACAAGTTTGAATGATTAGAAAATATTTAAAAAAGACAGTAAATGAGAAGATAATTTAATATTATTATTCATATATGTAAATTAATATGTTAGGCTAATTAATTTATTCATTTGATTATTTATGTTACATAATACTCTTCCAGATGACAACAATTTATATAAAATCTATGAGACCTACCTATATAAAGTTCCATGTTTCTGTTTTATTTGAGCAACATATCTGCAAGGGTTAACATAAATATATAAAGCAAATGCAGGCATATTGAAAATATATTTTTAACTTGTGAAACTTTACTTTATTTGTCACTTGTGAGAATTTTATTTATGTGTTTTATGTTTGGGTTTAGTTTGATATATAGAAAAACTGAAAACAGGGGTACTTCATATAGAGAATATATATTATGAAAATATAACGAGACTGCAAATAAAGAGATTACAGGTCAGATCATACACTGAAAATACCAGGCCAATAGGTCAATTTCTGTTTTCCCAGATCTTCTTTCACATTAATAAAACAAATCTATATTTAATTTAAAGTCTCTTAAGATTTCTGAATTCTTTGTATGGGAATTTTCAATATGTGTACTGTGTAGTCTACAATAAAAGGTGTGGGCTCAGAAGCAAACACTAACTTTGGTGCTATTCAAACGTGTCAAAATTGCAAGAAAAAGTCAAATACATTGCAAAAAAATTAGCCCTTGAAGGTTCGGTCAAGTGTGGGTTACGACTACAAGAATAAAAATATTAAGACCATTAAGTCACCATGTGCAGTTCAAAATAAGTCCAGTTGTTAATAATAACTAAAACGATCAACTTGTAAATGATAAATGTACTCTATAATTTTGTTTGATTTGTTATTCTGATTATATGATCATTATTATTTATTATTATTATAATTTTAATGAAATATGCATCTTAAAAAACATTCTGAACAACGTGTAACTACTGATTCTTTTACACTGATTCAAATATATTCTTAAACTAAACATTTTGTTAATTTTTAAAAGTAACTATAATTATTTCATACAACTATAAGAAATAAAACAATTAAAATATAATAAAGCAGAATAAAAATATACAAAATATAATAAATGTGTGTAATATTTAATGGCGTTTCCTATAATAAGTGAGTATAAAGACGCGTTAAATTATGATTGCCAATGAAAATTTTGACAACATTCGGAAAGTCGTAGAAAAACAAAAGCAAACCAAAGATAAATCGTGACAATTATGTTAACCTGCTATTTAAAATCGCATATAGTAGCATCTGCAGACCTTTTCAACCACGAACCAAAATACATCTTTAAAAGCAAATACGAGGAATCCCTCGAAAACTTCGTCACAGAGGTCGTGGGTCAGTTCTATGAACATAGGTTACCCTCTAGTGGACGGACCTTATAAAGAGTCTCAAATGATGTTTAATCAACGATAAATGCTTAAAACAGAGCAAACACAGAGAATAACTATTAGTATTATGCCGTAAATTAACAAACCACATGAGCAGTGAGAGGGATGGGGCATAATGAAGCACATGAGACCGCAGAGCATGGCTGAATGAGCCGGTTAATGGAAATGATAGACATGATTAGCCTTTAATGTGCACATAATGAGGGGATCAGATTTCATAGGCAACGCAAAGACAGCAGAGAAGGTGCATTTACGGGGCACTACATCTGTGCATCAGCATCATAATGAAAACGAGCTTCATTCCTCAGCAATCAGGGCCCGCGAGGCACAAAACAGGCGGCGCGCCGCGGAGACGCGCGCAAAAACGTGGCCAGCGTTGCCGTGGAAACCGAGTACTCAGCATGTAAATAATGTGATCTATTGATGCCATCTGGAAAAGATTGAGCCCGGCTGCTGTAACTGCCCCTCTACCGATATGTGGGGGAAATTCATTACCATATTTATTTGTACTGCTAAACCCTAGTCCGTGAATGGGATTATGTACTGGTGGATTGAGAGTATATCCTAAACAAACACATCTATTAAAGATGGATTTGGAGTATATCCTGAACAATAATGGATTTACAAGGCAAGACTTCAACCCCTCCTTCTTCACAGGCTTTCCATTTTTTCAGAAATTGAATCCAGACTTTTGGGGTGAGCGTTTTCACTGAGAGAGCGCACTGAGGGATGGGATCTGGCCAAAGTATTTATCATATTTGAAAGATCTAGTTTGAAGGCACAGAGGGTGCCAGAAAATAATGGAGAGGGAAAGAGACTAGTCCATCAAACTCACAGTCTTGAGAGGGAAAGTCTTGTGTGAGTTGCATTTTTCACAAACACAAAGTGCTAAGTAAACTTAAGTGTTATTGCTGTGTTGCACCTAAATGCAACATTCGTCTCCCATACTAAATGTTAGTGTGATCCAAAACAATGCTGTCTGTGGTTACTTTAAAAATGGTACATACAGTCATAAACTTGATAAGCGGACAGTACATGTGTTGGAGTCGTGACTGGCCTACAGACTAACTGCAGCCTTGAGAATGAGTTCTCTTTATCTACTGAGTCGGTTTTTCCGTTTAGATTCCCATCTGAAACCCTCCTCTCTACTGTGTCTCAAAATTAATAGATTCTCCATCTCTGTGTTCTTCACGCAGATAAACCTATTGCAGACTTTATATAGTCAACAGTGTTGACTGCTCATTGTAAACGTGACAGAGAGTGTTGAACAGGATGCAGGATATGCACTCATCAACAAACGGTTGCTTTACAATTTGCCTGAAATACAACTTAAGGTGTTTGTTAACCCAAAAAATATAAATGCTGTTATCTTTTACCCACCTACTTGTCATTTCAAACCTGTTTGACTTTCTATCTTCTACAGAACACAAAAGAAAATATTTTCAAGAATGTTGGTAACCTAACAATGCAGGTACCCTTTACCTTTCATTTTGTGTCTATACAATAGAAGTGAATGCGTACCGGCATTGTTTGGTCACCAATATTGTTCAGAATATCTTGTTTTGTGTTCTGCAGAAGACAGTTGTATGAATGTCAAAGTATTCAGAAGTTAAGTTTTTTATATAAGTAGGCAAGGCTGATTTGAGTCAATATTCTGTATTAAAGTTTTTCTGCTTATGCAAGGAGAAAAATAGTCTCTTGCATGGCTCTCTGGGATCAACATCACTGCCGTCCAACAGCTGCTAAAAACAGTCTGTCATCTTACGCAGTCACTTCCTGTTTAGCTAAAAAAAAAAATTAATATAACAAGCCATTGGAGAAAGTAAATGTCAAAATGCGCTTCAGTACATTTTAGTCTATGTACATATATATAGGCCAATAAGGACCAGGTGATGGGGAATTCACAGAGAGAGTCCAGAGATCCTGCGGGGATGCTGACACATAGCAGAGATTGTTGAAGAGAGATAAGAGAATGATGGATGATTGTAGACAGGAAACAACTACCTGCTCTTTTTCAGCTGCTGTGTAAAGCCATGTGCATAGACTGATCATTAAAAAATAGCTTTTAAAGACACTAAGACAAGAATAAGATAGGTTCATATTTATGATCATACAAAATCATTTAAACTGTTTTTACAACTTGTCTATTCTGAGATTCATTTTCATTCAAGCCTCTTCTTGTCCAGTGTAAGCAGAAATTCATCAGACCTCATGCCGTTTCGCCACGTGATATTATCAACAAAACTGTTTTCATATCATACTCAAATTATCCCCCTCATTTATTAGGTCTTTCAATGTCCTCAACTTACCTACACTGGAACGTACAAAAGTAACAGATCTGAGAATATCAGAAAGATGGACAGAATGTGAGAGAGGACTGAGAATGTTTTAAAAAGCGGGGTAAAGCTGTGCTAATTAGGGCCTCTCACAGGCAGAGAGGAAGTTAGGCTGCCAAGTCTCCTTTCCCGTGCGATCCCTCACCCTGTAAAGTCTGAGACCGCCCGGGGCTGGGCCACCTCTCCTGCAGCACCCAGAGTGTGAGATGAGAAGTCCAATCATCCCGATTTCTCTTCATCACTTTTGAAATCCCTCCCCTGTGGCCAGGAGACAGTGAGGAAGATTGAGGTATCACGCTGATGTTTCTTCCCGTCTTAAGTTACATGCTGACTGACCTGTCCATTTGACGTCCTTTTTTAGAGCCATAGGGTAAATGGCTGGTGAAACCTTATCGTGAAATCACACACAAAAGTTATTATTTCTGTGCCTTTAGATGAGTGTGAAAAGACATCTGGGAGTTTGCAAGCAGAATACAAAATTGCAAAATGAAACAATGAAAAAGGACACTTGTGATGACTTTCTTACTTAGTCTTTTTTTCTTGTTTTCCAGTAAAAATGTCTAAACATTCTTGAATCAAGATGCATTTTCTTGATGAGCAAACTGACCTAAGAAGAAAAGTCTTGTTTTTAGTGCAAATACGAAATTTCAGTGAATTTGTGCCTAAAACAAGCAATAAAAATCTGCCAATGAGGTAAGAAAGATAATCATGAATGGAGTGACTAAGAAAAGGTAAACCTTGATTCAAAATTATTTTTCTTACCCCATTGACAGATTTGTTTGCTTGTTTTCCGAAAAAATATGACATTTCTGTGAATTTGTGCTTAAAACAAGACTTATTTTCTTAGGTCATTTTGCTCATCACGAAAGTGCATCTTGATTCAAGAATTTGTAGACATTTTTACTGGAAAACAAGAAAAAAAGACTTAAAGGGAAATGTGTCATTTTGTGTGTTAAAATATTTAAGACAGTATGTCACGTATGTACTTTATATATGTATGTTCAGAATATGATAATGTATGTATACAAACGGTCAAAGGTTCTAGAACACCTACTCATTTATTCTTATTTTTCACATTTTGGAACTATGGGAATTGTTGTAACAAAAATAATTAAGCATAATCAGTGTACTCACATTTTGCCTAAAATTTCAAACGTTTTGTTTTGTAATAAAAGCATACAGATCAAAAGATAATGAGAAACATTTTACTGAACTTCCACGTGCTATTAAATTTCTTGCAAAAAACTGTAAATTGATCTGAAATCATGCACACATGCCTGACATTTTCTGTCTACTTTATAGCACCTTTTTTCTTTCCCAATGTGCAACACAGATGTAGAGTTTTCTCATTTTTTTATTTAAAACCCCGAAAATAGATAAAAGGAGCAGTTGCATTGACTGTCGGATTTGTGACAGGTTTGTGAGGTTTCCAGCTCTGAAGGCCCACTGATCATCTTAACTTTCTGACAGTTCGTACACTGAAATACAGAGTGAATTGAACAAAAAAACGTGTGCTTATTGTATACAATATTTGAATCGCTCTTTTCATCCATAATGAGCCAAATAACCCCTTCGTAATCATGGCACCATAAACCTATTTTACGATAGTATACCAGCTGAAGTATTATGATACCAAGCAGTATCACGATGCTGTGCCATGTTCAAATTGAAATATACAAAATATAACAAATTTCCTTAAACTAAATTATCTAAATTAAAAAAATAATTATTTACTATAGACCCTTTTTGCACCATATCACGCTTACGTTGTGGCAATCGCTGGAGGCAATCAGACAAAACAAAGGGAAAACTGGAGAAGGCCAATACAAACCAGCACAGATTCGGCTACATAAGGAGTTTAAAATATCATCCCCTCCCGTCATCTTCGGTCTGAAAATGTGCGAAACTGTTTGTCACCTCTTCTTTGGTGTCACAAGTGCATTAGTATAATGGGAGAGGGAACAGTGAGAAGGCTCATGTTATGTATCAGGTTTGTGTTCAAGTAAATAAAATTGCTGAGGTTTGCCACTGTTGGTACACGCAGGCATCTATACGCTATCAGTTTATCTTTACTATACAAGCTTGGTTTCTCTGTCTGGTAGGTGTATGTCAGCGCACTTAACTGGAGGTAATCCTGTCCGTTCGTCCCTAGATCCATTGAGTGAGCGCATACAGGTCGGCCAGTTTCCTTGCGTTAAAAGTTACGTTTTTCAAATACAAATGCGATCCTAGAAAGTGGAAAATGAATCAGATCTTTTCAAGTCATTGTCAAAAAGCAAGCAAACAAACGTGCTACCTAGCAATAGTAATCCTGTAAGGGGGATATTTCTGCCTCCACCTAAGCTCCGCCCACAAAAATGTCACAATGTTTACTAACAGTAAAGACTTCTATAGTAAACTAGTATAGCAATCGGATCGATTGTAGCAAATACAGTAGTCTACTTTAATATTTACTATGGTAAGACTCAAAAACACTAGTGTCAAGGAATTTTTGGAAAAATGACTGTTAGTAGATAGGCTACTAAAGTACACTAGAACATTTTTACGTGAGAACTAATTAAAAAAATTAATACATTTCTACAGCAATGTTTAAAAAGGAAAATGTAAGGCTAACCTTATATGTGAATTTGAAAATGGCCAACTAGGTGCCAGCAACTTTTTACAGAGTCCGTGAATCATTCAATCAAAATGGCGTGACAAATTAATCTCGTCCGAATCGTTCAAAACAGATTCATTTACATTTAGTCATTTAACAGAAGCTTTTATCCAAAGCAACTTACAGAGAGTTCAGGGAGCAATAAAGCGATATGTCATAGGAACAATAATAAGATAGGTGCTAATACAAAGTTACTAGTTTCCACAAAATCCAGAAAAATACCTGTTGCGAGAAAGTTTTTTTTAATTTGCCTGTCAATCATTCACAGAAGAGATGATGATGAAGGAGAATGAGCGGGAAAGCGATTTACTGCCCTTTTAAGAAGACAATACAAGATGCTGCTCATTTGCTGAACGCAGGGTTTTTCATGGGGTGTAGGAGGGAAGGAGGGTGTGAAAGTATGCCGGTGCTGATCCAGAGATAGTCCTGTAGGCCAGTGTTAGTGACTTGAATCTGAATTAAGAAGAGAAACACTGCAAAAAGGAAGATGTAAGGGTTTAAAAGAACATAAATGACATGTTTAAATGAACATTAATGCGCATATGCAACATTATTTATGGTACTACGATAATGATTCTTAAAACATTTAATGGCATAGCCAGTATTTTCAAGCTTTAACATAATACCAGTGCACCGTGCAATCCTTGGGTCCCTAAAAACTTCAATTAAAATAGCTAACAGAGTTTTACTATAAATTAGAATGAGATTTTTGTATTTGTAAACTATTAATGATGGAAGCAGTAATTCAACATGATGATAACATGATCACTCAATAACGAATTCAGCTCTAAGTGGTCAACATCATTTCTCCTCCTTCCTGTTGGAATTCAATAGTTCAATTCAAGCGTCTCTCTCTTTGTTCCATCTCTGTAAGCTAAGGGTTTCGTAAAGGTCAGTGTGGACATGGTTTATTATGAATTCAATATGAGCTTGTGAGCATTTCCTGTTCCTGTTCTGACAGATAAGTTCAAAGTAAAGCAGCGGTCCTAAGACACAGCAGCCAAAACCCAACTCTTGAAAACATCAGTATCATAGTTCCAGCAGATCAGTCAAGCCCGTTGACCTTTTCTTCTAAACATGCACAACGCATTTAACTCAAATTTCTCAATCTCACTGTCATGTGTGAACACGGGGTGGAAAATTCTGGACACCTGAATGAACCTGAGCCTAAAAGACCAACT
Source organism: Triplophysa bombifrons (assembly GCA_029783895.1). Classification (NCBI taxonomy): domain Eukaryota; kingdom Metazoa; phylum Chordata; class Actinopteri; order Cypriniformes; family Nemacheilidae; genus Triplophysa; species Triplophysa bombifrons. Next base: position 15,188,753 of record CM056456.1, on the reverse strand, counting down.
CACACCAACATCCCATGCCAGTGGCCAGCATTGCTGTCAATAGCGATGGGTGAAGGTTCCAGGAACACAATTATATGTGGTAAAAAGAACCAAAGCGGCGCTTCTCTGTCATGGCCAGTTCCCTCCTCTCATAAATACCACATCGATGAATAATAGCCCTCCCTCTGCATGGTGGGCAGCTCAGATCTGGACGACATATGAAAGCGGTGCTCACGGGCCACGGCTGCAGCTGAAATCTCCTCGCCTTTCACTCATCAACCAACTCATCTGGTGTGCAGTGGTCACACCGAGTCGCCACGTACCGAATACACAAAGCGCGTAACCATCTGGTGATCACACAAACACACATATAAACAGGAAATGCTTTATCATTCTTTTGCCATTATACACATGTTGGCCAAGAAATTATAGAATGTTTTACAAAAACCTTTTACTAATCTGGTTCCATTAAATGTGCAATGATAACATAACCCACAGAGTTTCTATATACAGAAGCTGTAGAGGTCCGTCCGCTTCATAGTCTAATGCTTTACCAAAACCCAATGTATCTTGGTGCTGCCTAAGAGGGATTACTAAAAGTCCTTTTAACCGGACGTCCCTGACCATAAACAGCTCATCAGTGGATAAAGCGCTTTGCACAAGCGCGCCGCATGTGCGCATATGTCTTTGTGCTTTAGTTTTTATGTCTCAATCAGCTCTCCCTCGCCTCGTGAGATGGTACGAGGGAGAGCAGTTGTGGGAAGCCGTCGAGCGAGCTGAGCTTTGAAAGTGAAACGTAAGACTGGCAGAACATAAGAGGCAGGAAAACTGATATCTCCTCGTTAAGGACCTTACTAGCTTCAGTCTTTGTAGTGGAGACTTCAACTTATAAAAGGAAACAGGTCTGTAGGAACCTGCTTGTCACACACAAGCAAAAATCATGCAGTCACACAAACTGGGATTGGTGTTGTACCTTCCACAGTTTTCATTCCTGAATAATCAGCTCATCCAGTGTATCCTGCTGTGTGTTTTGAAGATGCCATAAGGGGGAGTTTTGAACAACATGAACCTGGCAAAGACTTTGTGATGGATTCTTCAGTCCCTGCAGTTTCTTAAAGGGATAGTTCACCCAAATCGGAAAATGCTGTCATCATTGACTTTCTTCTGTAGAAGGCGGAAGATATTTTGAGGAATGTCGATAGCCGAATATCGGTGGTACCCACTCACTTCTATTATATGGACACAAAACCAATGGAAGTCAATGGGTAACGCTGCTGTTGGGTTACCAGCATTCTTCAAAATATACTTTTTATCTTCTGCAGAAGATAAAAGGCATACATGTTTAAAATGATAAAAGGGTGAATAAATGATGACAATATCTACATTTTTCTATTCTACTTTTAAGGACTACTAAGAATGAGCATGTATAGAGAATGTGAAACTGGCGTCATGCCCTATGTTGTATGGTGCAGTGGCGCCGCCATCTCGGGAGGATAATCCACTGCTATTATTGTTTTGATTTGTACTGTGACTTGTTTTGTTTGATATATGGAAAATCATACCATGGGCTTTTCCTGATGGACTCTGCGTAATGCTATTGCAGTTTTTAACAAAGCAAGACCAATCTACCATAGTTATATTTCCTAATCAAACTGGAAAAACAAAACACTGCATTGAGAATTCAGTTTTGTGTGGTGCTTTGTGTACAGTAGTAACTGACACATTTACCACTCAAATGTTGTTGGTTAGACAGAGGACTACAAAACTAAAGTGAGAAAAAGCATATCGCTCATTCACTTCCGTCCACAAGAAAACTGCCGGTCCGTATGTAATTTCCACCCATCAACGTGGCACTCTCTCAAACCCTCCCACGTCTTACTCAAGCTTTGTTTTTTCCTACCCAGAGGAAAGTTTTTGCTTTTCACGGTGGAGGAGAGTTAATGACGTTCTCAGTTATGTTTTATTGGTTCTCTAAGATGTTTTTCTTCATTTTGCTATACGGTTTCAAAGCAACAACATAAACAAACGTTACTGCGCATGCACGTGTTCGAGGACTGCACTTAACTTGGATTGCCGGTAGATTATTTCTAAAAATAAGCAAAAGAAACAGAAAAAATACTTTGCTAAACTAGATTCTGCAATATTTTGACTTTAGACTTCGATACCAAGCTTACCCACTAGATGTCATTGTCCCACAGGCTTTCTTTAAAATCCCTGTGAAGTTACAAAATAGCAACGCCTATTTTTTCATGAAATGTTTCAGCGTTTATTGTAAATAGTAAATCAATGTAGGTCATTCTTTAAAAAAAATTATTAAAATGTGTGTCGTCATAATCTTTAGCTTAAATCTGAAGATGCGTTACCTACGTTAGACGGCTTGGGCGGAGCATCCGTTAACTCCTCCCCTCCAACTGTCAACTGTTGCCAGAACAGTTTAAAAATGCAACGGCTGTTTTTATACATCCAATCAAATCACAGGGAAAGACGAAAGCCACGCCCACACTTTTTCCTCATTAGAAATTCCATTTCACACTGAAATGCGTCAAAAATACAGAAGGAGAAAAGATCGCAACTTCCGGTTCACGGGACTTTTAATGAGACAAAGAGACACGACAGGCCCTATCGTGCACACGCATCGCAAGTGTTTTTGCTTGTTTCAGCCCGACTGAGTTCTCATTTTCCCGTCCTTAAACTCATGCACGAGCAGAGTCTCCTCTCTGGAGAAGCGTCCAGTCTTTGCTCTTGCAAATCTTGCCGTGAAACTAGTGAATCCGGAATGGCGCGAGCGCAACTGGCTCTCAAAGGGAATGAGAGATGACACTGGTTAGTTTATTGCATGTTACGCCCCAAAAAACACACATTACTCATTAAGATAATCGGGAGAACCCGTTTAGACCATGGGCCCGTTCGTGCCGGCCGTTTTCCCGTCTTTAAACAGCAAAAGTGGATTCGGACACATCCTGAGTGCACCTTCGCCCTGCGCTTTAGACCATGCGCTTAGATTCTGAAAATATTGCCCGACGTGTTGTTTACATGTTGTCATAAATAGGCCTACACGTATTTACTTATAATATTAATGTGAATATAACATAGGTTAAATTAGACAATCTTGGAGAATTTCATGAGAAATGTTTTAGCGCACATCCGAGGACTAAGCAAGTGAGGAGCTCCACTTCCCATTTATATAATGTCATAATGAAATAATGGGGACATTAAAGAAGTCTTGTATTTTACTTCCTATAGGATTTATAGTATTTTCTTTACCCCATTCCTGTTTCACACACATCCTATCACTAAAGAGATTGAGGCTTTCCTCTACACAAGACTAAACATTATCTACCGTTGTAAAACGGGAAGTCACGTGAGCGCTGCAAAGACTTTTGTTTTTCATTTGTCATACGATAGTGCTGATTTTTTGAGAATTTCATGCTTTGTTTATTAAAACTAAATCTGTGTAAAGCTAATGTGGCGCCACTTTTAGTTCAAGCAAAAAATGCATTTGTCTCTGTCACCCTGTGATTTTTTGAGAGAAGTTTGTTCTGAGACTTGTAATGTCTGTCTTGGAGAGTAAGCCTGATGTGTGAAGATAGATGGATGTTCACATATTTAGCATGAAGCTAATAGGGTGATTGACACTTCTGGGTGGCATAAGCTTTATGCTGGTTTGAGCAATAGTTTAGACAATCACAAACAAACCTCAACATGTATCATTTAACATTTCTGAGTTCACAGACCCAATAAAAACACTGCGCTGTATTCATCTGTTACTGACTCGGAGTAGTAAATATCTTTGAGATCACTCAGTGATTTTCTTTGGTGGCATAATTTGACCAGCACAAGTAAGCTATAGTGGACAGGCTATAGTGGACAGTCTCTGGTGGACAGTTTTATAGTTTTCTGTGAAGCTTTTTTCTCCTTTTCCTCTCTAAAATGACCACACTCGCATGCAGACATCTGCTCTGTATCATTAAAAATAAAAACGCAATGAAAACATTCACATCCCTCTGTTCTGCATATAGACTCTGAAGTGATTGGGGTCCTGAAAAACTGGCCTTTCTCTCTCTTCGTGTACAGCTGTAACAAATTGAATGTCTGATTCTCATCAGCATCTTTTTCAGCAGCCCTGTGATGAATTACTTTTGCACAGCATCCCTGCGTGAGCATGGCGAAGACAAGACACACGGTCTTCGTGACACACCATTGCCGTTCTCTACTTAGAGCGAAAACAAATGACAAACTCACTTGCAAACAGCACATGCTCAACATTCTATGTGAGGGCACAATGGTAGATGACATTTTTATTGAAGTGTTTATGATATGTAATCTACTTATCAGAGAGAAAGAAAGACAACAACATACAAACATAAACTATGAAATCAAGACACATCTGGACAATCTATATGGTTATTTGCATAAGTACATAAAAGCCGAGTGCGCACTGTTGATTATTTGGACACTATGTATGTAAGCACAGACTGTGGTCCTGCACAGTACACAAGAAAAGAGGCGTCTTTCTGACCTCATTTTAATTTAAACTTCTCTCAACTATACTGAAACACAACTCTTCTCCATCTGAAATGACCCAAAGGATCTTTTCCAGATTGCTCATGATAGAAGCTGCATCTAATCGAGGGCTCATTTCTTCCACTCGTCTTTTCCCAGGCTGTGTTTGAGGCTTTCAAGGGTGGAAGAAAGCACGTCTGACCAGTCAAATATCCTTGATTTCACCTAGTTTTACGTAATCAAGCCATTTCAACCCATCTTTCTTCATGGACGAATGAGAATGAACTGGGCCAGAACAACTGTATCAATGAGGAGAAACATTTCTATGAAACTGAATCACGTTTATGGGGAGAGTTGAGACAAGTGAGTGGTTTATACATATGAATTGACTTAAGATTCATAATTTTATGGCTAGAATATGATGCACAAATGCTACAATTAGACAAGAGGTTGATGAAACTCATGATAAGATGAGATCTATTACACAGACAACATTTCAGGCTCAAAATAAAACTCGATTGCAATACAAAATCACGTTGGAACCTGTTTTTACTAAATAACGTTTACATCTTCAGGAGGTTTCAAATCATATGCTGTGGTGTACCGTATAGGTTAATATAGTGAAGTGGAGGTGCTTTAATACAGATAAAGAGCACAGAATCTGAGCTATCCAGAGTGCTGAACCATCACAATCACTTTTAAGTAAGACAATTAATTAATAAATTTGCGCTTTTTATGCAAAAAAAAGCACAATAAATATTAAACCTGCACAAGATACTGTATATGTAGCAGAAAAACTTTATAGGAAATTTCACATTTCTGGCCCTCTGTTTTGCTCCCCAAATATGGGTCCTAAAGAAGGTTCCTCACAGAGAGTCCATAGAACCAGTTTTGGTTCGCAAAAGAACTACTCATTCAAAGGTTCTTAAAACTATGCGTTTTATGGGTTTATAATGACATATGGCTATACCGCTTTAAAAAAACACTGTGGCAGAAAAGAGGCCGATATAACATGCAATAACAGTAAATGAGAGACATACAGAAAACTGGTGAAACTAAATTAACAATTATGACTTGACTATAACTTTAACCCAATATATCGGTCTATAACTACTTTTTTACAACTTAGAAGTCTTAAGAACCCATTTCCTTTACAACAATATTATTCACTGGTATTTATGCCCTGAATTTCCAACTGTTTCCATTCGTTTTCAAATATGACAACATAAGTAGTTTAAATTGAGCATTACAGTGCTGACCATGCACTTTCTCCAACATCACTGTCTTCACCCACATGCAGAAAAAAACATCAAACATTTATAAACCATCAATCAATCTGAGCTCCAGATTTATGACCATCTCCACTACACAAAAAGAGAGAGAGACAGAAAAAGATGAGGGGGACAGAAGATGGCATTGACAAATTAAGAGAAATGGGGGGATTTTATTAGTGAGTTTGCTCTCACATCTTTTAAATTCTCAGACAGTGAAGTGACAAAGATGAGAGATCCTAGACGCCACAGTTGGCACATGATTTTTGTCTTATAACGCGACTTTTAAAAGGTTTGTAAGTTGTATAGTATATAACTGAGTTTGCACATGCATGAGAAGTTCTTTGCATTTTAATTGCTGTAAATGAAACAAAAGTTACGTCCCTTGTATGGTTCAACATACTGTTAAATAAAGTCACAATAAAATTCAACTTAAAAAGTTAAATCAGTGCCATGCCAGTATATGAAAACATTCTTTAAATTTCCTAATGGGAAACAGAGAAGTTTACACTTTGGAAAAACATTTTGTACCGCTTTGCTGGTCTTCCACACACATATTCACTAATGTGTGGTGAGGATTCCATGTGTGATGAACCCAAACTGTATTTGACAGGCAGAAAGGCGTGTTTTTGATCTCCCCGCTATATTGTGACAAGCAGTAGGTGCTATTTTGGTTCACAAAGATGTGGGACGAAAGGGCATAAAAAATGAAAAATGAGATTAGCACTTCAAACTGAACTAAATGAAGAACCACTAAACCTTGTTTCATAGAGATGTAGAAACTGAGAGCTGAGGTAAAGACAAAAGATTGTAACCAGGACAGAGGAGAAACTCTCTGCTCAATCTAACACATATGTTGTGGTGTAACAGTGTTGTAGCCTGAAGGCACAGCAACATGTGAAAGACAGCAGCAACATGTGAAAAAGGTTTTTCCAATCATAAAAAAAATTCTTTACTTTAATAATAAATGTAAGAGAAAGGTAGGCTGAACTGAGATGACTAGAAGATTGTGTGTGTGGGTTATGGGTAGAGAAAAAGAGAGAAGAAAGAGAGATGTATAGATACCATCAACATCAGAGCCATCTGTGGATTAATACAATTTACACCTCAGTTAAAGCAGGTCGGTCAGCACCTCTTCATGCTCAAAGGCCTTCAAAGAGCGGAGCCTGGCCCTCAACGTTTTCACTGCAAACCAAAACAAAAACACTCGCAGACAAGCGATACAAAAATACACTATGCGAATATTATTATTAGATTTAAATTAAGTAACGTAATGAAATAGAACGGGAGAATTTGATTTAGATATAGCACAAGCGTGGCATGAATAGCGTTAAGTGGAGTTTGGTTTCGTTCATGGGGAGTTCAGTCATTGATACTTTCTCTAACACACTCTCTCCTTCTCTCACTTTCAAATAAGTTGAAACCTTAAAGGAATCATTTATAAAAACCCAACAGTGTTTCAAACTATGAAATATAGCATGTTTTATTACCATATAATGTTTTTATGTCCTTTAAATGTGTACAAGCTTCAGCCAAAATCCCCAGTGAATAGATGTCAAAAAAAAAATGTTAATAATTTTTCTTCATACATTTTTCTTTCTCAATTTTAATTCATTTTTGCATAAAAAACACAGAATCTCGACAACAGTGCATTTAAAACAGAATTCACTTAACCTAACCTTTTTTAACTATTCCTTTAAAAAATACCTTTGGTCATTTAAGCCCTTAGTTTGCTCATCTAAAAACATAAAAAAAACTCTTGATACTCATACTTTTATAATAAATATTTATAATCGCAACACTAAACAATGTTCAGCTGAAACAACTCAAATAAAGAATTTTTTTCCCAAACATTACACAAAAAAATTTCCCACTTAAAGGGTTGAACACACACAGGAATATTGATGATATGCCAGTTACCCTCACTCTAAAACATACAATTGAAACAAAAAGTTGCTTTTGGCCCCTTTTTCACTTCTGTACAATGCACAGACCATGGCAAGTGCTGACAGTAGGGCTTAGTGACTGTGAGAGTGTGTGTGTGTGTGTGTGCGTGCGTGCGTGCATGCGTGCGTGCGTGTGTGAATGAGTGACTGTATGTGTGTGGCTTATGTGAGCAGGGGGTTTACCACTGTTTACCACAGTTCTACCTGAACACCTGTGACAGTGAAACAAATCAGCAAATCAAGAGCTTCAGTGACAAGGTACCATATCTGTAACTTTTATTACCTGGATATACACAAGACTCAAATGCCTTACAATTAAAAAGATGGGAATTTTAGATCCATTATAAAATAATTGTCTGTGTGTGTGCATGGGTGTGGACAGGTTTGGATATGGCTATCCACGTGAGGCAATTCATGTTAAAATGTCATCAAATCGTCATATAGTCTTTATCTTTGTATGAAAACTATTTGTGTGTTTGTGTGATCCTAGTAAACCCTATTGTATGCTGTTGGGATCAAATGTCCCCATGCACAAAGATAGTAATAATAGTAATTTTGACCAGGTGGAAATATTCCTTCTGATGACAGCATCTTATAAAGATATAACAGAAAATTATTAATACGAAAATGTAAAAATGTGGCATGTTTCCTATGAGATAGAACTAAAAGTTTAGCCTAGAGAAAAAAAGTAATTATGTCTATAGAAAGTCCCCATAAAATATGAAAACTCAACATTCTTATTATAGATATTATCAAATAGATATGTGCAATGTACATGACAGCAAAAATTTTGAAAACAAACTGTTAATATGTATTATTTTATAAAATACCGTAAGAGTTATCTTCATTGTTCTTTTTTTCAACATTTTTGCTGTCACACCATAGGACACATTAAGTGACTATTTGTCAACCACCCATGTAGGCCTACTTTGATCCTCACATATCCACTTGTTTAAAACACAGACTTAAGTCATAAGCTAAACTCTTTGTTGATAACTTGAGACATGTTTCAAGATTACCCTCTCAAGTGCTCAGGTTTTAATCTTTTCTTATGCTGAAAACCGCTCCAAAATGTTTTATTTGCTTACTCTATTGCCACCTAGTGTTCACACGTCTATTTGCCTGCTGTCTCAGAGATCTTTGTTGTCCAAAATAAAAGAATATTGGTATCAAAACAAAAGATTATTGATGTTATGACAAAAATTTTAATAGACTTAATATACAGAAAAATATAAAAAATACAGAAAAATGTTTTGCACACTCAAAACTACGGTGTCCTCAAAAACATGAACAAACGTCACTGACAGGAAGTGTCTGTGCTGAACCAACATAACTACAGGCATTATATTATGTTATGCATATAGTTGCTAAAGCTTCAGTTCAAGATTTAAGACCAATATCTAAAGACCAATAGACCTACAGTATCAGACCATCCATCAGGTGTTTTGGAAACATTTTACAGAAGAGTGTATTTGTGTATGTTAGTTATTGTGTCAGCTGACGTGAACTAACAATGAACAGTCTATTTTTAAAGGATTTATTAATACTCGTAAATGTTATGTACAGTAATACCAATACAAGTATTCACTGTTTACTACGCATTAACTAATGAAAAAAACATTTTAATTTAAATATTAGTTTTGGACACAACAGACAGGTCTTATGTAATGTTATTTTGTTTAAGACAGCTACAAGAGGAAGAGGTTCAAGTCTTTATAATAATAGAAGAATGAAAAAACTTTATATATATAAATAGTTACCTAAATAGTGGCAGCTGTGCACAAGAAAATATTTACATTTATTCCTTTGGCAGATGCTTTTATCCAAAGTGACTTATAAGTAGGAGAGCATAAAAAAAAAGAAAATGTGAAAATTATTATGAGTGAATAAAAATACAGTTAAAAGTTACTCATTATGCAGGAGCCAAGTGGTCCAGTGGACTGTGCACCGAAATGTTGTAAAGCAGCAGTTCCGGCAACCCTATTTTGAATCCCGACTCATGGTCCTTTCCTTGCGTGCGATTCCCACTCTGTCATCCCATAATTTCCTGTCTCACTCTCCTCTGTCCTATCCATAAAAAGATGCAAAAAGTCAAAAAAAGTTACACGCTATTTGTTGTTTTCACATAACAGTAAACAACTTATTTGACTGCCTTGTCCACTGGCTGCCACCGCAAAAAAGTTATACACAAATGACAAAGCATTTAACACATTTTGACCCAATAATAAGCCACAGAATAAAAAAACTTCATTACAAATGACTAAATGATACAAACAGACTTTAGACTTCAATGTATTTGAGAAACATTATAACATATGCTCATTGTGAACAGGTATCCATTTTCCCTTTGCATTGTTGCATATAGATCAGACCAATTACCAAAATGATTCTAATGTTAAGCTCACCTAAACATAATACTTAGGCAAAGACATAATACATAATTTAATATACCCTTATACTGAAAATTGTGCCAGCCTGCAGTAATATTAAATCTGATGTCATAACTGAAAGGTCTGACTTAGAATAGTTTGTGCAAACATTATCATTTGCAGTGTCAAGAGATTTGTTTGAATAGTACACGTAGGTCAGTTTTTATACTGTGCATCACTCTGTAACAGTTAATTTAAGCTAATTAACAGTCAATAAACTGTCAGCTGTTAGATGACATAAGTGTTTGTAATGGTGGGAAAAAAGAGCAGTTGGATCTCAGGCTATTGCTTAAACACACTGCTTGGCCACCCCATATCAAAGCCGCTCCTGGTAAAGTGTGATTTCTTTTTAATACCTCTCATGAGATGTTAAGGCACAGGGATAATGTAACATTGTTTGTGTTTTATGATGTAATCCACTTATTCTGGAATCCTGTCTCCAGGACAAGTCACCCTGGGCCACTAGATTTCATTTTAGTTTTCTGACAAGAATTCAGTTGACTATTTTCTTTGAACAAGATATTTTTGCACTAAAACTACAAGCCATCTTAGTAATGAGTGAAACGTGTGCTTGCAGTGTATACAGAGAACTGTGAGTTCATGAGCTCCTGAGGTTTATTCTATAGTCAGTATGGACAATGAGCACAATTCCAATCACTGAAAACAGTAAAAAGCAGGGGTCACTCTTAGGTCATAGAATTTTAGTCTCTCTATTTTGTTATCATGACCAATTTTTTGCAAATAAATAACTATATTTTCATTTTGAATTTGAATTTGGGAGACATCACAATTCACAGAATTAAACACAAATTAAAATTTTACTTAAAATGCACCAACTGTATTCAGTAGTTGACAAATATGAAAGCAGAATAAACTGCTAGTGGTGTGTGGATATGCATGCCTTTTTTAAACTTTAGTTAAAAGCAGAAGTTTGGAAATCAAACTCTTAATAACATATCCTTTTCTAATTATTAATAGTTATATTTAGAAAATAGAGATTTATCTTCATTGTTAGTTTCTTCTATATTTTTGTATATTGTCATATAAAACATTTACATAAATGATAGTATTAAATTAGATAGTATTTGATATATAGAATGCTATTTACTTTGTAGTAAATTCAGAAAAAAGAAAAGAAAATTGAGTGTTCTCTTAATTTTTTTCGGTGGCTGTATATAAAACATGAACTGATGGATAAGCCAGCACTGGCTTACTTTAGTCTCTTGAAAATGGTTAATACAGGATAAAGTCCAGAGGTCAGAGTTTCCCCATTACTTTAATTATTAACTTTAAATTGTAGTGCATAAAAAGCATTGAAAAGCAAGAATTGTCTATAAAATGTTAACGAAGGTAGGTATCGTTGATAAATACCTATTTAGTACAAGTTGCTGATGAGTACTGGTTCTTAGTAATAACTCAAAAGTTTGTTTCCAGCCCAACGTTCCCATCACCCTGGTTTAGTCTTTTGTGTTAATCAGTGTTTTGCTCCAAACATTCAGCATGCCATAGGCAGTTGGCTAAAAGCACTGGGGCGCTCCACAGTACTGTGACCTAAATTTGTGCCATTAAAGCAAAGGTAAAAGATGTCTATTTTTGCATTCAGCGTTGTTTATAAAAGGATTTAACTAGAGCATAAAAAGGATGCTTAAACCTTTTACATTTATACTCCATGTTTTAAGTTACTTGTCTAGTGGTTTAAGAATTGATGTAATCTCAATTGTTATGCCATTTAAGTGGCAAGATTTTAATATTGTTCTTGAAAACATTTTACATTTATTTGTGTCTACATTGTGAGCGAGGTTATTGTAAAACCACAGTTCATTTTCGTAAGGATTATAACCGTTTCCAGGGGTTCAAGTAAAAAATTCCTGAGCCTGAACTTTCATATTGCAGGGTTGCGAGAGTAGACGCAAACGCAGGGTTATTTGTCAAATAAAAAAGCATTATTGCCCTTGAAACTAATTAGTAACATGCCGTTTTTGAGCTTCTCAGACAGACGTTTCTTAAACTTTGATGGAATGTGTATGGATCAAAGAATGACTCTAAAGAAATGGGGGCATAATTATAACCCACATAACCATAGCTTTATGCAATTATGGTATACAAAAACATAGCTGAAATAATAAATTCAACCAAATTCATCATAATAAAAATCCTACTTTATAATAAGAAAATAAATAAGACTCACATATTTGGCCTAATGAGGTTGGCATTTTGAGAGCAAAATAAAGTGACCAGATCTATGATTAATTAACATTTACATTTAGTCATTTAGCAGAAGCTTTTATCCAAAGCGATTTACAAAGAGTTTAGGGAGCAAGAAGCGATATGTCATACAGATTTTGTTAACTATTTTGTTCTCTAGTAGTTACATAATCATTGGTTTCATAGGTATTAATGGTGATGATGTGGCACAAGTCATATCCACAACAAATAGAAATGAGATAAGTTGCTCAAAACAGGTAAGCATAGATGAGCCCTCAAAAAAGCAAAAGTGACCTTTTTGAGCTCGTTTTTTTTAATAATGATTTGTGGAGGCACATTTATTTTCCATTTTTAAACTCCTATTTTGCACTACAAACTGTGAAACGAAAATAATATAAATTCCTATTAAAATTACAAAGGTTACGGAGTCAGCAGTGAGTGGTTCACTTTTCATTTGTTTGATTTATATCAACCACATAGAACGGCAGGAATATCAGGCTGCGGTCACTAATGTATTAACATCAGATTTCTTTCTCAACTTTTTACGCCCACTTCAGACAAAAAACACCATATTTATGACTTAACTCTGTGAGATAGGTGCAATAAGCTGTGAAAATGTTTAAAGAAAACGATTTAGACGCTTTAGAAATCGATCCTTGATTTCTCAATCGCAGTTAGCGCGCGCGCTTGAGCGTGTTTGTTAGTGACGCGCAGAACGGAGGTGTGATTAGATGATTTGCCGAAACAACACAAAGTAATCGATCTTTATGTCAAAGTCTCTCATTTGTACATGTCACATTTGTCATAATGGAGTTAAAAGCTGCCCTCCGCTTTGGCTTTATAAACTTACTCTCGATCCTGCCGACTTGGCGTATCACTCCAGCAACCAAGACACGCCCCCCCGTTTCAATTCTGATTGGATAGTCTCATACCATTGGTAGGCGAATTTATTAACTCGATCTGATATCAATAAGCGTGTTAAATGTAAGATTCTTTTTAAATATTTTTTTTCCGCAGTCAAACGCCGCAAGCCGGAAATCAGGCACGGTGCCGGAAAACTTTACGTACTTACGGATGTTTCCATGTGTTGTTTTTTCTTCTCCAAGGGGGAAGGTCCGCTGTGCAGTCATGACTATGGTCTGTCTCAACGATTTTGAGGAGTATGCCAAACAACATCTCTCAAAATCCACATGGGACTATTATGCTGCTGGAGCTGATGAATGTTACACTAGAGATGACAATTTGCTGGCTTACAAACGGTAGCCTAGTAGTACAAACACTACTTTTTTTGCACGTTTACTGTGCATGCTTTTAGCTAAACAAATACGAATCTCTAAACATACAAATATGTCAAAACATTGTTATATATTTTAGGATCCGCTTTAGGCCACGGATTTTACGTGACGTGTCGGTCAGCGACACTAGGACCACGCTACTAGGAACTGAGATCAATTTCCCTGTGGGAGTTGCACCCACGGGCTTCCACTGTCTGGCGTGGTATGAGGGAGAAATGGCCACGGCCAGAGGTGAGAGTATAACATTTCACAAAGTACCAGTTAAACACAGCTTGGAAATGTAAATAAGAGGGTAGTATAGTTACCATTCATGTACTCTCGGGTAAAGTCAAACTACCAGGCATTACTGTAAGCTGTGTTCGTCCTCTGCGCTGCGCAGATCGATCGGCGCATGACACCGAAATACCGCGAGATCGATTCGGACGCACACTGTCTTATACAACTACAAATGCAGGACATGCTCTGGGCACGACACGAGATGGCGATATCAGAAAGAATAATAAAGCCTAAAAGAGCACAGTGTGAAATCCAAATACAAGTGAAGTACACATTATTTAAGAGTTATATATATATAAATTATAGAGATAGTGTGCAGGTGAAATATATTTTATGAATACATATTATTTCCACATGTGAGATGAGATTTGTTAAGGAAATATGGAAAAGTAGTAACATTTACCTGATGAGGGAGACACCCTGGGGAAAAATCAGTCCTGCACCTTGACATTCTTCTGCTGTTTGTATTTGAACTGTTGTGAGAGAATATAAGAAGGATGCATTTTGTATTTATTTATTGGATAAAAATAAATCAATTGGCAGATGCTTTGGATAAAAGCGTCTACCAAATGCATAAATGTAATTTTTTGCTGAACGCCCATACTTTGTGAACCACTGCTGTAATGATTTTTCTTGCATGCTTCTTTACTCTGAAACACTGTCAATGACTGCTGAGTAGAACTGATATAGACACAAAGAAACTACTAATCGTTTAACTGCGGTTTTTCTCTTAATCTTTCCATCCGTCTCTTATTTTATTTCTTAGCCAGTGAAGCGGTGAACACTTGCTATATAACAAGCACATACTCCACATGCTCTGTGGAGGAGATCTCTGCCGCAGCACCCAACGGTTACCGCTGGTTTCAGCTGTACCTATACCGTGACCGTAATCTATCAGAGCAGATTGTGCGAAGAGTGGAAGCGCTCGGTTATAAGGCCCTGGTGCTTACAGTGGATGTACCCTATACTGGTAAACGGCGGAATGACATCCGCAACCAATTTAAACTCCCACCTCACCTGAAGGTCAAGAACTTTGATGGGATGTTTCAGGTAAGATTGTATAATTTATTAAGTATTTGTGCCATCATTTTTTATTTAGGGTAGAAACGGTTATGGAACGAGAAAAGCAAATGTTGTAAGCTAGGTTCAAACTTGCTTAGTATGAGTTCCTCTGGTAGAAAATACAAAAATTCTAATGGTTTACAGTGCAACTACTAGTATGAACCATTAGTTTTTTACCATTAAAATCATATCATCGAAAAACATATTTAATATGATGTGTTTTGGGCCTAATTCTAGAGATTGTCATAGTTCATACTTAAACCAATACAGTACACAACAATCTTTGATTTAATTAGAATTTTTAATTTTATTTGATTGTGTCAGCAGGGAAACCATCCATGAATATCTGGGTGCATAGAGGTTTGCATTTTATCTGAAAATCTCTGTTTTTCTCCACAGGAGCAAAAAAGCTGCGTTGAAGAATATGGGATCCCGGCTAACACATTAGATCCATCAATCAGCTGGAAGGATGTGAGCTGGCTCCAGTCTCTAACAGATCTCCCTATGATCATTAAGGGCATCCTCACAAAAGAAGATGCAGAGCTAGCTGTAGAGCATGGGGTCAAAGGCATAATTGTGTCAAATCATGGAGGCCGACAACTAGATGGAGGACCCGCGACAGTAAGGAACTTTTGCAAGTTTGTTATAATTTACATCATTCAGATTATAACATCATGATCGAATATATCACACAGATAGATTGTCTGCCTGAGATAGTGGAAGCAGTGCAGGGCCGTGTCGAGGTCTACATGGACGGGGGCATCCGCACGGGCAGCGATGTGCTGAAGGCTATAGCCTTGGGAGCCAAATGTGTGTTTATTGGCAGACCGGCAATCTGGGGCCTCGCTTACAAGGTAACACTGTGGGAATCCCGTTTTTTTTAAGTATGCATCAGCTTCCTGTCGATTTAAAAAGATGCTCTGAACACATGCATTGTAATTCACACAGATGAGATGTTCATATGAATCATATGTGTTTTGCAGGGGGAGGAAGGAGTAAAGGAGGTGTTGCAGATGCTGCAAGATGAGTTCCGTTTATCTATGGCGTTATCAGGTTTGTTTACAGCGCTCTTTTTTTTAAATGCAGCATGTCACATTTTCACATCGAAAGAGATGAAACGGGGTTTTGGTGTCTCGACCTCAAATCACCTCTTGTTTTTCTAGGTTGCAGAAATGTTGCTGAGATCAACAGGAGCCTCATTCAGTTCTCCAGACTTTGAATATCCAAGTGATCTACAGTTATTTACACAACAATAATCCACAATGTATACTTCAAGTGGTGTATGAGCTACTGTAGTTTTGAGGTTTATACAAATGTTCACATGATGGTAATATATAACTGACTTGTGTTTTTAATTCAATCATCAACTTACTTTACAAATAAGTTTCAGTTCATCTGATTAATCTGTTGTTTGTGGTTTTTATGTGAATGCTGTTGTAAGAGCTCATGATAAGCATAGCTCTTCACAAAGTCTAGCCAACTTTAGTATATACATGTCTATTTCTATTAGGTCTGTCAGTAACAGATAGTAAGGAAGGTTAAATATCAAGGTGTTTTTTGAAGGTTTCTTTCGTATGTGGCCACAACATATACACAGAGAAGTTTAAGTTAAAGCAATTCACCATTATTTGACATTATACATTGTTTTAGATAAGGTGATAAGATGAGGTATAACTGATGATATGTGTTAATTTCATATCATGGTCGATGTTGATTTTGGACATCAATTGTATTTCAAAAACCAAACAGGGTATGCAATAAAACAGCAGTTTTCTTTAAGAAAGGGTTTCCATTATATTTCATTTTTTATAAAATGATAGGGCCAATTCACCCAAAAATTTTAATTCTGTCATCATTTATTCACCCTCGAGTGGTTCCAATTTTGTATACATTTCTTTGTTCTGCTAAACAAAGGAAGACATTTGAAACAATGTTAGTTACCAAACAGATCTCGTCCCTCATTGACTCCCATAGTATTTCTTTTCCGTACTGTGTCAGTAAATTGGGGATTACTAACATTCTTCCGAACATCCTTCTCTGTGTTCAGCAAAGCAAATGACACAATTTTTATTTTTGTGTGAACTATCCCACCCAACTATCCCAAAGTGCACCTTTGTTTTTTACCGGGCCACTGGCTTATCATATTTGTACAGGTATGCATAACACCAGAACATATGCAAGTCTTACAATGTTAATTCCATTTTCGTGGTTCAGTCAGGTTTTCACTCCTGAAAAAATAATCAATTTAAATGGCTTAACCAGCACATAAACAGTCTGATTTTAGGCTTCTCATCGGTTATGGGTTCACCTCATGTGTATCAAACAACATCAGAGTGCAGAGGAAACAGCAAAAGGCTTCAAAAACTGAAGCCTATTATAAGTAACATTTGAGAAGAGGGAAGACGGCACATTTTGAAACGACATGCATGTTTCTAACTAAGTGAGAACGAGAAGTGACACAGGAAGTAAAATGAGGTTGTGGTAAACTCCCTGCATACCCGTTTGTGTGTGATCACAGTGTAATGTGCTATTATGAGAAGAGACTTTTAAAACTGCCAGAGAAAGCAACATGGCTCGGTAAGCTTCTTTTATATTATTTATCTGTTTTTCCTAACCATTTATACAATGTTGTGTTAGTGCTTTGATGAGGATTAGTTTCGGCATGGCTTTAAAGTAGTAGTACTATGTCTTAAGTGTATTTAGTATTTTACGTTAATCTAGCCAATTTGTTTGTGTTCTTAAAGTTCACAAAAAAAATTGAAAATCTGTCACCATTTCCTCATCATGTCCTTTCAAAACTGTATGACTTTCTTTCTCCTGCAGAACTCAAAAGAAGATATGTCGAAGAAAGTTAGTAACCAAACAACATTGACTTCAATTGTATAGACACACAACCCCGGATACATTTCTCAAAATATCTTCTTTTGTTTTCAACATATGAGTCATATACAGGTTTTGAATGAAAAACTCATGGCAGACTTTTTATTTTGGGGTAAAATGTCTATTTAACCTCATTTTCTATACACCGTAGTCTACTCATAGAAAACTCTTGTCTGTGTTATTGGAGTCTTTGTTTTGTTGCAAACAGATGGTCAAGTTAACTTCCCCTTTTTTTGTTAATTCTATTAATGTTCCTACAGATGGTGAATAACAACTATAGACTTTTTCATAATTCTGTCAGAAATCATTTGTGGAAAGCAATCTGCAAATAGGCAGACTCAAGAACATGGGGTAAGTAGTTTATGTCAAAAGAAGTCATAATTTATCTAACAATAGTGGAATGGTACCCATTTTTTTCAACTTCTGTCTCTGTTATGTTTCCAAAAGTGGTATCTATTTTATTCCAAAACTCCAAACTTTATGTTACAAACTTAAACTGCTTGGAAAGACAAAATTATGCCACACTTAAAAAATTGACCACATTAGAAATCCTTGAAGGGTGAACAACTTTACAGCTTTATAGTCTTTCAACTGCTTTGTTGAATTACCAAAGTATATTAGCAGCTTCCAGGTACTTCTTTTCAGGGATTTTTTTAATTCACTTTAAAGCATGTTCCAAATAGCTGGTAATGCTAAAATTTCTAAATGCTAAATTGTACAACCTTAGAGATTCCAATAAATGCATCAAACTACATGTCTTATAAAATATTAGTAATATAAAAATTAAAGCAAACAGTGCACATAAAGTGGAATCAGAAAATGAAAGTTGATCTGAGAAATATTGTATATGCTCTTTGCTGCATTGACTGTATCACCTTGTTTCAGAAACAGTGGAGAGGAAGGAAAACTTTCACGAAGACTTTCACGAATAGGAAGCAGATCGCAGCGGGAGCCTCCACGACCTCCTCCTCAAGCAGACAAGCCCCCAACAGCTGCTCCCCCAAGATCAGCTGAGAGTGCTCAAAAACCTCCAGAAGCTGCCCCAAAACCTTCTGAACCGGCACCAAAACCACTAGTTATCCCATCCAAACCACCAGTGGCCCAAAAGCCCGCTGCCCCTCCAAGGCCACAGATACAAGTGTTCAACAGCGGAGAGCATGGGGCTGCTATGCTGAATGTAAGATGTTGCCTAAAATAGAGAAAAACAGTTTACCATATAATAGTGTTAGATTAGTATTTGCAAAATAGTGTATCATAAACTGATTAGTTTTGCCTCGTCCCAGGGGTTGGATCATTTCCGTTCTGATGAGACGCTGTGTGATGTCACTCTGGTTCCTGGGGATAGCAATGAAACTTTTCCAGTTCACAGAGTCATTATGGCTTCGGCCAGTGACTACTTTAAGGCCATGTTCACAGGTGAGTCCGCTTAAATCCAGAAGAATAATTTTCAATGAAAAGTATGAATTCATATAAAGTAGTGGAAAACTACAGGAAAGTATAAACCCTATAAAAAAGGTATGATTTCATTGATACCAAACATACAAATCTTGCTTGTGTTTGCATTCTGGTTCATAAATAGGATTCTAAGCAAAAGATAAAAAACACAGTTTCCTGTTTGTAATAATCTCTTTTTTCTTCCTCTTTGTTGATTGGCAGGAGGGATGAAAGAGCAGGAGTTGAGGGAGATCAAGCTCCATGGCGTTAGCACTGCAGGCCTGAAGAACATCATCGAGTTCATCTACACATCTCGTCTAAGCCTAAGTCTCGGGACCCTCCAGGACACATTAGAGGCAGCGAGCTTCCTCCAGGTGCTTCCCGTTCTCAGCTTCTGCAACCAGCTTCTCAGCAGTGAGGTATGAATCCTTAAGATGTGGTGCTTGTGCTTCCTTTCACATGATCTTAACCTGAACGCAAACATCTTTCCACGGCAGATCACCACAGAAAACTGCTTGGAAGTTGAGCGCATTGCCAGAGATCTTCTCCTCGAAGATGTCCTAACAAACGTCCACACGTTTGTGTGTGAGAACTTTTCTGATCTGGTGGAGAGTGGCCGGATGCTGCAGTTGTCCGAAGCAAGCATGACGTACACTCTTGCCAGCGACTCGCTGAAAGGTTTCAATGAGATGGAGCTCTACCGGATCGCCCGTGCATGGCTATCCCATAAACCCAGCGAGCGCCGTTCCAACGCTTACGCCCTGATGCGACACATCCGCTTCCCTTTGATGTCCCCTGCCGAACTTCTCCAGATCTCTCAGGAGGACCAGATGGAAGATGGGTCAAACAAAGAAAAGGAGTTAGAGGAGTCCTTCATGCGATCCAATACAGCCTGCGTCAACCTTCTTCTGGAGGCCAGCAACTACCAGATGTTACCTTTCCTCCAGCCGACGCTGCAGACGGAACGCACTCGGATTCGATCCGATTCCACACACCTGGTGGTTCTGGGAGGTGTGATGCGGCAGCAACTAGTGGTGAGCAAAGAGCTTCGGTTGTACGATGAGGAGGGTGGAGGAACCTGGAAAGCCCTCCAACCCATGGAG
The DNA here is from genome assembly GCA_029783895.1 of Triplophysa bombifrons. Classification (NCBI taxonomy): domain Eukaryota; kingdom Metazoa; phylum Chordata; class Actinopteri; order Cypriniformes; family Nemacheilidae; genus Triplophysa; species Triplophysa bombifrons. The sequence goes on along the minus strand of CM056456.1, from coordinate 15,168,370 downwards.
GTGCCACGGTACCAGCATGGCGTGGCCCTGCTCGGCGGATTCCTTTACATCGTGGGTGGTCAGAGTACTTATGACACCAAAGGTAAAACAGCTGTGGACAGTGCATACAGATACGACCCTCGCTTTGACCGCTGGTTGCAGGTGGCTTGTCTGAATGAAAAGAGGACGTTCTTCCATCTCAGTGCTCTTAAGGGAAAGCTCTACGCTGTTGGTGGGAGAAATGCCACCGGCGAGATTGGTAAGGAGTACATGTTTAAGCAAATAACTGCTTTAATAAATCTGCACAAAATGTTCTGTCCCCTCTTGAAAATGCTGAAAACCTGAACTGTCTGATCTTTAGATTCTGTGGAGTGCTACAATTTGAATAAGAACGAGTGGAGTTTTGTTGCACCGATGTGTGAACCTCACTATGGACATGCAGGCACGGTACATGGAGGTCATATGTACGTCTCAGGTAAGTGTCCCAGTTTAGCTCAAATAGGTAAACTCAATGTATAAGAGGCACAATTGCAACATCCATCCTAACTGGTGAGGGGAGATTGTGTAAGTGAATTAAATCTGGACAGTGTTTTCCTAAAAGCGTGTTTAACTGGGCCTTAATCCACCACCCTTTTCTGTGTGAGTGAATGCGCTTAACAAAATCCTTTCATTGCCCTTCCAAAAAAAAAACATTACGAGGTCACTTTGCAAAAACAAGCTTTAAAGGTCACTTAGCAACCTTGCAAAGTTCTCAGAATGAGAACCAAAGGCAACCAGGAAACATGTACAAGATGAAGCGGGTCACTCATATGTGGTAAGACCACAGTGTACAAAGGACATGACAGGCTTGCTGGGAAACTGTGAGAATGTTTCTGTTTGACAAGCAGTGAAGATAGGCCTTACACAAAATAAGTTTATTAAGTCTGCCATTAGTATACTTGTTTTAAGTTTAAAAGAAAGTTTACTTTTCACTTTGTATGTACTTCTCAGAAATGTACTTTATTTTATATACTTTATACTTAATATTTCACCTAATTACACTTGAAATATACTGGCATAACAGTTTATGTATAAATATACTTAAAAGTATAATAAAGTAAAATAAAAGTTATCTTGTCTTGTAGCTATGTTTAATTTTTTGATTGAGAAGCGAATTAAAGGGACAGTTTACCCCTCCAAAAAAAACTGTTCACTCAAAATAAAATTCTACCGTCGTTTACTCACTCTCAAGTTGTTCCAAATCTGTTTAAATGACTTTGATCTGATTAACACAGAAAATATATTTGGAAGAATGCTTGTAACCAAACAGTTCTTGGCAACCATTGCCTACCATATGGAAAATTACAAAAGGTAGTCAAAAGTGCCCCAGAACTATTTGCTTTCCTATATTCTTGAAAATATATTCTTTTGAAGAACAACAAAAAATTTAAAGCAAATGTTCCTTCATGGTAGTCATTGGTGGTCAAAAAAACTATTTGCTTACAAGCATTCTTCCAAATATCTTTCTCTATGTTTATCTGAACAAAGACATTTATACAGATGTAAATAAAGACACATTTTCATTTTTTGTGAACTGTTCCTTAAATGCATTATGTATAAAAAGTAGTTCACTGAAAGTGAACACTTCAAAGTCTACTTTGATCAACTAAAATGTGATACTTGAACTAGTATACTATCAGTATATTTACTGTAGATGTATACAGTGAGTTCACTTGCAGTATTGTTGTAGTACAAACGTAAACTAGTTGTACTACTAGTACGTTGATATTACTTTACTCACTAAAAGTACATAAAAATACACTTGAACGTAGGTATACTTAATAAAATATAGTACTCTTATTTATTGTAGCAGTCTAAATACAGTCATTTGAAGCACAGAAAGATATTTGCAACCAAAGGCAAACAGTGACAAACATAAAGGATGACTAATAATAATGATTTATTTATACCAGAAATATGGAGATACAAGGTTTCAGAATGAAAGAGTAAAATATTATACATGGTTTGCCTAAAAAATACACAAATACAATTATAAAAGTGATGATAAAAGTACTGTGTGGGTGGGGGGTCTCAGTAAAAAAACTAGGTTTTAAGACAGAGTTAAACCACATCCTTCCTAATGATTTCTTTGTTTCTGCAAACAATAAGAATGCATTGTATTTCGATTCCAGCAGATAAACAGTATCCATTCAAGTTGCAATAAATGCATTCCCTCTTTATGCCATCAGGTGGTATTACAAGAGATGCTTTCCAAAAAGAGTTGGTGTGCTATGACCCTGACAGAGACGTGTGGAGCAGACGTGCCGACATGATGGAGCTTCGTGGCCTCCACTGCATGTGCACCGAGGGCGACCGCCTCTACGTCATGGGCGGCAACCACTTCCGCGGAACAAACGACTATGATGATGTGCTAAGCTGCGAATTCTACAGCCCTGCGACTGACCAGTGGACAGTGGTGGCACCAATGCCCAGGGGTCAGAGTGACGTCGGGGTGACCGTGTTTAAGGGCCGTATCTATGTGGTGGGTGGTTACTCCTGGAACAGTAGGTGCATGGTGGATATTGTGCAGTGTTATGACCCTGAAAAGGATGAGTGGGAGAAGGTCTTTAGTGTCTTGGAGCCTCTCGGAGGTATTCGGGCCTGTACTATGACCGTTCATTGTCCGAAGGGTTCTGTAGATGAGGTTCATATGCAAGAGTGTCCACTACCAACATCCAAAAACTGAGGCACATGAACAGATGTTTTGATGTTTATTTAAGCATTTAAACTTCATAAGTAGAATTTCACATAAGCTTCACATTGCTTTGGTAAGTTTCCAGGGCATGGTACAAAACTGCAAGAGCAGTAATGTCTGAAAATATTTGCTTGTTGAACAAAGTTGTTATTCTTTTGTTTGTTGCACAATTGCAGATGAGTTTGCAAAAGCTTAAATACTGCTCTCTTTCAATGCCATATATGTGGGCCACAGTGATTAATTTTTCAGCTCTAAATTATTCTGTTCATCTATTTTTACTTCTGTAATCTAATGTATATGTTTTGCGTAAATAAATGTTTTCAGTCAGTGTATTTTGTGTGGTATTTTTATAGATTTGTCATGCACAGAACACAAGATCCACTTATTTGATTCATAACAAAAAGAAATATATTAAAGGAGTAGTTCACTTTCAAAATAAATTTTCATGATAAATTACTCACCCCCATGTCATCCAAGATGTTTATGTGTTTGTTTCTTTAGTCGAAAAGAAAATAAGTTTTTTTTTTCATTTACTGTAGATTCCAAACCGATTTCTTATTTTCATTACACTAATAAAGTTTTTTTCTTTTGAAAACATTTTGTTGGAAATTACAAGGTTAACGGGTGCTTTGGGTAAAAAAAAGTTTTTAGGCCTCCCTTTAATTTACGACAATAAAATACACAATTAAAAATAGCCCAAAACATTTACAATAGTCGATATAATCACAATTAATGGGTAAGGTTATCTGGGCCTATTTGTAAGGTGATGTTTCTGGGTTTGTTTTGATAAATGAGGGCCAATATCTTCGTATCAACAGAAAGCTTATCAAGTAAACAGACATCTGTTGACTAGCGCCTTGACACTGTTACTCATCGTCTGCTCAAACCCAGTGGCATTGGGGTTGTCCTTGGCAGTGTCGGACCAAAAACACACCACCCTCCAATACCATCCTGCAAGCTTTAAGGACACATCACAACATTGTGGTTTCTGAGTCTCTGGAACATTCAGAGGACTATAATACAAAGCGTTAGTGTGGAGTGGTGTTAGTGGCAGCTGCAATGTCATTGGCAGGAGAAGTATGTCTGGTGACAGGAGCGTGTGGGTTTCTGGGAGAAAAGCTTGTCAGACTGTTGCTAGAGGAGGAAAAGCTTGCTGAAATCCGACTGCTGGACAGAAACATACGTTCTGAGCTAATACAGTCTCTTGATGGTTAGTATTTTCCTTATTTCGGATCGACAGTTGTTTAAGTGTCTGTTGGACACTTTTAAAATAGTCTTTTGTGGTGTCTCTGTTAAACTTTCAGTTGCAGTGAATTGACCTTTTTCTTTTTTCTGTTTTCACTTGTACAAATGGAAACTGTACATAGAGTCATTAGTTCATTAAGTTCTTGCTTGAGAATGCAAAAAAAATCAGAAACGAACTGATACATACAAAGACATTTCTTTTTTTCAATGTATCAATCATGAAGCAATACACTTTAGAGCCAAGGATGCACAAATCTTCCTCTAAGTCAAAGATTTTTTTAATGTTCTTGTGGTCTGTAGAAGCCTTCTTCTCTATAACAAACCTTTTATTCAACAGAACGAAATTTGTTCACATGTGTGGGTTTTCAGATTGCAGAGGAGATACTAAACTGAGTGTGTTTGAGGGAGACATCAGAGAGTGTGAGCTGTTGAGAAGAGCCTGCAGTGGAGCAGCACTTGTTTTTCACACTGCATCTCTCGTCGATGTCACTGGAGCGATCGAGTACAGTGAATTATATGGCGTCAATGTTAAAGGTGAGACTGAATGTATTTTTTTATATGAAAAAAATGTCCTGGGGCCATATTTATAACCATTTTGTACGCACAAAACATCCCCTGACAGAGGCGTACGCCGCTTACCACGCGAAAGATGGGATTTATAAAAAAGGAACTAAGAAATTTTTTATAAAGCGTTTTTTATGCATGAATTTTTTTAAAGAAATCTATATATTATCTTATCATATATTAAAAAAAGTACTAATGTAGTTTTAAATTTAAATATGTTTTTTACAATTAACATTTTTAAATTATTAAAAGGCGGATAAAATGTTCTAAATTCTTGTGAAAACACCAATACAACGGAAAAAGCATTTTGTGAAGATTTTGCGAAAACAAGATGTTTGCCAACGAAGTAGAAACATCTTTTTGGCTACATTTTCTTTATGGTTTTAAACCAAAAAAACATCACAAAGTTATGGTAGATTTCTCTAGAAAGAAGACTTAAAATCATTTTGTAAATATATCCTGTTTTAAAGGGATAGTTCAATCATAATTTTTAATTCTATCATCATTTACTAACCTTAAAGTTGTTCCAAATCTGTATACATTTATTTGTTCTGATGAGCACAGAGAAACATATTTGGAAGAATGCCCGTTACTTGACAGATTTACTACTATAGTAGGAAAAAATACAATGGTAGTCAAAAGTGGCCCAGAACTGTTTGCTGTCCTACATCTGCAAGATATGTTTGGTTACAAGCATTCTTTCAAATATCTTTCTCTGTTTTCATCAAAACAAAGAAATTTATACAGATGTGGAACAACTAGAAGGTGAATGATGACAGAATTTTATTTTTTGGTGAGGTATCCCCTTAAGAGATTGTTGTTTTGGAAAATAAGACAAAGCTAATGAGTCATAACTACTGAGTCAAATTATCCAAACACTACATCATACATTGACAACCAAAAAGGGGAAATGCTCCAGGCTAACCGTTTCAAGCTACATCCACAAATAAGTAACCTTTAGCACTTACGTGAGGCTTCATCACAGAGGCACTCAACAATGCTGAGCCAGATACATAAGTGGATGTCTAAGGCCTGGATATCTACTCACCATAGAACCGCCCCTGTGCTGTCATGTGTTGTAGTGGAATATAACAAAAAAATACAAATTTCTTAGAGTTCAGTTATTGAAGTGTAAGAATATAATTTTGTGCAGTATAAATTTGAATGTTGTATTTAAATTCTGACATCTAAACCGTTTTTCCATGACAGGAACGCAACTACTGATTGAGACTTGCATACAGGAGAATCTGGCCTCATTCATTTACACAAGCAGCATTGAGGTTGCTGGTCCAAACCCTCGCGGTGATCCAATCATCAACGGCAATGAGAACACACCTTACGCCTCAAGACTTAAGTTTAGTTACAGCAAAACTAAAGATGAGGCTGAACAGATTTGCCTTCAGGCTAATGGAGAGATTCTGCGCAACGGAGGCCGGCTGGCTACCTGTGCATTAAGACCCATGTACATCTTCGGAGAGGGTTGTCGTTTTACATTAGGTCACATGAGGGATGGAATCAGCAATGGAAACATGCTGCTTAGAATCTCAAGTCGTGAGGCAAAAGTGAATCCTGTTTATGTGGGAAACGTAGCATATGCACATCTGCTAGCTGCGCAAGCCCTCAGAGATCACCAAAAGAGGGCAGTGATGGGTGGAAACTTCTACTACATCTCCGATAACACCCCACCTGTCAGCTACTCAGACTTTAACTACGCTGTTCTTTCAACTTTAGGCTTTGGGATACGAGAGAGACATATTTTGCCCCTCCCCCTTCTCTATCTGCTGTCATACTTCATGGAATTACTACAGGTTGTGCTCAGCCCCTTTCTGAGATTTACCCCACCCTTAAATCGACAGCTATTGACCATGTTAAACACACCTTTTAGTTTCTCATATCAAAAGGCCCACAGAGATTTTGGATATAGCCCTCGCTATGACTGGGAGGAGGCACGCAGACGCACTACTGAATGGCTGGCATCTGTCCTGCCTACAGAGAGACAACAATTGAACTCAAAATAAATGTTTTGTTCGTCATATTTATCCTTTTTGTGCTTCCTGTATTTCTCACCGTGACACCATGTTATTTTTGCTCTTCTTTAGATTCACAGGGGAAATAAAAAATAAATGTATACATATGTATTGTATATACAGTGTCTGTTAAATTCCAACAAAAGCAAACCTCAGGAGTGACACCAAGTCACCCAACAGTAATGTGATAGATTGAGAGCAGATATAGAAGCAGTATTATTACATCAAATATTAATTTTATAGCTTTTATATGCCAATGTCATATAAATCTTGGGTACCTATACAATAATATTGCATCCTTGGTATCTTCGAAGAGTATTTAGTTTGATCAAATTTATAAAAGACAGCTGTATGAAAAAAGACGTGCGCCTGGAGACATGCAGAGGGAGCGGAACTACAGCACGAGCACACAATACACCATCGCATTATCGCATATTATGCACGTACATGCCGATTGCCAACAAAACTTCGTTTAACCTACCTTGTAAGGTTCATGTCCGCCATCTTTTAGCGGTGGGACCGCGCCATCTATCCAGCGTTATATCCAGGGCTGAGAAGGTTACTTTTAAAATGTATTTCACTACAGATTAAAAAATACATGCTTTAAAAAGTAATTTGTAACATATTTCATTAGATTACACAAATTTTGCAAATTTTTAAATTCTTTGGAATACTGATAAGGTACGTAACACAAGGAGATCATCAAACAGAGGACTTGGTGTTCCTCTGCATTTTATGGCGTTACACTGGATGATCCAGAAGGGCCAAGGCACTTTATTTACGTTATTTATTATGTTACCATTCCCTGCTGTAATGCTAGCTTGTTTCTATCTCACACAAACTCTGTATGATGTATATGGTTGTTTGTTTATAGTCTTCATAATGTCGTATATAAAAGGTAAGACAGTAAGATATAGTTGTCAACTATTTAACATAATATTTTTTTAATAAAACCTTACCAGTCCTTTACATCCTGCTCAAGTCGCGCTGGCAAAGTTGATTTATCAGCTTGATCATCGCATTTGACCAATCACTACGCACTAACCAACTGGCCAATCATAGCAAACCTTGCTTTTCAGAGCGATGAGCTTTGTAGAAAATCAGCGTGTTTCAGAGAGGTGGGGCAAACAGGAGATACAAACATGCACGGTATGTGGAAAATACAGCGTTTTTTAACCTTAAAATGTGCATACACATTACATCACATCTTGAACAAACCATAATATTTGTTTTAGCCGTGTCATTTGACCCTCTTTAACATTGTAAAGAAGTCAGAATGCTGAAACAGGAAGTTTTTCTGGACGACGCTGTACGAACGTTGTTTACGTCATCCGAAGTGTCTAAAGACGGTTTCATCCAAATAACATAAAACACCCCACTAACAAACTTTACTAGTTCGCTAACTTTACATCTCACATCAACTCAGAAATTCTCTCTACACAATACCACCTTCAGTCACCCCACCTCTATGAAGGCAAGTCAGTAGCAAAATTTGAGAGCATGTAGATTTTAATTTGTGAACTTCTAAAGTAAGTATGTGTTGCAGAAAAGTAGTCACAAATGTGTAAACTGGCATTTTCAAAATTCATTGACAGATACTAATGTATTGGACATATTTACACGTTTTCTTACATTCAGATTTGAATTGCAATCACAAATAGGCATCTACAACCTCACAAACCTGTTACTGCAGTTTCAAATCTTCCCGCCTTGAATATTGCTACTACTTTCTGGATAAAACAGTTGCAAAACTAACTTGTGCACTTGAAAGCTCAGAGGCAAGAGAAGGAGCGGCATTTGATGACGTCATGAGGCTGAGCCACACTGCCCCCTAACGGAAGGAAAATCACAATGAAAGGATCTAGCAAATAATAGTTTAAATATTTGAAACTGCAGTGACAGGTTTGTGAGGTTGTAGATGCCTATTTGTGATTGCAATTCAATTCTGAATCTAGGAAAACGTGTATATATATCCAATACATTAGTATCTGCCAATGTTTTTTGTAAACGCCAGTTTACTACTTTTCTGCAACTTCAAATTCAGAAGACAGATTTGTGAGTTTTGTCCACAAGTTAAAATCTTAACATTCAATTTCAGTTTATTATTTTACACGTTTTCACATAGGGGCTGTGAGTGTACATTTTAGGGTACAGGTACACATACTTACTTTACAAGTTTACAAATTAAAATATACATGCTGTCAATTTTTGCTACTGATTTACCTTCATACACCTCCTGCACTTTAGATCAGTGAAGAGGATGTGTGCTGAGTCTTTAGGAAACAAAAGACAAGTAAATCACCAGGCCCAGATGGTATCTCCCCAGCCTGTCTTAAAATCTATGCTATTCAACTGGCCTTCATCTTCTCACAGATCTACAACAGATCACTGGAACTGTGCATAGTTCCCTCCAGTTTCAAGCACTCCCCCATAATCCCCATCCCAAAGAAACCCAAAATCAGACTACAGCCCTTCGCTCTCACATCTGTGGTGATGAAGTCATTCGAGAGACTGGTACTGGCCTATCTGAAGGACATCACAGATCCCTTACTGGAGCCCCTGCAGTTTGCCTACAAAGCAAACAGGTCCGTTTATGGTGCAGTTAACATGGGGCAGCATTTTGTCCTGAAACATCTGGATAAACCAGGGACCTATGTGAGGATCCTGTCTGTCGACTTCAGCTCCGCTTTCAACACCATCATCCCATCACTGCTCCAGAAAAAGTTAACCCATCTATCTGTTCCTGACTCTATCTGTCAGTGGATCACCAGCTTTCTAAAAGACAGGCAACTATTATTGAGAATGGGGAAACTCACCTCCAGCACCCGCACATTCAGCAGTGGCGCCCCCCAGGGCTGCGTTCTCTCCCCACTGATCTTCTCCCCGTACACCATTGACTGCACTGCCCAGGACCGTTCTTTAAGACTTCTGAAGTTCGCAGACGACACCACACTCATTGGCCTCATGCATGGTGATGAGTCTGCCTACAGACAGAAGGTGGAGCAGATGGCTGTCTGGTGCAGTTATAACCACTTGGAGCTGAACACGCTTAAAAAGTGGAGATTTCAGCAGAAACCCCCCTGCACTCCTCCCTCTCACCATCATGAACATCACTGGGGCACCAGTGTCTGATTGATGTATCAGCGGTACCATCACCGGTGGGGTTGAAGACAAAATATCCCATGATTCCACGCTTCTACACGACATCATCAAGCTACGAGGTTGATGTTGTTTTGATCGTGCGCCCTCTAGCGGCGATTTCTACAAACTGTACCTTTAACCGAATAAACGCATTAGTGCATTAATTATTTTAAAAAGATATTCCATAAATTATTCCAAGTTAACTCTAAATGGGTAACACTCTTTAGACACACCATGATCAGTGGCGTATCGTCTGGCTATGCAGGGTATGCAGCCAGAGCAGATTTACTGGAGGGGCGTTGGGTCATTAAAATATTTTGACGCAGCGGCGACATCATAGTCCAACACTGCAGAAATGCTATAAAAAACTAAACATGTTTTTTTATTGATTATTATTTGCGAATTTCGTTTATTCTTGTTTTTCTTAATTTCCATATCATTTCACTTAGTCGAGGCTATGTGGTAGCCCTATGCACACAGTCTCTGTCACACACAGCGGAGGGCTGTCATGGAGGCTAAACGAAAAAAAATGCAGTTTCCCCATCTCTGACACGTGTTACCTTTTTGTTAATTCCCCTCTGTGATCGCGGATAAAGTTAGCTGTAAAAGTTTGCTCTGTTCTCACAATGATGAGCCGACAAAGTTATTACGAAGCACGTTGTTTTATCTCGTCAGCGAAAGCTCCATTCATCACTATACCTTTTGACAATCACTTGAACTCCCGGGTGGTTTCACGAACTTATAAAGATAACAACAAAACCTCTAAAGCAGCTTGTAAACTCTCCTGTTCTCCGTCTGTTGCTTTTCTGTCACACACACGTGAATACCCCGCACCCGCACTACTTTTCCCATCAATCACTACGGCCAGGACTACAAACCCCATGCTTCTTAAAGGGACAATGCCCATATTCCCGCAACAGTTACCAGTATGACACGAGCAACCAAAATCATGCGTTTTCCCCGTTAATTTCATTTTATTTCGTTTCATATACAGTATCCACATTTAAAATTAACAGAATAACTAAAAGGGATATTTTTGGGGGCAACGCCATGGCCTGTGGTAGGTGGGGCACGGCCCTCGAATTCCCTCCCCATTGCGCCGGCACTGTATTCAGGACAGGTGCATGGGGGCACGAATCGAAGTTTTGTTCATGGCCGAACAATAATGTAGAAATGAGTGTAGTAAGTACATATGACAAGTATAATACGAATGTAAGATCGAATCCGCCTTTTACCGAACTACATTTTCACATCACATATCAGATCATACAGGCATTACGTTCAACAAAACGAAGAAAATATGGCAAACATGTGTTTAATAATAAAGTGTACGGTAAGGTTAGGGGTAGGTCTTTATTGTTCCAATTAGTTTAAATATTTAAATACACATACCTATTATTATTGTTTAATGTACAACGTTTACCTTGCTGTGTCGAAATGCGATTAAGTTTAATTGATATGTACTCGGAATGAGCTAACCAATGTCAGTCTGATTGAGGTGGTCAAACAAATGAAGGATTACTGTCCAATCAAAATCACTCACTTAGACAACCTGTTACTCCCGAGTAATGTTAAAGATGAACCACCCACTGCTGCCCATCACTATCAAATGAAAGAAGCCGTGATCAGGACAGAATCTGATGTTGAAAGAGCGAATCAGCGAAGTAAGTAATGTTTCATGTTTGACGACTGTTTGATCGTAGAAACGTTCACACGTCGCGTGCAAAACACTGGCTGCGTCGCCAGAGAACCAGCGAAGTAAGTAGCAAAACGTTTAATGTTCGACGACTGTTTGATCATAGAAACGTTCACAAACACTGGCTGCGTCGCTTTTGCACACTTTCTGAGATGGTGGCATCTGGCGGTCGGGGAAATGGGCGTGTCGAAAGGTCGTTTTAATTGGTTGCGAACGGTCCCTGGTCCACATTAGCTTAAACGCTATTGGCCTACATCTAAAACCACTTTTTCACTGTGGTGTAGCGATGATTTCAAATATGAAACCAAGAATCTGCTGTTGATTTATAAAGATACTAGTGCCTATTTTAAAATAGGCCTCGACCTGAATATATTGTGTGAGTTCATGATCACCCGGCGGTTCAGCTTGATGCCAAGACATACACCTAAAATTCGCCACTGCCTCGAAATCTAATATCACTTAAGTGATAATAGTTTTATAAGCCTAGTTAATAATACAGACTTGTCTGATAAAGCTTCATTACACCTAACCATGCTGTTCTGGGGCCCGTTTCAATAAGGAAGTTCAACCAACACAGAGTTAAAATCTGAACTCTGAGTTGATTTACTACGGTGGCCGCTAGGTGTCACTGCGCTGCAACAGAAGAAAACACATGCAAACACAAAAAAACACAAGCAAATTCAGAAAGCATCTTCATTAGTTTGGCGACACATGCCCTGCAAATACTCGAAACACAAACAAACACAGAAACGCGCTGCAAATTCTCGCAACACAAACAAACACAGAAACGCGGTGAAAGCTGCACAAACGACAACGGAAGTGTTTCCGGGGGACCCCAAAAACTGATGCACCTGATTGGGACGCGCTTCACTTTGACTGTTCAAATTCGTTAGTGGAGTTGTCAGCCACATTGAAGGTAATTGCTTTATAACTTTATTTTAACTTTCTTAACGTATGTCCGTAGGATATTATTAGCCTGTCGATTTGAACAGTTTAACAAAAACGACGAGACGTAGTAGCTGCTCGACCTACTTAAATAAGTGTCACTATAAAAGAGTTTAAAGGTTTAAAAAAATAATTAAAAAACTTAATCTAGTCGACATAGTCAGTGTGGCTGACAACTCCACTAACGAATTTGAACAGTCAAAATGAAGCGGGTCCCAATCAGGTGCATCAGTTTTTGGGGTCCCCCGTAAACACTTCCGTTGACGTCTGTGCAGCTTGTAGCGCGTTTCTGTGTTTGTTTTCGTTGTCTATTTTTAAAAGCAAAACAATTTTTAAGTTCATATATCAAAGAAAGTCATCTTAAAGGAATAAGTATTGGAAATTCAGAGATGATAATTAGCCAATTAGCAGATGATACTGTCCTGTTCTTGGAAGACTCTCACCAAATATCCTTAGCATTAGATATTCTCCAGCTCTTCTCCAAGATTTCAGGTTTATATCTTAATCTTAAAAAATGTGAATTATTTTCCCTTAAAAATTGTTCAGCTTCTTCAATCAATGGTATTGCTGTTAAGACTTGTGTCACATATTTGGGTATAACAATTATGTTTTCTTCCAATATGAAAGCACTAAGAACTTGTAAAATTTGCTCTGCTTATAAGCTTTTCAACCTATTTAATTTGAAATATTTTTATTATTTGTGTAACTCCCTCTCCTGTTTTTTGTTTTGTTTTATTATTATTTTTTCTCTTGTCTTGTCTGTTTCGAGCCATGGTAATGTTTTTATTTTCTCTCTTTTCATTAATCCAATGTTAAGTTTCGTTTGTAACATTGTTTTGTTATAACAAAATGTTCAATAAAGCATTAAAAAAAAAGTGTTTGTTTGTGTTGCGAGTATTTGCAGGGCATGTCTGATTGGTCAACTCAGTTGGCAAGAAAAAGCACCTTTGACCAAAGAGAACCATTTCAGCACGCCCCCTACCTTTCAGCACGCCCATCTCTCTAATCTGCAAGACCCCTACTTCCACTTTCGGGCGCTTGGGAGGTTTACGCTTTCTCTGCCGTTACTATTTAAGGATGAGCATTATTGTCGCACATCAACATTTCAATAAAAACCTGTGTAAACAACCAATGTCCAGTAATGCGCAACGCTGTTGCGAACAGACGGAGGGGGCCCTAAAAGTTATGGACCTGACCTGCTATGCCACTGACCATGATAACAAGATCTGTCGCAGGGGAAAAAATTATTATGTTCATTTTACTTCCTGTTCGGGTCTACAGTGTGCTGAAGGCCAGAGTCCAGCCTCTGGACAAACAATCAAACATTTCTTCTCTCTGAGGTCAGCCAGCTGCATGCCGGGGGGACATAGATCAATTGTTTTTCAACAGTCAGGGCTTAGTCTCCACCAGCTACAGTTGTTATTTTCCTCTGCATGACCAGATGGGTGCTTGGAATTAACATCTACAGTATGCTGACATGGGTTATAACAGCACACTAGGAGTGGAAGGAAAAGCTTGACAAAAGCCCCTTCATCTCACTTAATCGGATATTGTAACTATTTTCTCAGAAGCAGGCATTGTGTAACTGGTTGTGACTGACTATTAACAGGATTTCAGGCTTCTGAGGACCACTAATGAAGCTAAATGAAAACAAAGGATGCAAAAGAAATAGGACACCGGAACACCTAACCAGCAAATACTGTTCACTCTTCTGATTGAGTGCTTTTCAAATATAACCGAGGAAGAAATGACTCTGCAATGGATAAAGATTTTTGCATATTTGTCAATGTGTGTCACCTTTGCTGTAGGTAAGTACATTTATCTTCAATATTACACGTATAGTAGATCCAAAAGAATATGTTATTGCTACAATTGTGATGGTTGTAAACATTTCACATCTAAATGTATTTTTTTTAATGTAAGAAGACAGACTAAAATAGGGGATTGATTGTCTAATACAGGGTTGATAATTCATAATACATATAGAAAAATATGTGACGTATACAAACTATTTAACCTTCAATAATCAAGTGAATTGTATCTTCAAAATACATCAGACACAGTATGATGAGACTTGTTTTAATAAAGTAACAAAGCCTTATGTTATTATTTACTATATTAAGTTTAGTAAAATAAGATTACAAAAATATTGCTGTACTACTTACAGGCATACCCATGAACTCCCTCGCAACTTATATTACAGAGGGTGAAGAAACATCTCGCAACAAGTGTGCCGACTTCAACAACACCACTTGGCAGGAATTCCGTCAAGGCACCAAGCTCATGGTTCAATACCTTCTGCTCACACGACAGAATGCAAACTGTGCCAGTCTCTTCTCACAGGACTGCCTCAATCATACACAGAAACATACCGCATACTTCAACTCATCACTCCCCACTAAAGTCATCGTTCATGGATACAGGTAAAGTGTTTTGTCATATCCACATCTTGTTTGAGGAAAGAAATTATTGATTTACTTTTACACAGATTTCATTTACTAGTCGCCTCTTTCAGGGCTCTGGGCAGTAAGCCCTCTTGGGTAAGTGGTTTAGCACAGGCACTGCTGCGGGAGGAGGATGTGAACATTCTGGTGGTGGACTGGGTTTACAGAGCATCATTCGCTTATAACCTGGTGGTAGAGAACTACAAGGAGGTGGCAGTGCAGATATCAGTTCTTATTCATCAGCTTACAGTAAGAATCTGATTTCTTTTATTATATTCAAACTGATATAGTACTTTAGAACCCCCGGACAGTCCCTTAATGAAAAAAAAACATGTTTTTTAAAGGTGCTACGTGCAGTGCTTTATTAAAAATTCTGAGGTGCCGGAATATGGGGGCGTGGCATATCCAGCAAATGAATGGGGTGGGGAGAATGTGCAATCTGTGGGTTTTTCTATCTAACTTTTTAGATGTTTTGAAAATGCGTATTAAAAAGCCTGAATGGAAATGGACATGCGAAGATTATCTCAGAATTATCAAAAAAAATAAACGGGACTTTATCTCGAGTTGCATGCCTTTTAGTTCAAATTCATCATCTGTTGACCGTATTTCATCCGTTCTTCTGCGTCTCTTTATTGTGCAGCACAAATATCTCTCTGAAGTGCCCATTACGACAAGTTGTCTTCAATATATAATGCAAAACATGTGATGCGAATAAATATACGCTAAATCCACACATTGCTCCTTTAAATTAGCCCAGAAAATGTTTTTATTTTTATGTTTCCCAACAATGGGTTAAAAGAAACCAGCATTTCGGGTTGAAATTTATTACCCAAATGTTGGGTTTGTCCCTTTTTGTTTACACACCCTTTTTGGGGTGAAAATATTCCAATATACGTAGTGTTTTATGGTATTTCTATATTTTTACTACAAATGGTTAAATATGGTTCCTTAAGGTAGAAAGTAGCCAATTTGTGGGTACTACAGTTTTACTACAAATAATGTACTAAAACCGTGGTTAAATTTCATGAGATGCATAAAATCAAAATAATTATTCTGTTAAAATGTGAACTGCATCCTAAAATCTGTACATATCTGAGTTTAAAAATACTAGACTAACATTAATTGTTTACTCAATGATCAGTACACATGGAATTTGAAAACACAGTATGAAGTACATATATTTTAGCATTTAAAGATATGTTTTTTTGTGTGTCTATTTCAGAAGTATGGAAGTACGCTGAAGTCTTTTCATTTCATTGGTGTTAGTCTTGGAGCACATGTGTCTGGATTTGTGGGGACCCTGTTTGAAGGCAAGCTGGGTCGAATCACAGGTAATATATGAAAATAATTTTGAAACTTATTGAAAATATATATATATACGAAAATAAATAATAAACATGCCATGAGTCTTGAAAAAGCCCTACAGTTAATTTTGACCTGACGAGAAGAGATGTTAGATTTGTGAGTGAAACAAAGAGCAACACTAAAACATACTAAATGAGACTTTTAGACAAAAGCAGAGACCGAGAGAGAGCACTAACAAATAAACAATGATTAATTGTTCAGTCACACACAGCTTTGAAAACAAGACCTTTTCTGACAAATCAGGATGCACTTCTGTTTAAATTAAAATTTAGTTTAAACTCAATCATGAATTTGCTTAAGCCTGTTAAATTGAGACAAATTTTGGTCCGATAAAAAATGTATAGTTTACATATTATATATCTGAATCTTTTGATTCTTTGTCTCCAGGTCTGGACCCAGCGGGCCCAATGTTCAAGAGCGCTGATCCGTATGACCGTCTGGATTCATCCGATGCTTTGTTTGTTGAGGCCATCCACACAGACTCTGACTGTAAGAATGAATCAGCTAAAATAGAGAGCATAAGCAGGTGTTCTGATTTATTTAGATGTACAGTATAGTGCTAATGGACCACATTTATTGACTCTGGCCATCTTGATGCTTCAACCAAATTAGTTCTTATAAGTATGTCACTGCTATTATTTTCATTGTCATAACAAAACTTTATAAATAACCGTTGACTAGACTTTGGTATATCCATTCCTGTCGGGCATGTGGACTTCTTCTTAAATGGTGGCAAGGACCAAGCAGGGTGTGCACGTTCAAGATTTGCTTCAAGTGGGTAACATAACAAACAGTAATAAAACAATACAGCTTTCCAAAAAAAAACTTTGCTAAGTGCAGACACGATATGCAATACACATTGGTCAAGCCTAATGCTACCTGAGAATCTGCCTGTGTTGTCAGTTTTCATCTACTTTCCAGTGTATGGTTATGTCATATGTGACCACATGAGGGCGCTGCACGTCTACATGAGTTCACTGAATAGCTCCTGTCCACTCATTGGCTTCCCCTGCTCCAGTTATGAAGAATTCCTGGCAGGAAAGTGCATCAGCTGTGATGGTCCCTTCAATGGCACATGCCCACAAATAGGTAATCATAAGTTACCAGTAAACACAATGCTTTATTCATACATATGAATACATATAGATGGTTTTAGCAGCAACAACACAAACAAACATTTTTTGGCCTAACATAACTTCCGGTAGATCTCAATCAATAAATGTTGAGTGGTTTTAATTTAATTTTATACAATTAATATATAATATTAATATAAATTGCATTAATAAATTGTCATATTCTAACAAAACACATACCATCAGTAAACTTTGGACTGGGCACCTGCGCTCAATGAAAATACTTTTTTCAGAGTTCTTAGAACTTTAGGTAAAAGTTGTAGTCAAATGACTGTTATTGCTTTGAACACATACGCTGCAGTCACATTGCACTTTGAGCATGCAAATATTTGTCGGATGCAGCTTCGAATATGGGCGGAGCAGGATATGAGGAAATTAGCCCCTCACGCCGTGATGAGAGTCGTGTATAAAATACAGTCTTGCAGGATTTGCGTGCTGACCACATATCTTGCACGCTAATCTAATCTTGGATATATTTGACCATGACGTTCTTGGCCATTTTGATGTTTAACCAGTCTTGAATTTTTCTTTGTGTTAATGTGCTGTTGGAAAAATATCACATGAAGCTGATTATGTAAGAAATTATAGACTAATATTGTCCCACATAATGTACGTCACAAATCGGGATGTGTGTGCGCGTGTGTTTCAGGCTTATTAAAGAACAGTGGGATAACAGCGTCTCCCCTACCCAATCAAGAGAAGTTGTATCTTCTGACCTCTGCTGCCGCTCCATATTGTGGTGTGTATTTCTTTGTGTGTATTTTCGTTTATTTCAAAAAATCAAAAATCGTTTGAATAGGTACATTGTTTAATAAAAACTCCCACAGAAACCTAGTATACAGGTATTCTGATAACAATACAGTGTTATGCAACAGCAAATATAGTGTTTGTGTTAAGAAATGAAGTAACTTTAGAAATACAGCCAAGTCATTACTGACGTTACTCGTGACCTTTACTGTTCCTCAGCACATCACATCCTTGTGAAGTTGAAGGTTTCTCCATTAGATAAGACTGCTGAAGTTCAGCTCACCCTGGTCTCCACAGGACTCCCTGAGACAGAGATCAAACTCAAACTGTACGTATAGTAATATTCTCTAGATATTAAAGATGTATTTTAAAGATATTAAAATAAGTTTTAAATGAGGTTATTGGTTCACTGGGAATATGGTTGTGTGTTCACATTTTCATTAATGTTGGATGAGATCATTGTTGAAAACATTTGTGAATATTTATATATTACAGAAATACAGATGAAACACAATTTAAAAAGGTTACTGCACACCCACAGCGATTGTGCAAAATTGACTCCGTGCAGCTAAAAAACATAGGAGGACGATTCTACAGACAAGGCGAAATTCACTTTGAATATATATGCATCTCTGAAATTCCTCAAACCAGGTAAAAATTGAGTTAGCATCTGTATAATTTCCTTTAATCTTCTTGAAGATTTATTACACACTGACGTGGAGGTTGTGTATCGTTTGTTTACTACCGTTTTTCTTTTTCTTGTGCAGAGGCATAGATCCATTGTGTGTGAAAAACATTAACATCAGAAGAGGAGTTTTGTGGGCACATGATTTTGTTCAAGTTTGTTAAATGAAATACCTGCTTAGGAGACCTGATGCAGTAACCAGCTTCTAAAGATTTGTGCGACTGAACCACATTCAACCAGCACACTAAAGCCTAGAGAAACTCATTGACACGAAAAGATTCAAGAGAACTGAGGTTGTTAAACTCTGTTGAAGATGTATTTATTGTTATTTTCATGAAGTCGCACAGTTTAGCATTTACAGTATGTAAAATACAATTTCATTTGCTTCTGTTATTCACAGTTCCAGTAAGATTACAATTTTAGCAGAGAGAAATTTAATGCAAATTTTTACATTGAGTTCTTTTAGATTCGAATTACCGAAAAAGGGTTCTTCATGACAGCTGGTGGAAAATAATATCTTCTCTAATATACTGTATGTTTCATTCTCATAATTAAAGGTTTTCGAGTAACAGTACTGCATTCTCATGAGATTTTCTGAACTGTACCGTATAAAGATTAAAAACCTGAATCTGTTTCTTACTGACAATGAGAAACAATGCCAATAAAGGCAGCTTTAGAGAAATGTCAATTCACATTTAACCCAAAGCTTGATAAACAGTTGGCCCCATGAAATTACATAATCATCACAATATGATCAGTATACAGTCCCATATTTTCAGTCATCAGTGCATGATGCTGTAGCGTTACTCATTTTATATTATTGTTTGTATTATATTGACCATTTTGTATAAAACGAATTACTTATCTATCAATGGACCTGCTAAACTTCTGTTTAAACTTTGATTTGCCCGGTTTCACAGACAAAGCTTAAGGCTAGTCCCAGACTAAAATGAATGTTTGAGCTGTCTTAACTAGAAAAATAACGTTCCCTAAATTATCTTAAAATATGTCAGTGCCAACGTTTTTTTACTAAGACATTTTTACGAAAGCAGCTAAATACCCCAATTTAACTAAGGGTTAGTCCTGGCTTCAGCAAAGCCCTGTCTGTGAATCGGGCCTTTGTGTGTTGTACACAAGCAAAATCCTCCTTCGTGCCTTATAAAGCCATTGTTTTAAGTGTTCCAAACAGATTGAACTATAATATACACATGCCTACACAAATAAATAAAACACTCACGCAGAAATCACAACATTGTGGAATCATGTTTGTCTGGTAAATCTGAGGATTGATGAAGGTTTGTGAACGTTGTTTTGTCATGTAACCGTCCTTAAAAGTACATACAGTATAGAGGAATCCTTCACTGTGCATTATTGTAGTTGGTAACAGCAGAGAAAGTAAAGCTTTGATGGGGATGAGATTCCAGATTTCACTACTGCCCATGATGCATCGCTGAAACCTTTCCTAAAGTTTAGGGGTGTCAGTAGGGGCCAGTGGAGCACATCTTCTTTGGACTCGGAGCGGAAAACCTCCAGGAGTATCATTCTCTGTTAGATTTATGGAAAAATATAGACATTATGAATACTTATTTAAACAAAACACAGTAAAACATTCCAGGATGAAATAGTTAAATATGTGTAAAGTCATGAACATATTTGGAATTTTTTGTTTACTGTAGTTTTTGTATTCTTTTCTATACTTTAGGTTGTATTTCTGGACATGATCCATGTTTTTCATGAGTAAGTAAAGGTCATATCACCAGTCCTCCTCTCACAGCTGCCCCTCTATCCAACACCCTGTGAAATGTAATCTGTCCTTAGCCGGTAAAGCCAAGTATTTAGAGATTTAGGATTGCTGGATAAACAGCTGGCAGGTTCCATGTTCCAATCCGTTCTAGTATTTTACCCAGCCACTGACACAAGTAATGTAGTAAAATAATATCACCCAGAAATCGATCAGAAATATCCTTCGACAAACACTTAATATAACTGCACTGCTATGGGCTAAATATAACATATCTCTCACCCAAGAAGGCCTTAAAATACACTAAACAAGGATGTTGTTTTTATCAAGCAAATTTTGATTATGAAAGACTAACCCTATTTGTGCATTTTTATAAACCAAATTCTTTGTTAATGTCTTTATTATTAATCATTTTATTAGGGATGCACTGATACCGATACTGATACTAAGCTCATGTACTCGTACTCGTAATACGGCACAGATAACAAAGACCGATACCTCATGTGATGGAACTGACAGAAATTTGTGGTGAAATTTGCTTTGAAAGTTTGTGACAAGCACATAAAATGATGTGTTATTGTATAATGTGTTTAAGGTGGAGTTTTTTATATCATATTATATTATATTATATTTTTATTAGTCTCACCGTTTTGAACAGGTGCAGACATCAGTACAGGCATCGATATCTGCGAGTACCTGAAAAAACATATAGGTACTTGTAGTCTGTCTTTAAAAATGGTATCGCGCATCCCTTTATTTTATGTTTGAGGATATCCCCATATATTTAGCTAATTAAGGAGACAGTCTAGCTAAGCAACATAACATGCACAAATAAACATCCCTGTTAAGAATGTTCAGTTAAGTACTCTCAAATAGTTTTACACCATTCTTTTCTATTTCAATATATTCACTATTCGTTCCCTGCATTCATTGGATTGAGTCAATAGTGCTTTAAAGGGACAGTTGACCCACAAATTATGTCTTCATTTACTCACCCACTAGTTGTTTCAAATCTGAATACATTTCTTTGTTCTGATTAACACCGAGAAAGATATTTGGAAGAATAAGTTCTTGGCCACCATTGACTACCATAGTAGGATTTTTTTTATTAATGCCTTTGTTCTGTTGAACACAAAAGAAGATATTTTGCAGAATGTAGGAAATCAAACAGTTCTCAGGCACTTTTAACTAACATTGTAATTTTCCTACTATGGTAGTCAATGGTGGCCAAGAACTGTTTGGTTACAAGCATTTTTCCAAATATCTTTCTCTTTGTTCATCAGAACAAAGAAATGTATACAGATTTCAAATAACTTAAGGGTGAGTAAATATTACAAAATGTTTATATTTGGGTGAACTGTCCCTTTAAATAATATCCAGGTCAAAACAAACCCAGAAACAAAATTGCATGCACATTGTTCATTAGTATTTGTGCAGTCCAATGTCTATTGGTGCATTTGTGCCTCTTCATGCATAACAGGCTCTGCCTCAAACCAGCCCCTCCCGCCCCTCATTCTTTACTTGTGTACTTACATGTGACTTAAGAAGTGGCCCAGTGTGTTAGCTTCAACAACCCAATCTTTACTTCAAATATTCCCTCTCACTCCCATAGTCCATTAAAGAGCCTGTCATATCGGCAAAGTCCTCCAGAATCAAGCTGGTTGAGTCCTCACCGGAGGGCATTTCTGTGTTTGTGAGCTGGTGTGGAAGTTTGAATTTTCCCTGCTCCGGCTTAGATTTTCTTCCTTCTGAAGCTTGGTTGGAAGGTGCTGGATCAACATTTACAACTGTAGAATCTCCTTGGCTTCCCCTGAGAGGTGAGCTTGCGCTGCCGTGTTCACTGCCCGGTGGGGAGGGGGCAAGAACGTGGTAGAGACTGGGCAGACGAATATCGAGGCGTACACCGCTCTTGGCAAACAGTTTGTCATTGAGCGAGTAGAGCTTGTCAGCGATGTCACTTCCAAGCATCACAGAGAAAAGTCGGGCAATGTAACGATCCTTGGACAGCAGAAGATAAAGCCGACGTCGTCGCCAAGAGATGTATTGGCAGTCCGTCTCTGCAGTTAGTGTCACCTGAGGTCAGAGGAGGTCAAGGGTCAGAAAAGGAGTTCAAGGTTTTCACAAAAAAAATTCACAATTGTGTTAACATCACATTGGTTTATAGAAAAAAGTTATTTTAAAGGGAGCATTAATGGTCTTAGTTACAAAAATATTTGTCTTACCTGGAAGTTCCCCTGCTCTGTTGGTCTAAGAGACTCCCATTCTGGAGAGTCTAGAAACTGATGAGGGAAGATATAATGGAGAAACTGGCCTTCTAAGGACACCCTAATCCTGTAAAAACAATTAATTTAGTTCAACCAAAAAAAAATCTGTCATCAATTTTTAAACCTCATGCTGTTAAAAACCTGTATGACTTTCTTCTTTGAAACACAAAAGAAGATATTTAAGAAAATTTCTCAGTGGTTTTGTTTCCAGAAAATGAAAGTCAAAGCGGGGCCGATTTTGTTTGGTTAGCAACAGTTTTTAAATAGCTTCGTTTGTGTTTTGAAGAACCTGAGTGTGTAAATATCAAATTTTGGTTAAAGTGTCCCTTTAATGCCAATTTTAGTACAACAAAATGCAAGTTACACTATTAGGATTAGAATAATGTCTTAATATTAAAGGAATAATTCACCTTCAAAAAGAAAATTTTGTCATCATTTACTCTGTTGTCATTTTAAACCTGTGTGATAGCCAACCCTTGACTTCCGTTTTGTGGACACAAAACCAAAGTCAATTGGGACCAACGGTTTTCTGTCACCAACCTTTTTTCAGAATATCTTCTTTTGTGTTCTTTCAGAAGAAAGTCATACTGTAAATAATGACAGAATTTTCATTTTGAATGTAAGCTCTTCATTTAAGAGTTACGTAAAATGTATCAATATTTCATCTAAAGAAACCAGAACTTATCCAACCAAGACCTAAAAATCACTCAAAGCTCTGTATGTTTATTAAATGATACAAAGGTTGTCGTCAACACCTGAATCACACTCACCTGCCTGAAAGCAGGAAAGATAACTGATCAATAGGCGTCTTCCCCTCCACAGCATATGTTTCTTCGGCCCCAAGAGAGTGCACTTTGTTTTCACTGGCTGTGGCGATCTCTTTAAACACCTGCACAGGTACATCCAGCGGCAGAAAGACTACCGAGTACAGCGCAGAAAGCTCCTCGCTGGACAAACCGTCCTGCATCAGCCGAAAAATGAGATGACACACCTGGGCTACACACTGCAGCATCAGCAGCAGGTTCCAGATGAAAACGTCCAGACCACACATTGTCAGCCAGCCCCACATCGTCAGACATAGGAAGGCAGGAATCAAGAAACTAAAGATGTACAGAGCCCCATACGCACCACTGCCGCCCATATAGCCCAGAAAAAGGATGGTGTTGCCCAGATGGTAAAAGGCACCTTCAGTGTTGTTTGTCCATCCATCACAGAGTGTGTGATTGAATACGATATTGTCCAATAAAGAGTCGGCACTATTCATGTTTTCTGTCTTAGCTATATCCAAACAGTAAATTAAAAACATGTAAAAAAAGTGTCTGTGAGATAAAACAGCAGGGTTGAAAGGTACAAACCAATGCCAGATATATAAGAATCCCTCGCCAGCAGAAGTCTGTTTGGTTAAAAACAGTTGGAATGAAGGCTATTTCATAAATCCATTCCTTGATATTCAATTCACACCTCGTCCTGTTATATCGGCCCCTGTCTTATTTCCCTCTGATCTGTTCCCTCTTCCACACTGGACTGAAAACTGCTGGAAACACGGAGCGGGACAGGCGGGGGACAGACCCTGAGAAGGATAACCATGTTTGGAATTGAAACCCAAGGAGGAAAGAGCGACAGACAGAGAACAGACCCACTACTTAACATAACACAATGATGGCGAGGTAGAGTGATTACGATAATAAGTGACACTAAAAGAAGCTTTCACTTATGTTCAGTGTCCATGAAACCTCTGCCCGATATCACCACCTACAATTTTCCCCAAATAAACGTAAACTGTATTCCGGCACTCTTAAAGTAAAGAGTAGGTGGGTCTTAAGCTATGGGGGGCATATTTCAAGAATCTGACAGAGGGGTCATGTAGCTGTTTACCTCCCCCGCCTCAACATTCCTGTTTGTAGTTTCACATAACTTGGCTCTGCAACTGTTAGTTGCTTATGTGCGGCACCGTTCTGCTGCTTAACAATGGAGTGCAGGACAGACTGAACATTATATGATGATTACATCATTTTGTCTTCATTTTAAAAGGTTTTTATTATTAGAAGGTGTGGAATTAAATAAAATCGTGGCATGGTTCGTTAAGACTGATGAAAATGTTCTCACATGCCCGGATACACTTTCTCTGTTGTTAGAAAACTGAAATCACACCCCCAGTTATGAGCAAGATTGGGAAGAGGTGGTTACACTTCAAACCACATCCATACAAGGCATTGAGCCAGAAAGTGCGAGTGCATTTGTGTGCGTGAAATAGTTAGGAAAAGATAAGTGGCTCTTTCTTTTATCTTTTTCATATGTGCATATAAATCAAGCAAGACTTTTAAATTATCATTAGATGGATCTTGTGTTCAACGTGACTTTGAATTAGCATTTAGTTGAGTTTACCCTTATAGTTCTAGAAACATACTTTATGTAAAGATCCTTTAAAAATGCATGTATAAACACACCACTTTTTGTGCTTCATAAGCAAGTTATTCCTGTAGTGAATATCTATTATGGGCTATAAGATCAATAACTGAACACGCACATGTTAAGCTGCACTGGCTCAGGACACACCAGGTGTACATGCAGAATGAAAGCACTTCTGGGGGTACATCTCAGATTGGAGTGTGCTGGGAGCAGCAGCTCTATTTTAGGCCTGCATGCATAGTTAAGTGCAGCTGTCACCAGCCAAACGCTGGTGGAGAATTCAAAAGCCATAAGAGAAGAAAGCTGAAAGTGAAACACGGATTACACTAAACCCTTACAAAAGAATGCGTTTACATGGAAACACTTGTTTATAAAGAAACAAATGCTACTTAATGCAACATTAATCATTTAACAAGTAAAATATGGCTTTCTTGTAGCTTAGTGGTTAGAGCATGGTGCTGGCGATGCCAAGGTCATAGGTTCAATCCAAAGGATAGCACATACTTAGAAACAAATTTATAGTATAATGCAATGCAAGTCGCTTCGGAAAAAAGCGTAAACGTAAATAAATATTTTAACCAGTATTTTATTTACTCTAAAACATGCACTATGCAGACGTCACTATTCCAAGCAACCTACAGGTATACATTTCAGAGGTATGTGTGTCCGTCCCCTACGACCTTGACGTCGCAAGCGCCATGATCTACCAGTTAAGCCAGAGTGACACAAAAACAAAACAAAGCCAGCCTTTTTTATTGAGAATTTATTTGTTTTCAAATAGAAGGTACAAAAGTAGACAACAAATGAATATATCTTGCATAGGATCTTTATTCATCTTAAGGTTATGTAACAATCACATATGGAAAAAAGAGACAAAAGACCATATTTTCCTCTGAGACGTATTTCAGCACTTTCAGCACTGCATGTGCCTTACACAGTGTAAAGTATAAATAAAAATAAAGATCACACAAGGTCCCAACTCACACAGCCAGACACAAACTGCAAAATGAAAAAAGATTACTAAGCATATTTGGACTTATAAATGGTAAAAAAGTATGGAGAAGTATTGCTATTGTTTTTATCTTTTACTTTCTATTTAAAGTTAAGTGGACAGTTATGTGAAAATACCAAGACAAGCTGTTGAGGCCATAATTTGGTAAGATAAAAAAATGTGATTAGTAATACTTTCGTATACTTTACATTATAACAGATGCCACTATCATAATTTGTAGGTGTTGGCCATTGTCAAAAGACCTAATAGACACTAAAGATAAACTTACCATTCACTCAATCACATTATTATAGATTTATATCTTAAAACCAAGCGCCCTCATGCATTCCTTGTGAGCTTCGATGAGGCTTGTGCAATTTTCTTCTCCTTTTTCAATTATGCTGCAACAGAGATTGTGATGTTAACTAATACATATAACTGTAATAACCACAAGCAAAGTTATCAATTGTTAAATCCTCACCAGGCATCTCTTGTTTTCTTGGTCTCAGGACAAGCACAGCATGGTTTTAAAGGCTTCTTCTGCTCATTCCCTTCTATTGCTGGTGCGGTCTCAACACTGGCTGCTGAAAGGCTCGACATTTCCACTGGCAGGCGCTTTCTAAAAAAAGAATAGTTGGGATGTGTCATATATTAGCTTGAACTTTCCATAACTCACCGGAACCACTAACAGGGTGTCAAAACTAGCAACCATATTACCATGGTACATCATGTCCTGTATTAACTGCTAAATTATTAACTGCTCTTGAAATGTTTCAAGAAATCTAATTAAGATTAACTGACGTCACGTTCAGTTGATAAAACAGCATTTAGAGTCCCGATACTAACATTAAATACTTTTATTTAACCCGAAACACTTTCATAAGAAAGGTCAATGTTGTTATGGCTCGTTCTAATGGTACATCTAGTATAACGTTTCAACACCCAAATGATCTGCTATGAATTAACTTTATATAAAATACGTTTTTAATAGCGAATCTCCACTCACTTTGTGTAATACAAAATGCTGCGTACTCACATGTGTCCTTCCTTATTACACAACCTACTTCTACCGCTGCCAAACAAGAAATAACCCTGCGAAGGAGGAAGTTCCGGGTCGTAGAACATAACACAAAGTTTAATTAAATTAAACTAGTATTTTTTTATCATCTAAAATCAATTACATGCTCTTCCTATTAAATGACTAAAGGTAAATATAAAGCGATTTAAATACAAAAATTCCCATAAAAAATCATGCCGGACTACGCATAAAAGCCCTGTACAAAATAAAGGTCGCTTGAATGGTTTTTATTTGTAATTTGTTGGTGTCTTTGGTTAAGCGTTACTATTTTAGTTATAATAAAAAATGTGAATACGTGTCTCAGGAATCCTAACAGTATATATATATATATATATATATATATATATATAAACTGCATTTCAGTAAACACAGTAAGCTAGGTCTTTGCCTTTATTGTGTGGTAGTGTAATACTAAATAATATCTAACATTAAATAGCAGGTGCTAGCAGTCACTAAGAAAATACCTATATGTTACTCTTTCTCTCTCTCTCTCTCTTCTTTATTTTTGAATTATTCTTAGCTTTTTGCTCTATAAACCTAGAAAATATTGTGGTGTCAAATGTTCATAGTGCCCTTTCTCTGTTTTTTTTTTCTGCTGAGTTCAGCAAACTAAAGCCCTACAAAAATAGCGCTGTTGAATCATGACGTCAATTTGTAGGCCGGCCCAGAAGGCTCACATATGCCTTTTATTCCCTCTGGATTAGATTTTTTTATTTATGGGCAAGTCAATTCTGTGGATAACATGATTTAAATACTCTCCTCTTTTTTTGTGTTAAGACTCACGGTTATGATTCGTTGTATGACTTATTTTAAGTAAGATAATGTTATATAGAACATGTAAACTCTTACCACATATGTATTATACCATAATCTTAATAAAAAAAATATTTATGTGATTTATGTAATCATTTTATACATCGTTTCCTTGTTTGGTAGTTTCTTAGATCATTTAGATTCAGATTGTTGTGTGAATAAATGCTTTGTGTTTAATGCAGTTCATGATTTCATCACAATTTCGTTATAATTAAAAAATATATTTATTTAAGCAATGTCACAGCACGACAGAGATTTGGCTTTAGCCATTGGGTCAAAGGTAATCAGATCTATATCACACTGCTCTGCACTGTCAACACAGACAAATTGAACCAACTCAGTTCTGTTATGCTTAATGTAAATAATTAATGTAAGCATGCATAAATATTACATTATTACATTTTTAACTGTACAGGGCTTCACGTTTAAATTATTTTTGACAAAGCAGTGACTAGACATATTCTATCAGTGAATCTGGTGATCCTCTTGTTAACCGTGTTAAATGTGATAGGTAGACCTACTGTACAATGAATGATAGTTGAGGTGTTTGTTGCCTTCTGAGAATCTAAGATCAGTTACCTGTAACATTACTGAAATGCCACTTTGAAATTCAATACCTGATTCTGACACTCATGTACATGTCTGCCAGAATAATAGCAATACATTGTTTACTTTGCTGAAGTTCTAGAAAGCTTTATCATGCAGTATGTATGCTAAACTGCTCTTTTTGAGAGACACAAATGAGTTTCTCTGGATTTACCTGAGAAATACAACTGATGTTTTACTCACACTCTTGATTCCTCTGAATTGGCATTAGACCCGAAGAAAGATACTAATGTGTTCTCTCTTTTCTGTAATTTCAAAATGATATTTATATTCTTGTGGTTGTCCTTTACAATAATCTCTTTGTCATATCCATGGTCACTATCACACAATATGAATGTAAGTAACTCTATCCCCTCCCATTGTTAGCCCGGGTCCGGTGTTATCAAAACCATCTGTCTAGTTCAGATGACAATAGTTGTGATATTCAAAACCTCCTTGAGTCAAAGGACCGTCTCACAGTCCAGATGAGCCTGGCTGATGTGAGCATGAGGCAAAGATCCTGAATAGTTGATGAGACAATAGTTCGTTTGACAGAGAGGAAGGAACAGAATATCTTTCTCCGCTCTGAACAGTGCCAGAGAACTGTGATGGAAAATTACTCTGCGAATATGCATGTGTGTGCGTAAGAGAGAAGGAGAGAGGGGACGAGGGAGCGAGGATAAGAAGAAAAGTGGATGAAATGGTCAGCATAAAAGAAAGTCCAGAAATAAAGTTGTCAGAGAAGCACGGTGAGAGATGTTAAAGGCGCTTTGGTAATTGCGGTGCTCAGTCAGGGCCTGGGTATGGAGAGCCTCGCACCTGAGAATCACAGACACTTCGGCTGGAGCGGGTGGAGGAACTTGCTGTTGCCGCAATTGAACAGGCGCTCACTCTATATCTATGGCAGTGAGGTGGCTGTGGAGAGGGAGTGCATCCGACAGAAAAAGGAGGCTATATTTGTCATCCATCCCTTCAGCCTTTTTAGGTACTGTATCCTAACCTTGTCTTGGAGTTTTTAAACAGTATAGTGTTGTTGTAAAGTCATTACAGTGCAGTAGGTTTATACGTTTGTACAGTTCAGTACAGTATAGTATACCATAATGTAGTGTGATTTAGTACAGTGCAGTATTGTCATTCTATTCAAGCAATGTAGCAAATAGTGTGTTGTAACTTAGTAAAGTACAGTACAGTATAGCATTATATAGTATAGCGTGATTTAGTACACTGCAGTATTGTCATTCTATACATGTGTTTAGCGCAATATAGCATAGTACAGTGTGATTTATAACTGTGGAGTAATGTAGTTATAGATAGAGTATGTTTACAGTACAGTATAGTATATTCTGATTTAGTACAGTACAGTGTTTTGGTACATGTGTACAGTACAGTATAATATAGTACAGTACAACATAGTATATAGTATTGTGTGCTTTAGAACTGTACAGTATTGTAGTTATATACATGTTTACAGTGCAACACAGTTAAACACAGTGCAGTACAGTTTTGCATGGTATAGTATAGTGAGATTTAGTACAGCACTGTTGTGTATCGTGATTAAGTCCAGTACAGTATAGAATTATATAGTACAGTTAGATTTTGTACAGTGCAGAATTGATGTTCTATGCATGTGCTTAGCACAGTATAACATAGTATAGTGTGATTTAGCACTGTAAAGTAATGTGGTTATTTATATGTGTTCTGTACAGTATAGTGTAGTGTGATTAAGTACAGTACAGTGTAATGAAGTACAGTACAGCATAGTATATAGTATTGTGTGCTTTATTACTGTACAGTATTGTACTTATATCCATGTTTACAATTCAGTACAACATAGTAAAGTGTGATTAAGTACAGTACAGCATTGTGGTTATATGCATGTTTACAGCAATACTATTCAGTTTAGTACAGTACAGTACAGTACAGTATAGGATAGCATAACATAACATAGCGAGATTTAGTGCAGTACAGTAATGCAGTAATACACATGTGTACAGTATAGCATAGCATAAAATATATTCTGATTTGGTACAGTACAGTGTTTCGGTTATACATGTGTCCAGTACAGTACAATAAAGTACAGTACAGCCTAGCGTAGCATATGTATAGTGTGAATTAGCACAGTACAGTAATTTAGACATAGACATGTCTACAGTACAGTGTAGCATTTAGTATTGTGTGATTTAGTTATATACATGTTTACAGGGCAATACAGTACAGCACATTACAAATACAGTCCAGTATAGCACAGTAAGATTCATTACAACACAGTAGGTTGGTCCAACACATATGTATAGAACAGTAAAGCACAGTACAGCATAGTGTGATTTAGTACAGTACAGTAATTTAGTTATATTCATGTGTACAGTACAGTTCAGCACAGCGTATCATCTAGTAGCGTGATTTAGTACAGTACAGTATTGTATATGCTGTGTGTGTGTGCATGTGTGCATAGCATAGCAAAGTGTAGTGTGATTTAGTACAGTACAGTAATTTAGTTATATACATATGAACAGTACAGTGCAGTATAGCATATAGTGTAAATATATCATGCCATGTAAGTTGCTTTGGATAAAAGCATCTGCCAAATGCAAATAATGTGCCTAGCAATGCACATGTGTACAGCACAGCACATTTTTTCATCCAGTGTGATTAAGTACCGTACAGTAGTGTGTGTGTGTGTGTGTGCGTGTGTGTATGCGTGTGTGTGTGCGCGCGTATGTATGCGTGTGTATGTGTACTTGTACATCTATCTTTATGGGGACCAGTTTGAGTTTTAGACCAGCAGAGTGAGGACTAAGAGAGTAAAGTGAGGACATTTTGGCCGGTCCTAACTTTCTGAGAGCCCTTTTAAGGGCGCTTGTGGATATGCGTGCGTATGTGTGTAGTAAAGTACAGTAATGTATTTACTGTATAAACAGTTGTGCAGTTCATTAAACTACACCAAGGTGTAGCTTAGTAAAACACAGTGATTTAGTACACATTAAAACACTCACAGTACTGTAGAGTATATGAGGAATGGTAGTTATGAAATGTCATGCAAAGATTATGACTAATCCTGCCCTCATTTCTGCAGAAGTTACTACATCATGTGTATGGTGGCCATAACATTCCTGAATCTAATTGGCATCCCAATGGAGATCGCCTTTCTAGATGGGAACAGTGGAGTAGGATGGGAAGGCTTTAATGTCTTCTCGGACACCCTGTTTCTGATTGACGTAGGCCTTAACTTTCGCATGGGTATCATTGATGAGGACAGCGAGGTAAGGATAAGCCCTATACACAAGACACCTTACCTTAACTGAACAACTTATTAAACTAGATCGTTTTCTCTAATGCAGTGGTTCCCAAATGGGGGTACGCGTACTGCAGGGGTACTGCAGGGGGTACCAGAGAGAAACTGAAATTTAGTTATAAATAATGAATATCAATAAGTCGATAAATTATGATAATAGTATTGTTATATGAAATTAGGACTACACAAATATGCATAAAAAATTCATTCATACATTTAAAACGCATTTCAATTTATAAGAGTTATTTTTTGAGACTCGGACCCGGAATCAGGAGCAGTGTCTGGGTGCGAAATAATGCAAGTTAGGAGAGGTTGCGGTTAAATGTAAAAAAAAAAAAATCCTGAACTGAAAAACACTGATTTACCTTTAATTGTTATGTATAATACTTAAGAGAATTACATAGTTGCGGAAAGCTACATACAGAAATGTTCATAAGCAATAAACCTGCTTGGGGGCATCAGATATAATAACTGTCTGACTCTCATTTCCCTGAATTTTAATGCATAATGTTGCTGTCTGGTCAAAAAATCATAAAAAGGGGTACTTAAGCAAAAAAAGTTTGAGAACCACTGCTCTAATGTTACTTTTTTTTAAGAACTATACCAGCCTCTAATTCAAATGAGTATTTCTATGTATTCCTCAGGGAGCCGTTCTTGATTTAAAAAGAATTCGACAACATTATTTAAAGAGCTGGTTCGTACCGGATATGGTGGCAGCATTCCCAGTTGGATACATACTATTAATTGCGGTAATGAGGATTGTTCAACACAACAGCTGTACTGAACTACCTCGTTCCAAAGAGAAAACAAATCTGTCATTTTTTCACTTGTCATTGCAGGACCTGCAGTACCATGGTGACTCTCCATCATCCAGAGCAAACAAAATGATGCGTATCTTGATGTTCGTGAGAATCCTCAGTCTCGTTCGCCTGTTGCGTGTGTCCCGGCTTGTTAGGTTTTTCAATGAGGTAGAAAGAGTAGGTAACACATATTTTGAAATATTATAAAATTGAATAATAGAAAACTCACATAACATGATAAGACATTGTTAATAACACTGTATTGATGTGAATGTGTTGGCTGACTGCTTGCTAAAAATAGACCAGTCATCATATCTGTCTTTATTTCTTTCAATTATTAGGATTTTCATACTGAATCTCTGCTTCATAGGTTTCAAATGCTAACCTGGAGGTGATGAGGATATTCATGAGAATCTTGTCTTTATTTATGATGATTTTCCTGCTGTGCCACTGGAATGGCTGTATTCAGTATTTCGTACCCATGCTTGAAGAGTTTCCATCAGACTGCTGGGTTAGAAGAGAGAATCTAATGGTGTGCATCATATCCGCATAATCATATATGATGTTAGATGTATATGTGCTTTTACCGTTTGAGATTAAATTCTACAGCTGTTTTGTGTTTGTAATGTATAAAACAAATATTTCAATATCACATGCTTTGTTTTGTGTCATTTTTAGAATGCTTCAGTGGGGGAGAAGTATTCTTTTGGAGTCTTTCGAGCCCTCTCTCATATGACTGCAATATCATATGGTTCCTCTGACACACCAACAAGCAAGGAGTATACTTTTAATCAGCTGACTTGGCAGGATATTTTCCACACAGAGTCATACTCTACAATTAGTGCATCTTTAAAAGCTATTTTCTTTACTTTAGATGACGTTGAGCTGTGGATCGTCATGACAAGCATTGTATCCGGTGCCCTTATGTATACTGTTATGGTCGCCAACACTGCTGCTTTGATGTCTGACGTGGACATAACATCAAGGGCTTATAAAAACAAGGTGAAAAAAATATAAACCCTATGTCATGATTCCACTATCATGTCATGTTTATTCGTGTTATTTGAGTGGAGTCATGGCATAACCTATGGTTTTATGTGGGACAAGACATAGTTCTTTCTCGTGTCTCGTCATTGTTCCCTACATCTCGTTCCTCGTCAGCCTCTCCTTAGTGCTAATCCCCAGCACCTGTTTCTCGTTAACGATCCTTTGTCTGTTTCCCCTATAAAGAGTCCTCATGTTTCATTGTCCGGTGCTCGTGCATTGTACCTGTGTACTTGTTCCTGCTTGTCTTGCCTGTATGTATTCATGCCCTCGTCTTGCATTGTTCCTGTCTCCCTTGTCTAAGTAAGTTTTAGTTTAGTGTTTGTCTCAAGTGTTTGTTTTAAGTCTTTGTTAGTTTATCTGTAGTTAGTCTAGTTACTTGGTACCCTTTATTGTTATTGTTATCCTGTCTTGTTTTACCCCATCGTGGGTCTTTGTTTTGTGTTTATTATTTAATAAATATCTCTGTTACACCTACCGTCTGTGTCTGCCTGCACTTGGGTTCCCACGCCATGTCTACCATGAGTTTTCATGACACCCTACTTTTGCACGTGCATTTTTTCTTAGCTTTGCTTTTATTTACACAGATGAATACCCTGGAAGATTACATGACTTTCATGAAACTTCCCAAAGGTCTGCGTATGCGCATCACCAACTACTTCCAGGCCCGTTATGCAGGAAAATGGTACGATGAGAAAGACGTACTGAAGTGGGTGTCCTCATCTCTCAGAGAGGTACTGCTAACTATTATTGTTTAATAGACACAGCATAATAAAAAGTGAAACGCTCTTTAGAATAAAAATTCCCATCTGACACCTGCTTATCTTAGAAAATCTTCGATTGCGTATGTTATGTGTAGTGGAACAGCATCTTTACAACCTTAAAGGTCCAGTTTATGACATTTAATAGCATCTAGCGGGGAGGTTGCGAATTGCTCCCTTCAGAAGCATTACAGTGGCTGACACAAAAATAGGATGTAGTCGCTTCTTTACCAAAGGAGATAACATATTTATGAAATGCTGTAGAGCCGTTTGTTCATTTAGGGATCCTGTAGATAAAACATGGTGAATTCCATGCAAGTATGTAGATAGAAATGGCTCATTCTAAGGTAAAACGTTTCATTATGTAAGGTCTTTATGTGAAGACACGTATATTATATTGCATTTCTGTCAATAGATCCTCAAAAATATTCCACACTGGACCTTTAATGACTGTTATATGGTTTGGTTTATTTATTTTGAAGGAAATCCTGATGACCATATGCTTGCCCTACGTGAGGAAAGTTCCTATCTTCCAGAACCGTGATATAAACTTCATCAATAACATTCTAATGGAGCTTCAGTATGAGGTCTATCAGGAGGGCGAGATCATCATCCTTAAGAATACTCCCGGTGACCGCATGTTCTTTATTGAGCATGGGCAGGTCCTTGAGAAGAATGAGTTTTTCGAGAAGGAACTGTGTGATGGAGACTATTTTGGAGGTTTGTCTCTACACTGTTTACAGGATTTTGTGTTGAATGCTTTTCGTCAAATACTTAAAAGCATAGTTCTAATATTAAATGTTCCATCATTTTCTCAACCTCGTTTCATTCCAAACCTTTATGACTGTCTTTCTTTCTACTGTGGAAAACAAGATATTTTGAAGAATGTTGGTAACCAAACAACATTGATGCCCATTGACTTCCATTGTAAAGACACAAAAACACTGAAACCTTTCTCAAAACATATTTTGTATTTGTGAAAACATTCTATAGAGGTTTTTGGTTACATGAAAGTGAACAAACAATGAAAGATTTTTTTTTAGGGGGGGAACTAACTATTTGCACATTGTAGATGACGCATTCCTTTGTCCTTTTCAGAGTCGTGTCTCATAACAAAAGAAAGGCATTTGGCTACAGTACAAGCTCAGACTGCCAGTCAGCTCTTTTCCCTGTCAGTGGACTGCTTTTGTCGTGTTCTGCAGGACTATCCTGAGATTAAGAGGGACCTGGAATCACCTCAACAGGATAAAGACCTTCTGTTATTTTAATGAAGTATAGCTCAAATATCATCAGTGACACACATATGGAGCTGTACGATTAACTTTTATTGGTTGAAATATTCATGTATTGCATATACAGTGTGTTAAAGGATGATGACTAAAAATCTTAAATTCTGTAATGTAGGATAGATCATTTATTTATAGCAATACAACATATCAACCAATTTTGATAGCAACAATGAACATACCATAACAGTATATAATAGCATTAAGAATTCCACAATGCATGATGTGCCAGAAATATCCTACCCAAACACACAAACAGTCCCAGTGGCTAACCTATGTCTGTACTCATAGAGGTAGTACGATGTGGTAGGAAAATTACAGCTCATCTCCATTTTACCTGGTACCACATAGATGGCCACACCTGCACCAAGTCCCTCCTGCAGCTTCCTCAGCATGCGATTGGCCAAATAAAGCCTAGCTTTTCTCGGGTCTTCTTCAATAGTGGCATAGATCTCAGGAGGAGGGTTCGGGATCTTCCATTCCAGGTCTACGATCAGCTGGTGAATGCGAGCTTTGTCCAGTGAGGAAGGTGTGTCTCGGTAGCAGGCCACCACATTGGAATGCAGCACCTCTGAGCTTACAGAAAAGAAGTTTTCAGACTGTATGCAGGTCCCTGGTTTCAACTCCTCACCTGCTTCTTTGGCCTCTGATGCTACTTCTGTCCAATCGCCCACAGAAGGATGCACCATGACGGCCCAGCGCAGCCAGTCGTAGTTTTGCTCTAATGTTTTTAGGATTTGTGATGCTTGTTCCCCTGGTGGGTTTCCGTTTCTCTGCACCTCCAGGATCTGCCTTTTTATATCTTCCTCAGCCTGTTCTTTGAAATATGCGGAGCAGCGCCCTCTGATGGCCTTCATTTTTCTGTAGAGGACGTTCATCTTGTCTGACCAGGTTTTCATCAGGAGCGGCTGATCTCTGCCTATCAGATAGGCCTCTACAAAAAGGCAAACCAGACCTGTGCTTAGAACAAAGTTAACCTGAGGGACATAAAACACACATCGCTTAGATTAACATCTCTTGATATTACTTCACTTTTTATTCAAAAATGTTTTTTGCAATTTCAGTGAAACTGTTTCATAAACACACCAAAAGTGAAGAAAAGCATTACTTTGAGTAATTTTCGACTGTAGTAAAATAATGTACATAAAACTAGAAAATTTTATGGGTTCGGAAATGTTTTACAATGTAATAAATAAACAGGAGTCTTTATCTTTGTACTTTGACCTTTATCAGAAGAACTATTTTGATCTTGATGTTTTATTTCAAACACTTTCATTCAAGACTTTCAAGGACCACATTTAAATTAGGTCTAATGTACACTCGTATTAATTTAAAATTGTAAATTCCATCTTCATTTAAAGTTATGTCTTTTTATTTTGTCAGTATATTCCTTTGCACACACTTAACAATGTATTAAAGCACTAATTTATATTCCTTAATGTTTGTATATTTGTAATTTTTATGTTTCTCTCTACTCGATTTTTAATCTTTCAATGTCCGCACAGTGGAATGCAAAGAATTTCATTGTATAGGAAACTGTGTATTAGACAATAGACGCTTTGAACTTGTATGTAGATGTTCCAAATACAAACTGAGTGCATGACTTTAATGTTGCTTGAATTGTGCTCTTAACTGAACTACAGGAACATATTAAATCGTTTTGAATGGTATTTTTTGTTACTTCTTTACAGAACATTTCTTTATAAATGCATTCTTACCTTTACACAAAACTCTTTCATTTCCCATCGTTTAGGCTTACGATTCTGGATGAGTTCTTCCAATAAGGTCGGTTGATCTGTCAGGGTGGATATCCCCATTATACGATTATAGAGGGCCGTCAGTTGCCTCTCTAGGTGATATTCTCGGACATAGCTCAGAAACACCTCTTTCTCCTGTTTTGCGAACTGTGTCTGGGCTCTAATGGCAGCTCCTAGCTGGTTGTACACTGTGATCAGGTCATCTTCAAGACCGTGGACCTCCTGATCATTCAGCAAGCCTGCTCCAAAGGAACCAAGCTCATTGTCTATGTGGTCTAAACTTTTTTTTATTTGGTCTGTGTCGTCAGCTGAGGCAGTACCAGTGAGAGAAGCACAGACTCCCTCAACCAAAACACGCATTGTCTGCATGAAGCCCACAGGTTCCAGAACTTTTCCAAAGAGTGCCATGATTTCAGTAGTAGATGAGTTTGAGCTGGACAAATTTGAAACAAAACTTTTTAAAACTATTTGAATGTGATCTAAAAAGTTGAGAAGTGTTATGGACTTACCCACACGCCTGGAATGGTTTGGAAGTGTTTGACATGACCTTGGCTTTGGATGCTCATTTTATACACCTGTGGTAGTGTAAATACACGTCTGATAACAGCCATTTTCACCACTTCATTTTTGCGGCTGTCCTTGAGTTAATGTACGCTACACATTCAGCAAACAAGTGTTGACCTTCAAGAAAAAATGACATTATTTGAGAGCTCTTAATCTTGCCAAGGTCCCTCCTCCAAAATAAACATTTACAGAATTAACCATGGAATTTTATGGACTCAGATAAACAGTCTCTGTGTTTTCAAGAACATTTTACACTAGTAAAAAGAGATACGTTTCTAAAATGATTCAGCAAATTTTCAATGAGCAATTATTATGTTTGTACAGTTATTTTAACAAAACCCTAGCTGACTGCGTTTTGCCGCTTTTCTCTCTTCAAATGACTCACGGTGCATGTGTGTGTCAGCTATAATGGACACCTTCTAGATTTTTTATATTAATATTACAATTAACCATCAAATCATATGCAAATATTGCAACATAGATATATAGATATATTATAGTTGACCCACATGTGAACACAGTACAGTTAGTTTGGTGGCTGTAAGTCATTCCCTTTAAATGTTATTGAGCTTAAAATTTGTATGTTAATGTTAATGTAACTTTAGAGACGGTCCTTACATTCACGAATATCGAACGCCCAACTTCAACTTAATGCCAGTTATATTTGTTGGGTCAATAGTTTTTGCTGTGGTATTAGATGGTATCGGGGGGGCACGGTGGCTTAGCGGTTAGCACGTTCGCCTCACACCTCCAGGGTTGGGTGTTCGATTCCCGCTTCCAACTTGTGTGTGTGAATTTTGCATGTTCTCCCCGTGCCTCTGGGGTTTCCTCCGGGTACTCCGGTTTCCTCCCCTGGTCCAAAGACATGCATGGTAGGTTGATTGGCAT
Source organism: Triplophysa bombifrons (assembly GCA_029783895.1). NCBI lineage: Eukaryota > Metazoa > Chordata > Actinopteri > Cypriniformes > Nemacheilidae > Triplophysa > Triplophysa bombifrons. The sequence goes on along the minus strand of CM056456.1, from coordinate 15,129,392 downwards.
CTCTGGAAAGAGTGCGTGAATGAGTGAGCGTGTGTGCCCTGCGATGGGTTGGTACTCCATCCAGGGTGTATCCTGCCTTGATGCCCGATGACTCCTGAGATAGGCGCAGGCTCCCCGTGACCCGAGGTAGTTCGGATAAGCGGTAGACAATGGAATTAGATGGTATCTAATTTTGGTGTCATAAGTCTGCTAATTAGAATACAAGATGACATGATGGGTCAAAAACAATGATAACAACAACTTTTTTGTGTGCAGGGCCAGTGAAAATGTTGGCAGAGCAAGTAAAAATTTGAATCACTGCCTGGGCCAGTCGATAAATCCATATAGCGTTGAGCCCTGCAGCTATAAAAATACACTAGTTGTTTTTTGGAAGTTTACATTATTTGTTTAGCAGTACATTAAATGTAGGATTCATATTTAGTTAACAGTTGCATAATTCAGGGAAGTAAAATAGTTCAGGGACGGATAATAGCGTCAGACATAGTATTTGGTCAAACATACTCTCACATGCTTATAGGGATAGAAAACTTTTGTGTTGTGTTGGCTTACTCTGTTTCTCAGTTTATCATCAATAAATCTGCATCATTCTCCAACTCAGAGGTTCCCAAACTTTTCAGGCCGCGACCCCTAAAATAACAGTGCCAGGGACTTGAGACCCCCACTATCCTCAGTGGCTAAAGTATAGAAACATTGCGTGCAGCTGTGCACAACACAAAAGAACAGTCTAACATACTTGGACGTCTGTCACTATTGACTTTTGCCTGTGCTGCCAAATTTATAAACATGGCTTTAAATAACTATAAATGTTTTACATTGGTTTTACCACCTAACACAGAAAGTGTACAAGCCTACCAATTAAGTGCCTTTTTTTTGTTTTTGAAAGAAATACTGCCATGTTGGGTCGGAACTGAACCCAAGTTTTTCACCTACTGTCGCACTTGAGTGACAATAAAGGGATTTGATTTCAGATGCACTTAATAGGACTGTGTTATAATCCCATTATTTCAGAACAGGTGAATTGCCCAATAGGACATTCCTAAGCCTTATGCATGACAGGGAAGCAGTCAAGAATATGAATAGAGGAAAGGAGGCCACACTGGGTTCGTAGGCATCCTCTGTGTTTGGGAAATAAATGATTATAAAAATACATAGCATACTTACCTTTCAATGCCATTATCAGAGAGACATCTCATGAGTTGTGTGTCCCACTTTCATCACATCCATTATCCTCTAACTAGTAGGACACGGCGACCCGCACCGTTAATGTGCACTCAGTTCCCGTATGGCATCTCATTACAACAAATTACCAAAATCAACGCAACTATACACCCCAACCCGTTGGCTAAGGCTGTTCTAGCCCCACTTGCACCGTTAATGCAGGCGCAGTGCCCCCAGTCCCGAATGGCATAACATTACAACGCATAACCAAAAATCAACGCAACCATATGCGCGAACCCGTTGGCTAAGGCTGTTATAGCCCCAATGGCTCTGTTAATGCAAGCTCAGTGTTATCCCGTATGGCATAACAATACAACACACAACACAATTTTATTACATGGTCACTCCGTTTCAACCACAGCCACTATAGCTGCTCATCTCAGCAACAATGGCAAGTTCTTCGACTACCGTCCGTTGGGCAGGTCCTATGATCCCCTCTTTCTTAAGCAGCCTTGTAGTGGAATTGGAAACAAAGGCGCTGCAGCCAACTTCCTCCTTGGAGATTCTTTCATTCAAATGGTTTGTTAATGGCCTCTTCCCAAAGTACAGTCAACTCAACTATGAGGACTGTCCTACTGGAGCTGGACCATAGAACCATGTCCGGCCACAGGTTGGTCGCTGCGATTTCCAAAGGAAAAGTAAAAATTGAAAATTATGTCACAGTGTCTCAATTTGAATTTTAAGTAAGCAACCTGCATTTTTAATAGTTTTAATAATTTATGTTTTTATTAACTCATGCTGAGATACTTGTGGTGCTTATTCGTTGATTTATGAACATGTTTACCAGTGAATAAAGCATTAGCAGGACAAACATCTGACATCTAAGGGGCCAATAAAACAAGGAAGTTTACATTTTACACACTAAAATAAATTTAAGTCATTCAAAGGTAACGTTACCAAAATGACAAAGTTTTCAAGGCTTGACCCCTAAAAATGATAAACACGTACTAGAAAAACATAAGAGTGAACTACATTTTCCATTCGGCGCCCGTTGCCGCAATCAACCACTAGGTGTCAATAATGAGCCTCATGTGGTTCAGCTCTGCACAAAACCTAACAAGAGGAACCCGGATGTTCCGCCAAATTTGAAAGTGTGAGGAGGTTCATATTTATGTTTCATTTTCTTAAAATTTGCTTTATTAAACTGCAGTTTATTAGTAACGTTAGTCATATTGTGCGGAGTTTTTAAATATGTTGTTGTTATACATCTCGAAGTGTTTTTAACTGAAAATGTGCGAAGTAGTATCTCTAGCGCTCTTTAGTGTTTTGTTATGGTCATTATGTGTTATTGTACAACGTTACTTCACTCCGCAGTGTTTAGTCTAGAATAGCTAACGTTACAGTTGTTTCTTTATAGCGGAAGGTAAATTGTTAAATTAATGTATATTTGTGACTTCATCCTCTTTTAGGCTGTAATTCTCGGAGTTACATTCAGTATGAATGCTTCAGAGCGTTTCTTCGCGAAGCTGCGTAAACTGACAGTGTATCTGGAGACTGAGAGCAAGGATCTTCTGCATGCGAGTCAAAACCTGAAAGAGGACGATGGTAAACAGGCAACATGTTGAAGTTTATTAAAAGATCATTACAGCAACCTCCTGTTTATGTTTAAATCAGACAAGTTTATTGGTCTAAATGGGATTTTAGTTGCTATATAGGATGAGTTAGGATAATACTGTAATACAGCCCTGTTCACTGGTGTTTGTGATCATATGCAGAAGATACGGAGAATGGGGCTCAAGCACTTTATCAGTTACATTCTGAAGTCAGACAACTAAAGGTATGTATGCATTAATTTATGATCCATTTTAATAGTTACACTTAAAGTAATGTTGGTTATTAAATTGTTGCAGCGGCAAGTTCAGGATCAGGTGGCCGGACAAGATGCAGGAAGTACTGAACTGAGGACCTTCATCCGAAGATGCTTGGTGTTAAAGCAGAGGACCACAGAAGACATTGACAGGTTAAAGAAACATTATGAGAAATATGGCTACGAACCACGAAAATCAAGACAAGAGAACACAGGTGAATGTTTATCATATCTGAGAAGGTTAATTTTCAAGTGTTGATTCTGTTTTCCATTTGTTTCATTTCTCAATTTTCTATTTATTTATTCTAATTCTCATTTTGTTTCCTGTTCTAGTGATGAAAAGCACAAAAGAGGTAGAGGAGCAGGAAGAAAGCGAGCTGGAAAATACTCATGAGATACAAAAAGATAAGGAGATGGGACACGGGGATTATGAAGACACTCAACAATCAAAGACACCCGATAAGATGCCATCACCTTTTGTTGAGCAACAGCGGACCCCAAAGCTCTCAGATTTTGGTCTGTCTGCACTACAGCTTCAAAGAGTTTTCAATATAGCTGAGCCGTCCTATGATGATGCTCCAGTGCCAGCTGTGGCTCTCTCACCACCACCGTTTGTCATGAACATGCAGCCACCACAGCCAAAAACACCAAAGTGCTCACTGCGTATGGAAGAGGATGCTCCTACCCCACGGTTAGAGGACTTTGGTATCTCCGAGTACACTATGTGCTGGAACAATGATTTTACCATGGATTTGTTTAACAAGAAGCCACCTAAGAAAAGCAGGTATGCGATAATCACATGATAAAAAATAAAAATCACGAAATATTGAGTTTTGTTTATGTAAATATATGGAGGACTGTATTGTGTGTGTTTTCTTTGACAGTGAAACAACAGAGAACGCTCACAAACCCTCTCACGTCTTCTCCAGTCTGTCGTCTGTATCTAACAAAGGTGTTGTCAAAGTTTTTTGAAGTTTCCTTTTGTTTTTCTGTTGATTTGTATTGATTCCAATTAAGCAACATGCAGTTGATAACGAAAATGTTTTGTTTTGTTTCTCCATTTAATTCACATATTTTCTGTTCAAAATTTTTAGAGAGTTTGGAATCCCCAGAGTCTCCTGTGTTTTGCACCCCAGGATTTAAGATTAAGAAACGCCGGGTTCCTTCCTCTCCAGAAATAGATGGTCAGAATAACCTTGCTTCTCCTCCTCGTCAAAATTGCCCTTCAACCCCAGAGTTCCCTGCATTTGAAACACCTTTCGTCAGCAAGCTCCTAAAAAAGGTAATACATTCCTCAACTCAAACCTTTTTGTCAGATAGGTGCGACAAGCGACTTGACTTTTATTACTTTTATGAATAGACTATGACCGCATACAATCCCAATCAAATTTAACTACACATATAGGGCCAATGTAGTAATTTTATTACAAATGTAAGCACGCTAGAAGACAGCTCTATGAGGTTAGTTAACAGCCAGTATTGTGCAGAGCTTTAATCTGGGATAGTATTTAGAGTTTATTTGGCTTTTTTGTCATAGCATAATTCATAATCATAGTGTGATTTTACTATTATTATTAAACATTAATAATAACAGTAAACCGTGAATAATTGTGTACACGCTTTTGACTAAGTCCGGTCAAGTTGTTAATTCAGTTCTTTCTCAAGTCGTGTCTAATAATTCCAGTCATCATTGTATTGCAGGATGGCAGACAGGAAGAAAGTTACCCGCACAGGGGTTCACAGGCAACCAGCTTTAACCTTCCAGATCCATCAAATGCAAGATCTTTATCATGTGACCCTCCAGAGATGCCAAAAATTCAAACTTATGAGGAGCCATTACCTGATATGCCAACTCTGCACTCTCTTTTTGGGAGTTCACTTGCTTTTGTAAGCAGTCATGAGGCAATAATCTTAACTAAATACACTGAAGTGGTAAATTGTTTCATAGATTCCAATACAATTTTTCCCTTCCCTCAACCCTGAACAGAAAGGTACTTCAGGTGAAAGTCTTCCTGGGATGAAAAAGGATTTAAAGCAAAGCCCTCTCCCTATGCCTGAAGATTGCCTCAACCAGGATTGGTGTCTTGCAACTCCAAAAGTCAGGATGAAGTTCCCTGCAGACCCTTGCACACCAGAGATGCCTGATATAAGCTCAGTGACGCAAGATATCTTAAAAGTGAGTCAGCAATATTTTTCTGATATATATATCATATATATATATATATATATATATATATATATATATATATATCTGAGTTTGACATACTAAAGGATGGATGAAAATCGATGGTTTATCTGATGTGATTGTTTTTGTTTTTTCTGTTCAGCTTGTGGCTCAGTGCAAGTCTTAAATGCCCATTACTGGATCCATGCTGCAGAATGCAGAAGAGAAGGATTCAGTGGTGATGACGACTTCATGTTAATATGAACACTTTTAGGACAATGTTGTAAAGAAACTAAAATAAAATATAAATATTAAAAAACTTATGTAATTTGGATGGTTTTACACAATCATTAAACTTGATGCATTGGAGTGAATGTACTAGCAAACTTATCTAAGATCCAAACTATACAGTGCCACTATCTGCACCCTTGGTAAATATGAGCAAAGAAGCTGTAAAAATTAATTTGCATTGTTTCTCCTTCTGATCGTTTATTAAAAAAAATCTACAATATTCAAACATTTCATTAAAGTAAAACAATTTGAAGTGGGGGGAATATCACATTATGAAAAAATAATTCTCTAATAAACCCTTGTCACAATTATTGGCATCCTTGCATTCAAAACTTTTTGTAACCTCCATTTGCATGAAAAACAGCTCTTGACTATTTTCTTTTGTCTGACAAGGTTTTAGAATACATGGCAAGTTATCCCAGTCCATTCCTTCATACAGAATCTTTTAAGATTCTTCAAATGTTTGTGCTCTCTTATCTTCAGTTCATTCTACTCAGTTTCTATACCGTTCAGATCAGGGAACTGGGATGGCTATAGCAGGATCTTGATTTTGCGGTCAGTTACACATTTTTTATATTCTGTGTATTTTTTTATACAGTGAGCCTTTATAATATTTCTTGCAGAGCAAGTCAGGTTAGATTTTTTTTATTTGTTGGTATTTGTTATCAAATATGATGCCATGCATCTGATAAAGATGTCCAGGACCTCTGGTATAAAAGTAGGTCCACAATAATAAAGATCCAGCGACATATTTAACTGTGGACATGGGGCACTTTTTTTAATAACTGTGTGCACCAAACTTGTGTTATTGATACCAAAATTTCTACCATTACCATTATTTCATATGGCCAAAGAACCCGGTCCTGGTTGAAGTTCCAGTATGCAGATAAATATGGTGGAGTTGTTTTTGAATGAGAGCAGATTTGTTTCTTGAACATTGCACCCAACAACATGTGGTGATGGAGGTGCAGTTTTCCTTTATTTTTATTAAATGGTTTCTGTCCCTAAAATCTACTGATTACTGCAATTTTCCATCTGTGCTCTTTAAGAGTTTTTGCCACTCAAACTTTTATCCACCCTGTGCATTGAGACAAAATAGACATACATCCCGTTTCAAGTATATTTTCAACATCTCCAGTCCATTAAAACATCTTGATTATTGCCATGATGTTGGAAATATAATTTCTATTGTCTTAACTATTTTCTCAAAGCCGTTTTATATTTTATGTAGCTCAACAGAACTATATTGCACATTAGAACTATATTATTTGGTTTTATCCATTGTGATAAATGATTAAGGGGGTTTGTGTTACTAATATTTATTTACCTATGCAACAAGAAGTCATGACTGGACCACATCATGTTTCTAGTCACCTTGTTGTGCTAAGAAAATGTAAATATCAATAAATTATGCTAGGAAGATATTTTACTCATAAGAATTTCTAATGGTGCCAATAATTGTGACCAGGGTGTAAAAGAGAAACATTTTATTTTCAAAATGTTGTATTCCCACTTCAAATTGTTTTACTTTAATGTAATGTTGGAATATTGTAGATATTTTTAAATATATGATTAAAAAGAGAAAATGCAGATTTTGTTTTACAGCCTTTGTTCATATTTACCAAGGGTGCCAATAATAGTGGAGGGCACTCTATATCCATTATGGTTTTGACTTTTTTTGCTTCCATTGTTATGCCTCATTTGTGTATCCTAGGAAGTTTGAAAAGAAAACCTACAGCAAACGGACTAAACTCGAAGAGCACTTAAGTGCCAACATGTCCGTTTTTTTGGTGACATATTGACGATTTGTTGCACTTAAAAGAGATTCAGACCACAGACACGATACTGGAGAAAATCATGTTTAATGAAGGTTATCGCAACAAGTCTAAATCTAAAAAGGTAGATCTCGTATAAAACCCCATAATGAACATAAAATATATGGAAAACAATATATCTACACAACTTCCAAACCCAATATTCACTCACAAGGGTACTTGATCTAGCTGCTAGACATGTATCTTCCTGCAGAGTCTAGTTTTAACTTTACAAACATTTAAAGAAGTTATGCAAGATGTTTGGTCACCTAAAATTACAGGCTCAAACTAAACTATGCAGGAATGTAGATCTCCAGTAGGAACATTCAGCACCCCTGACAAGTGAACACGAACTGCTTGTTTTAATGAAGGACAATCGCTCTCAGTAAGGTCTCATACGTCCTTGGAGTGGAGGAGCACGGTTAGGTGGAGTAATGGCGATATCCAGGTAATCTCCTATTTGAAAACGTTGAGACTGAAGCGTCATGGAATCATCAGCACCTTTGCGACCCGAAACTGTATTGCCAATCTCTTTGACCCTACAACATATGGGCAAGATTGTATTAGATTCACAAGATCTGTGCTGACCAACACATTAAGCCCAGAATCATCTGTCTTTGTTTACCTGTAGATTTGTCGTTTAGGGTCTGGATAAACAATGGCAAACCCAAAATGTGTGCCTTTCTTTCGCGCTTCCGGATAGACTTCTTTCACCAGACTTGTCAGTTCTTTCAAGGTAGCATCCATCCTGTTAAAAAATGTGGTAGGGATTCGTTTTTATACGGTTTCCTAATTTTAAAGAGGCTGTAAATATGACAGTACACGTACCAGGTGTAAATCTGAAGCTCGCTAGATGGCACATTTCCCCGGGCAAACTCGTCCATACGATGATGTCTGCCGTTGTTGGTGGTGAACACTCTCAAAAGAAGGGGACATGTCTGCAGGACAACACCCACATGCAGTTATTAAGGACAGCCTTTTTAAAACATGCTCAACATCAATGCAAGTGTAATCTTTACTTAAACAATACTGTTTTCACAAAAGCAAATGTAAACGTTACAGTTTACATTTTTGAATAACTTATTTTCAGTCAAACGGCATATCTCGCATTACAAAATAGAGATACAGAACAAATGTTCAAAAATGAAATACTTGCTTTCAGTATAAACACCGTTGAGTATAAAGGTATCGATCGAAAGTTGTTTCTCTTTAGAACTTTAGGGTTTTCGTATAGAGAATTAGCTTAGCATGCTAACTCTAGGCGTTTGTGCACAACGATTGATGCCTTGGACAAACAAATAACGTAAAACAAACCTTTTCCCTGTCCACTGGCTTCTCTGGTTCTTTCTTGATTTCCTCCTGTGTCACTCTCGATTCCACAGCCATTTTGATGTTATTATTTTAAAAAGCAAACGACGATGTGCGCTCCTTACAGACCGTAAATGAAAGAACGCGGCACACAGAGATGATGTCACAGCAGCGGTGACTGGAAGCACCAACCACAGCCAGCCTTTGAAGGGGTGACGTAAAATACCACCGCCTACTCTACCACGACTCCATTTTGGGAGTCAGATTGTGGTTGTAAATATTACTGGCGAAGAAAAGCTGGCAGGTCCACGTATTTAGTGGCCTGAATATGGTTCACACATGTGTGGTGGCCGGTTGTAGGAACAGGAGGACCCCTGGCACCACATTATCCTTCTACAGGTTTCCACGGGACCCGGAGAGGAAGCAGCGGTGGATTGCTGCTGTGAACCGTAAAGGATGGATGCCAAACGAGGGCAGTAGACTCTGCAGCACACACTTCATTTCAGGTATATTTAAACAGAATGGCGCTATTCATTCATTTTGTTAAGTAATTGTTATGCTATGCAGTAACTTGTGCACGTGTCAAGCTATAGGCAAACTATAAGAACGCAAATTATGTTATGAAACCCGAGAAGCTAATGACAACTTAAAATGTGTGAGGTTATTGCAAAAAGTAATTACAATTTTTAGGAAGTTTGGTGTAATGAGTTTGCTATTATGTTTGTTATACCTCCATATAACGGACATCGTGTCAGCGTTGCCATGGTGATAAACTTAGGGTATTAGATAACAAACCGTTGCAGTATATATATTTATGTTTTCTTATCTATGGTAGTCTATCATAGTAAATACAAACCTTATTGTAATAGCCTAAATGTATTGTCTTAACTTTTTATATTATATAAATGGTAATTTCAATTTTATTTATAGGAAAACAAGTGAAGAATCCTAGATCTCCAGACTATGTACCATCAGTCTTTATATCAGCACCACTGTCCCCAAATATGAAGGAAGCAAGTGCATGTGAACTTTATGATAAACAAGAAGCACAAGTGGAGGCAGCCAATGCTTTGCTGTTCCTACAAGGACAAGGGCGTTTCATGGAAGACAACGTCCAGATCCACAGTCAAGAAGAGCCAGAGAATGTTTCCTCTTCGCTTAGCAGTTGTAATGAAGATAAAGACGATAATGATGAAATGGACAGTGATGAAGACATCTCACTGACAAGTATTAGCCAAGCTGAAAAGCCAGTAAAAAACGTCCACATGAAGTCTCCTGACTACCAGTTCAGCCTTGAAGCTCTTAAGAAAGAGAATATGGAGCTGAGGGAATCAGTAGAGAAGATGTCTCTCAATGAGGCGTCTTTCAGAAATGATCCAGAAAAGGTTCGGTTCTATACAGGACTGCCGAACTATTTCGTGTTTGAGACGGTTATGTTGCTTCTCGTGCCACATATGAAAGGAGACAAAAATGGAAAACTTTCAAAGTTCCAGCAGCTACTCTTGACACTAATGCGACTTAGGCTTGATCTTAGAAACCAAGACTTGGCCTATCGTTTTGGGATAACGGTAGCAACGGTGACCAGGACAGTCCATCGGATCATTAGCATAATGTTCACCACCCTGGTACCCACTGCTGTTTTTTGGCCGTCTAGAGTGGAGCTCAGAAAAAACCTCCCGACAGCGTTACGTTCCACTTACCCAGACTGTGCAGTGATTATCGACTGCTTTAGGGTTTCTCTGGAAAAAGAGGATGTGAATCAGCAGGTTGCTTCCACGGCATTCACCGTGCCCACCCAGTCAGCTCTTGTTAATGAGCTGAAGTATGTGATAGGTGTTGCTCCGCAAGGTGTGGTCACGTTTGTTTCGGGCGGATCACCGGGTCATGTGAGTGACAAAAATCTATTGGAGAGTTGTGGCCTCCTCTGTAAACTTCTTCCAGGTGATGTCGTGCTTGCTGAGCGTGACTTCGACATCAGCGACTTGGTGAATGCCCGAAATGCCGAACTCAAAATCACAAGTACAAGCAGCCAGAGCATACTGGATGCAGAAGCTTGCTCGGTGGCGGGTACATATTTAGACAAGCTGAATGTCCATAGGCATGTAGAGCAGGTCATAAAGATGGTCAAGAGAAGATATTGTATGTTGACCGGACCAGTGGAGAGTCCCTTCACGGTCATAGATCGCACTTCCAATGTGAGCACTTTCGATAAGATAGTGCAGGTTGCCTGTGCCTTAAATAACCTGTGCATTTCCGCTGTTCCTCTGGAGTAATCTGTTATATTCACCGCACTACATTTGCAAAATGCACCTTTATTTTTCCCTTTTTTAACAAAATGCTTTATTTTGTAGGACTCTGTTGTTAAAAAGGGGATTAAACATTTCTAAGAAAATTGTGTTTTGGAACCTAAGGACCAGTTTATACCAAACATTTATCAGGCACGGTTTACTGGACCATTTACTAGAACGTGTAACTCTCTGGTGTTGTTACATAAGGAAATTCCTTAGTCTTTGCTTTGTTAATGCTTTGGTGTGATATGGAATATTCCATTCATAGCTTAAAGTGAATGTGGTATTTTTGAGAGTAGAGTCTGAGATGTGAGATTTTGAAATATACAAGTCATCAAACAAAGTGTTTGAGCCAGAGACAGCAAGATTCGTATATTGGCTGTTCCTAGTTCCCAGTGCCTTTCCCAATGTGATCCTTATTACATTTTTGCTTCTGAATAGATACACTATATTTTTGCATTAAAATCCTTTGTTCAGTCTGTTGTCTTTGTTACAACCGTTTATTGTAAGTATCACCATTATAAGTTATTTGCACTGTTGTTTGATTTTATTTTTGTTGTTGTTGCTGTTGTTGTTTTCAATCAAAACCAATAAAAACTGGGATTATATAGACCCTTGACATTACAGGAGCCCGATGTTCACCCAGTGCACTTAAGATTTCAGTATGGTATGCCCAGCTTTCACCTAGATTTTTGTTGCGTTGATCTATGTTAGGATTTTTGACAACAATGATAAATTTGACTTCATTTGTTCCACATGTTTTCATGTGTTCTATGTGCAAAGTTAGCCTATGTGACTATGAACTAATGTAGCACCTTGTTGTGTAACATCCAAAATGTCTGTCCATAAAATGTTGAGAACTTGTGTCTTTTTCAGTCTCTTTTGATCAAATTTCTCTTCTTATCCACAGTTTATTTTCATTTTACAATATTTGACAAAAGCAGGCCAGTTTATATGATCAGTCTTTTGTCATCACAATTCATCTGAACATCTTGTTTCATACTATTTGTTTTGTTTCAGCAGAACTTGGTGTTATAATTGTCATATTGTCTCAGAGAGACATTTTGTTGTAGATATGGTTCTACTATTCCAGACTGTTCATGTATGTTGGCTGGAATGCTCTTTCATAGTGTAGCTCTTCAAAATAATGGAACATATTAATTTGTGTTATTTCATAAAAGACATTATAGACAAAATCGCTACAACTTGATCAAAGAGGTGCTGTATTAAACTAGGGAAGAATTTCAAAACAAGTAATTTCAGATTTAAACGGAATGAGTTACCTCAAGTGCAGTACATAAATTGCTCAATGTTTTCCCTTTACAGTGTTTAGTGTGTTCTTGTCGCATCAGATCAGAATCTCAGCAATTGAACAGTGTTGTAAATGTAGGAAGCCCCGCCCAGAGTATGTGCAGTGCTGACGTGCATGGGTGCCTCACGTGACTCCTCTGGAATGTTAACAATGCTGTAAGTGTCCAACTTTGTACTGCATTCTAATTCTGCCGTGAGTGGCGAGAAAATGGAGGACAATCCCACGAATTTTACTCTATGCCTTTTGTGAGAGAACATCGAAAGACGATATTCGGGCAACGGCACATCAGAGAAATAGTCTACAACTTGAGTTCGAACCAGTTTCCTTGGATTAAGGTACCGCTTAAATCACATGGTGAGTAACGCAAAGCTTTATTGTATATCAAACGCTGGGCGTTAAACGGGTATACGGGGATTGTTTGTTCGATTTGCAGTAGCATATCCATTTGTAAATGTAGGAAGGAAGTGAGATAGGGAGTGAACGGCACATTCTCCTGCGCTGGAATGCGGAGTCGCTCCAGCGGATCTGCGTTCCTCTCGCTACACTCTGAAAAAGGCCCCACAACTTTACTGCTTCCCAAAGTTAGTGTGTATCTATTAAAATACTCTAGTAACAAATAGTTAACACTTTGGACTTTAAAACGCAAGAACGGGAGATCTGTTATGTTTGGAATAAATCATCAACACTTAACCGTTTTATATCCTATTTTTAACAGCCGACCTAGAATAGATTAATGATGGGGGAAATCACGTCACAAATATACATGTTTTGTAGGTAAAATTATCTGAAGTTTATTTTAAAACGCTTCGAATATTGCGTTGACTGCATTTGGTAATAAAATAGACTACCACGAGCTGAAGGTAATGATGTTCACAAACTCTTTATACTTTACTGTACTTATACCTCATTTGCTCAATTATACTTTACTGTACTTATACTTTATTTGCTCAAATATTTTAAACCATAAATTGTCCTTGAAAACAGGCCCATTGCATTGCATTACACGTGGATTGTTTTGAAAGTGTTTAATTGACTCACACTAAATGTTTTTCTTTCTAACACTGGCCCAAAATCACCATCTGCAACCCTTTAACGTCTCTCTTTGCCATTTCTTATGCCAAATATATTATATGCTATTTAGTTAACTATTGTTCTAAATGTTAATAATTGAGTAATTCACCATGTTGGAATCGACCGTGTATGTGTGAATGTTTATGTTGGAAGCATTTACTGTATATTATTTTTGTTCATAACTGATGAATATTCTCACCTCTGGACCTAACGTCACCCCCCCCCAAAAAAGATATCCATACAACATTATGAGAATTTCCTTGGGAATCAAACATATCTGTGACATTGCTGTGCTTTGCCAGGCTGAGTCACATGAACATTATAAATCTGTTTGCTTTCTCTTGGATGAATATTTGTTTGTCTTGTTTTTTTTCTTCGTATGGATTTTTTACGGTGTTTGGATGCTGTCCTTGTGACGTTTCGCTGTTGGTGTTAGAATTGAAATCATTGGTTTTGTGTTGGAAGCATCATAGGGATTGAAATAGACTCCTTTTAGAATGAGCAATCTTTTAGCATTGTTAAAAAAATAGCTTCTGTCAAAACCCTTTTGCACATAAATTTGTTCTGAATGAGCTTTTTTGCGATTAAAAGACAGGAAATCTGTTGGTATCTGCTGGTTCAATATGAATGCAAATGATTGTATTGTATACTGTATGGAATTCTTTTAAAGCCCCTGCGAGCACAGCTTTCTTTCCTGTGTTGTTGTGTTTTCTGTTAACACAGGAAGTGGGGTTGTATTCAGGGTGTCATCTTTTGGATCTTTTTACTTTTTTTTCATAGCCATGATCCAAGATTTGTTAAATTTATAGTGCTAGTCGTAGGTAGGTGCTAGGTAATGAGCATTCTAATTCTACATAGCATTATATTGGTTATGCTGTGAGTGCAAAGTTAGTCATCAATATTTTTGCTCTGCCCCTTTAGAAAGGATCAATTTAAATGTCTATATCTGCTAAATATATAGGCCTATTTTAGCTTTTAAGTGCAAGTCTTAAAGCTACCAGACATGGACTAAGTCCCCTTGTTTTAATTTCATTGGCTCAAACATTTGTTTTACGTGTATGCTGCATAAAAAAAGCTTCTAATAGTATTACAAAGCTAATTTTTAGTTGTAAACCTATGAAAGGTGCTTTGATGTCCAGACTTAGTTATTTGACATACAGTAATGACGCAGGCTCCTGAATGTGGGTTGCAGCCTGACCCTTGTCCCTTCTATCTAACTCCTGCCCTGTCTCCACAGGCAAAGATGCATACCAGACTGGGATGGAACAATCATGCAGACATAACCCCTCACATGTCTTGGGAGGAGGGGGAGTGTAAGCCCTGAAAGGGCTGCTGGGATGTGAGTAGGCCAGCATCCAACAGACGGCAGAACCAAAGGGGCAGCAGAAGCAAAGACGAGAAAGAACAGGAATTCTAATCTTCCCTCGCATCTTTCCTACTGCAGCCTGTTATCTATTTAGGTTAGACAGCTCAACCCTGGTGTATTATTTCGTGTAGCGTGATTGCTTTCGTCTGAACTTTGTGAGTGGTTATTTGAAAGATCCTTTCTGTCTTTTCCAAGTGTGAAGTGTTTTTGTGTGAGAGTACTTTGATTTTTAAGTGCAAGCCCGACCAGGCCACGTTCGCTCATGAGGCCTAAGACCTTCCCCGCCGCCCCGTATGTGGGTAACACGCGCCAGCGCCTGCAGGACATAAAGGAAGGACTGAAGCAACCAGCGAAGCTGGTTAGCCAGGCGCTACATGGAGGAAGTTCCCGAGCTGAGGGGGGCAAAGGGGGTGATTCGAAGGGCAAAGACCAGGCTGGTAGGCAACAACAGCTCCGACAACCCCAGAAGTTCAATAATTACCAGAACGCCCTCCGTGAGATCCGCAAGTCTCTGAGGCCTTTTGAATGTGGTCCAGATGTCAACAAGCAGATGCTGCAGGATCTTGTCAATGCTGGTTGTGATCAGGTAAGTTTTTGTCAAATAAATTGAACACTTACTGTTAAAGGACTTAATACTATATTTATATATTTTGCTTATAGGGGTTTGTGAAATCCATAACAGGCTTGAGCAATAGTAACCTAAACTTTATGGAGGTTTTGCGAACATAGGGCTTTGAACATTGTACACTAGATACGCAAAACAATCCGGTCAAATTTCACATTTTTTTCAAGAGCACAGTGGAACATCTCTACCCCAAATGAAGTTGCACAGGCCAAGTTAGCCCTTCCCGTTACAAAAAAATGTCTTTAATCATGGTTGTTCTAATGTATGTGAGAAGTGCTGTGTGATAGCAGATGTTGTCGAGCTGCTCTTTAGCAATATGTTTTAATTAAATAAAAATATAGTTGCTATCCTTTCCGAAACTTTGTATCTCCATTTGTATCTAACCATTAAAAAGTGCTTGTCAACTTTGAAATCGTTTAAAATGTAATGTTTTTCCATTTCCTGAAAAATGGTAAATTTGGACATACAAGGTTTCAGATGACAGCAATAAATTTAAATATATATATTTTTTCAATAATTAAACACTGTGTTGTCAAAGTTGACAATCTCTTTTTAATACTTTTTATTGGTTAAATATTTGCTCAACCCACATGCAAACATGAAGGATGACCATTAGTAATGATTTATGAACAAAATAAAAACCTTGGCTTGGAGATACGAGGTTTCAGTCCGACAGCGGCGATATCGTGTTATTGGGGCTTCGCTACTAATATTCCGGCCCTGTGATTGCATTAGGTATGAGAGGAATGCTTTGCTCAAGCCCATGCACAACACCACAGAGAAATCCACCACGGCCTAGTGGAATTACGAGGCCTAACTGGGGAGCCGTGCTGCTTTTATGACATGGATAAATAGAGACCGGAATGGGGCTTATTTAGGTCTCTGAAAGCTCAAATATGCTATAAGATAAAGTTTAGAATGGGGGTGGGATCCGGTTGTCTGGATGCGATCTTGAAGCTCTTTTATGTTCGGCATTTTTTGGGGGTCCTTATGCTGGGTTTATTCATACAATGGGTCAAAATATTTTGTAGAGTGTTGTTTAAATATATATATATATGTATTTTTTTAAAATGGATTCTCCTTAAATTGTGTCGTCAATATAGATATGAACATCACAGTCAGGTTGCACAACATGTACAGCATCAGTACATAGATGAACTGTTTAGTTGAATTTTAATGGATGATACAGTGTCCCTGGCAAGAGTGAAAGACACTCTGACTGTCCTTTTGACCAGTCCTTCTCATGTTTTTCTCCTCGCATGTCTTCGTTTATTTTCATACACTGAATTGAAGGTTTTTATTTAGTTGTTATGAAAACATGAAATTTGTGTTTTGCGGCTCAGTCTGACTGACCTCGTTTCTGAGTATTCAGATTTAGCATCGCCATAACTAAACTTTGCTTGTTTACTCTCAACCTTTTCCGGTCTCGCCAACAAGCCGTACACCCCAGGCACCTAGATGTTCCTTAAAAGGGCAACATACATTTTTTTTATTAATAGTGATATATTCATTATGGTGTATACTTGGTATTTTTAGTTCTCTGTTGGCCTCTGACTGGGGCCTCTGTTCCTACTTTGACCCTCTGCGCATTCCAGAGAAGTAAATGGCCGCCTCTGGTCTTTCCCTGGGTTTCTTTAGCTTGATCGTTATCATTGGTTTTAGACCTCACAAATTGCACAGCGACGTGGCTCATGGTTATATAACTACCTTTAAAGAGGAAATGTTTTGGTTGAGGAGGGGAGGCTGGTGTTAGGACGAAGATGACTCTGACATGTGTTGTGGATTTGTGGTTTTGAGCTTCGGGTATATGAAAAGCCTGCATTCACCATGATGTTTGTCTTTTTGGGAATACACAAAATATTGTATGTGCGCAGTGTTGTGTTGGCATCTCATGTTCAAGCATGTTGTAAAGTTTAGTTTATTCTTTGATAATGTACTTACATCCAGTTTGATCAGGCTCTCAAACATCTGTTGGTCTGGGCTGGCTTACCGTTTTTGCACAAATTGCATTCTCAGCCCAAATTACAGTAACCTGTTATATTTATATTTAATAAATAAAAATAATTCGTTTTATTATGTATTAAATTTTAAATAAATAAATGTAAACTTTATTAAATAAAAAAAAAATACACCTCAAATACACATAGATTACAGTCTAGATGACATTCCATCTGTCTACCTCCATTCGCTGACAATGATGTCTGTACACTCCTCCATATGGCTTTAATTTTTATGTCCAGTGGTGGAATGTTTCAAAATTTGGGTCAAAGTGGAAGCGTATAAAATGGATTTTTGAACATTGGCTGAATACAGTAATGTCACGTCATACAGGAAGATAATGTTTTATTTTTAAGAAAGAGTAAAAAAAGAAAGTGAAATGATTATGTGTTTGTGTTGGTACTTTCTGTCACTGTAGTCAGAGATTGAATATCTAGCGTAGCTTTGAGGCTTGCGGTCAAGATACGGGTGAAACTACAAGGAGATATTTTGGGAATGACGAGTATAAATTGTAAAGACAGACTAGAACTGAAAGAACTCCAAAATATAGAGGGGAGGAGAAAGGAAGATTGAAGCATAGATTTTCACATAGTTGGAATTCTTGCTTCCTGCTTCGTGGAATGTCCGGAACATCTGCCCACATGACACTGGAGGTCAGGGTTGAAAGTCTGACCAAGGGCCAAACCCAGGCCCAACCCTTTCCGAAACCAGACTGTAGTCCATGTTGGATTGATGTGTGAATGTGTGTGAAAGAAAGAGTGGCGCCATGAAATCACTATGGGGGACGAGAAGGCACACACCCTTCAGTGGACAGTGATGGAATGCAACAGAGAGCAGTTGCACTTCTGAGAGCAATCACTGACAGACAGCATTTGTTTGGGTTTTTTCCTCTGTGCCGTTGGTCCTGGTGCTTTTTAAAGTACATACAATGGTGCCTGCATATTTATGTAACTGGTTAAAGGGGTTGTTCACCCAAAATTTACAATTCTGTCATTTACTAATGTCATCCCAAACCTGTATGACTTTTATATTTCTGCAGAACACAAAAGAAGATATTTTGAAGAATATTGTTGACCAATCAACACTGGCTCCCATGGACTTCCATTGTATGGAAGTATTTCGCAGAATAAAGAGTTATATAAAGGTTTTAAATGACATCAGTGTGAATTTTTGTTGTTCTCGCAAGCATTTCGGCGTACTGGTGGTTATACACATTGATATGCAGTAATTCTAACAAGCATTCAGGGAATGTGCAGAATTTGTGTGGATGTGACTGAGTGTACCCACAGTTTGGATGACTGCTCATTTACGGCCATTCAATTTTTACTCCATTTCCCTTTTGTCAGTGTCATCTTAAAGAAACTGAAATATGAATGCGTTTCATATGAACATTATCACTCTGATTCTGTAGTACTTTGATTCAAATTTTCCTATTTGCTGTTCTTTTAATTTCAGCAGAATACTGGAAAAAAGCATAAGGTTGTGCTGAATGAGGCACTTATTTTTTTTCCATGGCATGCCTTGTGCAGTGTCGGGGATGGCCACTGGGGGGCATCTTAAGACGCCGAGCTTCAGAATTTGGTTTGGGCAAAATGTCTTCAGAATGAAGTCATATGCCATTCAAGGGGATTTCCTCATATAGGTGTGGGTCTGTGCGCACAGATGATTGTACACGTCTGATTTATTTTATTTTGGATCACTGCAGCCACAAAATGTGACAATGCAATTGTAGTTTTTATTTGTGGGTCGAGAAATGATGTTATTGACACGGGTCACAGTCATCCTGCAGTGATTACTAATAAGGATTCAAATTGCTCAAGTTTTTGCTTTTGTCATATATTGGTGGACTGGTACAGGAAGCAGTTTGTGCATAGCTTAAAGAGGAAGCAGCTGCATGCATTGTTAACTTCTCTTTGCTGTGTGTGTGTCTGCATTTTTGGTGTATTTTACATGCACGTTTCCTTATGTACATGTTTTTATAAATATTGAAGGTGCTGGGTCAGTTTTTTACATCAACGCAATAACAACAAAGAATCAAACAAAAACTGTCTTGCCTATTTGTGTATACACTTCTTAACAGGCAGATCATGTTGCTCATGGCCTTTTATATGAAGAAAGTTTTGTCCAGTCAGTGACAGATCAGGCTTCAGCATGCTCGCTGATCTCAAAGAACTTTATTGCAAATGCCATGGAGCCAGATATTTTTAGCTTGCTTATATATGCTGCATTACATAGTAGCTTGATGGGCAGGCCTTGTAGAACCCGAACTAAATTCTTAAAATATAACTGAGGGATTTATGTCAGTCAGTAGTTGTGATGTTATTTTAAGACATTTCTATTTAGCAGATTAAATTAGGATTACAAAAGCAAGTTTGAGAAGGGGTGACATCCAATACAAGTTTCAACAAGCAGTGTTAAAGTAACTATTTAAAAATAGTATGCCACATTTGAGTTTAGTAGTAGTAGCGCCTCATTGTATAGTCCATTTAGAAATGCATGTAATGTGTGTGTTCTCAATTTCTCTAACAGGAAATGGCAGTGCGTGCCCTGAAACAGACTGGCAGTCGTAACATTGAGGCAGCGTTGGAATACATAAGTAAAATGGGTTACCTGGACCCGCACAACGAACAGATTGTACGCGTCATCAAACAGACGTCCCCAGGTATGTGCACACTGACACTGAAACAAATATTGATACTAAGATATACATATAATGTTATTAACCGCATTTAAACTCGGGATTGCCTTTCTAATCTCCTAGGACAGGGTGGCATGTCAAATTTGATGGACCACCGATCAGCAATCGAGGCCACTGGGGATGGTGCCATGCCCACCTATCACCAAATGGGAGCTCCACTGTATGAAGGAGCTAGTTATGGGGTTGAGGGTGACATGCCTCGTGGATACATGGGTGCACCAACAGTCATTAACTACATGCCACCTCCTGCCAATCCATCACAGAATCCTGCCATGGGAAACCCGATGGGTCGTCCAGCCAGCATGGGTGCCTATTCTTCAAGCATGTCTGGCCAGAACAACCCAGGGGTACCTATGTACACACCTGGTCCAGCTCAGGCAAAAGGGTACCCGGGTGGGATAGACCAGGCTATGATGGGCTACAGTGTGCCTGGACCACCCATGCAACTCCAGTCCCAACCCTCAGGTGGCCCTGGCCCTCATTATGACTATAGGCCTTCCAGCTACGGGGTCAAACGCAGCGCTTCCTTCCAGAATAAGATGCCCCCCTTAGCACCAGAAAACTATGTTAATATGCCAAGTAAAGGAGGAATGGGCCAAAATGGTGGTGGCTATCCTCCCAATTTATATTTACCACCACATTCCCATCCACGCCAAGCAAGCCCCACCTCACATCAAGTTCACATGATGCCACGGCCCACTGGACCAATGGGTGAGTTCTCAGATGTTCCCCAAAGCCTCCTTACCCCTTCTAGGGCCAGTCTTAACCTTGATCTTTATGAGCATCACTGGCCAGGAGCCCAAGTTTCTGAGGGTACTCCACCAGCCAGGCAGCCACAGGGGCCCTTCAGAGGGGAGGTACGTGTACCCAGTAGGACCAATTCGTTCAACAACCACCAAAAGGTGACTGTGAGGCAGACATTGCCACCTGCAGCTGCTGTTGCTGGCAAGCAGGAGGCACCCTTGGGTCCACCGAACACTATCACTGCAGTGACCTCCCCACCAATCCAGCCGCCCGTTAAGAGTATACGGGTCATGAGGCCTGAGCCAAAGACAGCAGTTGGTCCATGTCACCCAGGCTGGCTGAGCACACAAGCCCAAGAAGCACCAGAGTCTCATGCATACATACCAGATGAGACTTTTGCCTTGGAGCCCAACCAAGAGCACCGCTGCCCACCTCCACCTTACCCCAAAACTCTTCTCCTGCCTGGATCTGGACCTGAGTCTGCATCCATGGAGTCCAGCGCCATGGGTGGACTGCAAGATGCCAGTGCAACGAGTAGGACTGTCCAGACTGCCTCGGCAGGAAAGCAGGAGGAAGCTGCCTCCAAAGACAAAGGCAAGACAACTAAGGGAGAAAAGGTTGTGAAAGATAAGAAGCAGATCCAGACCTCACCTGTGCCTGTGCGGAAAAACGCCCGTGATGAAGAAAAGAGGGAGTCACGCATTAAGAGTTACTCTCCCTTTGCTTTTAAGTTCTACATGGAGCAGCATGTGGAGAATGTGATGAAGACGTACCAGCAGAAGCTCAACCGTAGGATGCAGCTTGAGCAGGAGATGTCCAAGGTGAGTAGTGCCTCCATTGACCAAAAAATGCATTGCTTGAGTTTAACAACAACTTAAATGTTATGTATTATCATTGTTTATTTATAATTAAAAAATAATGCTGCGGTCATTAAATGCATCAACCTAACACTCTTTTTTTATCTTTTCCACTAGGCTGGCCTATCAGAGGCAGAGCAGGAACAGATGAGGAAAATGCTTTACCAGAAGGAATCTAATTACAATCGACTACGCCGTGCCAAGATGGACAAGGCTATGTTTGTCAAAATCAAGACTCTCGGCATTGGAGCTTTTGGTGAGGTTTGTCTTACGCGCAAAGTGGACACTGGGGCTCTATATGCCATGAAGACTCTACGGAAAAAAGATGTTCTGAACCGGAACCAAGTAGCCCATGTGAAAGCAGAACGGGACATCTTGGCAGAGGCTGACAATGAGTGGGTGGTCAGACTGTACTACTCATTCCAGGATAGAGATAGTCTATACTTCGTCATGGATTACATTCCTGGAGGTGATATGATGAGCCTGCTGATCCGTATGGGGGTTTTCCCAGAGCCGTTAGCCAGGTTCTACATTGCAGAGTTGACCCTAGCCATCGAGAGTGTGCATAAGATGGGTTTCATCCACAGAGATATCAAGCCAGACAACATTCTCATTGACCTGGATGGACACATCAAACTGACCGATTTCGGTTTGTGTACTGGATTCCGCTGGACTCACAATTCTAAATATTACCAAAAAGGTAAGGGAAATCAAGGCAAGGTAATGCACAGGTTTTGAAAATGTGCAATTTATGAGCAAATTAACTTTTCCCTCGCCATTTTTGACAGAAAGCTTAACGGCCATTAACAGAAACTTCTGCCAATTTAACAGCTTAGAGAACATGGTACTGTAATCAAGCTGAAATAAGGCAGTTGTATCCTAAATGACTCCATTAGAGGTCTTCACGGGTCCAAAAACGGGATTTATAAATTATAAACGTGAGGAAAAAGTGGAATACGCTTTTTTCCCCACATCACTCATGAAGGCATCAATTATCACTGCGTGCAGTAATTCTGCCGAAGAGTTTTGCTGCTTACAACTGAGGATGTTTCACTTATTTCCAGACTCACACTTTTCTCGTTCCAATTTTACGAGATGCATGTTACTAAACACACGCACAGTGCTGACTGACACCAATCGTGCCGGGTCCGTTCGACTCTGGTTTTACACACAATGATCAACAGACCCAGACCCGGCTGACGATATAAAATATAAACCCAAACCAGTATGGGTACCAGCTCCTCCCTAAAGACCTCTAGACTGCTTATCCTCAAGCAACACACCATTTCCATTATCATATGTGTATTTCTTTACTGGTGCAGTCTGTTGGAACCCTTTGCCCTTTGGAGATTTCATATTATTGTCTATCTTTATTGTTTCCCTTTTGCCCTATTTAGGGAACCATATCCGGCAGGATAGTATGGAACCAAGTGACTTTTGGGATGATGTATCTAACTGTCGTTGTGGGGACCGGCTCATTACTTTGGAGCAACGGGCAACTCGTCAGCACCAGCGATGTCTGGCACACTCTCTGGTGGGCACTCCAAACTACATTGCCCCTGAGGTGCTTCTCCGCAAAGGTAGGACTTGGACCTTGACAGCCAAGAAATTGCCTGAGACAACTGGTCATTAATATAACGTAATATGTGATTTGAATGTGCAGGATACACACAGCTGTGTGACTGGTGGAGTGTGGGAGTAATCCTGTTTGAGATGCTGGTTGGCCAACCACCATTTCTTGCTCCAACCCCAACAGAGACACAGCTTAAGGTAAGAAAGATACCTATAGCATCTTGTTGGGTTGATGTAAAAGTCTTAATAGAGGACATTATGTTGTCTTGTCACTAAATATTAAAAGGATATATGGACAAGTGACTGTAAAGGACTGAAGTTGTTGATCTCTTCACACCTACAGGTGATAAACTGGGAGAACACACTGCAGGTGCCTCCACAAGTGAAACTGAGCCCCGAAGCAGTTGACATCATTGGTCGGCTGTGTTGTTCGTCTGAAGAGCGTTTGGGCGGCAACGGGGCTGGAGAGATAAAATCTCACCCATTCTTTTCCGAAATCGATTTCTCCAGCAATCTCCGCACACAGCCCGCACCCTACCGACCTAAGATCGCCCATCCCATGGATACATCTAACTTTGATCCTGTGGAAGAGGAGGGAGGACCAGGGGCCTGGAGCGACAGCGGTGACAGCACCCGCACTTGGGAAACCCTTTGTTCCCCTCACGGCAAGCACCCTGAACATGCTTTCTACGAGTTCACCTTCCGCAGGTTTTTTGACGATAACGGTTGCCCATTCCGTTATCCCAAGCCCGCAGAGACAATTCAAAACCTGCATGATACTTGCGAGATCAGTAGTGTTAAGCCTGAGGTGGAGGAAGAGGAGATTCACGAAGAGGAAGAAGAACAAGGAGAAGGTTGTGAGCCAGTTTATGTTTGAGACTGTCAGAAAAGGTGTTTATGCTGCTCAACCTTTACCCAACGAAGGCTTCAACAGTTAACACGCTGCATCTCCTGCCCTCCTTTAAACCCAGCTTTCTCTGCAAGGTGTATTTTTGTACATTAAATAGATGGAGAACATGGAGAAACAATCTACAGACATAATAGCCAAAGTTCCATGTAAAGAAAATTGAATTCCTCCTATCCTTTGCATGTTCAAAAATACGGAAGCTCTGACCTGGGACCAACGAAGTACACAAACTGTGCAGCTTAAATCCAGGGGATGTTGGTGTGATGGATACATTTAGCTACAGAGAGGTGTAGTTGCTGCTCTGTGGTTTGTCAGTCAAACTGCTCGATCTGTTAGTGTTAGCTGTCTCCCATTCCTTTGTTCTACTGGGTGAAAATAACCCAGTGTTTATGAAAACATGTCCTTCTCCTCTCTCAGCCTGGTGATGCTAACACAGCCATTCCAAACACCAGTGAGGCCATGGTGAGGGATAATAGAGCCGGGCGTGAGATCGTGGATTTGAACTTTGGTTATGATTAGGAGACAATATTAAAAAGCAGAAAGATACCTTCCCCACATACAATATAAATGCAACATGCAAACACATTGTTTGTAATGACTGTGGAGGGTTGCATTTTTTTATTAATCCTAAAACCAAACGGAACAAAGTAAGAGGCAGGGTTTTTTGTTGTTGAATACAGAAACATGCTCACAAGGCTATTTTTCTAGAAAAAGAATTCAATAGCCAGATTTTTCAGCCATACTGTCTACAAAAAAGCGTTTATGTGATTATGTGGCGCCATCACATGGTTGATACTCTACACTCATGTCTTTGGAGACCCTGCATTATATTATAACGTTTTTTTTATTATAAAACGTGCAAAGTCTAAAATATCACACTATATTTTACAGGTAGATACACTAATAACAGCATGTTGTAAATATATCTATACTTCAGTTTATGTTAAATGGGTCAATATATCAGGTCAAATGGTGCTCTCCTGAGTGACGCAGTATTGAGACGAAACGTTCTGTATGTACAGCCAGCACTTCATGAACATGGGACCCTAAAACTCCCATCACTGTTTTAGTAGTTACATCCTTTAGGTGTTTCGCAAGCTTATGCTTGAACGCAAAATGCTGCAGCCATAAATATTTGTGTGGTAAAGTTCAAAGGCGAGCGTGTTAATGCCACAAAAATATGATGCAATATATAAAATTTAAGACTAAAAGTGACACAAGTCCTGCTTGCTTTCTGCTTGTCTAAAGTTTGCAAAGTTACAAACGTTAATATAGTTACTCCACAAAATGTTTCAGTATTCAAAAATGTACTTTGCATAAGTTTGTTAGTTGAATTGCCAAAGTATTGCTTTAGTAATTGAATCTTTGATGTTTGCCTGGCTTGATTTAACTTGTTTAAAGGCTTGCCTTCCTAAACCTGTTGGCAGTTATAGCTTTGAAGTCTTTTGCTTTCATGTATATCTAATACACACCGTGCATTATTTTTTAAGGTATGCTCTCTCAGACAGCTGCGATCCAGAGCAATGTAACTGAGAAACCATAGAAAAGCTGGAGGATGCTCCAGTCATTACCTTGTGGAGTTGAAAAACCATTACCGCTTTTCAATTTCCAATTTCTCAATCTTAATTGCATTCGTATCATAACGGCGATCTTAAATGTCAGGGGGTTGTTTTTTGTGTTCAACCTTATCCAGATCCACTGGAAGTGATTTTGTCTGTCACCATCAGATAATTATTTCAGATAACTAACTGAAAACTTGCACAGACATCGAGCCTGCTGCGCCATCTCAATGTGAGACACGCAGCACAGTATTATAACAGAATGGTCTACGACTGAGATATTTAGAATACATTGAGGCAGAAACCCTTAAGCAAACAGTGAAAAAAGTGGTGAAAGAAAGGCAAATGCATCCGATGGTATGACTATGTGCAATATAGAAAATACATTTTATAGTTTTCTAATCACAACAAATAGCCTTTATAACTTTAAAAACTGTATTATGTTATGTAAAAGTATATATTATATTGATTTATATAGTTTCGTGACCCAATGCTGCTTATTGTTATTAATATTACAATTTAAAGTACAATATCATCAACGTAATTTCATTTTTACTTTCTCTTTGTATAAAGTGTGGAATTGATTGTCAGTGTGATTGATATGGTGTGAGACGAACTGCGTGCCTTATGAATGTGTGGGTGTGTGCACCACATGCTGATCAGTATTTTTGAGATGGAAAGACATCCTCATCTTGCTCTCAGGCCGGTCCTGACAGTAAGAGAAGTGTTTTTGGACGTTAGTTTGAGAAAGATAAAGAATCAAGAATGAATGCTTGTCATTTGGGACAGATAGAGATGTTGATGGATTTCATGACAGGACGGATGTTAGGACGGATATTAAAACATCGTATGCATGTTTTACTAAGGCTGTGGCATTTCTTATGGACTTCTAAGATATGTCCAATTTATTTAGATGCCTGCGTTTGATCTAATCGCTTGTTGTGATGGTGGGTCACTGCACGAAATGTTCTCTGTAAATTATCTCTCGAGCTGACTGACAATCATGTGGTTATGTGCTTGCATTAGACCAAACTGAGATGTCAATTCAGATGTCGAGTAAAACTGCCCCTTATAGCCACTGCCACTGAAAGTTAAATGGTAATCTTTTTATTGTTTTTCTCTGTTGTGCCAATGAGATCAATCTTAAAGGGATAGTTCATCCAAAAACAAAGTATCATTATTTATTTACCCTTTTTTATTCAAAATCTTTGGAACACACAACAAAGATTATGTCTTGATGTTTTGTGTCCTTATAATGAAAGTTGTTTGGTTACCAACATTCTTCAAAATATCTCCTTTTGTGTTCTTCAATAGAAAAAAAACTCTAGATACAGGTTTGGAATGACTTGAGTCTATTTTCAGGTGAATCCTTTAAATGAAATAAGACATTTTACTGTGCCATCGTGTATACAAACTCAAATCCGTATTATGCATTTTGCTATTTGACTGTGACAGCAGATGTGTCGGATGTTTTACTAACCCATATTTATCAGAACGGACCACTCGGTGAAAAATTATTTAAAAATCCCTCACAGAGTCAGGTTTAGGGTTTGAATGTAATGTGTTTGTGTTATGGGAAGGATGGTTGCTCTGTGTTTTACTTTTGAAAGTGTTGACTGACAATCTTTGACCGTATTTTGAACTGTGTGTTGATGGGACTTTTCCTATAATGTATGTTTTTGTATTTTAATGAATGGTTTGGGACTTTTTAACGTTTGTAATCGTTAAATGTATTATACAATACTGTTACTATTGAACATATATTTATACAGATATACATATTTTTTGTATCCTTTTATTATTTTTCTCTTTCCAAGCTAACTTTTGACCCCCATGTCTACAGTATTACAGACAGTATGCCTTTGGATTTATATCTTATTTTTTACATGTATGTATGAGTTGAGAATGTTTAAGAAATGCTTTCACTGTCCTCACGTGTAAATGTATAGGCCTATGTCTAAATTAAATTAAACAAAACAGCCATTTGTTTGTCCTATCTTTGGTGTGCGCCAAGGGTGAGTCTGGCACACCCTTGGTGTTATTTGGTGATGTAACACATCAGGGTACAAATTTCTTTCATTTAAAGTTTTTACACATATGGCTCGATAACAAATATCTTGAAGAAATAGCCACCAATCAAAATAGCTAGCCTATAGGGCTGAGATATGGTCACAGCAAGAAAATAATTATTCGCTAATACTTTTCAAAGTCAAATTAAATGATCAAATATGTGAGTAGAACTAGTTGAATGGATTAAAAGGTTATATCTATGATATTCATACTGGTTTTAAAGGAAGCTGATCTCCACAAATCTGTTTTGGGTATCTGGGATGTTGGTGGATGGAAATCCACCTGCTGGATTAAGACCAAACATTTTACACACAAGGAATTTTGTAATGGTTTCAATGTTAAATAGCTGATTGTTTGTTATTCCATTCCATTGTCTACCGCTTATCCGAACTACCTCGGGTCACGGGGAGCCTGCGCCTATCTCAGGAGTCATCGGGCATCAAGGCAGGATACACCCTGGATGGAGTGCCAACCCATCGCAGGGCACAATTGTTTGTTATGATATTTGAAATAAAAACCATAACAGTTTATAGTTTACCAAGCTGGGCAATTCATATAAGATAATACCTTTCAACAAACACGATCAAAACGCACATTATGCCACAAAATAGATTGCATAACTTTCATCGTGCATCAGAAATGCCTTGCCAAACTGCTGATGAACTCATTGGCCTGAAGTGCCGCTTAATCCCACAATGCAGCGCATGGCGCGTCACTGAACAAGGACCATGATGGCGGCGCTCGGTGCACCAGAAGTGATTTCACAGCTGGAAAGCGCTGCCAAAGTTTTAATGGTGAGCATTTCGCCGCTGTTTTCACATGTCGTGTAGTCTGCTCTTCACTCTGTTGGGTGGGGTTCACTCTGAAAGGGTCTCACTGTTTATCTGTTAACGGGGAAAGTGTAGATACACGCAGTGCGGTGCGTGGCGCAGTGCTAGACTCACTCCATCCCGCAAAAACACACCACCATCACCATCATATTCTTCATCATCTCCATCTTAAATGTGTATCTTGGCGACACAACGTGTGGTTAAAATGATAACTTGGAGTTCATGTCGTGTGTTTAAGAGGCCTAGTTTGATCAGCCAGTCTTCTAAAAACACGCTGAATGAGTTGGAGTGAGTTTCTCCATCAGCTGCTGTTGTAGTTACACACGCTGTTGATTCGCGCACGTTTTAGCAAGCACATGTGTAACTTAAGTTAGACTAACGAGAAACTTTTCGCTCATTGTTTTTATCTTCGATCTGATCCTGTTTGTCTTTCGCTTAGAAAATTGTCTAGCTAATGGTTTAAGAGTGAGCTAGCTGAAAGTTGAGAGGAGAACGTGAGGTGGAAGATTGCATGGTGTGAAGTTAGCTGTCGTTTTGAGGCTCAAAGCTTTAACGTTACCTGTCAGGCTTTTGGAGTTTAGTGTTCAAAAATTGTCTCGTTTTTTAACAGTGCAGCCACTTTTGCTCATTTAATATAAGGCTGTGTGAATAAAAAAACGCATTGACTTGAGTTATTCTTTATCTTTAAAAGCTAGTGTTGGCTATAGTTGCATTGTATGTAGTGAATCAGCTCTGAACTCATCAGTATATCTCAAGTGTCATAATCTTTAAATTATAGTTCGCCCCAAAATAAAAGTTCTGTCATTCAAAACCTGTATATGATTCTTTCTGTCAAAAGATGAAGGATGATATGAGAAATGTCGCTTTTTTGTTTCTATACAATAGAGGTCAAGGGGCCCTTGTTGTTTCCTATGTTCTTCAAAATAGCTTTTGTTTTATAAAGACAGAAAGTCATATGGGGTTTGAGATGATATTAGGGTGAGTTAAAGATATAAGATTTCTTGTTTTTAAATGTTAGAATATTTTACAATTAAACGGCTCACTCAAAATATTACAATTTTGTAACAAACCATTGGAGTATCTGACATGTCCGTTAATTGACTCAAGCTAATACTCTTTGATGGTTCAGGTTGACCTTTTTATAATAAATATGTTTGTTAATATTTATATGTTAATTACATGTTTGCTATTTACATGCTTGTTCACTCTCGAAGACTTTTTTTGAAATAGGCCTATTCTCTAAACTAATATTGTCTGTTTAAAGGTTAAATAACCTGATATTTTAAATGCATTTGATGTTTATTATTTAATGTAACTTCGAGTGCAAATTAGTTCCCTTTTTTAACTTGCTGTAAGCAGATTCCCAGCAAACACACCGTAGGTTCTGACAACGTCGCCAGTTCGTCTTCATTTGGTCACCGTGACATTACTTTGTGACCACGTTCTGAGGATGTCTTGGTAACGTTCCATTTCTTAGAATTGCTGCTAAAGTTCCAGAAACGTCATAGCCATGTCCTCAAATAAGGTTGTGAATCAATCCCATGGACAACTTTGTAGAGACGTATACTGGTCTTCAGATAACCCGGTCATTTGATTAATGCACCTGGTCATTTCTGTTTATTATGTCATTATATGCCAAATTTATGATCCGAGTAAAATCTAATCCGACTTTTCCCAGCTATTAAACTGGAGTTTGATAAGATACAACAATTTAAACTGTGTTTCTGTTTATTTAACGCACGCGCTTGTCCAATACGCACGTTCTCTGTTCTGCGAAGAACCGTGCGCTCCAATCATTTAAATATTAACAGTCATTTCGGTTTACCTCACTGCATGATAAATTATATTAGAGGTTTAATAAAATATTCTTACTTTACTTTATACCTTACAGATGTGAGAGTAAACATGTATTTTAGGGATTTTCGATGGATTTGGTGCATTTAAATGAACGGAACCTGAAATATGTGTGTCTGACAAGAAGCTTTTGATGGTTATATCTAAAACTTGTGTTAAAACAAGAATATAATGTTAAACTTAAATATAATGTTAATTCATCTCTGTCAATAAATATCTGCTTTGAATCCTGCTTTGAATATTATGTTGGTCTTTGGTTATCTATGTAATTTACTTAAGTATCTAAATAAAGTGTCTGATGCTGAACAGTGCTGTGTGAAATTGTATTATCGATATACTTTGTATATCCATATTTGACTTGAAAAAATCACAAATTAATGTATTCCTCCGTGTGAGGGACGGTGTGTTTAAATAAAATTATAATTTAACTGTTTTGGCGTTGGGACCTAATGTTACTCGTACTGTCCTAGAAATGCTTTTTTAGTACGTTGCTGCGATGCATATGGTCTGTTCCTTTTACGTCTTCAGGAGGTAATGACCACTTCCCAGCAATGTCCAATGATGTGTCGTCACGACGAATATTGGAATCAAAAAGTTAGTTCGCTGGAACGTTATTTGGTACGAATGGAAATGTACATGGTCCACCACAAGGCTCTTCTTAACTGTAAACATTTATGTTTCACAATTTGGTTGAAAAAAACTGACAAATCCTTTTGTTTACTAATAGGATTGAATCTTATAAACAAAAGTTTGCGGTTTGCAGGTACTCACTGCAGGAGATCTAAAAGAGCATTGAAGCATGTGCTTAACGGAGTATATTATAGTTTATGAACGGAGTCAGAAATCTTGTCATAGTAATTTTCCGCTATCTGAAAGGTCAGACTGTAACAGTGTAGGTCATGTATTGATTTGTTTATCAGTCAGAGTCACTGATGTCCTGGCAGACATGACTTTGCAGACAAAAAAGCAGAGTAGGAGTAAAAGATGGTTAAATTAGTCTCACTTTATTTTTATGATGCTTAGCAATTAAATATTTCAATAAGTTTAACCTTTTTGTTTTAGCTGAGGGCAGGGTCTTAGTTGGCATGAATGGGATGACAATTTGAGATTGAATGAGATACAGTTTAAATTAATATTATATAATAATTAGACACAACATAGATTATAATATTGTGATAATTTAATATTTGCTACATTTACATTACATACAAATCATAGAAATGTAATTTTTTTGACACGGATTAGTTACTGGGTTACATAACAGATACAATTATTATGCGGTCACATTAGATTTGGAGCATGCAAAAATTATCAAGACGGTGCTGCCAAATGGGCAGGAGCGATTCCTCCATTTTTTTAATTTCTGTACTGACAGGCCATGATGGGTCCTCATGAATCTATAAGTGTGATGACCCCTTTATTCCACCAGCAGCGTTAGACAAATATTTACATTTAGTCATTTAGCAGACGCTTTTATCCAAAGCGAAATATCTTTTCGATATAGGTACATGAGCTCTCTACAGAGTGCTGAATTATTATTTACTTCTTCCCTAAAAACTAACATAATCAACCTACAAATGATTTACTTCTAGTCTTAAATTGGGATACGTGAAAGTTTTCCACAGCCAAGGGAGAAGCCTTGTATTATTTAGATGGGATGACAATATTTAATTTCTAACACCCCCATATAGGATAACAGTTTTTGTTTTCTGTTTATCACAGATGGAGGATTATGGAAGTTTTGCGCTCCTGGTACTGTGTATAGGTTGTCGATCCATGTGAGGAACATGTAGCATGTGTCCGTGGTTGCAGCTTTTTGGGCTGCCTATTTGTTTTCCATTCCTAAGGACGCATCACCTTCAATTACACATTCTTTTCTGTCGTCTTGTTTGCTATGAATTTGTTGTTATTTATTTTACCACCAGTTAGTTAGAGCAGGCAGTGATTGTGTTCCAAGTACTCATCTGTAGGCTATGAAATATTTGTTTTATTTAGTTTGCTTATTTTAGTGTCCTTATGTTATGTTAATGTTGACCAATAAAACACGTTCAAGCAGGCAAACATTTTGTTAACAGGCGCCGCCGTCCATGGTCAGCACAGAACAGAGACAGCACGCAGAGCACATATTCCTCTCTTTCAGGAAGTCGAAATCTCCCTTTGCTGTCTGTAAGCACATCCTCGGTAAGTCTCACCATCAACACTTAATCCAGGATTCTACTATATCTTCTGACTAGCTA
The DNA here is from genome assembly GCA_029783895.1 of Triplophysa bombifrons. Classification (NCBI taxonomy): domain Eukaryota; kingdom Metazoa; phylum Chordata; class Actinopteri; order Cypriniformes; family Nemacheilidae; genus Triplophysa; species Triplophysa bombifrons. The sequence goes on along the minus strand of CM056456.1, from coordinate 15,096,802 downwards.
CATTGAGAACAAAAGTCTGATAAAGGTCTATTGATCTTCATTAAACATTGAAGGAAGATATTCTATGTTACAGTTTCTTTAGGATTGTTTTCTCAAACATTTTGTGGAAATAACTACACAAATACACCAGACTTGACTTCTCAAAAAGACAATTGTGGATTTAGAGAGGAGGTCACACAAACATAGCATAATGCAGTTTTGATACGGAAACACCTTATTTTTGGAGCTCCAATAATATTGTAATTACACAATAGTTAATATAGGTTTGTCCTTTTTTCTCCACAGAGACTAGTAAAGTGGACTATGTGTTATTCCAAGCAGCCACAGCCATCATGGAGGCTGTGGTACGAGAATGGGTTCTTCTGGAGAAGAACAGCATCGAATCCCTCAGAACATTCCTCCTCACCTACGTCTTACAGCGACCCAAGTACATGTGAAAGACTGTTTGCATCACTGCATTACTTCTGAACCCATCTATATTTCAAGTGTTCATCTTGTTTCTGATCTTTGACTGAAACCTCTCTGCGTCTTTTCTCTTTCTCTGCAGTCTACAGAAGTATGTCAGAGAGCAGATCCTGTTAGCAGTGGCAGTGATAGTGAAGAGAGGATCACTCGACAAATCCATCAACTGTAAAAGCATCTTCCATGAGGTCAGCCAGCTCATCAGCAGCGGCAATCCAACAGTGGTAAGACTATAAGATCACGCAAGCCACTGCTGTCCGAGGGTACACATTGGGAACTGTAGCGTTTGTTAACATTTAGTCATTTAGCAGACGCTTTTGTCCAAAGCTACTTACTGTTGAGGGAAACAATGGAAGCAATTGGAACAACACAAGCATAAGTGCAATAAAAAACTGGTCTCATATAGCCTACCACAGTACAGTCAGTAACAAGTGGACTTCTGCAACATAATGGGAAAGTTTCCACTGTGTCCTGCAGAGTGCGCTCCAGGTTCATGATAGAATTGTCAGCGGTTTAGTTTGTATTACTTGTCAAACTGTTTCTGGAAAGCAGGGTTGAACAAAATTAATAATTTAAGAATAGGCCCACTTGTAATAAATAGTTTACAATTTGTTTACAATTGGTCCGACAGAATTTTTTATGGGTATGACATGTCACATACAGATGCATTTTGACAAATAATTACATTGTCATTTTGGATAGACTGCTTATTTATTTTTAAAAGACATTTGCAGCATTGTTCAATAACAAGTTTAATACTCTCATATCTTTTTTTAAAGGCCTCAAACACGTTGCCAATCTCATATTAATCTTGACTACCTATAGAGTAGCGGGGCTACTAGATATATGTGGCACATGCTAAGAAAAAATCATTCTATTAAAAGAATAAATTTAACACTGTTTCATGCATGTGATACAGTTTGACAGGTACATTAGACAGAGCTGCTTGTTTGTGTGAAGTCTGTTTGTCATTGTGCTTGTTCGTGTAAGGTTAACTAATGACGCACCACTATTTATTTTCGTTTTGCTAATAAAAAAATATTTTTAGTTGACAGTCTATTTTTGTGATGACCTGCACTTGTGTTTTTTAAAAGATGATAACTTGGTATAACGTGATAAAGTATACTTGTACTACAACTGTTTGGCCAATAATATAAAACTTTAAAACTCTGTAGCACCGGTACAATGTGCAAAAAAGTTAACGTACAGCCCTGAGTGTGGGTAGGAACTAAAGCACGTTCGCACCCATTAGTGCAGTTCATGTCTGCTATCTTTTAGTGCTGGGACCGCTCCATCTAACAGTTTCAAACGGTTTCCAAATCCAGCGTTATATCCACTGTTTATATAACATGCATCACCCAAATGCAGTGAACAAACTAACATCCATGTGGTTGACGTTTGCGCAACTGCGCATGCTCCTTCTCTGCTCTCTCTGGTTGACGAGTGTGCATGCTCTTTCTTCTCGCTATGGCAGGTTGACCCGTGGGCGTGCTTTTCTGGGAGAATTGTACAATTATAGACTAAGAAAAGTTTTTACGATATAAATTCTCATGTTGGAAAAATCTTTCGGAAACCTATACGAACGTAGGGGGAGTGTTGAGAAGCCAGCACGTTTAACATTGTAAAGAAGTCAGAATGCATGAAACACAGTGGCCCCCCCCTAAAAGGCAACCATAAAGTAGAATTTAATTTAATAAACAGCATCACAAAATTGTTTTCAGATAACTTATTAAAATAGATATTTATATAAACACTTAACATTTGAATGATATCGTGTTAAATTGTGAAACAAATTCTGGGAAATTTCTGCAGTGTTTTTCATCTCTAGTTCATAAAATTTAAGTGAATTTATTAAATAAATTATAATGTATTAATTAAACACAATCTTTTATCACTTTTACACAATATTAATATAATATCTCTTATATGAAAGGTCCAGTGTGTAATTTTTGGATGATTTACTGACAGAAATGCAATATAATATATGTAACTATATGTGTTCAGAGATGTATAAAGACCTTATATAATAAAGCGTTGTGTTTTTATTACTGTAGAATGAGCTATTTCTATTTGCATACATCACGGGTCCCCTTAAATGGAATTCACCATGTTGTTTCTACAGGAGCCCTAACCGGACAAACTCCTCTGTACAGTGTATTTCGTAAATACGTTATTTCCTTCATCTTAGTTCTTTGTCGGCCACCGTAGTGCTTCAAAAGCAGGGTTGGAGGGTGGTGTTGCAATTTGCATCCTCACCACTAACTTTGGCTAAATTCTGGACCTTTAAACCTTTCATTTAAATCATAAAATTGCCATTTCAGGTTTTTCTCAACTTAATATCTAATGTTTAACTATTATTCAACATTTTACAACAAAAACTGCATTTGGACTACTTTAAGTGTTATTTGACACAGGATTAAATTAAACAATGTGAATGTTCTACCTAAAATTTCCTAACTTAAGCAACTCATTTTAACTTGTCACTAGGTAACTCAATGCAGAATAATATTTACATCTGTACGTTTATGTATCTGTCCCGGTAGCAAACTCTGGCCTGCTCCATCCTTACAGCTCTGTTGAGTGAGTTCTCCAGCTCCAATAAGACCAGCAACATTGGTCTCAGCATGGAGTTTCACGGAAGCTGCAAGCGCTTCTTTCAGGTCTGTCCTCTCATACTTGTCTTTCTCACATGTCCTTTATCAGCCTTCGGATGGGAGGGTTTTGACGTGCGTGTGTGTTGCAGGAGGAGGATCTCAGACAGATCTTCATGCTCACCGTGGAGGTCCTGCAGGAGTTCAGTAGAAGGGAAAACCTCAACGCTCAGATGTCCTCGGTGTTCCAGCGTTACCTTGCACTGGCCAATCAAGTACTCAGCTGGAACTTCCTCCCGCCCAATCATATCCTTTCATGAAGAGATGTGCTTTATATTGATGCTTCGATGTTTACATCCGCAATTTATTTATTTTAATCTAAAAAACATGCACATCATTATATGTGACGATGCTGTATGTGCCACAGTTTCCTTCATTTAAATATATTTATACTTTATTGTGCTTTTGCCTTTGCACGTATAATCTCCTGCTATTAGCGTGCTCTAGTGTTGGTCCTAAATCACGAGCTGTGGCGCTGTGATTGATGGCGAGCACACGTCTGTGTGTGTTTTAGCTCTCTGAGGTGTTAATCCCTCTCGGGTTGACTTTGTGTCTCTGTCTCTTTAAAGAGATCGCTGCTGGCGTCTGTGCCAACCGGGGTCACATATCACTCACAAAGGAGGCTTCAGCCAAGCCTTTATCATGCTCAATAAGTGTGCCTTTAAACACACAGCTCATTGAGTGCTGCTCTGGAATGTCGGCACCATTTGTGCATTGATGTGTTTGCTTTGTTAAAGAGATAGTTCACCGAAAAATGAAAATTCGATCACGAATTACCCTCCAGAAGTTCCCAATCTGTATAAATTTCTTTGTTCAAGTAAATGTTAGCAACTGACAGTTTTGGGACATCCTTTACTACCATAGTTAAACGTATTTGAATGCTAGGTGACCCAGAACTGTTTGCTTTCCTAAATTTCTCAAAATACCTTTTGTGTTCAATAGAACAAAAATACAGTCATTTTTCCTACTAGGGTAGTCAATGGTTCACCAGAACTATCATTTGCTAACATTCTTCCAAATATCTTTTTTGATTTCAACCAAACAAATTCATTTATACAGATTTGGAACAACTTGAGGGTGAGTGATTCGTGACGGAATTTTCATTTTTGGGTGAACTATATCTTTAAGGAGAGGACAATCTTTGTGTAGGAACTCGGAAGGCATAGTTTTTGAATGGATTCAGTGTTTTTTTTATTTTGTGTGCTAAGCTGCCTGCATCTGGTCAGATCGCAGTTGAAAGCTGATGTAGAAGTATTGTTCATTGCCCATTCATGTTAGTTAATGCATTTTCAAATGTTAACAAAATACAACGTTATTGTGAAATGTTACTGATTTACTTTTATTTCATTGGCAGATGCTTTAATCTAGATTGAAGCATTGCATTTTATCAGTTTATCAAAATTATGCTTATTTCCTCTAAATCGAACCCTTGAACTTGGTTTTGCTTGCACAATGCTCTACCTGTTGACTTATACGGAAGGAAAGCATGCTTAAACATGTCTGGGCATTAGATATGATGACAATAACTTAAAAGCCTGTCTGAAACCAGTTGACTTAAGAGGTGGCTTCAAAAGGCGCTTCTTTGACTGACCGAGCAGCACAGCAGCTGCCTACAGATTTCGGACGCAGTCTTCGTACAGGTTTTAAACAGCCGCTTAGACTGTGCTTTTGCTCAAAGTGCCGCCGTCTCTCAGTAGCCAATGCCATGGTATGTGTGTCATCTGCCTGGCGGCACACTCCCACTCGTCACGTGCACATGTCTTTTGTGTGATTTCTGAACATGCGATTCCCCCCTAGCGTCTCCAGGACTGCGTGTCTGTCCATGGCTCTGGTGACCTCAGGGCGGGTCACGGTCAGGTGCTCGAAAAGCAACGGGGATGACTGTGTGCCACCCTTTATCTTCAATGCACATGTACATGAGGGGAGGGGGACATTCCTGGGGGTGTGAGGGAATCTTAAGAGGCTGGATGTGACACTTAAGCTTTTAATAGTCTTGGAACTCTGCTCTTCTGTCTGGCACCGCGCGGCTCTCAGCACTCATAATCATTATGTTCACGGGATGCTGCTAAACATAAACATACAATATCAGCTCTCATTCAGCTTCCACTGAACAATACCCTATGCGAACCAAATGATTTGTGGAAACTAACACTACGGTTAATTGGGTAGGAAATGCACTTGTATTATGCAATTTAAAGGGATAGTCCACCCAAAAATTTCCTACCAACCCTTTATGACATTCTTTCTTCTGCAGAACACAAAAAAAATATTTTGAAGAATGTTGGTCAACCAAACAACATTGGACTCCATTGACTTTCAGTGTATGGACATCAAACTATTGAGACATTTCTCAAAATATCGTCTTTTGCTATCCACAAAAGAAAGACATACATGTTTTGAATGACACAAGTTGGATTTATGTTTATCACATGAATTTATGTTACCCTTATCACTTATGCTCAACTATGGTTCCATTTAAGGTCTGATGTTGTTATTCAGCTCTTCTTTTTCTGTGCCTAGTGTCTGAGACGCCTATAGAATCAGGTATATTGAAGTTGTCATGTGTTTTGTGTCTTCAGCAGCTGGTTTGACGGCTGGTGGAATAGAGTCATGTGCGTTTGTGAGTAAGCCCGTATTGGGTTTCAGTCGGTCATATCTTTAGTCACCCTCCCTATTCCTCATACACTCGTACACTTTTCCAACAATGACTCCAAGTGACATTAAATGACCAGCTGGACCTTCATCACGCGTTGGTGTTCATCCGCAGTGCAGCATTTTCGCATTCAATTTGAAAAGACAAGCTGCTTGTCGCTGAAATGCTGTTGCTTTGCTCTGGTTGGACACAGTGTAAAGCTGGGGGCCAAACTGCTTTCCCTTGAGGCTCGTTCTCTCCACGGCTCGGGTCACTCAGAGTTCTGCTGGCCATTTTGCTATTTTTAAGAGGTTTTAAAGTCAAGGCTGTGTAGGATGGAGTCACACACTCTTCTACATATACACAAATCCTTTGTGTCCAGTGTCTGTTGTTATTTCATAAGTTAGTTGCCAAAATGTTTCTGTGGTGTAAGATTAGTGACTTGTAAATGGAGGTGTCAAAATATTGAAAGCTATGTATTTGTCTCGATAACAAATCAGATTTACAGGGGTACAATGCTGTCACCTCTTGTTGTTTGAAACTTGTATGAGACTCTTCTGTGGAACACAAAAGAAGATATTTTGAGAAATGTCTTAGTGGAAATCAATTGCAGCCAGTGTTGATTGTCTCTTCAAAATATTTTCTTTTGTTTTCTGCAGTTTAAACATGAGGGACAGAATTTTTATTTCTGGGTGAACTATCCCCTTAAGGAAGCCCTTAATAACGAGGCTTGTTTAGGTTCACCAGACTGTGATCAGATTTTTTGTAGTGTGTTTTTTGTACTAGAAACATAAAATGAACATAAAAACATAAAAAGGAATAGGGTTTCTGGGATGCTTTCTCAAAATAGATAAATATTATCCTGATATGTGATCTTATTAATACATTTCTTGTGGCGTTTCTCAGATGCAAAGTGTGAAGGCAGTGCTGTCAGCACACTAGTGCAAATGCTGAAAGTTTCCATAAACACTTAAAACTATATAAGAAAAAAATATAGATCATCTATTCGACTTGGTGTCCACCGTGACCCATCTGTAGTTCTTTGGACGTGGGCAGATGCTGCACATTTGGTGCGTGTTTGTATGAGATGGAGGGAGCTTGCATTTGTCAGCTGGGAGTGACTGTGGGTTCAGCCCAGAGGAATGCGTGGCCTTTGCCGGTAACTGGCTTTGATCAGACATTCCTGTGGGAGTCTCTCTCTCTCTCTCTCTCTCTCTCTCTGGATTTCGTTTTTCCTTTCCGTCTCTTTTCCCAGTGGTCCACATGGACGGGGGAGATTTTGAGGTAAACATTTAGTGGGAGGGTACAGCACGATTGAGCACTAGAAAACGCACAGAAAAGAGAAGAGCTGGAGGAAGCACACTGCTGCTGTGCACTGGGAGTTCACTGCAGCAATTTTCAACACTGTTCTTGATGCAAACTAAGAGGAACTGCCAGAGATAGACTAATAGAGAGAAGTGACAGGTTCTCTTACTGCTGTTGCCCTTAACTGAGGTTTCACTGGGAAGGCACTACATTGCCATGTTTGAAGCGACTCAGAATGTCATGCTCAAGCCAACCGAGTCCTGGAGGGAAACCCTGCTAGACCACAGAGTCATGGACCTTTTCTTCACTGTGAGTACCATCTTGGAATTGCCTTATTTTCCTTTTCTTCTACCAATACTACATTTGAACTTGCATGTCTTTTTATCCATCTCTTTTTCTAACCTTTAAAATGGATGTGGTTTGTTGGTTTGTCATTGCACACGCAGTACCTGAGTCTTGACTTCCTTTTTTTAACTCTTGTTTGCCCGTCTTCTCTCAAATAATTGTTTCTTTAAATGTTTATGTTTTTTCTGAAAACACAACATGAAATCAATATTTATGAACAACAGATAAAAAATGTAATATTTTAAATATTGAGTATATTTATCAGTTATTTCCAAGTGTTTGGGGTCTAAAATGTCTGAATAACATTTGATGATTGGATGTAAAGAGTGAAATGATTATTTATGTTTTTCTATTCAGTGCAAGTGATAGTTCCCCCAAAAATGAAAATTCTGTGATCATTTACTCAGACTCTTGTCATTTCAAACCTGTGTGAAGACTTTTTTGAAGACGGAGAAGTTGGTAATCGAACAGCACATGCACCCATTCAATTCTACTTTAGTAGACAAAACCAATGCAAGTGAATGGGTGCCGGTTGCCAGAACAACATTCTTCAAAATATCTTCTTTGTGTTTTGCGGAAGAAAAAAGCTATACAGATTTGTAATGACAAGAGGATGAGTAAAGGTGACAGATATTTTATTTTTGTGTGAACTATCACTTTAAGACATTTAACACACAACCTTAATGTAAAATTTATCCAACCAAGTCGGAAAGATGTTTTCTTGTCAATATTGTTGTTTTATTACTGGGGATGTAACAATATTATCAATTTCATGGTATCGCAATAGCAAGATTATCACATGACTGTATGAAATGATAGGCCTTTAACAGAGATAATATATAATAGATATTTCCTCTGTCAAGGTCCACCTGATGCAGTTTTTTTATTTTATAATTGGGCATTTTAAGTCACTTGACCTATCTCTTATTCCTCATACCTCAAAGCATAATTTATGATAAGAGCAGTGAAGTAGTGGTGCCTGGAGAAGTGGGTATACTGTTAATTTATGCCCCCGTTTTTAAAGCGGCCCAGCAAAGTATGAAGGCCTCGGTGTTATAATGTAGCCAGGTTTCCACCCTGGTTTTATGCACATTTTGAAGTTTCGTATCATAAATGAACGATGGCCACAGGAAAGGTGCAGATTCTGCCATCAATCCTGGCCTACAGGTTATATGAAGAGACAACCAGGGCAGTACGCATGATTGTAGAAATACCAATGACCAAAAAAATTATTTGGTTGATCTATATATTTGAATTTTAAAACTTTAAGAGTGCAAATTATAAACAATAGCTAACCAACAACCATGTCTGTCTCTTCATGATTATCAGCATCAGAAAAAAGTTAACTCTTGGTCTATATTTTTATACAAATATTATACAATCTGTGTTTCATGAAAGAGCATTTGGGTTTGAAATGACATTGAGTTAAACGAGTAGGGGTGTAAGCATACACTCAGCTCACGATTCAGTGCATATCTCGATGCTGTGTTCACGATACGATACACATCTCAATATTTTGAACAAAATCAAAAAATCAAATAAGATTTATTTTCAAAATATTAACAATTTCAGTAACTTTTTTTGTTGTACATATAACTTCATTAAGAATTTTAAGGCTTAACTGAAAATAGAGTTAAGATCAGTGTCCATTTTGAAAGCAAATTTTGATTTAGTTTTAGTCATAGTCTTTTGATTTATCCTAGTTTTAGTCTATTTTTAGTCGGCAGTAGTTTCAAACAAAGATTTAACTGTTTCGACATAATTTACTTTACCTTGGAATTCAATTAAACCAGGTCATTACCTTTATTTTTCAGAAAAGTTAAGTAACTACTGGATATGCACTGTTGTAACACAGAGAATATTAAACCATGAAAGACATGTAGCAGTTCATTCAGTCTCATTTTGACTCAATTGACTCGTTCGTTCAGTGAAGGGCGTGTTCATTCAGTACATTCAACCAATGAAAAGCTCTGACAGAGCTCACACTCAAGCACTATTGGCTCATGTTTCTTTGAAGCTGCGCTGTCTTTGCTTGAGACAGCAGTGAATGAAAAAAATCTAATAAACTGTATTACATTTCTTCAATCATGCAAATCACATACTTGTTTTTTAGCATGTCGTTCGATCTTTTAATATACAGTACAACTCACTTCATCGCTTCTCTGATCGGAACAGCACTTGTTTCTTTTGGCTTACTTTATGTTGCATATCATGTTATGCAGAAGCTCACGTTAGCGGATAAATTAACATTACCATTTAAAAACGTTTGTGCTGCCTTTGTACTGAGTTTCATAATTTGTACATCATTGCAATCTTTTTTCAAGTCTTCATTTGTCTTTTTAAATACTGCAGTAAATATTGGACTGCAGGCATTATACCGAGATATTATCGTACCGTGAGATTCTGATATTTTTTACATCCGTAACTCTTACCTATTATTTTGCACATATTTTCCAAAGGCCTGAATGAAATATTGAATATTACAGCAGTCCAATGTTGGTTTTATTAGCCCCAGGATACCACGCAATGTACAGGTGGTTTGAATGCGTACACCAGGGTTTAACAAATAAACAACTTGTTTTGATGTTTTGTCAAGTTAGGCCATCAGCCTAAAATAAACTTGGCACTCGCGTTTTAAAGTCATTGGCTGTTTAATTTAATGGGTCTTTGTGTCTGAAAGGACCGCATGGAGTAATGTCTGCAAGCACAGCACAGGCTTGGTTCTGAAGTGTGGAACAATTCCGTCAACTGACCATGAGTAACGCAAATGCAAAATAACGTTCAGCTCTTTCTCCATAACCATTACACGCTTTCTGAGCCGTCTTCTGCCAAGTAATGCTCTACTTTCCAGCAGTCTTGGGTGGTAACTAAAGCCAGATTAGATGTTAGTTTCCTTCACTCTTCTCATCAGTAATGGATTGTGGAATATAAGATGCCAGTATGCTGCTCTATCATTCACACTCATTCAGAAAAAGGACTCTGATCTTTAAACTGGCAACAAACGGCTGTCCCCTCCTTGACAAGGGTCAGTATGTTGACCTGGAGGTCAAGGGCTGTTCAAATTCAAGATGGTTTGGGCTTATTTGTTGTTACCATACTGCCAGATAGACAGATTTTCTAAGACCATGGTTACAGTCAAACCAAAATGTATTCACCTTCAACATTTCTCACATTATTACAGATTATTCACTATAGTTTAGTAAATGTAAATAAGATATGACAAGAACTGTGTCAACAAATTCATCTTGATACCTTTGATCGAAAGGTATGTATTGGGTTAGGTTAAATGTCCGTTAACCGATTACCAAGCAATGTTCGTTTTTGTTCAGTCTGTGGTGTAAAAAGTTTGCGTTATAGAAATGAAAGAAAATAAACACTTAAGCAAAATATGGTCATGTCAAAGTGTGATTAGTTTGGTATATGTCATCACATTTGACTATATTTTGCTATCCTCAATTACGAAAATGAACTACGGTGTCCTGCACCCAGTAGTAAAAAACATATATATATCTGTGTCTAAACCATTTTTGGTTTGACTTTATATGCAGTCAAATGTTTGGACATGCCTACTAATTTTAGATTTTTTTTTCTTCTAAATTGTGAAAAACAAATAATGTTACTGGGCAATTCCGTGAAAATGTCAACCTTACCACAAACATTTTTTTTACGGTGTTTACTATGGTAACAGCACAGATTTTAGCATTTGGTGGTTCAAATACCCAATTGCGATCTCTCTTCAAATTTGTAAAGCATTTGTTTTATTATTAGTTCATGATTTTTCGTAGTCCGCGAAGTGCCATTTTTATGATTGTCACATCCATAACGCTACATATTCCTCATTAAACATGAAAATGAATATAAATTAACTATTTTATGTTCTATAAGGAGGCATCGCTTCTCCATTCGTTGGGTATTATTACTTCAGGATTGTGCATTTTATTTGACAGAAATCCAAGTTTATCGTCTCCCAAAAAATGCGTCCATTTTTTGTTGTATGTTTATTTTTGATGTTTAGACTATAAACAAGGGTTCAGTAAAATATAAACGGATGGTTCAATATTATCGTAACAAATTCATTCTCTGAGCATGTTTATGTCACGTCCATTATGCAAAATGTCACGTCCATAACACTGGAATCGCCCTACTGTTCATCACCAGAATTATGGAATAATAGGTTTGCCTTTAGTAAAAAAAAACATTATGAATTATGGCTGCTTGATTATGACAAATCATGATCACGGTTAAATTGGCCAATGTTGACATCATAATTATTTAACTGGATTACTCATTAATCTGGTATATAACTTGTCTTTTTACTGTTAGATTTAAGTGAATATTAAAAAACTGTAAAGTATGAATGCATGCTTTAAAATATATAACTAATCAATAAAAATGATTTTCATGAAATAAATTTGAATTAGAACAAATATGTTGTGCACTCGCACAACCTACTGAAAATTCCTAAAATACATTTAACAATTTTGGTAATCTAGTAAATTTAGGTTTGTTTGTTTTTATAATTGGCAAATGCCAAACTTATGATTGAAAATCAACTACCATTAATTGCTTAGCCTTATTAGAAGTTTTGTGTTGTGTTTGCGAATAAGCGACAGGCGCGATGCAACATGACAAAAGACATTAGAAACGCATTAGAACCCATTATAATTTCTAATTTTGACCCTACTGGATGCGGCGCTGTGTCACACGACAGATACATTACGAAAAAGCAGGTTGTCATGTTGCGTCGCGCCTGTCCCATCCGGTGTAGACATGGTGTAAAGAAACAAAACCAGTTGTATAAACCTTTAGTCTTATATATTATGTTGCATTTAGTGGTGGTTGTAGTGGGTGGGTGGCTGGCTAAATGTTTTTGTTAAAGGCTTGAAAAGCAGTCAGCTGTCACACCTTCTGTATGGCTTTACAAGCCTCATAGTAGCTGTGTGTGGTGTGGTTGATGTTTTTCTAGAGCCGCCTCAGGGGAAATGTGTGTAAGAGTGAGTTATTGAACGGGTAGGTGAACGTGTGTGTCGGCCTGTCAGTAGAGTCTGTGTGTGCGCGTGTTGGTCCAGCAGCTGTTGGTCCTCACTTCTCAGCTGTGCCCTGAACAGGCGAGGGGACGTCCAGACACGCGCTGTCAGGGTCAGAGGTGACTAGAGATGAGCTGCAGGATTAGACTCCGACCCCTGGATTCGGAGCCCCTGTTAACAGCCTCCAGTTCATCTCCAGGTGGTCCAAAAAGAGAGCTGCTCTGAAGGGAAAGCTAGCTTTGTTTCGCAGAAGTTTGGAAACGTGCAGCAGAAAGAAAATGACGTGTAACCTGAAATAAATCTCTTCTATTCTCTTCACACCTAATAAAGCCGTGGCAATGCTAACATTTTCCTAACAACCAAACCAAGTGCAGGGTGTTTTTGTTTGTGGTTTTAGTGAAAGCTTGTTCTTACACCCTTCGTCTTCAGATGCTAATTTAAAAAAAAAACGAATTCCAGACTTTTTCCTAGATATAAATAGGTACATCAAGCCAAAATTTTCAAAATGAACATCAAAAGAAAAAACTGTTTCATGAAGAAAATGTCTGTGCCCTCTGTTAAGAGTTTCTGTTATTCTCAGAAATGATCCTTAATTATTCAAAATTAAAGGGACAGTTCAACCAAAAATAAAAATGTTGTGTTCATTTTACTTCCCCTCATCTGAAAACAGAGAAAGATCTGGAAGAATGCTTGTAACCAAACAGTTCTCGGCCACCATTGACTACCATAGTAGGAAAATTACAATAGTAGTTAAAAGTGCCTCAAAGCTGTTTACTTTCCTACATTCTTCAAAATGTCTTTTGTGTTTAACAGAACAAAGACATTTATGAAGCAATTTTTCCTACTACCGTGGTCAATGGTGGCCAAGAACTGTTACAAGCATTCTTCCAAATATCTTTCTCTGTGTTCATCAGAACAAAGAAGTTTATTCAGGTTTGTAACAACTTGAGGGGGAGTAAATGAAGTCAGAATTTTCATTTTGGGGTAACTCTTCCTTTAATATATCTATTTTGTCAACATAAGTTAAAGGTAGTACAACAAGTAAATGTTATTTTCCTTAAAGAATGCACTAGCTATTCATTTTGTGCTAACATATGACCTTAACTATTTTGGTTTTCGAAGCACGGATCTGATTCTCAGCTTTGAGGGAACGCATAGTTTGTTTACAGTTTAATCACAATCAGGGGTTGTTATGCGCTTCGGGTATAACGCTGTCGTGGAGTGATTGATTGTCGACCTCAGTTTTTGTAACCGTATACGAACGAATGCGACCTGAGAAATGAGCGGTGAGAATAGAACACAGGAGAGACTCTAATCCTCCAATGGACAGACACAAGGCTTTGTCTTCTAACTATTTATAGGCCGGTGTGCCGTTTTCTCTCTCGCGCTCATTTCGGAGAGCTACCTTGTCTTGTTTTGATTTAGGCGACCCCCCTCTCGCTCCCCCCGTTGGACTCTAACTATAGTCAGACTCAAGGCGATTGGCATAGTTCGCATGGCGTGGATGTTCTTCAACACAGCTGTTTGTACAGAGCATGCTGCTCGCCGAGCTTTGGCCTTGTGCGCTATTCTTTTCTTCTCTCCAACTCTTTTCCTATCCAATTCTCTCTCTCATCGACCCCTTACACCCCACCTCTCTCTCTCCCTCCCTCTCTTCTTCAACCGAGAGGATGATTTCACACTCTGGAGATTGTGCACTTCTCTAGCGGTCACGGTGCGTTAGCGTTCATATTTCAGCCAGTGGCTGATGTTCATCTGTGGCTGTGAGAGATGGAATGTGATGCGGAAATGTCGCTTTAGATTGTTCCGCAGTCTTCCACGGGTCCGTCCGACTCGCTCTGTTACCGTGTAGCGTGTCTGCCAGAACGTGTGGTGAACAGACGGCAAAGAGCGAGCTTGAGAGAAAAGGGATGTAGGAAAGAAACAAAAGCAAAGGAGCCAGTGCCATTCTGTTCTGCTGTGGCACCACATGTGCTGCTGGTAGACTAAAGCCCTTCTGCTCAGAAATGTTTCGCCGCTGAGTCGTTTCGGCCATATATCGTTCACTTCGTGGCAAGCCAAACTCCGATACGGTTTACCTCGGACTGGATTGGTGATTGAGAAGCCCTGTGATTTGATTGGCTTGGGCTTTGACGGCCTTGATCCCAAGGTGTTTTTGGAGGGTTGTAGTTTTGACGTTGACGAAGGTGAGGGGTATTCCAACATATTTCGTTCATTATTCCTTCAAGCTGAAGGGTGCGCAAACTCGCGTGAGATGAGAAATGGAAGACCGATCGGTGTATCTGTGTGTAAGAGAGAGCAGAAGAGAGGAGGTGAGAGTGCGCGCGAGAGCGAGAGAGAGAGAACGTATGTTTTTGTATGTCAATGAGAAATGGCTTTTTCTATGATTCAAGGAGACTGTATGAGACTCTCCCCAGCCTGTGTGTTTTGTCAGCTGCCCACGGGCCAGTCTGCAGTTCCTCATGGACTCTTTGAGGGGGCCTGTCTGGTTTTAACACTACAAAGCAACGCATACACGGGATACACCTCTCTTTTCTCTCTCACGCTTCGTTTCAATTGAACGCAGCCGCTTTAACCTTCACTGTCTTTCTTCTTTTTTGCCGTTTGATATCATGCCGCCTGGGACAATGGATTTCAGTCTGTCGGTGAGCTACGATCAGCATTTTGAAGGGAATCAGTTCTTCGATGGGTTCTTCATTGGTCTTTGTCAGTATGTTGGGTGGAAATGTAACATATAGATACATATTATTAGGAATAGTTTGGTTTTGGTAGATGTTTGTAATAGCAAATGAAGAAAAACTGCTTTATCTTTGCCATTTCTCTTTTTTGTGTTAGTTATTTCAAGTAAGGTTATAAAGTGGTTTGCCTGCCTACAATTAATTTCTAGTTAGTTTAAATGAAGTGGTTATTTACATTGGTTTTGTATCCGTTGATCTGGGTTGGTCATGCTACGCGCAGTGTGTTTGGAAAAGATTAAGTTGTGTTATGGATTGGTTTACTTTAGCGTAATGGGTCAGAAAATAGAACCGTGATTCACACTCTCTCTTTTTCATTCAGGTGCACAGGAAGATCAGAGAAGATTCGGACATGGCGCAGGACTCTCTTCAGTGCCTAGCCCAGCTGGCCTCCATGCACGGTCCCATCTTTCCAGATGAGAATGCTCAGGTGACCTACCTGGCCCACCTGGTGGAAGGACTGCTCAGTATGATCAATGGGTGCGTTTGAAACTTTTCTTCTACGTGCTTCAAAGGGGCAGTTCATCCAACAATTCTTCTGAATATCTTTCTCTCTGTTCATCGGAACAAATTTTTTTTAACAGATTTGTAACAACTTGAGGGTGAGTAAATGAAGACAAAAAAAATATTTTTCGGTGAACTGTCCCTTTGAAGGATAATATTGGGCTGCTAATTCAGTCTCGGTGAAATGCATATGGGTCTGATCTTACTTCATTATAAATATTATTTGTTTATATGGTGAATAATTGCATAGAAATCATGTCTGCTTGTGAAAGTTGGTTAGTTAATGTATGTTTAAACAATAGAATACATTGCATATATGTTAGGGTGAAATCAGGTCACTTGAAATTGCGATGAATATCCGAGTGTCCCGATTTGACTGGATTCAACCTTTCCGTCTATATTTCACATCACATTAAAAGGAATGTATACTTTGCACACTAAATATGTTACTTTATACTAGGGCTGTTAAACAATGAATCGCATCCAGAATAAAAGCTTGTGTTAACATAATATATGTCTGTATTCTGCATGTTTATTTAGTTTTTTACATAAATACGCACACATACATATTTATATATTTAGCAAATATTTACATGTATATATTTATATATCATTTAATGATATATAAACATGTATCTTCTATTTTTCTTTAATATATACATGTATGTATATGTTTTCATAAATACAGAATTAATATGCACAGTACACTTTTATTCTGGATGATTAATCGTTTAACAGCCCTACTTTGTATAGTGTAAAAAATGTATACATTCTTCATTTTCTTTAAGGAAAATATCATTTTCTTTTGAAAGACCCAGGGATGTATTTGACAGGTAGGCTATAGAATGGTCAGAAATGAACCAGCAGTTGGGCCAAGAATTCTTCTCAAAGTTGCCCCAGATGTTAAATACAAGGGGATAAAAATGCCTCAGAACGGTATGGCAATAATCATGAAATGAATAAATTTACTTTGTAATTACACTGGAATCTCCGTCTGTTTTATAAAGATGCAAGGCTGTTCCTGCGGCTTTAAATAACACACGCACAGTGTCCTCCGCTGCTGTTTGGAATCTGAGAAGTAGGCGTAGTGAGTTGGGGTCTTTTTCACCACTCCTCCCTCCCTCTGTTTCTGCCATTCTGTAATCACCTATTCCTGGAGCATTTTTCCAGTTACATCATCGGAAAACCATGCGGCAGGTCCGCCAATCTGCCCTGATTGAACTCTTCTGCTTACAATTTAAATCCATCTGATACGGGTTAGAGTCGCAGTTGGGAGCGTAAGGAGAGGCAGACCTCAAATGCACTTCACCACACAAACGGGGAAAAATCTATGAGCTCCCAGAACCATGGAATTCAGGTGGTGTGTTGGAAAGGGCAGCTCTAGGTTCAGACTACCTGTTCTTCTAGATATATTTTTCCAGATACAGATGAAACTCTAAACGTGGATGGTCTGTAGATAAACATTCAAGTTAGTCTATACTAGACAGACACTTATTTTGGGCCATGGCAGATTTATATTCGAGTGTGTCTGGTAGTCCGAGATAACATATTGGTAGAGGTTTATTGTGGGATTAACCTTTCAGGAATTGACTTGCCATTGTACCTTATTCCTTTGTTGGGATTGGATGTGCAGTCCCCCCTGTTTCTCACGATTTCCATCTTTACTCTCAGGATTGAGATTGAAGACTCTGAGGCTGTGGGCATCTCCAGCATCATCAGTAACTTAATCAGCACGTTTCCTAGAAGTGTTCTAACAGCACTACCGAATGAGCTCTTCGCCTCTTTTATTAACTGCCTCACACTTCTCACGTGTTCCTTTGGTCGCAGCGCCGCCCTGGAGGAAGTCGTGAGTATTACGTTTGTACTTTTGCATTTTAGTTAGTTTTTCATTTTTTGAAAAGAATGGCTCCAAAAAGTACTTGAACATGTACTATATGACTCACACAATAATTGAATTTAGCTAGTTATCATATAGTGATATAGCAATTGCCATATGACCAATTTAATAAATATTCACATCTGTTTCTGTGTCTCCAGCTTGATAAGGATGACATGGTGTATATGGAGGCATATGACAAGCTGCTGGAGTCCTGGCTCACGCTGGTGCAGGAGGACGAGCACTTTCCACGTGGCTGTTTTGTCCAGCCAGCTGTGCAGGTCTTCAACTCCTACATCCAGTGTCACCTGGCAGCACCTGATGGCACCAGAAACCTGGTGAGAGCGACTGCGGTAATCCGCCGTCCCACATCCAAACTCTATTTTCTCATGCTATAAACATCTTGCTTTGCATGCTGAATCAATTTATTAACATTTTCAAAGCGTTTTCTTTCAACGTCTCTCATATGTAGCCTTCCAAAGACTATTCTTGTAATTACAATGGAAAAGCATAAGCCCAAGAAATGTCTTAAACAGTTGTCCCTCAAAGAATCCACTGGCAGTGTAACAAATATCTGTTCCAGCACATGGGTTTGGTCATACGTTGGATTTGCCTTTTTAGACTGCGAATGGTGTCGCTTCTCATGAGGAGGAGGAAATAAACGAGTTACAGGAAGACGATAGAGAGCTGTTCTCAGATCAGCTGGCCAGTATTGGCATGTTGGGGCGCATCGCTGCAGATCACTGTATACCTCTGCTCACAGGGTAAAAACACTCATCTACTCAACTTCAGAGAAAACACTAAATGAACAGTTTTTGAGCATTTTTCTATTTGTCTTTAGTTTGTTGGAGGACCGAGTCACACGACTTCACGGGCAACTCCAAAGACATCAACAGCACCTCATGGCTTCTGCAGATCCAGGCACAGTGGACAGGAAAGTTCTTGAAGACCTTTATGAAGACATTCATTGGCTCATATTAGTGTCAGGTCTGTGTCATCTTAAGAGATCTTATAGAATTTTAGGCGTTTGGAATAAAAGTAGAACTGAGTAACTGAACTTGTGGGAAGTTTCACACTTAGACATTTTGCTTTATTAGTTGTTGGGTGGAGATTTTTCCACCATTTAAACTTTTAAAAAAGCTGTGGAAGTTGATTTCCTTTTCTCACACAGATATTGCTATAAAAACATTTAGGAACTTTTTAGGTAATGTACTGGTGTTTAATGGGTTGTTTTGGGATTTTTTTACAGGCTACCTCTTGGCTGATGACCCTCAGGGTGAGACACCATTGATACCTTCAGAAGTGATGGAGCACTCCATCAAACACTCCACTGAGGTGGATATCAACACTACACTGCAGCTTCTCGGCTCTCCCGGAGAGAAGGCAACCTCAATCCCAGGATGCAACAGGACAGACTCAGTAGTCAGGTAAAGTTTCCAGTAGATATAACAGTGACACTCGTTGTGTACCAAATGATTAAACATCATGCACTTAAACTATGCACTATGCACTCAACCATCTAGTGTATGAATTTAAGAAGAGTAGTGTTGTCCCAAATGGAATACTAAACCGGTTTATATTAACCTGAAGTGTGTGCGGTTTCCCAGACAAGGGCAAATGACATCAATCTCACAACTCGATGCATGTGTTCATCATAGATTTAATGTCATTTTAATCTGTTTTGCTCAGCATGACTTCAGTCAGCATTATATTGACGCATAATCACTCTGCTGGAGAACTTTGCTCGAGCAACATCAGATAGCTCCGCCTTCCTTATGCTACGTAAGCGAAACTGCGACCGAGGCTGTCCAGGGTTCCACACTTCATTAAAGTGCACTTGTTTTAAAAGAAATTTTAATGTGAATGCGCTACTCACACTACTTACACTACAAAATTGGGTAGAAGAGTGCATAAGTTCACGATTTAGGATGCACCTACTGTATTTATTTACTTAGTGGGGAAGGTCAAGTGGGGATAGCAAAATGATTTAATCACAATTGGGATTCACGTGAAATTAAAAAGGTGTAGACCAGTATTCTTATAGAAGAGAACAAAGTACGCACATCCAAAGTGGTTTAGTCAGGTGCTAGACCAAAAAGTACATCCGATGATAAAAGAGATCTGCACACTGCAATTCTTGGCTTATGCCTGAAGATGAGTTTCTGATCAAAACATTGCCTTTTTTTAATTAAACCAGGATTCTGCAATACAGAGATTGTAAAGGGCAAATTTCTGTATGCATGTAAAAAAAAAGTACCGTACTGAAAACAGTTCTGATGGATATCATTTTTGTTAAATATAATGTTTTGTTTCATGATGCCGTGCACATCAGTGTAGACTCAATTTAACGGAGTAACCAAGTCACTAGATTATTCAAAACAGACATCGCTATGAGGTTGTGTTAAAGGTCCAGTGTATTTTTTTGGAGGATCGATTGACCGAAATGCAATATAACACACATAACTAGGTTTTCTGAGGTGTATAAAGATCTTACATAATGAAGCGTTATGTTTTTATTACCTTAGAATAAGCTATATCTATCTACGCAAGGTCCCCTTGCATGGATTTCGCCATGTTATTTCTACACTAGCCTTAAACGAACAAACTGCTAACACTAAATTTCATACACTAGACATTCAAAGGTTTCCAGCTAAAATGACTGTACATCTTTCTTTCTCTTTAAAGGGAAAGTTCATCCAAGAATCATAATCATAAACTGTCATTTACTAACCCTCATGTCATTTAAAACCTGTAAATGACTCTTCTGTGCAACACAGGAGAAGATATTTTGAGAAATGTCTTTGTTATTTTTTGCCCATACAATGGAAATCAATAAGGTCAAGTGCTGTTTGGGTACGAGCATTCTTCCAAATATCTTCTTTTGAGTTCTGCTGAAGAAAGGTAGTCAAACAGGTTTGGAATGACATTAGGATGAATAAATGATAAAATAATACATTAGTGTAAGGGATCACATTAATATCCATGTCTCATAAATGTCGCTTCCACTGGAGTCTACCCACTGGTTAGTAACGTCTACCTGCCTATAGATACAATGCCTACTGTTTAAAGTCTTTCACTCAAATGCTGCTGGGGAGACTGGTGGAGCACAGGCGGTTTGATCTGCCCCGGATGATGGCGGTTCATTGTCCCACTGGGGAATGCCCTGGCACGCTCCCAGTTAAGCCTGCCACGCGAACAGCGCCCCTCAAGTGGCCCCAGGCCCCGGCGCCAACCAATACTCCAGCACCACTCCCTGCACATTATTCAATTAGAGCCAGGCCAGGTGCCGCTCAGAGCCAGGGTCAGAGGGGAGCGCTAGAGACCCGCAGTCATGTGTGTCCAGAAGCTATTTACAACCAGATAGTGCTTCATTTTTGCAGCTATTTTCAGCTATTGTTTTCAGGGTCTGTGTGTTCTTATTGGATTTAAAGCTTGTTTGACCGGCATGTAGTCATTTTCCGTGCTCGCGGGCGGTCGAGATGTTAGGATCGTTATAGGAGAACCAGATATTCAATCTGATTCTAATCTGATGGGAATAAAACACGGACTGGGAACGTGATGAATAGATTTGAATGATCCTACAAAGAGTATTTTGTAGAGGCAGTTTATGCCGTTACTGGTAGGGTCTCCTAGAGACCCGGCGGTTTTATTTGCACAAGTCTGTTAGTAATCTGATTTGGGGTTAATGGATCCTATTATACCAAACCTTGGAATGGGGTAGAGGTGAGGATTGAAAGATTGGAAGGACGGTGGGCTGGTTGGCAGGAGAGAGATGGGGAATTCGGATGGGTGGGGAGGAAAGAGGCAAAGCGGAGGTCACAGGATTTGGAGAGGCTGTATATTGATGGTTGGTGGGGGAAAAGTGAGCAGACAGTGGGGGGATTTGGAAAGACAGTGGGCCAAAGGATTGAGTTTCTCAATAACAGGCACTCGACTCCACAGCTTTGAAATGTCAGTGTGGTTTTATCTTTACAAACAATGTGAAACATTTCGGTGAGCAGCACTCACTGGTCAGCGTGGGATGTCTGTCTTCCAGTCCAGTAAGCTGCTGTAATCCTTTTCTTGTGTCCTCTTTCTTTTCCAGTAGAGGTGTGAAGGAATGAAAGTGTATGTTACTGTGAGCTTTTGTTGAGTCTTACAGCATCAAGACAGAACTGCCATGAAATGTGTTCCACCATTATAATAACAATGATGCCTGTCAGATTCCGTGTGTGTGTGTACAAAAATGTAAAAATAGCAATTATCTGTCAACCTTACCATTAAAATAAGTTTTTTTAACATACTGGTACCTCAGATGTCAATATTAGGTGGTTTAAATACCCATGCAAGGTTTTAAAAGCATGATTTTCCATAGTGTCGCTTTCAGAATTCTCACATCCATAACCATCCATATTCCACACACATAAAAATAAATATATAAAAACCAATTTATGCTGCATGAAGATGCATCCCTTATCCTTTCGTAACGTATTATTGCTTCTGGTTTGTGCATTTAAATTCACAGAAATCAAATTATGTCACCAGTCAAAAACGGCTGTCCTTTTTTTGTCAAATCCATAACGCATGTTCATTTCTATCATCTTAAAAAGAGGATGCGTAGACTGATATTTTTCTGATGTCTGAACTCTATCAACAGGGGTTTAGAAAAATATAAACTTATGGCTCAGTATAGTGGTAATAAATACATTTTCTGACAGTTTATATTTTAAGTTTTGACTGCAAATGTCACATCCATAACCCTGGAATTTTCTCTTTCTGACTCAGGTTGTTATCAGCAGTACTACGAACATCAGAGGTAGAATCTCGGGCCACACGAGCGAGTTTAACTGAGCTTCTCAGTCCTCAGATGGGAAAAGATATAGTCTGGTTTCTCAGACGCTGGGCCAAGACATACCTGTTGGTGGATGAGAAACTATACAGCCAAGTGAGTTGAACATAGTTTCCCCCTGAAAACAAGACTTTGATCAGCGAACAGGCCAACGTGTCTCCTTTCAGAAAGAACAGAAATTCCTGACATGCAACTTAGACATTATTTACATGTTTTATGGCTTCCGTCTTCGATTTGTCTTCACTGTATTTTGATTCTCTCCATCAGATCAGTGTACCCCTCAGCACAGCCTTTGGAGCCGACACAGAGGGGGCACAGTGGATTGTGGGTTATCTGTTGGAAAAGGTGATCAATAATCTGTCTGTGTGGAGCTCGGAGCCCGAACTGGCAAATGACACAGTGGAACTGCTGGTGACCCTGGTGGAGAAGAGAGAGAGGTTTGTGTGCCTGAATGAGGATGAATGCAAGAGTAGAGCATGAGGGCTAAATATGTGTGTAATTAACCAAAAACTCGACAGGACAGCTGCTCGGTGAGGGACACAAGGGTATGAGTGGTCTAGGCAAATAACTTTAGTTGATAGAAGACCATGTGTTTTTAATATGCTCCACCTACTGGTGAAATTACAGCATTGCATCTGAAAGTGATTTATAAACTTTACATCTAGTCATTTAGCAGAGGCTTTTATCCAAAGATATAATGATTATTGATTTATTGCTTTTACGCATTATTCGCAATTAATCACAGAAAGCTCTTGCGATTAAAAATGTAATCATAAAGTCTGTTTCAACACAAAGTATAAAGTGTACTGTATTTAAAGTGTATTTAAAACACATTTATTGTATGCTACTTTACACAATTCCTTTAATATGATTGAGGGTTTTGGACTTGTCCTTTTTTGTATGATGAACATTATAAACAGAGGTCTTTATTATCCTTTTGTCCCTTTCAGAGCGCTCTATACAGATAACCCGATCTAATACACTGTGACACGTCCATTTTGTTTCTCAGCTGTTAACGTTCATAAAACGGACCACTTTTACATGGACCTTTGCTAAGATGGGAATTTTTACGTAATTTTGTGTTTATTTGTCCGTTTCAGAGAAAGAAGACGTTAAAGAGAACTCAGTTTAGTAGTTTGCGCTCTGACTCTCTAGGCGGGCATGTTTGAACTTTTTAAGGATACAAAGTCGCTAAAGGCTGAACTCACCATAGGAGAGAGTGACTTATCATGTGATCGCTTTTCTCTCACACAATCGCAATATAAGCATATGACATGATGTCTATGTAGTTTTATCAGTTTTATACATGCCGCACATGCTGCTTTCGCCGGCCTTGCACTGCATATAACACGCGAAACACAATTCGTTATCGTTGCTGTTTTGAAGCTTAGCCGGGAAAACGTGTGCTTTTGATTTCCTTCCACTTTATCATACGCTTCGAAAGAGGAAAGAGTCATACAGATTTGAACAACCTGAGGTTGATTAAATTATCAGAATTTAAATTTTTAGGTGAACCATCCCTTTAAATCGGTCAAGCTATTAAATATGACTAAAACCTACCATAAAAGTAGTACAAAGACCAAGTCTTCTAAAGCTTTACGGAAGCTTAGATAAAACATTTTGCTGCAACCTGCGGTGGACCTCCAACCCAGTCCATGTGTGACGTCAGAAGTCACATCCATGTCACAAGATGCCACACCACTTCCAATACAACATTCTACAAATCCCCATCCCGCCCATTTATGGGTGTGGCCTCTGACATCCCGCTTGGATGTAGGCGGGTTGGATGTCCACCGCAGAATGCAGCGAGACCTACTTAGGCCTGGCATCAGTGATGTCAACAAATGTGAATGTCATATTTATATAAGTTAATCATCGCTATGTTTGTAAATCGTCTCTCATCTTTGGTTCAGGGCGAACGTTGTCGTGCAATGTGAAAACTGGTGGAACTTGGCCAAGCAGTTTGCAAGTCGTAGCCCCCCTTTACATATGCTGTCCAGCACAGTCCAGCGGACCCTGATGAAGGCTCTGGTCTTGGGGGGTTTTGCTCACATGGATTCTGAAACCAAACAGCAATATTGGGCCGAGGTCAGAAAAACATTGAATATTGTATTATTCCCTCAAAAGAGAAAAAATAGAAATGGAAATTAGATTGTTTTTGTAAAGCTTGTAACACTTAATGAAGTCTGTCTTTGTCTTGCAGGTGCTTCACCCGCTCCAGCAGCGTTTCCTCAACCTCATAAACCAGGACAACTTCGCTCAGATCTGTCAGGAGGAGGCGGTCAAACAGGAGATTGTGGCCACTCTGGAAGCTCTGTGCGGTATCGCAGAAGCAACGCAAATCGACAACGTGGCGTCTCTCTTCAGCTTTCTCATGGACTTCCTGTCCAGCTGCATCGGCCTCATGGAGGTCTACAGAAACTCGCCAGAAACAGTTAACCTCATCATAGAGGTGTTTGTAGAAGTGGCTCACAAACAAATCTGCTACTTGGGAGAGGTGAGAGAATGTTTTCAGAATACGAAATATATTTGTCTTTATCTCTATAACTATACTTTAAAATCTTGCTATGTTAGGGCTGGGTGACATAAACAAAAATTGAGATTCTAATATTCGTAATTTTCATCATTGACTACATTAGTCATCACATTGTACATTTTCTTAATGACTTCAGATTTCTCTTTGCTTACCGGTGATGCTATCTCCCACCCAGGGTTCAAACTTTTCTTGAAAGTATTTGAATTTCGGACATGAATTTAAAGACTGGAAAGTATTTGAATACCGACATATTTTATTTAATGTCTTGAAACTTTCCAGAGAACTTTTTTGCGCAGATTGACATCGAGTTTACATAGCGCCCTCAGATGACCATTGATTTGTTTCACACAAATGCGTAATTGAATAAATTGAAAATAAAAATATTCAAATGAAAGGGGAATTCCAAACGGAAGTGAACTCCTGATGTACTACCAGGGCAGAACCCTTTGAATTAAGCTCATTAAAGGGTGTAGTAGGGCGTTCTCATCTGTTATTATCAAAACTAATAATGCACAATAACCTGGGTACTTATCAATCTGACAAGTAAAATTATAATTATAACATATATGAGATCATATTTACAAATGTCTTTTTTATTTTTTTTGCCTGAAAACCAAAAGTAATAAGGTTTTCCCTGTAGTAGGATGGCATTGGTTATTAATGGATTAATAAAATACTTAAATACCAATCAATACATAATACATTATATAATTTAATTTTGAGGCAAGTAGCTGTGTAATAAGCGGGATAATGTACAGCCAGTCCGTCGTCATTGTGAAATAAACCCCTTCTGTGTTATTCTTGTCTTTGCTTCAGTCCTGATCACACTTTCGGGGTTATTCTATCAAGTTAACTTGCTGCCTGTACTTTTTATAAGTAATTTTTATTTTTAGTTCATGATTTTTCATAGTCAGGTAAGTTCCATTTTCAGGATTGTCACATCCATAACGCTGCATATTCCTCATAAATGGACACATGAGAATTAATATAAAGTAACTATTTTATGTTCTATAAAGAGGCATCCCTTCTCCATTCATTGGGTATTATTGCTTCAGAAGTGTGCCTTTTATTTTACAGAAATCCTACAAAGTTTATCGTCTCCCAAAAAACGTGTCCTTTTTTGTCGCAACCTTAGCGCATGTTTATTTCCCATTTAAAAAAATTCATAGACTGACATTGTTTGATGTTTAGACTCTATCAACAAGTGTTCAGTAAAATATAAACAGATGGTTCAATATTATCGTATCAAATTCATTCTCTGAGTATTTTTATGTCATGCCCTATCGCAAAATGTCACGTCCATAAGACTGGAATTGCCCAAAACCTACATGAAATGTAAACGTCATTGTGCTTTTTATTCGAAGAAACTGCAGCTCCCTTTTGTTTACGGACAGTCTTGTCCTCCCCAATATGGCAGCATTGTTTAATCAAGTAGTGCAAAAGGCCAAAGCCCTCAATGTGGTGTCTACACTGGTTTGCAAAGTCCTTAAAGATGGTATCCTTTTCCCAAAGTGCAGGTCGAGAGCCAAAAACACAGGTTTGATTTTGACCAAAAAGTGCTTGAAAAAGTCCTTGAAAGTCATTGAATTTGGTGTTGATGAAAGTGTGGAAACCCTTACACACATTTATATATTTCTTGGGTAAAAAAATCCTATTTTTATTGAATAATATGCATGTGAATTATATATAAATGTATTAATGATTTTAATGACAAGCACTCGCTTTATCTCCACAGACTAAGTCTATGAAACTGTACGAGGTGTGCTTGACGCTACTTCAGGTCTACTCCAAGAACAATCTGGGCCGTAAGAGACTCGATGTGGCTGGAGAGGAGGACCAGTACCAAGATCTTCTGCTCATCATGGAGCTTCTAACAAATCTGCTGTCCAAAGAGTTCATCGATTTTAGTGACACAGGTACGAGCAACCACACACGTCTGGCTCGCCGATACTCATATGCATCCTGATAACCTCTCTAAAAGTCATGAAGGGTAACCGCGTTTGTGTGCAGATGAGGTGTTCCGGGGGCAGGAGCAGAGTTCTGGTGCCGGACGGGCCGTATCGGCCGCGGATGTTGTGCTGTATGGAGTGAATATTGTGCTGCCCCTCATGTCTCAGGACTTGCTCAAGGTAAGATTGATCTTTACATTTTTCTTTTCAGTGCTAAATCTCAGTTTTAGCACACGTCCACCTCAATAAATTGTTTCTATTCTTCTGTCTCTTGTGCTCAGTTTCCTTCTCTATGTAACCAGTATTATAAGCTCATCACCTTCATCTGTGAGATCTTTCCAGAGAAGATCCCTCAGCTGCCAGAAGAGCTCTTCAAGAGTCTGATGTGCTCTCTGGAGCTAGGCATGACCTCGTATCCTTTCATGCTAATTGAGTTGAAGTATGTGATTGAGGAGCATATCGTATAAAATGTCTCCTTTGCCTGAGAGTTGTTTTTGTCCGAAGTGACAGCTTAGGTTATTTTAAAGCATATCAGTTGATTGTTGCAACTCTCTAGTTGTGTTCCTTAATGCTGACTACAGGATGAGCTCAGAGATCAGTCAGCTATGTCTCGAAGCTCTGTCCCCATTGGCTGAGCAGTGCGCAAAGACTCAGGAAAAGGACACGCCCCTATTTATTGCCACAAGACATTTCCTTAAGGTGGGTCACACACCAGTTTCTCAGTAGACAATACCTAATGCAGATATAATGACTGTATAATGCAAATGTATGGCCAATTGATGGGTATATAAAACATAAAAGAATGGGTTTAAGCAAAATGTTAACCAACGAAATGTTCTGTCCATTATATTGGTCCTAACCCTTTATTATAGTCTTTACTGAATGAAATATTGATATTCATTTCGCTCTCATTTCTTATACAGCTGGTGTTTGACATGCTTGTGCTGCAGAAGCACAACACTGAGATGACAGTAGCAGCAGGAGAAGCCCTCTATACACTAGTGTGCCTGCACCAGGTATGCACCAGTATTACCATATGATATGATGTAATGAAAAAAATTTGTTCTTCAAATATACATATTGTAAAGTTTGTCTTTTGTGCAACTAGAAGTACATTTGTCAAGTTTTACACTCGTTTTAAGGCATTAATAGGAAGTACTGTAGATTAAGCTGATGCTTTTCTGAATGTTTTTGATTTAGAGACATGTCTGCGTGGATGCATGTCATCCAAATTGAAGTATTCTAGAAATAACAGCCATAGGTGTATTTTTCTTAATTCATCATGCAATCGAATTTGCTGCTACATATTGGTTTACAGTGTTCATTATTTTAGGTCAAAAATTGTGTACACAAGAAGTTTTTCTAACAGTTCAAAGCACTAATTTAAACGGATAGTGAAATGAAAATGAATTCATCTTTTACTTACCCTTATGTCATTACTAACCTGTATGATTTTCTTGCCTGGGATATAAAAAAACGTTGACAAACAAACAACATGGACCCCCCATTGACTACCATTGTATAGAAACAAAACCACAGAGACATTTCTGAAAATTTCTTCTACAAAATAAAAAATCACGTTTCAACTGACATGGGGGTGAACAATATATCTTGTATTTTAATTTGGGGATGAACTATGCTTTTTATTCATCACTAATTGCATTGCTGTAAATCACTGAAGATACTAGTTCTTAAATGGTGGTAAATTATGATGTATGTTGTAGGCGGAGTACTCCGAGCTGGTGGAGGCTCTTCTCTCCAGTCAGAGGGATGCTGTCATCTATCAGCGGCTGGCAGACGCATTTATCAACCTTACCGCCAGCAGCACACCTCCAACCATGGACCGCAAACAGAAAATGGCCTTCCTTAAGAGTCTGGAGGAGTTTGTTGCCAATGTGGGAGGGCTTCTTTGTGTCAAATAAACTGCTTCCTCCAGCAACTTGTTCCCCTCTACCATTCAAAGAAGCCTTTTCAACATGCCAAACTATGGAGATGTTCAGACCGACACAGTTGGAGCACTGATAGCACTGCTCTGCCCTGAGTCTTCAGACACATGCCTGCAGAGCAAAGGGAAGCTAAGGAGGCCAAATACGGACGACTGCCGGGGTCCTCAAATAAATCGATGATGGACAGAGGGGACCCTTTCTGAAATTAACTTATTGCTCCCCTCTTTACACACGCATACACACCCAAACTGTTTTGCAGACATCTCTCCTTCAGTGCCTTCTTATTTGGTTTCTCATGTCTCAGATCCAGCTGTATATATGGCGACAAATAGAACAGTGACTTTCTGAGAAGTGTGAGCTGTGGTTGCCATGACAACAAAAATGCCTTTCCCATTGAAACTGTCATTGCAGAAAGGCCATTTTAAAATAGAAACCAAATCACTTCGTGTTTAAGGGTGTATATATTTTCGAAATGACAAAAATGAAAGTGTTTAAGAGCAAAAAGGACTGAAAAGTTTTTATAAGATTATAGTTGATGGAATTTCAGATTTTTTATGATGACTTCACCTGAAGGAAAGAAGGGGGCTAGATTACATTTTTCTTTGGATTGATTGTGGTTTTAATGTTTCGCCCTGATCACAGCAGTACTGAAAGTGTTTCGACAAGACTAGATCTCTGATCATCTATGGACGTTTTTCACCGTCACGTCGCCTGATGTGCCCATTACGTTTGTTTTTTCTGACTTCCAGTAATGTTCCACATACACTAGCACACGTGCATACTCAGAATTGTGGAACAGTGACCATTGCTGTAGCAATACAAAATACCAAAAATGATGATAACTGAGGGATGTTACGTTTTATTCAGATTATGACTTTATTTCCATTGTTCAAAGCACTAATTCTCTTGTTTTGGAATGCCTGAAATGACCTGTAAAAGTGTACATAAACTTGCTGTAAAAACGGGTGTCGTCTTATTTGTCCATGCTTATATTGTTTGTCTGTCAAGTGCTGTCTGCTTGTTCTGGAGACACTGAGGTGCCCTACTATGTGAACGCCCAACGAGCGCAATTGTTCCTCTGCGGCCACCGTAGTATGGAACACGTGTGTGTGTGTGTGTTTGCAATGAGAGTTCTGGTCCAAGTTAGTGCTTTATGCTAATATTGAAATTAAGCTCTAAGGTGAGTTCTTAGTCTATTTAACTTAAGTATATTTGCTATCGTCTCTTAGCGTTATCTTTACCTGAATGAACACTGTTCAGTCGTGCCTTCAGCATAACGTTACTGTATTTCGTTTGCTTCACGTGCGTTAATTCTCGTGTCATATTGTGAAGGCTTTGCTATCATGAGCGACAGTGAAGATGATGTGCCGCAGCTCTCAGCGGAAACACTTGCAGCTTTGCAAGAGTTTTATTCCGAAAGTGGAAGGATGGGACATAAACAAGACTCAGACACGACTGATAAATACTCTGTCGGTGCCATGGAGGAAGACTGGGTAAAGTTTGAGTAGTACGGACAGCTGTCACTGTAAAATATGGATGAATCGGTTTTGTGTATTTATTCTGCTTATAAACAATCAGTTCATTCGTTCTTTTCAACAGCATATGAGTCAGTTCTGGTACAATGAGGAGACGGCCACACGGTTAGCTGAGGAAGTCCTACAGCAGGCAGGAACAGATGGGAGGTTGGTTTCAAGCTCCGTTGGTCACGTTTTTACACAAGTGGAGTACTTGTGAATGTGTAAAAAAGACCACTGCAAAAAAAGACATGCTTATAGATATCGTGCTAATACTGCACATGATAATATTGGACATATTTCATCAGCACCCTTTTAAATTCCATTACGGTTGACAGGTCTGATAGATTCTACTATCTTGTTATTGAGTCAAAATCTGACCCTGGATCACAAAACCAGTTTGAGTAGCACGGGAACATTTTTAGTAAAAGCCAAAAACACATTGTAGGCCTATGGGACAAAATGGTCGATTTTTCTTTTATGCCAAAAATCATTAGGATATTAATTTAAGATCATGTTCCAGAAGATATTTTGTAAATTTCCTATGATAAATATATAAAAACTTTATTTTTGTAAGTGGATAGGCTGCCACAGTGCCCTTTATTAACAACTTCAAAAGCAATTTTCTCAATATTTTTTTTTGCACTGTCAGATTCCATAGTTTTAAACGGTTGTACCTCAGCCAGATATTGTCCTATTCTAACAACTCGTACATCGATAGAAAGCTTATTTATTCAGCTTTCAGATTATGTAAAGATCTCAATTTCGAGAGGTAAGCCTGGTTTTGTTGTCCAGAGTCACAAATGATACCGTAGTGTTGTTCCATCTTGTTCATACGCCAAAACTGATAGATCTGACTATCCTGCAGACTTTGATGTCAGAGGGGAGAACAGCAGGCAGGAGACGAACTGATGTTATGATAAAATGAACAAAGTTTATTATAGAGAGAAAACATAGTTGCATTCAGATGCCCATTCTAACTGACTAGAGATCACTCTTATCTCCATCTCACTTCATCTGACTAGAAACACATTGAGCAGGTGTTATTTTACAAACATAGACTGTAGAAAATTACTTCTTCACAACATTGTCTCATGATGTTATAGACCTTGAGAATGAGACCACTGCAAACTCATATACTTGTTAAGACAATACAAATGTAGCATCCGATAGAATGAAGAATATAGCATTAAGAAAAGTAATTTAGAATATAATAAATAGATAGAAATTAATATAATATGTAACGAATAAAGTAAATATATAGCTAAATAAAGAAGTTTAAGGAAATAAGAAATTTAATGTTAAAACACAAAATGTATATTATGTACTCTCAAGTCAGAATTTCATCATCTTTAGGAAATACACACACACACAAACAGGTTGCTTTTAAGAAATTCAGATCCTACGATCTATCAGGTTAAAAACTCTCACTACCTCACTTGTATTTTGGGTGTAATCTATTGTCCAAAAAAGAGAAGACCCCCAAAAAAAACAAATTAAAGAGGAATTTGACTTAGATTATTATTTGAAATAAATTGTATCTATCTACATTGTGCAATCATATTTTTTCATATATATTCACAAGAACTGTGTAGTGCATCCCATAAGCATTATTTATTAAACACATTGAGATGTGCTTGGGTAAGTGACACTGAAAGACCTGAATTGGGTGTCTCTGATAAAAGAGGCATCCAAAATGCACTGGGCTAAAGGTTACAGGAAATGGTTGAGAAGCACAGACTTAAGGATTTGTCTGGAGTGTATATTTTGAATTCAGGACAGTAAACATTGACAAAGCAGGCATCACTGAGGTGCTGTACATCACAGTTTTCAAGTAAGTATTTGATCTGATACCACTGCCTTGTTTATTGTACTCCTTCACTCATTCAAATGTTTATTGTCATTGGCTGTAGGATAGCTTGTGTGAGTGCACCCAGCATTTATCAAAAGCTAAAGCAGATGGAACCTGACAGGCCAGAGAGTGCATCAGCGGTTCTTCTGGAGTTTGATCGACGTTTTGCAGCATATGGAGATGAGTTCATCTTTTACGATTACAACAATCCTCTGTGCCTACGTGAGGATATTCTTCCACAGAGCTTTGACATCGTCATCGTAGACCCACCGTACCTGTCAGAGGAGTGCCTTAGCAAGGTGGCGCTTACCGTTAAATACCTCACTAAGGGCAAAATCTTGCTCTGTACAGGTGAGTGGATGAGTTATAATTTGTCCAGCCTTTGTGATATTGTCTTTGTAAATATTACACCAGTGTTAGAAGAAACGTTCACCCAAAAATGAACATTCTGTCATCATTTACTCATTCTCTTGTCATTTTACAACACAAAACGCAAAAGATATTAAGGAAGTTTGTAACCGAACGATACCGGCATTATTCTGCATTGGTTTTGTGTCCGTACAATAGAAGTCAACAGCTACAGCCGTTGTTCGGTTACCAACATTTTTTTTAAATATATATTTTTTAATGTTTTGCAGAAGGAAAGTCATACAGGTTTGAAATGACAAGAGGGTGAGTAAATGATGACAGAATTTAAATTTTTGGGTGAACTATCCCTTAAATTCACCAAAAAAAAATTTGTCATAATTTACTCATCGTATACATTTCTTTGTTCTGCTAAAGACAAAGGAAGATATTTGAAAGAAGTCATTAAGCAGATAGGTCTCCTCCCCAATTGACTCCAATTTATTTCTCTACTATGGCAGTAAATGAGGGATGAGATCTGTTTAGTTACTGAAATTCTTCCAAATAAATTGCTTTGTGTTAAAAAGAACAAAGAAATTCATACAGGTCTGGAAACATCTGTCGGTGAGTAAATGGTGGCAGAATTTTTATTTTTGGGGTGAACTATCACTTTAAAACTTGTGATCTTTATGGTCTCTGCATTCTTATCTTGGCTTTATTCTTACAGGTTCTATTATGGAGGAGCATGCAGGGAAACTAATGGATCTGAAGATGTGCAGTTTTTTACCAAAACACAGTCACAATCTGGCGAATGAGTTCCGCTGTTACATCAACTATGAATCAAGTCTTCTCTGATGAAAATGCTTTTGATCAGACACTTAAATCTACCCTTTCTTCTTGAACATGTGCAGATGATCATTCGGAACAATTAATACTCTCACTCCAGGATCCAGATTTAGAGTAGAATATTTGGCTGTTCATGAGAGATCTGAGATCACCATCTTTAATTATATTGCTGGCTGACTTGTGGGTTCAGTTCATCAGTCATACAGACATTGAAGCAGGGCCGGCTCCAGGCATGGGCAGGGTTGGGCTGAGTAAATAAATTAAAGTTTATTTTAAACAGCATTTAAAAGTAATTGTGCAGTAAAGTTTGATTCATTTATTATAATGGGAGTTTTTGAGATCTTATTTTCTGTTGTTATTATTTGGTTGCAATAGGCTAGAATTTAATCTATAGACGCTCAGCAGCCATGACTGAAAGCTCCAGCTTCAGAAAAATCTGTCTCCCTCCATCTCAAACACCCCAATTCATGCTGCAGAAGGTAGCGAAACACTGTGCTAAATAGTTTAGTTTAGGTACACTGTGCGCTCACAGACCTCATAAACAACAGCAGATATGATGTAAAGTTCATTGTACATTGTAATTGTGTTCATTGTAATTAGATTCAAACTAGAGTTTTTTGCAAAATTAAACAGAAGTCATGATCGTTCAGTGATGCGGATTCTTAGCCCACTTTATAGGCTTCTATTTATGTCCAGTTTACTTAACCGCTTTATTAATACATAAAACGCACACAATTACTATATAAAAGGCAATAATCATCAATAATTATTTTTGTTTTAATCTCTGTCTTCTGTTATGAATGGGTGTTTTTTTATATTTTTAACATCATAAATCATTTTAATCCTGCATGTATTGCAGTCATATATTTCATTGTTTGTTGAATTCCAACAAAAGCAAACCCTAAGAGTGACAGTCAGCAATATGAAAAGCATGAGAGCATGATAATAAACTAATGAAAAAATCTGGGTTATTTCACAAAACATATTTTTTTTACGTTTTCTAACATTTATAGTTTTGTGTTGCTAAAAACTATATTTTGTGACTGCAGATCGTCTTTTGTGTTGTTTTGACCCGCACAAAAATACTACATTTTTATATGAAATTTGGGAGAAATGTTCACAGAAATAAACAAAAATGATAATTTTATCAGAATTTTTATTTTGAAAATAGTCCATTTTTGTGGCTATATACTGTGTGTGGTAAATGCCCACCCAGGATATCAGCTAGCCCACCCTTTTGCACCTGGACCGGGCCTGTATTGAAAACGACTATATCAAACAGTGTATTATCAATGATGAATACATTGTGTTTAATTTAATTGAGTTCTATATAATACAGTATAAACTAGATTTGTGTGGAACCAGTGTATTTAAAGCAGTAATATGAGAAGGTCCATCGTCACAAACTCAAAATAAATGGTTTCCCTTTTAAATAGTGTAAATGGTTAAAATTCATGCATGTTTTTAAAAGCAACATTTCTGGTCATTCATTTTCTGCTTGTACACAGCTGAATGGTATTAGCTATTGTACACCATGGTGTTGACAGGCCTTTTCCAAGAATTTTGGATTTTTCAATGGTTATTTTTGGCACCAAAGTTTTCCTTTGGCTTGGAACTCCAGACTAGAATCTGGAATTGAAGGACCATTTACACTATCCACCTTAATTTCTTACAATAGTTTCAGGTGTATATAAACAAAAAAAGTGGGATGAGTGATGGTGATGTAGAACTGGCAACCCTATCAGCTCAATTCAAATGTTTTAAGGTGGAAACTGTAGTTTTAGGCGCTACTCTTTTCCCAGTTTGTTTGCCCTTTCGTGTTTTTCTGTCTTTTTCCAATACTGGCAAACAAGTACAACCCACGGCGACGGACACGTAGCTCTCAATGTAGGAATGACGTCCTCCGGCACACGAGCCGACGCGGCGCAGCACGACGGTGGGCACGTAGACTGGAATGCTTCGGAAGCGGTCACTCTCCTCCCCGTTTGGACCGGTCAGGCATCCCTTACACAAGCAATATGCCTCCGGGAGAAATCGAGGGTACCTCGCAGAATCGTGGGAGATTCTACAATCAAACAAAAAAAGAGTTTTATTAAACGCCCGTATGAGTAAACAAGAATTGTACAACAATAGATTAAAAGATCTTGAAAACTAAAGAAAGCATTTATCGAGTCTTGGGTTGCAACCTACCTGTACGCCCAAGGCGAGAGGCTGAGCAAGTTTACGGGAGTACGTGATCTGTCACGCGCTAGGCGATTCACTGATGTGCAGGTGAGATTGTGTCGCTCTGGAGGCGCGAGCTGAAGGGTGTGATGAAAAGCACTGAGCACACCGACCGAAAGTCTCCCGAACATCTGCTCTAAAACTTCCTCCGGCATGTCCAGACAGCGAGTCCTGTGCGCTCTCCTGGACACCTTCAGTCCCCGTTCACCCAGCGCGCTACCGCAATAACACATCACCAGAAGCGCCAAAACAGCCCGCATTTCTCCTTATAATTCAGATTTTTGACAAAGAAATAATAATACAAATCTTCAGTTAGCTCGTCAAGATTTTGCGTGCGACCTCAATAAAGCTCCCAGCTGTTCCCGTCTGTGCCGTGAATGCGCTCAACTTTCCACTCAGATAGCCACTGGGCGGACTATGATACTGAATACCGAAAGCTCAATGGAACAAGTAATGTACTCATACGGATAACAAAAATACAAAATATTAATTTAATAAGTAGACACACTAAAGATGAAGAACGTTTTTATTTTTATATCCATATTAAGGCGCTATGTCGTTAAGTAGCCTATATTGTGCCATGCAAACATCATAAAACATTTACTAATCAAACTGACAAGATATGCATCACAATTCCCTTTTTATTTTATGCAATTAATATGGTGCACTCAATTAAAACGCGTATAATTACATGATGAAGTGGAATAAATAAAGGAATATATTTTCTAAATATTTTTATAACTGCTGGTAATCTAAAATAAAACATAGTAAACAGATAGAGTAAACAAAACATGTTGTTGGTCGAGGACAATCCAGACAAATGTAGTCTCAGTGTAAAAATGAGTTGTATTGGGCAAATATTCAATATTAACATTAAATCCAAAGGATTTCTGCAAAGCAGAATGACAAAGACTTAAGTGCTGGTATTACTCAGGCAGTAAGTCATCTCCCAGCTCTTCATCAGCAAAATCATCTTCCTCATTACGTTTCTTTGCTGCAGTTTTCGGTCTCTGGATTTGTGGCCCCAACGGATCGACATATGAGGCATCTGAAACGTTGAAAATTTAAAATGAGTACAGGTCAAGCCAGTTGATACATTGAGTAAATCAGCCTGCACAAAGCAGAAAATAAATATTTGAAAAGATTGTGAAAATGTAATAAGTAATGTCCCATAATGAACAGACAAGGGTTATCATTTTCAACAAGCTGACAATACATTTGTTACCCTGGACAACGAAACCAGTCTTATGGGTAAACTTTTCGAAATCAATATTTTTACATCATTTGAAAGCGGAATAATTAAGCTTTCTATTGATGTGTGGGTTGTTATGATATGATAATATCTGCCGGAGATATAACTGTTTAAATATCTGGAATCTGAGGGTGCAAAAGAATCAAAATATTGCCTTTGAAGTTGTTAATAAGAGGCACTGTTACTGGTCATCTACTCACAAAAATAAAGTTTTAATATATTTAGGGCAGGAAATTTACAAAATATCTTCATGGAACATGATCTTTACTTAATATGCTAATGGCAGAAAAATAGATAATTTTGATCCATACAATGTATTTTTGGCTTGAACTTAAAATGTTCCCGTGCAATTTAAGATTGGTTTTGTGATCCAGGGTCAGATTAATGCAATTAACACACAACAAAGAACCATTCAGTATTTGCATAAAAATTTGGAATAAAACCCACCTTGGTTTAACACTACCAGCTTTGGAACTGCAACATCATGTTTCCATTCACTGTATTGTATATATATAAGAATTGACTCGTTTCTCACCTATTTCCTGCTTGTTGCTGGCCTCATATGGCTCATTGGATCCTGGAAGCGTCTTCAGTTTAACACTCAGCCGCTCACCCTTGGCACTGGTGCCATGGTTGCTCTGTCCACTGTCTGAGAAAACACAACCAAGCAGTTAATGCTGCACTTTGCAAACACGGCTGGACTGAGAATTATTGCACACAGGTTTGGTCAAATAGTTCTGAACAACAGGAAAGAGAGTTATTAACATAATGTGATGCCACACAGATGTTAGAAAAGTAGGAAAAAATAATGTAAAGCAACAGGTCAAGCTTGTAGTTGCAAAAGTTGTGTAACACAGGAATCCTATTAAAGTGAGTTTGATCATGTATCCTATGGTTTGCATAATTGAGAACATTTGGGTTTATAAACAGCTGGGTTTCACATCTAGGCAGGATTACAGGAACAGAGCACTGAGGGGCAGCCGTGAGACCAGAGTCTGGCAGAAGGTCAATATAAAATCTTTAAAGTTCCCAGTGATAAAGCAGAGGTCATTAAAAAGAAAATTCCTTCTCTAACCTAAAACGTGGAATATACTGGTTCATCCTCCCAAGCTCAAGAGCAAATGTAACGCAAATTTAATAAGTAAGAAGGGTTTAAGAAGAGAGATTCTTTTGGTTTATAAAACTAGTGTTGCCTTTATTTCCGAATCACAACAGGTACTAAATGGACATTTTAAGTACAATAAGAAAATGGTGTGGTGGTGTTCAGGAGGGTACGTGTGACATTTCTTACTGGTTTATTTGCACTCAGTGCTGTGCAAACACAAAGCAGTAGAGGGGCTGGAAACACTCAGACAGCATGAGTGGACTATTCTCTGGAAAGAGTGGTTTTGGCAGAGATGACAATGTCAGGCTTTAACACCACATGTTTGTGTTTTATTGTGTCGCGATTTAATTTATGTCCGTGGATCTTTGGATGCAGCATCATTTAGAGGAATTTAAGGCTTTAAAAGAGCATCTTGGCATATCCAGTGCTCTCAACCAGTGGGTTTGAAGTTTCTCATGCTGCTTGTAGCTGTATGAGTTAAACAAATAGGCATTTTTGTTTTTACCACACAGAGGTTTAATGATCAGAGCTGCGAAGCAGAACATAATACATACCTCTGCCCTGTTCCAGTGCAGGGCTATATTTAGCTTCAGAGCGAGAAACTGCAGACAAAACAAACAAAAAGAGAAGGAAACAGAATTCTGAGGAAAGTGATAAGAAGAGGCTGGAAACGAGGATAGACAGAGAACTCAAGAGAGCTGGGCGAGGGCTACACGAGTGAGGATGCACCATGCAACAACATCAGAAGACTGTTATTTTCTGAACACGATGGTCTCCCACTGTATAAAACTAAAAATAAACGCAGCATTGTCTGTGGAGCTTAGTTATAACAGCAGAGCACAATGTAGCCAGGCTCACTCACGGGTACAGTAGCGACATCTTATTTGTGAGCAAAATGCCATGACTGTTATACAGTTGTAAAGGAAGAGCTCATAAACGTCTGTAATCTGTAGTGTGTGTAGTCATACCACTGGCTCTCAGAGGAGGGGTAGTGATGGGGCTTGAGCTGCTCCCTTTCAGGCGTACAGCCATGAAGAGAAGATAAACAGAGAAATAGAACAGACAGAAACAGATTACTAAAAAAATGAAATTTGAGGAAAAATAAAGATAAACGAACAGATCAGTTCCCAAAATATTTTGAAGAATGTTAGTAACCAAACAACACTGGGCCCCCTTGACTTCCATTGTGTGGACACAAAACCACAGAGACATTTTTCAAAATATCTTTTTTTGTGTTCCACAGAAAAAGTCATATACAGGTTTTTAATGACAGAATTGTTGTTTTGATGTGATACAATACCAGGATACAATATTTTCATAATTACTTTAATTCTATTGCTCTACACTACAGCATAGCTCATCAATAAGATCACAGTTAGGGAGTGTGCGTTTACTTCATTATTTTGACTGTTCACAACTGCTTTTACAACACCATGTCTGTTCTATTCTACATGCAGCTGTGAATCATTGTAACACTGGACTTTTTTGGGTTTGACCAACTTCCTAATGCGTTGCGAGAAGAAAATATTAGAATAAGAGAGCAGCTGGATGGCCGATAACACTTGCATCCTTAAAGATGAATGTAAAACTGTATTAGAAACAGAATCACCTTTAATCTCAGAACTACCTGATGCACACAACTGAAAATCACCTGAGATGAAATCCACAGCCGATTGTCCAAAATAATTATTTACTATAACTAGTACCATCTCTTCTATTGGTTTTGACCTTCTACAACCGAAACTCTACTGAGGATAAAGCTCTATAAATTGTGTAATCTATCTAGGGAAAATAAAATGAATTACGTCACAGTCATACCAGTGGCTTTCTTAGGGGGAGTGAGTGTAAAGTTTGAAGTGTTTCCTGATCAGAGAAGGAAATTAAAGGTTTGGGTTAAAAACTAAAACTAAAGAAATATTTAAAAGTAAGGAAAAGGAAAAGAGGATTTGATACAGATAATAAGTAGGATTTTTTCAAATAAAATCAAAAATGTCTCCTCACCACTTCCAGCACTGCCTTCTCCCCGACTCCGAGCGCTGCTCTCTCTCCCAGACCTCACCCTCTGAGACATCACACAAACAGAATCACTACAGTGCCACATTACAGTAAACACAGTATGCATATTGGGCTTTTCAAGCTCTTTATTCTTCAATATCACAAATGATATAACACACAGCTGTTTCCTTATCATCAATCATTATTGTCTATTGTCAAGGAATAAGAAAGAATATTCATTTTCTCTTTATGGAAGCTACATTAAGAAAGGTTTTCCTGGCAAAGCAGTTGGAGATAAACCATCTGGGGTCATTTCAGTAAATTTCTACCTCCAAAATTTGATTTAAAGGCAGCTGTTTCTCCTTCAAAAGATATGTGGGATCTAGCTTTTTTTGGTCACTCTTCAATCCCACGAATATTTTCTTCCATTTAAGGAGTCCAAAGAAGCCAACATTTAAGTAGAAGCATGAACAGAGTACCTGCTCTCTGATCTCCTTCATTTTCTCGACTTTTTTGAGTTTGGTGGCATAATCCTGCACCTCTTTTAATCCCATATCTGTGCACAGCCTGACCAGGAAGCGCAAACCTGCCCGACATGGAAACAAATGATAAGAAGAGTTTCTATTTGACCACAGAGAATCTGTATATAAAAGGTAGAAATTCTGATGTGTACATTCAACGTTTTCTGGAAATTTCCGATGAATGTCCTTGTAGGTTTCAAGTGCTTTTTGATAATTCCCTAAAGACATAAAAAGGTGTATAATTACTTTTTTTAAATGTCCATTTTCGCAAAATGTCTAAGTGTCAGGTAAGTTAAATCATTTTCCTACCACTTCTTCTGTAACAGCTGGCCACCATTAGCTGCCACTTTACCTGTGTTGGTCTGAAATTAATGTCAGGTTATTTACAAAAATCTGTATTGTACAAGTACTTGACTGTACACAAGAATAATGTAACAATGAGAATACTGAGAGATAATAAATGCAGGTTTCATGAGTAACTTACTGAATAAGGGTCGCTCTCTCAAAATACTGAATAGCTTTCTCGCAGAACTGGGTGTCGATGTAATATGCACCCAACCATTCAATGACACTTATGTTTGAGGGAAAATACCTGTATGACTGAACAAAAAACACCATTTAGAATCCGTTAAATGGATAGTTCACCAAAAACTATTTTTTAAACACATATGTTAATACTGTATATCAAATGTATTTTGAATGAAATAAGGATCCCCATGCTTTACCTCATAATAGTACTGGAAAGCCTGTGTTTTATCTCCTTCATTATCATATAGATCTCCCAGCTTGGCAAGCACCTGGGCATCTGTGGGGGTCACACTGGTGAGCTGCATCAGCCATTCAATGGCCTGGTGAGGGTCCTCCAACATCTCATATCTAAATCTGATTAAGGAACATACATCTATACTCGTTCGGGCGGTTTCCCGGTCAAGGTTTAGTTTAAGCCAGGATTTAGTTAATTTAGGATATTTAGGTTGTTTTTAAAACCATATTATATAAAAAAACATACTTGTGTGCATCTTTAGACAAAACAATGCACTGATATATTTCAAGATATGGCATCACGACACCTCTACATTTTAGTTAGTCTGGGGTTATTACCAAACCCTCTCTAGCAAACCACCCCTTTAAAATTAAACTACACCTGAGCTCAAATTCTATATCATGTTTAATTTTAAGTACTGTAGTTTTAGATACCATGAGCTGGTTATTATTTAAAAAAGTCTACTAAAGCGGTAAGAAGCCCTGTGCAAAATCAGTTGCCCTGGACAAGAACAGTAATTTAGTGGTCAGCACCCAAAATAAGAGCCTAAGAGGAGTCTAATAAAGGATACAGGCTGGCCAACTGGTACATGACTTGAGCGCTGTTTCTGAGGATAGCATGCAGCTTGTGGAAACAGTCCAGAGCTTCCTCTAGTCTACCAAGTCTCTTATAGGTCAAACCTGTTCAGGATACAATAGAAATGTACTAAATTACAGACACTTTCATATATTATTTAAGATGAAAAAACTGCTCCGTATTCCACTTACAAAGAACTAGTTAAAAAAAGACTGTCTTATGTTTTCATTAAAAGATGTCGTAAGTCACGACGCACCTAAGTTATAGAGACCCTCAGTGCAGGACGAATCATTGCGAAGAGCTTCCTTATAAAACTCTGCTGCTTTCTCATAGTCCTCCTTTACAAACTCCGTGTTGCCCTTGTTAATGAGGGCAGCAGGGTTGTAGCGGTCAGCGCTCATGGCCAACTCGGCATAGCGGTCAGCCTGATCATAATCCTTTTCCTGAAGAAGACACACAAACGGATGTACACAAGGGCACGTCTTAACACAATGTAACAAACAGCAATGCTCGGTTCTTTTAGGAATATACTCCATAGCTTTGTACTCACCAAAAAGTAGAGAAAGGAAAGGTTTGTAGCAGCAGCACTTTTCACCCGACTGTCCTTCTTCTCAAACATCTTCAGAGTCTCAACTGCCTAAATGCGAATCATTCAAAAAAAAAAAATCATCATTTATTTGCAAAATAAAAAGTTACATTTCATGTGTCGCTACATAAACTGAGTGAAGCAATGTAACACAACACAACATAAACGACACACGTGTACACAAGGCCTAGAGCAGACAAACACACATTCTCCAACAACACAACACATACCTCAGCCTCAAGAGTCATGCAGATGGACAGATAATAAAAACAAAAGAACACAGATAATTGAATGTGTACTGTATTAAAAGACAGAAACAAGGGTTCCACACAGACAAGGAGCATTATGGCCCTTTTCTGTGGAAATACTGTAAGTCAAAAGCAACATCAATCCATTGTGTGTCTGCAGATATACCTGTTTAAAGTCCCTCTGTCTTAAGTAAGTAATAGCTTTGTTGATCTCCAAGTCATTTGCCAACTCCACATATTGTGAACCCTTCACCATGTCTACACACCTGCAAAGGTACAAGAGTCAATGAGGGACATTTCATTGAAGAGGATGACACCTCACCGTGGAATACATCAATCACTCACCAGTCAAACCCAGCGGCGAATGATGATTCTATGGCTGGGGCGATAAGCTTAGCTGATGTCATGATGTATTTTTCTGCTAGGGCTTTCCTAGGTGAAACAAACAAAGAAAACTTCTGATGACCAATGTACATTCGCTGAAGTAGAATACTTTAAAAAAAGATGTAGTCTTATAGATCTAAGAGCATGCTTTAGAATACCTCTCCCTTTCCATCTGGTGAAGCTTATCATTCTTTATAGCCTCAATTACCATGTTTGCATGAGGGTCATCCTAAATTTAAAAAATTCAAACGTTTTAAGAAAACAACAGAGTCAATTTGTATGACACCCTCTTGTCATTTCAAACCTGCATGACTTACTTTCCTCTGCAGAACACAAAAGAAGATATTTAGAAAAATGACTTATGGTTTTTCTTTTACAATAGAAGTCAATGAGGACCACAGTTTTTTGGTGACCAACATTTTTCTAAATATTTTATTTTATCTTCTGCAGAACACAGAAAATCACACAAGTCTAAAATAACAACAAGGTAAACGATAACAGAATTTTCATTTAGAAGGTGAACTATTCCTTTAACTACACACTCACATTAGGAGAGATATACTTGTCTTCATCATCAATCTCAAGAGGCACACTGATGAGTTTCTGGAAGGCTTTCTTCATCCTCTCACGGTCTCCGATGGCGTAGTAGCACAGGATGAGGTTAAAGCCTGTCTTTATGTTGGGACTCTCACTCATGATGTATTCAAAGGAGGTGATGGCATCTGAGTACTGACCCATGTGTATGAACACAACCCCAATGTTCTGCATGATCTTTATCCTACAGAATGAAAGAAAAAAAATCCACTTTTAAAACCTGCTGCCTGTTTAAATAAATAAAATATATGCATGGTGTTCATTAGATGTAGTATCACTTACCTCATTGCATTGTGGGCATTTGAGATCTGATCCAAAGCCATGCGATAAAACTTGATGGCTTTTGTGTAGTTTTTTTGCTTGAAATAGATATTTGCCATGTTCACTTTTAATCGTCCTAAAGTAGAGAAAAAAACATTTATTATATCAAAGGAAGGTTCAATACATTTACATTTAGATATATAGCAGACGCTTTTATCCAAAGCGACTTACAAAGTAGGGGAAAACAATAGAAGCAATATGTGAAACAAAAGAACAACAATGTATAGGTGCAGTACAACTGGTCTCACTTTGCCTACCACAGTATACAAAGCTAAGATTTTTTTTATTAATGAAAGTAGAAAATAGAAGACTGTACTAATATATTAGTGTATAATTAATATATACTGTTTTTTTTTTTTAAAGTAACTATTACAATGTCCTTAAAATTACATTTCATGCAGTGTGTAATAATTGTGTGTGAATGTAAGCAGTCTACCAAGTTGTAAAGCCGAAAGGAAACGAATAACAAATTATTGGATGGAGGAACAAGAAGTCGACTCTGAATCACGCCAAATTCAGTTCAGTTCTCGGTGTAATGCCCGTCTACGTACGGGGTAGACCAATCACAGCACACTAGACCATCTGACCAATCATATTTACATTTAGTCATTTAGCAGACGCTTTTATCCCAATCGACATACAAATGAGGTAAATAATGGACATCAGACAACCTTCACATCAGAGTAGGGTGACAGAAAGGAGAAGATTAGACATTCAAATCACTGAAC
Source organism: Triplophysa bombifrons (assembly GCA_029783895.1). Classification (NCBI taxonomy): domain Eukaryota; kingdom Metazoa; phylum Chordata; class Actinopteri; order Cypriniformes; family Nemacheilidae; genus Triplophysa; species Triplophysa bombifrons. The sequence goes on along the minus strand of CM056456.1, from coordinate 15,052,153 downwards.
GAATCATTTGAGAGTCAGCCAAGAAGAAAGGTAATAATAACTGCCTATTATTAGAAAATGTAAGTGTTTTTACACCTTGTATGTACGTACACTTGTTGTTGGACACTCAATAAACAACAGTAGGAACTTAAAAATCACAAAATATTTACTCTTTCAAACAATTTTGAAATCCTCTCACCGGCATTATTGAACATTTTATTCTTCACAATGACTTGGTAAGTGTTCAGGGCCTCTGTATACATGTCATTATTGGCATACTGGTTTGCTAAATTAAACAGCACCTAAACAGAACAGAAAAGGTATCATATGAATGTTAGGTAAGAAGGACAGAATTTAATGTATACGTTTTATGGGGATCTCACCGAGTAAGTCAGATCCAGATTGATGTGGTCTGCAGTGTCTGTTTGTTCTCTCTGCCTCACCAGAGCTCTTTCCTTCCTGCCAGCCTCTTTGGCTTTCTCTAGAGACTGTAGAATAATGATAAATCAGCATCTTTTCACAAAGTCCATTATATTAAGTCCTTTTATTCTCAGGATGTGTCGTGTGCTAGAATTGCTGAGGGTTGATAGCAAACAAACCCACCTGTTGTAAATCCCCACGTGCATGTGCGAGACAGCTCTCCTCTATTAAATCATTCACTTTCTTTTCCATGATCTTTATCTTCTCCTCTGGACTAAACAGGAAAAAAGTATGTTTAGTGTTTTGTGGCAAACTAAAGATGCCATGTGGGACTACGAGAACAAAGGAACTCATACGTGTCATCATTCTTTGTCTCCAACGGAGGTGCTGGTCCTTTTGATTGTCCCAGCGGATCAAACGCTGAGCCTAGAAAAACCATTTAAATAAAGACTTTGTCTCACGGATTTATTTTTTGTATTGTTAATACAGTTCAAAAATAAGTTTAAAAGAATGAAATGAAGTCACCTTTAGCCAGTGATGAAGAGTATCCTGCTGCACGCACAGCAGTCATGGGACGGGCTGCACCATCCTTTATATCACATAAAAACACAGCTCTCCTCTATTATGAACACAGTTTCATGGCAAGCAATGTAAACGAAAAAGATCAAAAATGAAACCCACCTGAACAGCTCCGGTCATCGGTCTTCCTATTGCAGTACCAATAGGCATTCGAGACTAAAATATTATAGAAAATTAGAGTAATGTACAACATAGCATCAATATGCTGTGCAACAGCATCACAGTTACTTCTTGACAGGTTAAGCTGAAAATTGCAAACTAAATTTAATGTCCTGACCCAGAATTATGCTTGCTTTTTTCTACTACCCCTTCTCTCACCTGTAAGAGTCTGACACCTTTCCTGACCTGACAGCGTTCTTCCTAAGTACATACATTGATTCTGACATATTATATGTCTATGTTTAAAAAAAAGTTGAACATTGTTTGAATATTTATGCTTTACTTACTCCATAAGATGTTCCAATTGGTCGCCCTCCAATAGCAGTGCCAGGATATTTTGCTGTCATCTAAAAAATAATAATACATGGATTACAGTACATGTCTTTATGGAATAAAATGCGTATGCATGTGCTTTTCGTCCGACACAGAAACACTTACTGGTGGTCTTCTTCCATAACTTGTCTTTACTGCCTGCTGAAAGCCCATGTCATTGTTTAGATCCTGCAAGGAATGGAAAGTTAAGATACATCCAAAAATAAAAGTTGCTTTTTAATAAATTCAAGAATAGAGTTATTTACCTCGGAGTCAAACGTTGGATTGTAGTCATTGTAGCCTGTATAGAGGTCATTTTCCTCCTCTTCTGGGGCAAGATGCACGTTCTCCATGATCTGTGAAAAGGAAATAACATAAAACCAGTTTAAATAATACAACAAGAGCTATTACGTTTCATCTCTGAAAACAATGATGACAGTTCCATATATATCCAGACACAGATATATCGGGAGAGAAGGAAGCATCAAGCTTTAAAGTTTTTATTATTACATTTAATGTTAGTTAAAATTCAGATGAACAGTTCTTTGCATCGGCTAGTTCATGAGGGTACGCAAGCAGCTCAAGTTAAGAAACGTAAACGTTGTGGAAATGAATTGCCAACGCCGGTGGTTTGTAAATTAAGAAAAGTTTAACTCACCTGCTCGAGGGAAGAGTTTTTACGTTAGAATGATAAATAAAAACACATTAAAAATCCCGTCAGTAGCGCAGCAGCTAGCTAACGGCACTGAATGTGCTGTTCCGGTTGCTAGGATACAGATAAGCGTTGCCGTAAACTACGCACGGGGATTTCACAACGTTACGCTGTTTGTTGTTGCATCAACTGTGGTTTATGGAAAGTAGTAAATTCATCACTGATATACATTTCTAAATCAGCTTATTGTAGATACTAGTTAACTAGCTTATGCTTTCCAAGCAAAAGAAAAATGATTGAAAGAACCAGTGTATTTTGACACATGTGAGACACCGTAGCTCCGCCCTGATTTCAAGCACATGATAACTGTCTAAATAATAGCTTGGCACTACTGTGAAGAACTGTATCTGACTACTTCTCTAAACGCGATATTGACATGAGTTCATTAAAAGGAAAGACAATTACTGTTGTCGGAAGGTGAGAGAGCTTGTTTAATTGAGTCTGTCAAACTTAAACAATGCAGAATTGATGTGATAGTCTGGTAGTAATGGTTGTGTGGTCTTTGAACTTTACTGTATGAAATGGTGTTTGTGTTTCGATATCTATCATGACTCGTATACTGTGTGGCTTGTGAACAAATACAGGCATTTAAGGATTTTATTCAACAGGATTATGTATATTCAGCTCTTTGAATCTTTACTCGAATGTCTTGAATTTGTGTTCATTGAAGCATGTGGAATCCTGCTTCGTCCAAATATGCAAGATGTTTTATTATATATCAGTACTATAAGTATCTTTAAATAAATAAATAAATAAAATTAGATTTTCAAGTATATTCATTTTCTGTTATGTCAACAGATCCCATTCTATATATGTGACCCTGGACAACAAACCAGTCTTATGGGTACATTTTTCGAAATTGAGATCTGGAAGCTGAAAAAATAAGATGTCTATTGATGTATGAGTTGCTAGAATATGATAATATCTGGCTCAGATACAACCGTTTAAAACTCAGGAATCTGAGAGTGCAAAAAAATCTAAATATTGAGAAAATTGCCTTTGTTAATTAGGGGAACTGTGGCAGGCCATCCACTCACAACAAATACAGTTTTTATATATTTAAGGTAGGAAATGTACAAAATATCTTCATGGAACAGGATCTTTACTTAATATCCTAATGATTTTTTGGCATAAAAGAGAAATCAATAATTTTGACCCATACATAGTCTTTTGCTAAAAATGTTCCCGTGCTACTTAAGACTGGGTTTGTGATCCAGGGTCACATATTTGGCTTATTTTCAATGTTCTCTGTCTTTTTCTCTTTCTATCTATGTTGCACTATTAAGTGGGCTCATTGGCCGTTCCTGGGCCATGGTGTTCCTGAGTGGAGGATGTAGGGTCAAGATCTACGACAACAAAGCAGGACAAGCCTCGGCGGCCATCGCAGAGATCAAGTCAGTAGAAAACACGAGAAACAATTAATGGATCGCGGTCATCAATATCCCCTTGGTTTTTGCATTGCTTAACCTTTGTCCTCTATTGACAATAGATTCAACGGTGAACATTTTAAAAGCAGTGATATGGATAGTTCACATCAACATCACTTTCATCATTTATTCAACTTCATGATGTTCAACCCTGTTTATGACAAAAGAAGATATTTTGCTAAATGTTTTAGTGGTTTTGTCTCCATACAAACAGAAGTCAATTGGGACCAATGTTGTTTGGTTATCAACATTCTTCAAAATATCTTCTTTTGTGTGTTGAAAAGGGAATACAGATCATACAGGGTTGGAATGACATGTGAGTGAGTAGCTAAATGATGAAAGAATTGTAGCTTAATTATATTATTAGATGTACATGTAGATGTACATTTATTCATTTGGCAGGCGCTTTTAAAGCGAGTTACAAGCAGGAGAGCATATAACATTTTGTCGACACGCTAAACAGTACCGTTAGTTTACAAGGCCATGCTACTAGAAGGATTAAAGCTGGAGTAAGCAAAGGAGAGAATGAACAACAATATATATATTTTAATAAACTATATCAGTGTTATGTTTCAGTGCAGAGTATTTCAGACTTACTTGTTTCACATCTTTTGTCAGCAGAGGGAGCTATTAGGCTTTTTGTCTCCTAGATATGAATCTAGTTGTTTTGGTTAGATTAGGGATTGCCTCAATGACATATGATACCCAAATCATCTGCTGTCATACATACAGTCACTTATTAATTAAGACAAATTGAATATTAATATAAAAAAGTTAGATTATCCATCGAATAGAAATTCATAGGGCCATAATGTACAATTCACATAGTATACATATACAACAAGATGCATTAAACAATTAGAATTAAATTTCAACATATAGTTTAGCACAATTTCACAAATGTTGACGGAAACATTTTATATAATTTAGTAATTCGACAAAAATGTTAAACGCCTGCCCATGCTTTTTAAGCAGAATTAGCATTCATTTTGTCAAACCTAATGGTGAACATTGTGTTTTTGTGTCAAAGGAAACAGCTTGTGGAGCTTCAGCAGGCCAGAATGCTCAGAGGAAATCTCAGCGCTGCAGAGCAGCTGAGTCTGCTCAGCAGTCATGATGACCTGCCGCAAGCTCTAGAGGGAGCCTACTTTGTCCAGGTGCTTAAACCCTACACACATGACTTCCTGTTGACCTGAAAGTGAGACTGGGAAACAGAGGCCAAAATCTTCCTGTTATGTGAAAAAGAACAAAAGGGAGAAGAATGAATGATCACGTGACGATGACCAAATCAATCTTTTTCCTGGCTTTAATCCTTTAGTCATTGTACAAAGCACTTGAAACCAGAAGAACCATGTCTGTGGATTACCGTTTGAAATGTCCCATGATGTTCAAATTTAGAGAGGGGTTGTCTCTCCCACTCAAGTTTTTTAATTTTTATACACAAGTTTGCCAGCGTTAGGATTAAAGCGTCTGCCAAATGCATAAGATGTAAAGGTTTAAGCATTAAATAATATTTATCACTTGGGCACAAAACCTCTGTTACTTGTGGGAATGTGCTTGTTTTCTGTATGCTAGTGGTGTAATGTGTCTATGGACAGTTTCTTTTCATCTCAGTTATAAAGACATCACCATGACATCAATTCCTGGTATGTGCTATTTTGACCAATTTTGATTTATTGTTTTGCTGTCCTTTTTAATATAATTGTTGGTTTTACTTTGTAATTGTTGTCCTAAAGTCTTTGATTTTCTTGCTAGTGAATATTCACGTCTGTTTCGTCAACAGTTTAAATGAGCAGATATTAATACGTAGATATCAAGTTTTGTATGATTCACATATTCCACTTCCTTGTGTCTTCTTTTCCTCATTCTTTGATGCTAACTGTTATTTTGGCTGTTTGAGTCATTTCTGTTTTCTTTTAAAAGGAGTGTGTGTTTGAGGATCTGGAAGCCAAGCAGACAGTCTTTCAGGAGGTGGAGAATCTTGTCACAGAAAACGTGATTCTCAGTAGCTCCACTTCCTGCCTGATGCCAAGCAACGTGTTTTCTCGGGTCAAGAACCAAACTCGATGTATTATATCTCATCCGGTTAGTGATCACTGCATTCTGTGAGTTTAAAGGGATACATTCCCCCAAAATCCTCATGTTGTTCCAAACCTTTATATATTTTGTTGTTCTGTTGAACATAACTGAGATTTCTGGGGTGGTCAAAAAATGGTAGTCAATGGTGTTTCCCAAATTCTTCAAAATATCTTATTTTGTGTTTAACAGAACAAAACAATATATATACAATAGTCTAACTATAAAATATATATACTATGTAGTAGAAATCTCAGTTGCTTACATTCTTACAAATAGGTTTGGAAAAATTTGAGGATTAGCAATTAAAAAAAATTTTTGGGTTGAGTATACTCTCAAATATAATATCCACTAGGATGATCTCTGGGCTTTTTTATGACCAACTCATTCAACTTGCAAGCCTTTTATTTACATTAATTCATATTTATAAACTAGTGTTTATAGCTAGTGGTTATTTTGGGTTGAATGAAGTTTGACTACACAAATAATTCTACTGTGTTTTGTCTTTAAATAAATTGCTAACATTAATACAAACTAGAACTTTTACAGTCCACTGAAATGTAAAAAGACTTGTGAAAGGGAACTGTTTTTGACATTTACACAATATTCATTACTATTGTATTGTGTACATTTTTACCATATCATTTCTATACAAGCAAAAGGAAGGAATGGTCAGAATCATTTATGGCGGGGCTTCGATTTTATATTACTACATTCAGTTTCGCTTTAGTATTTACATGCTATGTCAAGTTTTTCTTGTTAGTAAGCCGTAGGGGCACATGTTTTTGAAGGGGAAGAATGGGGTTGGATGAGTGTGTTTGTCCTCAAGTTTGTCTTCACCTGACTTTGAGTTGTGCTTTACCCAAGGGCAATTCCACTCCCAACTCATATGAAGGAACGTCTTCGATACGTTTCTTGAGGCAAATAGTTCACTTTTACCTGCTTTGAGTAAATATTTAATCCTGAATGCCACACGTGTGTGAGCAGGCATGCAGATAGAAAGACCTTCATAGTGAAAAAAAGTCTAAAACAAAGGCCTTATCTCTAGCTATAGCAAACACATAGATACACTGACCTTGTCTTTTCGTTAACAGCTTATTTGATCATTAATTCACAGGTAAACCCTCCATACTATGTGCGTCTGGTTGAGCTGGTGCCACACCCGAAAACACATGAAACTGTCATGGATGTCGCATATTCACTGATGACCGATGTTGGTCAGGCCCCTGTGCGTCTCAGGAAGGAGATTGACGGTTTTGCGTTGAACCGGGTTCAGTATGCAATCATAGCAGAGTCCTGGAGGCTGGTTCAGGTTGGTTGAATCATGAAACAAACACATGTTGCTTACACATTGTACACATGTAAAATGACTCTGCATAATAATTTTTTAACTGTAGACACCTTCAATGGCAACATTCTTTCATTCATTAAATTCTTATGGCTTTGATCAGTGCACTCCTAAAAACTCTTAAAAAAAAGTCAGGTGGTCTTCTGAATTTATAGGTTAATAGAAAAAAAGTATAAAGGGATCAGTGAGCGAGTGAGTGAGGAAATAATAGAGGCTCTTATTGTATTTGTTGCAACATCACAGTCTTATCACACTGTGTTTACAAATGATCGATTAAAAAAAATGATACAATGTCTTTTCAGTGTTTCTCTTGAGAGACTTTCAAACAGCTTATCTTTCCTCACACTGGTGGCTTTGTCCCAGGCTGTATCAAATGAACATCATCCACTTTAAAAACCAAGCCCATGAACTAAAAACAAAAAGCAAAGTCACGGGAGCACTTTTACAAATAATGAATACCTCATTGTCAGCTTGAAATGTCACAGGATTTAAACATTTTTGTTGCAAAATGAATTGCTGATTGCTGTTAAAATGACTCAAGTAATTTACATTAAAGAACAAGACGAGGTGTTCTAGTTGTTTCATTAAAGACAAGAAACGAATAAAAATATATTTTTTCTTGTTTTTTTAATATATTGAATTATCTACTACCATCTACACTATTATCTTCTGCTATCTACAGGGGTCAATCTGGATTATAAGGATAACATGGAATTAAATGTAATGGGAGTAATGATGTGTCAGTAGCTTTATGGTATTTTTTTAGGCCAAAAGGTTTTTATAGCACAAGTCATTTTAAACTTCAAGTTTTGCTATCATTTATTTACCCTCACTCTGTTGCAAAACTGTATGACTTTCTTTATTACATTGAACACAAAAATAAATATTTTCAACATAGTCAGATTACTCCTTTTTTTAGACCAGTGACCAGTGACTGAAACGCAGAAATTTGAAAAAGCTTACAAGTATAAATCAAGTGGAGGAAATCTTCATCTATCCATTCATTAATATCCTTAAGACATGCTAGCAGAGAAAGAACAGAATCTAGCGGCAAATATAGATGAGTATCGTCTGCGGAGATATGATAGGAAATCTTTTGATGCCCGAAGATTGAGTGTAGGGGAAAAATGTAAAGCGAAAATAAAACTGGACCCAAAATTTAATATTGACAATGAGGTTTTACAAAACCTGATTATCGGTGTCTTAATACGACACATATGGTAAAATGGTAAATATGAACCTCATTGGTTCCTACAAACTCGCTCACCATCTCCTTGCACTCATATTTTCATTTCTTGGAACATTTTAATAGATATTGGGATCCTATCGCTATTGTAAAATCTTTTTCTGCGATAATGGTGTTGTGAAAATATAATAGGTTCCCATTAGTTTAGTCATTTCTGTTCTTCGCAATGTCATAATGTCATGTAAGACATTCAGAGGGCACGCTGTGTTGGAACTTTCTTTACATGTTAAGTAATAAGTAATGAACTTCAAAATGAAAGATGTGACTCATTGAAAGACAAGCCTATCGTTTCAGTTCTAGACAAGAGCCACCAATGATGCACCTGGGTGTGATAGAATTTAAAGAGTTTCTGTGTATTAAAAAAAATTGCGGCATGTATTTGTTTCAGTATGTGGTTATGTAGACTGGAATACCCATGAATTGGTGAGTGTTTTAAATATGTGAATGTTCAGTTTTTCAAGTGTTTATGAAAGCAAAATCTGCTATATTTACAAAGAGGACTTCAAAGCGGCCGTAACACACGCGGTTTCTGCCAATCTCATATTAATCTAGAGTATCTATAGAGTAGTATTGCAAACTTTGTATCTTTGAAGAGTATTTAGTTTGATCACATTAATAAAAGATAGATACAGCTTTATGATCATTTCCGAAACTATACGCCGCGTGCAGGGGGGAGGGGTAGGCTGAACTAAAGCACATTGTCAACAAAAAACAGACATCAGTTTCACTCGCCGCATGCAGTTCATTTACGGAATCATTTAGCGCTGGGACGGCCCCTGTAACATATTTGGAAACGCATGCTAAATGAGTAAAGAGATCATCTGGTTTCTTCTTCTTCTACAGCAACTTCAGAAGAATCTGCTTGCATAGCTCATAAATGGTATTGTCTGGCCAGGCTTTAAATGAAGATGAATGTCGATGAACCAGTTAAACCAGCATGTAAACACTATTAGTATTGGTTTGTGGTATTTAAAAGATGTAGTAGAAGCTAGTCTACGTTAATAATTGTTCAGAGGTCATTGTGGTCACTCTAGCTGCTGCGCACTTTTGTGTTCAGCAGCATTGTTCTGGTCTCCAGACATTTGATCTTTTGCTCAGCTTGAAAAGTGTTTGAGTTTGATGTTTTACATGGTTTGTACTGACAGTGTATGTTGTTGTGACATTGTGTATTTACCGTGCCCATATCCATTTGAATTGTTCTTAAATCGCCAGAAGGCTTTAAACATAACTAACAAAGTGTGGCTTAGGCATTTTAAATGAAAGGTCTGAAAGATGTTAGTTTACACTGTTCGTTTTGGAGTGTAGATGTGCTATGTCCTTTTTCGTAGTTTAGTTGTTTTATTCGTGCAAATCAAAATAAGATTTGACCCTTTTTGTGTTTCACATTTTAAGTTTGAAGGCTAACCCACTATAGATTTGCAGCTCGGAGTTCATTTGGGGCCTTTGAGAGAGAGCCAGTTCTGGAAAGTAGAGCAGCTGGGAAAGCTAATGGCTGGCCATGGTTATTACCGCAGAGGAAAGGACTCTTTTCACATTTACCCCAGCCAGTCCGCCGCCTGGCGACACCAAGATAACAGCCTCGTTGTTGCCCACAGGAAATGAACAAAGACAACCCTGTCCCCCTCCTAAACTCGTCCCCCACTACCCGGTTTGTATCCAAGCTTTGATTTCAGCACAGTCAGGCAGCAGGTATCTGTAGTCACAGGTAACCTGAGCGCAAAGTGGGCCGAAGCCTGGCACAACCATACTTACCTCTCCTGCCATCCCATTATTATGAGGACACTGAGTTAAATGATAAGAGAAACCCTATACGGTGGGAGCAGCTTTAGTACTCTTTGGATGGGATCGGACAGCCTCCGATTTCCCCCAGTGAGGTTGACCAAACCTTGTTTGCCAGACAAACTATAAAGTAGGAAGCTGTGATTTTTAGGATTAGAAGATTAGTTATCCACGAGAAACCTTGTCTTCGATCCAAGTGTATGATACATGCATTACTAAATGAATCTCTTATTTTCCTGGTCCAGGATGGTGTGATCTCAGTGAAGGACATTGATCTGGTGATGTCAGAGGGCCTAGGCATGCGCTACGCTTTCATAGGTCCCATTGAAACCATGCATCTCAACGCACCAGAAGGCAAGCTAAATTCTAAAAGGACTGTTCACCCAAAACTGAAAACTCTGTTATCATTTACTCACCCTCAGGTTGTTCCAAACCTGTTTAAAATTGTTAAAAAAAGATATTTTAATATTTTTTACTAACCAAACAGATCTCATCCCTCATGTATTGCCATAGTAGTGAATTAAATACTATGGGAGTCAATAGGGGATGAGATCTGTTTGGTGACTGACATTCTTCCAAATATCTTCTTTTGTGTTTAGCAAAACAAAGAAATGTATACAGGTTTAAAACAATCTGAGGGTGAGTTAATGATGACAGGGTTCATTTTTGGGTGAACTACCCCTTAAACCAATGCAAATTTTACAAAAGAAAACTTGTGAGCTCAGTGAAAGAAAGGCTTTTTTTGCACTTTTTAAGGGTGCATATTAGACGCAAAGCTCACACACAAACGTTTGTAAATCCACATACATGTTAAAATCTCATGTTCGTGGTAAAAATCAGAGGGCCGTGTGAGATGTGTAGGATAACCCTGTTCCCCCCATGAACTCTGCTCTCCAATGTGAAACCAGTACTTTTAATGATGATGACAGATTAATAACCAGCCTCAGTACTGACTACTCGTATTAACAGTGAGGTGTTACAGTACTTTGCATAATGATAAAAAAGCCCCCTGTAAAGAGCCTCCTGTTACATTGCATTATGGGCAGGTTTGTTCTCAGAATATAAGGCAAGAACTGTGGCTGAACTTTCACTGGTACACATTCTATCTGCTAAGAACCTTCGAAAAAGCACTCATTCCTTTCAAGTGCCAGATACTCAAGTTCTGCTTGAAAATAACTAAGTAAACACTAAAGCATTGTTTTGCTGAATCATCCTAGTCTGTTACAGTTGACAGACTGATGCAAATTTGTCCTATGGTGTGACTGTAAACATTTATATGAATCCCTCTTATTTATATGAAGAAATAAATATTAATAATATTAAACAAAGTAATATTATCAGTTTGTTTTCAAAGTTTTGCTATGTCACAACCTAGGACACATGTACGATTTATTCATCAACTCTACCCACATTCTGTTGTTGATCATTTTGTAATTTTGCTACGGTTGGTTATATCACAAAGAGTGTCATCTATTTTGTAGTCGGTTCTAAACATCTCTTGGTGTGTTATCTTGATATATATCTTTTAATTGTTACATTGACTGCTTTCTGTGTTTTGTCTGTTCAGGTATAGAAGACTATCTCCAGCGCTACAGTGAAGGCATCAAAAGGGTTCTTACTACTTTTGGACCTGTTCCAGAATTTTCAGGAGAGGCAGCAGCTAGAATTTCAAAAGTATGATTATTGTGAATTTCTTGCACAACTCTGAAGTCTGTTGTTGTGAAAATGCATCATTGTTACACACTAAAATGAAAATTGATACCGCCCTTCAGGAGATCTCGGAGTTGATCCCTGGAGATCAGGAGCACCTCACAGCCAGGAGAGAGAGAAGAGATCAGATGCTGATGGGTCTGGCTAAGCTGAAGAAATGATGCATTGTACATACGATACTATAGCTGAATGGAAGTGGGTATACTGTAAATCATCTGAGCCAATGATGTCTGGAGTACAACATGGAAGATCAACATCATTATTAAAAGATGACTGTAAAAAAACATAACCTTAAATGGTTTAAGGGAGTGAACATGCAGTCATTTTCATATAATTATACGTAGAATGTTGACAAGGATCTTTTAAAGTCTGTTCTTGCTACAAAAGTTTCATTGAAACAATTGAAGCACTTTTTTTGCTAATGGTGTAATAAAAGGAAAATACAAACAATTCACTAGTTGGCATGTCCTTATGGTCCACCCCGCCGGAGAGTTTAGCTCCATTTTATTTCCACCTTGCAGCAAACTTTACAGTGATGACAGCTTCATGTCACTGAGAAATGACTTCATGTAACTGCATATTAGCTCAAGTACTATTTAAAAAAAAGTTTAAAAAAGCATTTAATTGATACAGTAGACATATTAAAAGTCAATATTTAATAAAAAAATGGCAGCAAAAACTCCCTCTGCTAATGAATGCATATGTAAAACCATTACTTTGAAAACATATAGACGATTTCATCGGACGCACACGCTACACACTAACAATCTGCTTGGTTAATATGTGACCCTGAACGACAAAACTCAGTCTTCAGTAACACGGGAAGATTTGTAGTCGGCTAAGAGCCAAAAATACATTGTATGGGTCAAAATGATTTATTATCGAGTGAGGAGTAATATGCTATGCTAAGGACTTCATTTGGAACTTTAAGTGCGATTTATTTGTACCCCCCGATTCCAGATTTTCAATAGTTGTATCTCGACCAAATATCGTCGTATCCTAACAAAGCATTCATCAATGGAAAGCTTATTTATTCAGCTTTTAGATTCAGTTTTCTCGCTCGTCCAATGAATGTTGAGACCCCGCCCGACTACAGGTGCAGCTCTCCCTCCTCGAGAAAGCAGTTCTGCTCTCAATCACTTCAGCCTTCTCTCGGGACCGTAAAGATTCTCTTTAACTTTAGCTTTTAATAACTGGGTGGATAATCGGATAATCAGTATCATTTTGTTGTGGACAAACAGGTAAGCTTGAGTTTATTAAATGAACAGAAAACTCACCTGTTGTTGACGTGGAATTTTAATTGACATTACTGACAGGTTAAACGTGACCAAATGTTACCGAATTGTTGAACACGACTATGATGTATATGATGATTTGAAGTATTTTAGCGGAAAATTAAGATTAAATTATTGAATTTACAGTACAAAAAATGAGCCTAATCATTAACGTTACACTGTTGTTCAAAATGAACGTAGGATATGTTATAAATGGGGTATTATGAGGAAGTTAATTAAAAATTGGCTTTTTTATAGAATTATTTTGTGATTTGCTGTTTCCTACGTAACATTATCATACATGATGAAAATATCGGTTCTGTGAATATATAACTATATCTTAATTGACTTAGTCGCCTTAACTCATATCAAAGATTGATGCTCTCATCATGAGCCTTTAGCCTGGATTTTACAGATCACATACCGTATTACTATTTTGTCAATTCAGTTTATTTTTATACCGTAAAAATGTTAAGTCATGGGAAAGTATATTTTTACATTTTGCTGCCTTAAATATTATATAGAATGAGTCTATTTAATTTGAATTAAGTTCAGCCAGAAATGAAAATTCTGTCTTCATTTACTCACCCTCAAGTTGTTTCAGATCTGCATACATTTCTTTTTTGTTGGAGAAAGATATTTGTACGCTTGTAACCAAACAGTTCTTGGCCACCATTGACTAGTAGGAAAAATGTCTTTATACATTTTTTGAACAAACAAAAAAATATATATATGAAAAGCAAACAGTTCTGGGGCACTTTTGACCATTGTGTATTTTTTCTACTATGGTAGCTTAGGGTGGCCAAGAACCGTTCATATAAATATCTTTCTCTGTGTTCATCAGAACAAAGAAATGTATACAGATTTGGAACAATTTTGTAGCCCATTTATAGCAGGTTACATCAAATAAACCACTTGTCAAAATTAAATATAGTAAGAAAAAATGACTTGTAAAGCCAATTTGTGTGTACTTGAAACAATATGTTTATATAATAACAATAACTTATATATACATATATCAATCTTTGATATATATTGCTAGTGTGTCAGTTTTAACTAAAGTTCAACTTTTATTTGAAAAACTTATATGTGATTTCACACATTAACGTTCTTATCTGTCTCTGCTTCTCTCTTCTCTGTAATTTAGCAGCTGAGAGCGACAATTGACAGGATGAGTTGGGGAGCGCTATATGCCCAACTGGGAGGAGTAAATAAACACTCCACTAGCTTGGGAAAGATCTGGCTGTCTGTCCTCTTCATCTTTCGCATCAGCATCCTTGTAATAGCTGCCGAGACAGTCTGGGGAGATGAGCAGTCTGACTTCACCTGCAACACACAACAGCCCGGCTGCAAAAACGTGTGTTACGACCACTACTTTCCCGTCTCGCACATCCGTTTCTGGTGCCTGCAGCTCATCTTTGTTTCCACGCCAGCTTTGCTGGTGGCTATGCACGTGACCTACCGCAAACGCAATGTAAGGAAAGGCCTCATAGCGACCCGTGGTGACAGTGTTAAAGAAAATGACCTGGAGACCCTGAAGAAGAGGCGTCTACCCATCACTGGCTCGCTGTGGTGGACGTACACCTGCAGTCTGTTCTTCCGGCTGATTTTTGAGGCAGGATTTATGTACGCTCTTTATTACGTCTATGACGGGTTTCAGATGGCACGTCTCTTGAAGTGCGAAGAGTGGCCCTGTCCCAATAAAGTTGACTGCTTCGTATCACGACCAACAGAGAAGACAGTCTTCACTATTTTCATGGTGGCATCTTCTGCCATCTGCATTGTGCTCAATGTGGCTGAGCTGGCTTACCTGATTGTCAAAGCATTGATAAGGTGTTCGGACAGAGCCAAGAAGAAGAATTCCTACGTAAACAAAGACAAAACATGCCTACCAAAAGACAAGACATACCTACAGAACCAAAAGAATGAGAGGTTGTTGTCATCGGTTTCGGACTCCTCAAGCAATAAGATGGTTTAAGATCAGTCCTGCATCCAGTGTTCTAACAAAAAGAGAAGTTAACAGGCTTGTAGATTTTGACAGTATTTTAACAGCAATAAATAGCCAATGACGCAGCTTTAGGCCTATACTTTGTTTTTGCAGCTTGGCATGTTGCAAACCTCAACAGGGTTCATTTCAAAGCTGACTTTTCTTACCCAGAGACAAAAGATGTTTATGGCACAGGTTGAAAATGCAAAGCAGAGCTTGGTTGACAATATGTAGACCTGTTTTATCGTTGCCTGTCACATCGCTCTCTGAATACATTGCAATTGTAGATCGACGAAGATCGACAGTGACCCCTGGCGGTCACAATAATACAGACATGAAGTCGTCTCGTGCCTTCTTTTGCACAAAACCGATTATCCTTTTTTTTGAGGGTTCAACATGTATTGTGTTCTCGGTTGCGTGAACACACTGTCTCTTTATTTGTCGTTTTTAGTGATTTCATTTAGTCGTTTTGTATACAAAAATGTGGCTGCAAGACAAATAACTGGGAACTATTTTTTTTAGAGCTAAGAGGTTGTTACTCGTGTTGGTGAATTGTCTTTAGTGTCTGTTTTAGTTTTTGCATGTTTTCCTTGCACTGACCTCTACCGGGGATTTCTAACAGCTTTTAACTATTTTAGATTTAGACTAGTACCAAAGTACTAGTCGTGTGTTTCCTAGTGGCGCGTGCTCAGCTTACCTGTCAACAGGTGAGAGTGTGTAAACTCAGCTCGCGCTGTAACAGTTGTCAGTCAATTGATCTTTTTCTTCCCTCTGCGAGGCTGTTGCAGAGAAAAGTTTTCTTTGTTTTTGATGTGATTTAGAGATCATTTTTGCTACCAAAGTTCCCACATAACGAGTATCTACTGCCATTTCCAAATGCGAGTTGTTAGACTTTGTCATCAGCTTGTAAAATTAAAATTCATAATTGTATATTTGCAAAGATCAAAAAGCTTATATTTTTGCTAACAACTGACATTTACATGAATCTTCTAATAAAACGCTTTGAATGTTTACCTTTTGTGTGTGTGACTTTTGGGTTCTCCCATGAAAACCATCCGAGGGCGGTGCATTTCTCTTCTATTTTAGGCAAGGCTTGTAATGACGGGATATTTTCCCAGGCAATACACTCTTTCCGACGGTCTCCTAAAGTGTGTGGTCAGTTTATCTTCCCAAAGCTTTTATTTATCTTAATAACTAGCACAATAAAAATGCCTATTTGAAAGTCCACACGCTAGAATATAAATAAAACATTTTTTTAGCGTACATCATAAATGCAAAATGAAATCATGTGTCAAATTGTGTGTCCTCGTATGTTTGGAGCAGGGGCGATGGGTTTACTTCAGTTGACAGGGGCGTGGCGTGTGCTCTGACGGGCTCATGACTTTCACGCATGGCCATTTAATATCACAGTAAGGATGGCTGGACACAGGAGACAGCTGCGCTCGGCGAGACCCCGTCTCCACACCATGAAAAACTAGGTGTCCTGCGAGAACTTGGCCTCCAGTCTGTGTGTAAAGAACTTTTGTGAATGAATAAGTTGGCCTGCCACTTTGAAAAGAGTTTGGTAAGCTGGCACTGCTGCCAGGATTTGGGAACGGGGGAGCGGGGAGGGCTCCGAATGCTTTTCAACGCACTCAACCTGTGGCACCAGTGGCCAGATTGCTTTCTATAGATAAGTTTGGCAACTTCAGTCAAGGTATGCTTGAAGATTGGTGTGCGAAATTGTACGTTATTTTACATCCCATAGTAATAAATATGATTTTTTTGCGTGCTGCTAGGCCGCAACCCCGACTTTTAGTGTTTCATTTAGACGCATTTAAAGAAATCTTCTGTTGTCTGACGTCACAGGCTCATAATAAAGGCAAATAAAATCTTTTACAAACTGTCTGACCTCATACATGAATATACAACAGTAAATAACTATGGAGATGTTTCAAAACTAGAAACTGAAAGAACAAATAAAGCTTGTTAAACTTAAATGATTACATTATTCTGTATTTTAGGGATAATTTGATCTTAATTATTCATTATTTTGACCAAGACCAATCCTGAAACTGATAAAATTATCAGTAAATTATTAATTAACATTATTTATAAATTTACTGTACTTGTTTAAAACAATAGTACACAACATTGAAATACACAACAACAAGTCAAATTGCTTATATTTGATGTGCAAGTGTTGTAATGTAACTAGCACTCTCTTTTTCAGGATCATAGACATGTTATAGAACCTTAGTCAATGGATTTACCGCCCTCAATACTACAACTTTTTAGTAAGTAGTATTACTTGTTCTGACTTTTATATGTATTTCACTGTTTTCCTCTGTTTTTTCACTAGTGGAGCTTTACACAATCTTGTCATGTACTTGTGCTTAATATTTATAAAGGTGACTTTACCTGTAGCTCAATTGGTAGAGCATTGTTTAAGTGACACAAAATGTTGTGGGTTGAATTCTCATGAAGCCTACATACTGATAAAACAATGATAAATGTAATGTAATATAAATGTGACAGTTTATCAATGAATGCTTGTGGATCCATCTACTTTACAGTAACTACAGTGAGAATCCATGAATTATACAGTTTTCCGAATGCAGGTACTGTATGATGCAGATAAAAATCGAGATAATGAATTTTGATTCAAAACTATAGACTCAAAACTATTCAATCCACGTGTAATGCATATTTCTTGATGTCCTGAAACTGGCTCCATCCGGGCCCTGGGCACATCACTGTCCACTCAACGCTTTCAACTGTTTTTGACTATTATAATGTCGATCTCAGCACATGCCTGCTGGGCATTGAAGCGAACAGGTGAGAGAGAAAGAGACAGTGTGTATGAGTGTGGTAAAAAAGTGTGTGTACGAGTGTGTGCGTGTGTGTGGTTGGAGAGAAAGCCGACCAGATAGAGTGTGCTTACACTGTCCATTGCCAGGTTTATAGCAGCCAGTTAGAGACTTTAATAGACAGAGGTCACAACATTAATTGAATGTGAAAAGTTTTAAGTGATTTTGTGTGAAGGGTGATCAATGTCAAGCCTGTGTGGTTTACTTATTTGGTCCATTTTCTCAAACGTCATTTGCTAAACACTGCTGGCGATTGGAAAATTCTTCATCAGGGCTGACCATTTTGGATCTTACGACTGGGAAATGCTGTGTGAGTTCATGAGGGCTGAAGCATGTTTTAAGTGTTAATAGATGTTACAGAGAAAGTCCGGTTGCTTTTGCTGTATTCAGCATGTGTATTTGAATGAACATGGGCCTAGATGGCCTGGTAGAACACAGGGAGAAATTTTGGGTTATACTGATAACATTTTTCCATACGATGAAAGTAAACTTTTTTGTTTTCAGTGGAAAAAGTTTTGAACACGAGCAATACTTTGTCTAATGATTGTTTTTTGGTTAACTATGCCTTTAATGTTGCCTGTTTCAGCAGTTACTTTGTGACCTGCTCTGCTGAAATCTCTTTTAACCCTTTCCCTCCAACTCTCTCTCTCTCTCTCTCTCTCCCTCTCTCTTTCATTCACTTTAGACTGTACTTTCTCTCTAGGCTAGAAATCGTGAAGCATGGGTGACTGGAGCTTTCTCGGCCGGCTCTTAGAGAACGCACAGGAACACTCGACCGTGATCGGCAAAGTCTGGCTGACCGTGCTCTTCATTTTCAGGATCCTGGTGTTGGGTGCCGCTGCAGAGGAGGTCTGGGGCGACGAACAGTCGGACTTCACCTGTAACACGCAGCAGCCTGGCTGCGAGAATGTTTGTTACGACGAGGCCTTTCCCATCTCGCACATCCGCTTCTGGGTGCTCCAAATCATCTTCGTGTCCACGCCGACGCTCATTTACTTGGGCCATGTACTGCACATCGTTCGAATGGAGGAAAAGCGGAAAGAGCGCGAGGAGGACCTTCGAAAGGCCAGCCGGCTCCAGGAGGAGAAAGAACTCCGATATAGAAACCGAGGGGCAGGGGAGCCCGGCGATCGGGGTGGGGGCAAAAAGGAGAAACCGCCAATTAGAGATGAGCACGGAAAGATCCGCATTAGAGGTGCCTTGTTGCGCACCTACGTGTTCAACATCATTTTCAAGACTCTGTTTGAAGTTGGCTTTATTTTAGGTCAGTATTTCCTTTATGGATTCCAGTTGAGGCCCCTGTATAAATGCGCGCGGTGGCCCTGCCCAAACATGGTGGACTGCTTCATTTCCAGACCCACGGAAAAAACCATCTTCATCATATTTATGCTTGTGGTGGCTTGCGTGTCCCTTTTGCTGAATTTGTTAGAAATCTATCACCTCGGATGGAAGAAGGTTAAACAAGGCATGATCAGCGAATTTACTCCCGACCACCAGCTGCTGCCCGATTCCGACGCAGCAGAGCCGGAGTCTTCCATCGCGTCGCCTAGGACTGCCCCTCCTACCCTCAGCTACCCGCCGGACTACACTGAGGTGGCAGTGAGTAGCGGGGCGTTCATGCAGCCCATGTCAGGGTCCTCCACGGCAGAGTTCAAGATGGACCCGTTGCACGAGGAGCTCGAGGAGTCTTCCCCTTTCTACATCAGCAACAACAACCACAGGCTGGCCGCCGAGCAGAACTGGGCCAACCTGGCCACCGAGCAGCAGACTCGGGAGATGATCGGCGCCTCCCCTTCCCCTTCCTCCTCCTCGCGTTCCTCTGATAACGGGCGGCGAGTCAAAGACGCCGCTCAGCTCACCGGCACCCCCACCTCCACTGGGGGCAGTTTGAGCATGGAGGCGGAGGAGGGGCACGTCACCACCACGGTGGAGATGCACGAGCCCCCCATCATTTTTACTGACGCTCGCCGACTGAGCAGAGCTAGTAAAGCCAGCAGCGTAAGAGCGAGACCCAGTGATCTGGCAGTTTAGCGGCTCTCTAGCTCAACCCCAAACACATACAGACACACAAGAGAGGAAATGAGAGGCAGATTACTGGAATATAAAAAGATTCATTAATATTAATGCATTTATAAAAGTTATACGGGTGTGCAGTCAGTGAGTTCAGTCAGATCTTATGTTATTGTAGGCTACATGCATATGGAAATGCATAATACGTCTCAATTTGGCCTTATTACAATCATTTCTTTGGCTAGTGTTGTAGATAAACTCAACTTTCCATTCTTTTGACTTAGATTCGTATGCATTTGGAAGACCCGGAAACGCGAGCTCATGGTTAATTTAGTTGCTGAAATGATTTATGACCTGGGGATTTGTGTCACATGAAAACTTGTTGCCAGTTGAAGATCAATACGTGACGCCGTAAACTTAAAAAAATTCAAGATGGAAGAATCAATGATAATAGGGCAATTCCAGCGTAATGGACGTGACATTTTGCGTTATGGACGTGACATAACATGAATGCTCAGAGAATTAATTTGTTACAACTATTTTTCTGTTTATATTTTAATGAACCCTTGTTGATAAAGTCTAAAAAAAAAAAAAGGGAAATAAACACGTGTTATGGATCTGACAAAAAAAGGATGCGGTTTTTGGGAGACGAAAAACTTTGTAGGATTTCTGTGAAATAAAATGCACAATCCCTGAAGCAATAATACTCAATGAATGGAGAAGCGATGCATCTTTATAGAACATAAAATAGTTTCTTTATATTAATTCTCATGTGTCCATTTATGAAGAATATGTAGCATTATAGATGTGACAATCCAGAAAATGGCTCTTACCTGACTAAGAAAAATCATTCACTAAAAATAAAACAAATCCTTTACAAATTTGAAGAGAGATCTCGCATGGGCATTTGAACTACCAAATGTTAAAATCTGTGCTGTATCCAGAGTAAAAACCGCTTGTAAAAACTATTTTTTTTCGTGGTAAGGTTGACATTTTCACAGAATTACCCAATAGCAATAGCAAAACCTAAAATGTTCGTTAAATTAAATAAATAAATAAACACGTGTTAAAAAGGAGAATTGTTTTTAACACTGAACTATAATTATTAACCAAATTGATGTCATGTTACCTGAATTAATTGAAAATATGCGGTTATCCTAGTATAAGCAGCTATTCCTACTTGTAATGAAGCTTTTGGGACAACTCACTGACTGACATCCTTAGAAACTGGGTGCACCCTTTAATCATTGCATTAAGAAATTGAAGAAAATTAAGCTGCAATTATGGACTTAAAGAAAAAAGTTAATGATATCATGACCTCTTTTGGATCTTTTATGATAAAAGGTAATACAGAGAAGGTTTCTCATAATGCTTATGAGAAAATGTAATGTATTATTAATACATAAATAATAAATTAAATTTAAACGGTTACATTTTTACATTTGAGCAAATGCCATTTTAAATGATAAAACTGTATCTGCTTGAAACGAAGATCAAATTCAAGGGCACCCATTACTTGAACATTTCAAAACTGTGTCAACTATACAGGCGCATGCCTCCACATTTCCTCACTTTAAAGAGATGAAGACATGTTGGGGAGAAACCCAAAGTGAAAAGCACATAGCTCTAAGTGGCAAACCTTATTGCATTAATATGAAATATACATAGTAATTTACAACATTACAAGAGAGAAGAGGTTTCCTCCATATTATTTATGAATGAAAGTATTACTAAAAGAAAGTAATATTTGACCGTGAAGTATTTAGATAACTGTTGTACTATTAAATGGTGCAGAGCATGTATTTCTCTGGACCATGTTTTTCCCCACTTTTTTAAATCCCATGATCTGAAGTTTACATCCTGCTTCTATATTACATTTGAGAGTTTTAATACATGTCCAATTTTACCATCAGATACGTTTTGACAATCTGGCAATGGGAGTACAAACTCTATATATGTGGTATCATTATTGGTTTTATTACAAAACGTTTGAAAAAAAAAGAAAAAAATTTTGGTTGAGAATGAGTACAAGACAATTATCCAAAACATTGCTCTTCTGTAGTCGGTTCCCGGTTGCCAAAGTAGTGACTTAAAATGGACATTCAATGATGCTGAAGGTGTCTTGTGCTGATATGGAGATAATCTCTTGTTTTGTTCAGTTTCAGGTTACTGTTGGTCTTTATCAACACTGACTACTACTGTTATAAGCTATAACATACACAGCCTTTTGTCACAGTGCCAGGAAAGATATACAACACCTGATAATCTCTCACACATTTGACTCGTTTTGGGGAACCTCTACTTTTTGGGACCTCTTTAAACATGATGTATCAGGTATATACTACATGCTTTTCAGTCCATTTAAAGAGACAAGCAGCCCTAAAAGACCTACACTATACGGAACAGAGACTGTGCAGGTTTGCGCTGAATACAGTATTGTTTTTATCAGATCATAGTATCTACAAATGTATGTTATTTATTTCCTGCTGTTTAATGTATCCCACATGAAAGTGTGTTGTTTTGTCATTTTTGGTTCTTAAAGTTTACATTTTAGTAAATAGTTGAAGATTTGCACATTTAGGCGAAATATACTGTTCAAGAATTCTTACATAGGTAGAAAAGAAGGAAATATTTTTTGATCCTTAAAGGAAAACGTCTTAATGGTAAAACTTGTTGTGTTAATGGCAGTATTATTCCACTTAAATAACATCAAATGTAATTTCTAAAACAGCACTTGTAGAGTATCAGAAATATACACGTTTCCCGTGTTGGATTTTAGGACAGTTGTGATGGATGTAAGGACCGCAGGAAATTAAAAAAAATCATCAATTCTGAATTTTAATTGGCCAGCTCTTTCTCCTTTCTCGATCCGTTTGTAGTGTATTTAGTATCAGCCCATTCTTCTCAGATAACGCTCATTTCTTGATCTTACTGAACCGATTTTCTCAAGCGGAGCTGATTATTCTGACCAATCAGGGAAATGAACCACCTACATATGCTCAGAACAGCAGCCTGTTTCAATGCTGTCTTAAGAGAAGTGCCTTGTGTATTCAATTTTATAAGAACAAGTTGATGTAAATGTTCATTTACCTCAAATGTTTACAAAGCTGTTACTAAATAAATTTTTTGTACCATAAATGCATTCTGTTCTTTTCATTTGTAGGCATTGAAGGAATAGGTCATACAAAAATGAACACTCCCTCATAATTTGCCATCTCGGAGGTATTTGAACACAAACAAAGCATTTTCTATTTAAATGCCATCATGTTATCTTTTCTCAAGTTCCAGAAAGCACATCCATCCATGATTAATCCATATGATTTCAATCGGTTAATGTTTGTCTTCTAAAGTGAAACAAGACATTTGTGAAAGAAAACGGTGAATATTTTGATCTTATTTAGGATTATTGAAATTTGAAATACTTGTTGTGTGAGTAGTTGTCATATGATATTTTCATGGGATGACAACACGATGGCATTTTAATATAAATGTTTTGTTTGTCTTTAACCAAAGAAAGGATGCCATGTATATATTGGATGGATAGAGGCTGAGTAAATGATTGCTTTACGAAGACATTTGGAGGCCATGATGTTACTCATAAAAATAAGTTAGTATCGTTTAGTACTCTCAAGCTCTGGCCTGTTCAACAGACTTCACTAAAAATGTGATTTCTCACGAGGTCATTTTAATACAATTAAGTAAAAAATTAAGTCAATTTAGTCATTTTAAGTACCCCGACATACAACTTCAATTAAACCATACATTTAAAAGTCAAAGGCTGGCATAATCTTTGTCATGACATGCAACTGCAGATCCAGCCTGCAAGCGTGATGAGCAACACCATAATGAGACAAAACCTGAGCACATCTCACCATAAGAACTTACACTTTGACCTTTGACCTTACGTTTATCAGACCCCCCACTCCAGATGTCAAGAGGAGATGTGTGAGTGTGACCGAAAGAGATGCATTGACACATCCGCATAGTCCTTGTGAACCCCATACGACAATAGTTTGAAAAAAAAGTGAATCTAAAAGAACAGTCGTCAGCTCATAGGTACGCTTTGGTTTTCCTAACATTATTGGAGAGAAACAAGATACAAGTAATGATTCTAACTAACCTATCTTTGTAATTTTAATAATTGTAATTTTAAAGCGTAACGTTATAAGTTGTGAACAACAGATTTCGACACACTTTTTCAAAGTATATAATATTTTGTTGAGTGGGTGAGGAAGAATTAAAGAACATTTTACAAATGAACACATAATTGTACAATTTTCTCATTGCGTTTCATAATAAGCAATTTTCTGTTCTGAATACAAATTATCCAAATTATGCCACTTACATGATTCATGCAGATCTTAGGGATCAGATTCATTATTTTTATAGGGAATCTCTCTCTGGTGTTCAAGTTCAGAGAGCTGATAGGATAACTTGTCCAGTCTTATTAGATTCAGTCAGCACATGTTGTGTATTGTAGGAGCAGCTTTACACACATACAGCAGTTGAAGCAGCTCCATCGGCTGTTCAATGAGCTCTGTGTCTAGATATCTGTGAGTCGAGTGTTGGGTTATTTTAGGGGCAAAGGATTACACAGACAATGTCACTTTCCAATCCAAATCATTTTGAGTATCTTTAAATATTAACGCTGTGATTCAAATATAACCCTAAAAACAAACAAAGCATATCTTTTAGGAAAATAAGATTATGATGTACACTACAAAGCAAATAAATGCAAGTTTTCTGTTACTGACCATGTGAACTCCGAATTCCCTCCAAAGATCTTCTTTGGAACGTTCATAGTTAATCATAAAATATATCATCATGTTTTAAATAAACATGTGAAAAATTCTGCTGTCAGTGAAGCAAGTATCTCTGACTCTCTGTATATAGGCCTAGTGATGATCAAAATTATTTGAAGGGCAATGATTGTGGCATCAAATGAAAGAATGGATGCAGAAGTGGACTGCATAAGCAGAGGTTTGTGGAGCCAGGCACAGAAGAGGAGGTGATAGGCAGTAGGTGTTAAGCCCAGAGTTTGAGGGGTGTCATTAGATTGGTTGTCTGCGGGTTGAAGGTTGCAGTGCTGTCTGTGAAGGGCAGGTCCCAGAACTAAAAACACAGGCAGTTATTAATAGCCTTTAATCACGTTGGAAATTCATGCAGCCACTCTGCCTGAATGCCACCACTGATCCCTGTTGGTTATAGCCGCTCGGTGTTGGGCCTCTTTCATGTCCAGCCAGTTGCAAGGTGTGTTGTGAAGCTAAAGGAATAATGAGAAAATAAAAGTGATGTCATTGTTTACTCTAGTCTTCCAAATGTAATTCCACAACCATGTAACGTTTTCTTGTATTGAAGACATTAATAGAGTTTAGCAGAATGTCCAACCTTTTCAATTAAAACAGATGTGGACAGGGACAGATGATCACCAATCACAATTCTCTTTTACAATGAATAGCCTATTATATCATCGCTGTCCTTACGAAACCTTGGTTGCCAGAACGTTTTTCAGGAAATGGAAAAAACCTTGTACTTTTTAAATGATTGAAGGAGTCATATGACACGGCTAAAACGAATACTATCATTTGTTTTAGATGTAATACAATGCTGGTACACGATTAAAGGTTAAAAAATGCATACATAACGTGCATGTTTGTATCTTCTCTTTGCCCCGCTTCTCTGAAACGCGCTAATTTTTGAGTCTGAATCTGAGTTCTTCAGATTATAAAAAGATAAGGGATGGTATTATGTGTAAAGTTTTCTACTGTTACGCTTAGAGCAGCTATACTTTTAGGATTATACTTTAATAAACTAAAATCCACTTTTGTCGTTTACTCACCCTCTTCTCAATTCAAACCTGTATGACTTTCTTTTTCCGCAGAACACAAAATTAGATATTTTGAAGAATGTCGTTTCCCGACACATACTCGCTTGAATTGGTTTTGTGTTCATACAATAGAAGTGAATGAGTGCCGATGCTGTTGCCAACTTTCTTAAAAATATCTTTCTTTGTGTTCTGCGAAAGCATGAAAGTCCTACAGAGAGGGTGACTAAATGATGACAGAATTTTCTATTTTGGCTGCCCTATCCCTTTAAGTAGCCTAACATTAAAATAGTATACTTACAGGTACTAAAGTATGCTTAAAATATACTTTGATTTAAACTTTCAAATGAGAAAAAATCTCAATATAGTTTAATTGTGGTGATGGTCAGCCACTCATGGGAAGAATACTTTTGTGCAAATGTTTCTAACAAGCTGTGTGACTTACATCCTTAGTAGCCAAAATATCACTACTCAGATAAACTTGACTTACACATGTTAAATGTCATTAATGTTTTGGTTTGCACTGTGTTGTTCAGTTTAAAATGGGCTATATTTCACTCAATACTATCATTGCATCTGTGAGCTTTCTAAACAAACACAGGCCATCCTAAATTTAACAATCTGAGATAAGCACTGCAACTAAGTCCTATAGCTGAGCTGAAGTAGACAACAGCTGGCCAAGAGTGTATTTCCAGTTGACTATCAACATCCATGTAAATATCACCCCCTGACTATTCATTCAAGAAATAAATAACATGTTTACAGTCCAATAAAGAATGTAGTTGTCATCCATACTAGTGGTTCTCATAGGGCAGATAGTCACTCTGTTTCCCCTCCTTTAGCCTGTGTTCTGTTGTTTTATAATTAAATGGTGACATTAGTTCATATCATGTGATTCTAAAAGGATTCTTCACACATTACAGAGCCTAATCGCCACCTATAGTCTGCCTCTCTCCCCTGCCGCGGGCTCTATCCCAGATGACCCTGCTGAGAGCTGCATTTTCATTATGTCCCGTGAAAGCGCTGGGGATTGAGCCCAAACAAAAAAACCCACGAGGGTGAAAAAATGTTTTTACATCCGCCCGCCCTCTCGCCCGGCTGGCTGTGTATGTGCGCTCACGGTCATAGTTTCAGATCAATGGGACCAAGTTATTGGAGTCTGGCCAACTCTAACCGGTGGAAAAGAAAGAAAAAAGCTGCCTCTTCAAAAAAAAGGGGGTTTGTTACACCTGCACGTGCCTTTTCTCGTCCTAAGCACTGATATATCTCTCCTGTACATATTTTTTTTAAAGCAGATTTGTGCCTGCGTGCTACAATGCTTACAGGTGCAGGAAGGTGCCAAAATTCACAAGCTGTCACATTGGTGAGGTAACCCCGTTGAGTGAGGGTCACTCAAACCCAGAACAAAAAACCTGAAGCAGGGATCAGAGTTGTGGAGAGTGTTTTTATTTGGTTGCAAACTCACACCCAAATGAAAAGGAATTGAATGTATTTGTTCATCCCTGCCAACCCGTTTAACTTCAGCTCTAACACACACTCTCAATGTAGGACGCCCCCAACTGGATGTACTACAAAACGCTTTAGGACGCAGGTATTCTAAAACTAAGAAAGGGTGGAATCAAAGGAGTTCATTGAAGTTTGCTTAGCAAATATGTTCTTTATGGATAATACAATGCTGTGTTATCACAGGTCAACTGAAGAAGGCAAGATAAGTAAATTGTCAGACCCATAATGGCCAATATTTGTCATAAATAAGAACATAAAAATCAAATAAAATAACTATTTTGTGGTCAATGAGATGTCTTCTTCATTTGCTGGGGGTTATTGCTTTTGGTTCGCCCATTTTAGTTCACAGAAATCAAGTGTCATCTCTAAAAAACGTGCATCCCTTTTTGTTGCATCTATAACTCACATTATTCTCTTTTAAAATAGACAACTCGTGCAGACGTTCTGAACGCTTGTTCAGGGCTGACCTCCAAGTTTTCAGATAACGATTGAACTTAAAAAAAAATATAAAAATATCCTCCATGTTATTAAAGGGAAATGAAAATTATGTCATGAATTACACAACGTCAAGTTGTTCCATACCTGTATGCATTTCTTTGTTCTGTTGAACACAAAGATATTTAGAAGAATGTTAACAACTGAGATTTCGGGGGTAGTCAAAGGTGCCCCAGAACTGTTTGCCTTCATTAATTCTTAAATCTAATTAAAGATTTTTTTGGGTTTAACAGAACAAAAATAAATAAATAGTCAATGGTACCACAGATATCTAAGTTGCCAACATTTTTCCAAATTTCTTCTTGTGTGTACAACCAAACAAAGAAATGTATACAGATTTGGAACAATTTGAGGATGAGTAGTTCATGACAGTATTTTCATTTTTAAGTGGACTATCCCTTTATGTGATCAAAATCTCTGATGAAGGGTCTTCTGTGATCTTTAATAAAAATATTACATTGGCAAAAGATATATTGTGAGCATATTTGAAAAAGCTCCTTACTTATCACTGTTTGTTTTATATTTGAATATCATTAGGTTTAAAAGATCAAATGATACCATTCTGTCAACAAAATTGACCCATGTCTCATCCCCACACCTCAATAACTCTTGATTTATAAATACTTCAGCATGCTAAATAATTCAAATATATATTGAAGCAGGGAGTGATATGATAACAACTGTGTCAATCCTTAATCTCAAAAGAGCTCCCAGCCCCACTCACAACCACTGAAACGCAGTGACACATCCTCCTAGCAGTTATTTCCTGTCACATGATCATAATTGCGGTGACCTTGTATTTCCTGTATTCCAGTGCCGCTGTTGACATGACACCAGCTGGAATAAAGAGCAACATGGGGCTTGGTTTGCGAGCCATGTGTTTGTTGTTTGGGAGGAGATGATACCAGCTATTGCTGTCATGTCACTCATCTGCCAGAAAAATACTTGCACAGTATGAGCCTGATAAATATAATCTAACCTTAAATCATGACAAAGTCTGCCTTAAAGTAGTTCAATCAAAAATGAAAATCTGCGTACTTCAAATTATTTCCTTGTCAGCGGCATTTTTGGGCGACTATCACTTTAACTTATCTAGGATAATATATTCAGATAGACAAATCTGTTCATCCTTTAATATTAACACAATTCATATGAATGAAACCACACTTCAATGTACCGTGTGTCAACATTTACAGCATCTTCAGCCTGGCTTCTTTTCAAGGCACTTTAAAGTCAGTGAGCAACTAGATTTTGCATTTCCTCAAAAATGATTATATAATTATAAAGTTAGGTGTCACAATGTTATGGCATAATGGCGCGAGTGGTTGCTAGGCAGCAGTCACAATGTTAAGTGATTGCTTACTGCCCCAAGACCAAGAAGCCCACGCCTCATGTCTCTGTGACCCATCAATCAATTTCAGATTGGATGCATCTTAGTGAATTTATGTTTTTCAATAACTCCCATTGGTGACACGACAACAAGCATCCCAAATCTCTTACGAAAGATAAGCTAACGTTACGATGTTGAGCAGAGTTTTGGTAACACCAGAGAGCCAGAGCATTTACACTTGACTCACTTACACAACAATAGGCCTCTCCCAAACAAGTCACATGATTAATAAAAACCCATAGCAAAATGACAAACTATGAGGTAACTTGCGCTCCAAAAAACATATTTTTGTTGTTCCAAATCTGTATAAATTTCTTTGTTCTGTTGAACACAAAGATATTTGGAAGAATGTCATTAACCAAAAAGTTCCTGGCCACCATTGACAACCGTAGTGGGAAAAATTACTTTAAGTCAAGTTAAACCATTATGAGAGCAAAAAAATTGCTTTTAATTTATTGGTAGAAAAGGTCAAAGAAAATAAAACCATGAAAACATAAAACCCATCTTATAAATACATCAGTTTTACTCTTGTCTAACCTAAGCATTTTGAACAAAATGATTAATGATCCAAAAGCCTTAATCACTTTTGTACACGTGCAAATCCTTCAAATAACCCTTCAGGCCTATGATATTTAACTTTGAAAATATATCTCTGTTAATCCATGGATTCAGAACGACGCTTTTTTGATTGTTCAGAGGAAAAGTTTTACACTTAGAGATTCAATACCAGTTAAGTATCAACTGTGTCAGATGAACTCCTGATTAACTGCCCCCCAAAAACAACGCAACAAAGAGGAAAGACTGACACACATACGCACACACACACACACACTAAGAGAGGAGATCCAGGGCTGCAGCAGTTTTAATGCTCTTATGGAAGGCCAGAGAAATTGCACACATGGGACAGCGTCCAACACACACCCTGCTGAGAATCTTGGACTCTCTCTTTAACATACGTCAATAAATAAATGTTATCTTTAGAAGGTTTTGTTGCGTCCAAGTTAGGGAGGATGAAAAGAATCCTCAACTCAGTTATGTCCCTCACATGACCAAAATTCCCATGTCTTTGCACTGGCCTGTTAACAGGTTTCACTATTCACTAAATATTTACAGACCACAGCAGCCTCACAAATAATGCTACATAAACAAAGGTTTCCAACAGATTTATAAAGAAAAAACAGAGACAAAAAACAACTAAACAAAAGAAAAGAGCAGAGAGCAGCATCCTATAGGTGTCGTTTCTGAAGAACCTTTACTCCGATCAGGATCAGGTTCCTCTGGGAAGACTGATTTAAATCAGCATTATCCCAATTTAATGTTCATCTCATAGCTGTACCGGGATCAGTGTGTTTAAAGGGAGAGTGACAGGGTGTGACTTGGAAAGCAGCTTGTCTGTGATGCACAGGGTGTATTGATAGCATAGTGAGAAGTCCTAAGTGCACGGGTGTCTAGAGTCCCTCCTCCTCGTGCTGGTTGTCTTTATAAATCTCTCGGACCAGCAGCACTCGGGTCAGGAGCCGAGCCAGCGTACCCTTCTCTAGAGGAGTCGAGCTGAACCACAGCGGACTGTCCAAAGAAGCAGACACCTCTGGCTTCATGTAAAAAAAATCTGTCCTCAGTCTTACAGACTCTGGGCTAGAGGGAAAGAGAGAGAGGTGGAGAGTTCTGTAAGGTTAATTGGAAATTTTGATCAAGTTGGTTTGATTTCACTGACAGTTGCCAAGCAACATGTGTTATTATACTATTCAACTGATGTGAATGTTAACGCGACAGTATAAGTTATATCATATCATCTCAAGTTAAAAAGTGAAATGTCCTCATATTTGGATTGTGTCAACACAGTTTTTCAGAATGTGAACAGCAATCGTTATAATCACTGGACATTTGCGTTTTTACAGTCAGACCTGTTTGTTTGGTTTCTCATGGAAGTGGTCCATTTCTTTGAACACAGCTCATCCAATTAAAATTAAATGTCAGAACTAATCAATCATAAGCACAACCGATAAGATAACAGAGCAAGACCCCTTTAATAAAAATCATTTTCTACTATACATTGCATTATCTATTGAGTGTCAATGTAAAAATCTTTAAATGTCTTAACAATTTGTTACAAAATAAATAAGATAACAGCAGCTCTCTCTTTAAAGAGAGTTCACCCATAAATGTAAATTCTTTCATAAACAACTTCTCCCTACGAAGTTGTTCCAATTTAGTATACATTTCTTTGTTATGCTGAACACAAAGATAGATATTTCGAAGATAATGGTGTTAGCAACATTACTGGGACATCATTGACAACCATAGTAAAAGTTAAAATGGTAGTCAAAGGCAACCATTTGCTTTCTTAAATTCTTCAAAATATTCATTTTGTGTTCAACAGAACATTAGGAAATATTACAATATTTTTTCCTATTATGGTAGTCATGGTGGATGTCATAGAAATGACAGTTGGTAGCATTTTTCCCAATATCTTTCTCGGTGTTCAACCAGAAAAGAAACTTATTCAGATTTGGAACAACTTGAAGGCGAGTAAATGACAGAATGTTCATTTTTGGGTGGAGTTTAAGAAGTCAGAATCTTTTGAATGTCAAACTTACCACTTCGATAAATAAAGCTCATACAGTCGGCACTCGTGTTTCTTAACAGGACATTTAGTTGAATCTTCTGAACCACTGTCAGCCTCAAAGTTTGAGTCACCATCGTCTTTACGCCTTCTCTTACTTGCTGATTGCTCTAAGTAAACCAAAAACATTTTAGAACCAGGTGAAAGACAAAATAATCATTTCAATATAAAATTTCGAACATCTCAAGAGCTGAACAGGGCATCTGTCCTCCCATTGTCCTACAATTTCTGCAAAACACCCACAAGCAAAATGGACATTTAAGGACCAAAAAAACAGGCAAATTGCTAAAATGGCATTTGTTGTGTCCTCATAGTAAAAGTGTCAACACCATGTTTCAGGATGTGAACAGCAAGTTATAATCACAGGACACTGCTTAGATCAGGAGTGATGAATCCTGTAGTGTTAAGCCTCAACTTCAAATCCAAAATAAAGCAAATGATATGATATACTGTGAAAGTGTTATTGTATACTTATGGCTGAAGAATTAATTTTGCACAGCTGTTATTCTCATTGCTGCATTCAACATGAATATATAATTATACAGCTGAAAACCAACAATAAGATATTTTATTGCTCGATTTTGTTTTAAACATACCATGCTGCTCCTGTGAGATGGATGGGATGCGTATGCAGACGGTCGTGTCGTGGCTGTGTGGATTAGAACTGCTAGGCCCATAGACATTTCCAAAGGAGAGGCGTAAGTGCTGTTCAACTGTGCGGAGGCCAAAGTATTTGGTGTTGAGATGGAAGAGAGATCTTAGCAGGACAGAGGGCGACTGCTCCCCCAGCTGTCCACTGCTCCATAGACACTGCTCTTCAACACGGCCCCACCTGGAACCTAAACACAAACCCGTATGTACTAAACAATAACAGAGAATGCAAGGAACAAAACGGAATTCTCCATGACAACTATCATTTTGGGGTGGACTGTTCTTTCAAATAAAATTATACAGTCAGTTAGTTTAGTGTGTGTGTCCTCATAGTTGGGTAGAGTCAACACCACTTTTCAGGATGTGAACAGCAACAGATATAATCATTGGACACTTTAATATAACAAACATCTTTCAGGAGTTCCACTTACCATCAGGAAGAACACTGGGTTGCCAGTCTTTAAGGATCTTGTTCAGTTCTTCCCCAAACATGTGGTACTCCGGATTGCTGAACAGGTCATCTGTCCTCCCCTTGTCCTGCAAATACTACAAAACACCCCAAAATATTAAAAACAACAATCCAAACAAAAATGTGTCCAAAATAATGGACCAGGTAGACATGTACATTGCTAAAGAGCTCTCTGTCGTGTCCTCATAGTAAAAGTGTCAACACCATGTTTCAGGATGTGAACAGCAAGTTATAATCATAGGACACTGCTTAGATCAGTAGTGATGAATCCTGCTGTGTTATGCTCCAACTTCAAATGCAAAACCATGTGTAATGTTAAGCCACAGCAAATGATATGAGCATTTATCAAAACAAAGATCAGAGTTGCACACAGATACATTTTTACTTTGAATTCAAATGACGCTTGAAGTTATGCACATTAATACTTTAATGGCAGCAGAACTAGCTGTGAGTGTTTCATTGTGTTCTAATGGCTGGAGAATACATGAATTTGTATCGCACAGCTGTGTTATCGAATGTGTATAGTGATTCTGAAAGCACATCACTCGAGTGATGTTCGAGTAAGCTTTGAACTTACTTTTTAAACCCACTTCAAAAAAAGCAACATTTTAAGCAACTCTTAAATATCAGTCTATCTTTCTTCATTAAGAGCCTCAATCATCTAACAATTCTTTTTACAGCTTCAATGCTGTACAGGCATGCACACAAACTCGAGACTGGGGACCATCTCACCTTCTGGATGCTGAGGCATAGGTACAGAATGCTGTCAGGAGCATAGCTCTCCCCGTTGGGTCGACGCACCTCTTTGACAAAGCGAGACAAAGACTGATTCAGCTCTGTCTGGCTCAGGGACAGAAGACTGTCTTTTAAACGAACTGTCAGGAGAAACAAAACAAAAAAACTCTTAACAACATCTGTGCTGAAAACTAAAGTAGAACTTGAGAACTGCAGGGCTTCCAACGATGTGATTGTATTATCATTAATAATAAATAAATAAAAACTGTGTGGCCGGCTGAACTTGAGTGCGCTCATAACTCAAAACTGTCAACAACACTTTCAGAATGTGAACAGCAGTAGTATAATCATGGAGCACTTTTAACCCAAGCAAAAGCCTGCATGCATTTAGCTTTACGGTTTCATGCTTGTTAATCAAAAATGAGAATCCAAGAGTACCTTGTTTCTGACTCTCCTTTCCTTTGGACAGGCTAGGTTGTGAACCTGCAGTCATGGCCCACCTCCTCCACGCGTTTAAGCCATACCTGGAGTTCAAGGGGAATGAGCTGTCTGCCGCTGGAGACTCTATTGCTGGCGATGAGGATAAAGACGAGGGAGACTCATCCTCTACTGCCCGTCTCTTCTGGCCCTATGGCAACAGCAGGTCAGTAGCATTAGCATACATAATGCTAAGCATCATCCTCTGTGACGGGTCATGACCCCGTCAGCCTCATACGAAACCTCAACAATCACTGCACTTCAGCATGTGAACAGCTAATGGTTTTCTAATCACAGCACAGCACTTGATGTGTGGCTACAGGGATGCATCTGTACCGTACCCTCCTCCTGGTTCTGGGGAGAGGCGTCTTCTCTTTTTCTTCAGGCAACACGGGAGATAATGAAAAGAGCATGTCTGTGTCCAGACGCTCAACCAGGACAGGTTCTGATGCTGGAACAGAGCAAGACAAGACTGGTTATCCAGACACAGATTTTGTGTTTAGAGAGATAACCTAAGGTCTGTGTGTGTCAGAAATAGCTACCTAGTGGAAGATCCTTCTCTAGGTCTAAATCTGGCTCATATTTGTCTTCCTCATCCTCTTCCTCCGAGCTGCCGCTGCTGCTGTCATTTTCACATTTAACATTTTCAACCTTCACTTCTTTGCTCTTTTCACTTTTGATATCTAAGGAAAATGTTAAAAAGATTTGGTTGCAAAATTTCTATCAGTGGTGATGTATTAACAGGTTCAAGAAGACACACTTGATACGTGCCAGCGGGCCATGTGATTATAACAAGGATAAGTATGAAGACTGCCAGTAGTTTGGTTAATGGTGGATGCTTTAATACGTTCTCACCCGAGCAGTCTGGCTTCTCATCCTCATCCAGTGCAATCCCATCACCCATCGCTTCAATGGTTTTCAACAAATCAAAGGGCATTTTGGCTTTCAGCTCATTGATGGTCTTCACAATTTGCTCAGCGTTCTGTAGTGTGGTGGGCAAAAACACTGGCACAGGCACCTGAAAGCACCATGATGTGGCACAAAGCAGTAAGGACATTGGAATGTGTTAAAACAAACACTTTTAATATAGTTATATTAACAATCACTCTGGTTTTTGAAAAATATGACCTATTAAAAAGAATATTTAAGCATTACTCAAAGGAAAACTGCCATAGAGCAACAACAAACTACGTGCACTGGTAACTGACAAACACTAAACATAAGATTGATTTGGAAATAAAGAGTGTTTATTTGTGAAAATTCATCTCTTACCGGTACAGGTATTGCAAAAGGAGTGGGCGTGGCCTGAGCGTAGAGGTTCATGGGTAATGGAACGTAAACGGGAACAGGGATCGGGATAGGAACATACTCCTTTCCTGAGCTTTTCAGGTCTGCCTCCTCTGAGGAAAAGCAGAGGCAATCATGTCAATCTCCACATTTTCCTGAGAATTTGTAAACTTGTTGTTACAGGCACTTGCTTACCTGTCTGCAGTGGTTTGCTCTGCATGTGGGGCTTGCAGTATGTGGCCTTGGTCATAGTGAGTGGCTTACAGAGCACAGCTTTATTTTTCACGTCTTTCAGGATCCCACCCCCAACATATGACACAGGCCCCTGAGTAAACGCCTGCAACAAACAAGAAAATTTGAACATAAAAACTTCAGAACTTTAGAAAATGCACTTACAGGAAATTATCATATATTCATTGTTGTTTTGCCCAATGTCTAGCTTCTTAACATTGAGTATTAGTATGACCTACTCACAATTTTTGATCCTTGGGTTGATCCACCAAACTCTGTAAATTGACCACATGATTTTATTAAAAAAATATATATCACAGTTAAACATGCCAGACATACATATTTTAAAATTTTACCTGAAACTGTGTTTTCAGGACCTTTCTGTGTGGCCATGTTGGGCTCGTTCTGTTGGCAGTAAAATCGGAGGAGACACTGCTGGTCACAGAAGTGCTTCATCTCTGTACGCCACTGCACAGACTCCAGCAGGTTCCCCTGAACCTTACAGCAGTCACAGCGTGCCGCCTAGTGGACAAAGCAGAGTAATACAGATGCCTTAGTCTCTTCTGTTGCGCAAAATAGAAAACACTGTCAGATTGTTTCAAACCTGTAAAATTACTTTTTTCTCCTAAACTCAAAGAAAGATATTTGGAAGAACGTCAGAAACCAAATTGAATCCCATAGTATTTATTTTCCCTACTATGGCAGTAAATGGGGGATGAGACCTGTTTGGTTACTGACATTCTTCAAAATATCCTACGTTGTGTTCAGCAAAACAAAGAAATGTATACAGGTTTGGAACAACCTGAGTTCGAGTAAATGATGAAAGAATTTTAATTTTTGGGTGAACTATCCCTTTAAGCATACTGCTTAGACCAATGCCTGACAATGGTCCTTAAAATGATATCCCTACAAAGACTTTTTCACAGTTATGTCGAGGGAGCGTAGGAAGGTCACTCATATGTACCTTAAAGTACCAGTCGTGAAAATTATTAGCACACATCTCACTGCAGAAGTCCCTGCTGACCCCATCAATCAGTTTGGTGACTGATTTCTTGCACATCTGTGTGCAGTGGTTACAGGTGACACACTTCAACCCCAGACGCCTGATAAAATCTTGCTTGAACAGCAACTTACAGCCTGCAGAAGAAATGTGAAGGTGAGGCCCTATACAACATATACTCAGATGAATCTTAAACATCCTATGAGTCAAAATAATTGTCCTCATACTCAAAAACTATAATCACGACAGGTCATGATGTGAACAGCAAAAGATATAATCACTGGACAAAGGACCAAAAAGACACAGAACACAGACCTTCACTACAGAAAGGCTTCTTCACTCCAGAGAAGTTCACAGACTCGTGAAGGGTTTTCTCTTCCTGACAGTACTCGCAGAACGTCACTATGCAGTGGAGCTTCTTGTAGTCCTCACAACAGGTCTTACTGCAGAACTGATAAACTTTATCCTGCAGAGATAATTACAATTGCAGTTTCAACCTAACACCACTTAAAACCTTCAAGATTTAAATCTTGATGATATAAAGGGATTGCAGGAAACCCACCTCCCACTCCAGGATCTCCGGCTTTATACTGAAGGAGCTACGACAGTAGTTGCATTTCAACTGGATGTTCTCTGAGGCTGAAGATGGGATCTGCCCGTTGGCTGATGTTTGGATGGTTGCGTTCTGAACAACAAAAAAAGACAATCACAATGCAGAAAGTAGCTGGATGCACCAGAATGCATAATACAAGCTTTAATGGCATCTACAGTACCTGGAATTTGGTGACGCACAGTGAACTGCAGAAGCTCAAAACTTTCCCTTCAGGCAGAGTTGCCTGATACTGAGGTAATGCATTTCTCTTACAGAAGTGACACGAGGGCTCCATATCTACAAATACAAACCAGATTCTCATTTATTCAGACCATGACTCTGACTTTGTGTTTAAAATCATAAAACAACTTTCTTGTGGGACAAAGTGGGTCACATTGTAGAAATCAAACTGGATGGTGAGCATGTGAATGGAGTTGTGAAATGTGATTAACTCTATGGACATTACAACATATGCATTAACAATGGAAGTTATGAGAACTAGATTAGAGTTTAAAGTGACAGTTCACCCAAAAACGAAAATTTTGTCATTATTTTCATAAAACGCAATCAAAATATATTGTGAAGAATGTTGTTAACTGGCACCCATACACCTGCATTGGTTTTGTGTCCAAACAATAGAAGTGAATGGGTGCTGCAGTTATTCCGTTACCAACATTTTCTGTTCGATGGAAGATATAAAGACATACAGGTCTGGAATGACAACGTGGTGAGTTCATGATGACACAATTTTTTCGATAACCTTGGGCCGCAGAACACAAATGTGAACTCGTACACTCTGTAGAGCGTTTGGTTGTCTACTCACTCTGTGCGGAAGCTGCAAACTTGCTCTTGGTCATACAGGCCGTAGAGCAATAGGAGTCCATGGCTCCATTTGTCCCAATGCATTGAGTGGCATCAAATGATCTGCACATCACCTTACAGCCACTACACTGCACCATCTTTCCATGAGTCTATGGAGAGAGTGCCATTTAGAGACGTGTGATAAAAACTAATCAATGAGATAAATCATGCTCATAAAAGACACTACAATGTCTTAATACTTGCTGCTCCATCAATTTGAACAAATATGACAAAACAGCCAAATGAAATTGAATATACTATAAACAATACTTTAATTGCAAGGTGAATTTCAAAATTCATTGGAAACTATTAACACTTGTCTTTTTCCTCTATACTGACCTGTTTATAGTCCTTGATGCAATTTTGACAGCAAAAGCGTTTTTGCTGACCATCAATGAGTAAAAAATGGTTTGCTGTGGCACGACTGGGCAGGTAATTCCCGCACTGTTCGCAGCAGTTCATGATGAGCCCGTTAGCCATACGGTAACGATTGAAGCATGCATCGCTGCAGATCTTGTGCGTTACGTTCTTGAAGCTCACCTCATGTCGAATCTATAGGGTAAAAAAGCATGCATTGTATATAATGTTAATTTATAGTTACACATTACCAGAGATCAATCAACAAATTAGCATCAAACTGGTTTCTTATTCCCTTTCCAAGGTGACATCATGGATACACCACAAATACAGTAAAGGACAGTGGTAAGTAACCATGGCTACAAGTCTGAACGCTAGGATACAACAAACTGAACATTGATGGGAGGAAATGAAAACTGAAATATACAGTTTGAACAAGGATAGACGTCCTGAGGAACTATAGTATAATGGTGTAGATTATAATGAATATATGAGGATACAATTCAGATAGTCCTTCCCCATTAACAGGAAATTTTAAAATCTACATTAATTGTAGTGTGTGAATATTAATTAGACGTCATGCAGATACTGCCTGGTAAACTTTATGAGCATTAAAACATGCAAACCAATTATTTTTCATGACCCAAGCCTTTACCAAAGTAGTATTACTCCAGTATATTAAAGTTTATCCAAAAATGAAAATTGTCATCATTTACTTACCCTCTTGTCATCTCAATCCTGTATGGCTTTCATTCTTCAGATCACAACGGATGATATTTTAAAGAAAGTTGGTAACCAAACAGCGCCGGCACCCATTAACTTCTTCAAAACATGATATTTTGTTTTCTCCAGAACTCAGTCAGTCATACAGGTTTAAGATGACAAGAGTGTAAGTAAATGAGGATGATTTTCCTTTTTGGATGAAGTATCACTTTGAGGCCAACTTCATAATGTCTTCCTTTAGGCCATCATAATTTCTGCATTCATTAGTTTGCCCTACTAGGCAAACAACTCAAATCCTAATTAAATATTCAAGAACAAAGATCTTAGCAGCAACCAACCTAGTGTTTTTAAATCTACAGACTGTTTTCTGCCATTCTCATTCTGAGTAAGAGAAATCAAAGGTATACAGAACATATCTGACCTCAGTGAGCTTTCCACAGACGGTACACTTAGTTTTAAGTTGATTCTTCTGAGGATTCTGTTTGCTCTCATAAGATGCCAAACAGCCAGTACTGCAAAACTCCTGAAAGGACTCACTTGAATCCACCTGGGCCACTATAGTGCCTCCTTTCATATTGGTAATGTCTCTGATTTGGAGAAAACAAAGGGCAAAAGATTAAGATTGTTAAGAGCGATCACAAGTGATTATCCTCACTAAGACTTCATACACAGGTTTACGCTCTCAAACGACATACTTCTTGCACATGGTGCAACTCTTCTTGGGAGTGGGTTTGTGGGAGAAGGCAGACAGGCAGGTAGTCGAGCAGAACAGGTGGGATGAGCCCTTGCGCTGGTACGCGGTCTGGCCTTTCTTCAAAGGCTTCTTACAGTTGGCGCACGTGACTTTCATGGTACGTTGGGGTTGCTGGGATCCTGAGGACGACTGGCAGGGCGGTTTGGGGAGCGGAGCTGCGGGAGAAGGCGAGTCCACTCCAGGCTGCTTCTGGTTACGGGGAAAAGAGGCTGACTGGGAGATCCATGAATCTGAGGGGGGGGGGGGGAATTGAAACATGAATGAATCTTGGTGTCTGACTAAGTAAACTTTTAAAAACAATACACAGAGACTTAAAGCTAACAATGATGTGTTATTGTGTTGTCAGTGCAACAAAACAAGTAAAGGATTGTCTATGGTTTGTATAAAGGATGACACAGCAGCTTTGTGCGGATGAATTACCAGATCTCTGGTGTGTCCCCGTTTCTCCATTCTGCACCGGCTGGCTGGCAGCACTTACTCGTCCCGGGTTGAACGTGGGTGAAGGTCTGCTGGCTGCACCCTGGTTCTGCTGGACATCGGGGTTCAGGCTGAACGCACTGCTGATCTGCAGCCCATTTTCAGTCCCCTCCAAATCGTCCAACCTGGCAGCCTCTGTCCCACCCACACTCTTTAGCGACGTCACGTTTGTGATCATGAGGTTTATATCCTCTTGAGCACACAGCGCCAGCGGCGCTACTGTTGACGTTCCCATGGCAACTGCCGAAGAGTCTGCCCCCAACGTGGTAACGCTGGCAATTTTGATTTCAGAGTCAGGCTCTGTGCTGCTCAGGATGTTCCCATCGTCAGTGGGCAGGAGGGAAGAGGAAGCATCCCTGAGCTCTGAATCCTCCTCATCGTCAATCACGATTGGCTCGCTCTGGCTATTGGGTGTCGTGGCTGTGGCTGCAGAGGAGGGAGGACTGGGAGTCTTGGAAGAGGCTGTTGCCGTGGTAGCCGGCTCTGTACAGTCTTTGGCAGCAGTGAGGGTCTCTGCAGGTGTGTTAGCGTCGGTGGGCTGCACCCTCCCCTGAGAGTGAGCAGGAGGCTCTTCTACTAATACTACATCATCATCATTGTCTTCCGAGGACTTGGGAAAGTCTGGTTCTGTCTGTTGCTCTTCGGCAGATGGAGTAAGCTCTGTTATGGGTGTGGTTTCCATATGACCCTCCTCCTCCCCTGTGGCTGTGATCGCCTCCTCAACATCTGCCCTGGTTTCCAAATCGCCATCCATTGCTTAGGCAACCACCTGTTGACGCAATACAGGAACAGTTACCTGGAGAACCCATATTGAGTATAACAAAAAT
The DNA here is from genome assembly GCA_029783895.1 of Triplophysa bombifrons. Classification (NCBI taxonomy): domain Eukaryota; kingdom Metazoa; phylum Chordata; class Actinopteri; order Cypriniformes; family Nemacheilidae; genus Triplophysa; species Triplophysa bombifrons. The sequence goes on along the minus strand of CM056456.1, from coordinate 15,011,007 downwards.
GTCATGCGGGTGAATGTTTATGAAAAAATGTAAGGAATACATAAATATCCCAAATTAACAGTATTAGTCCTACTATAGCTGGGAGATTTTTATCCTTTCTCCTGACAAAAGCTGCCTCTCTTTTACACATGCTAAATGAGACTATGATGATGAATATACACTTCCCTCTTTACAATAGACGCCTCAATATGCTTGATAAGATTAAGAAATTAACAGGGGATTACCTAACAATCAAATTACAACAAGGCGTGTCCAGAATAATTACTGCGAATACATTTTACATTATGAAAGATATTAAAGAAAAGAAGATTCTTATATAAGGAACATGCAGACCACCTATGAAGGCAGATATCCATAACATCAATGGTCATCACGAGACCATTACTATGTAACCAATCAGCATCATTCACTAAAAAAAGCCCAAGTAAATGAAAAGCAACTCAAATGGCAGGGAAGGCCTCATCAACATGTGACCACAGCTCAACAGCAACCACCTACCAAAATAGCTAGTATATAGATATACTAATATCATAATTAATGCATTATTCAAATTATATATTTACAAAATAACAGGCCATTGAGAAAACAACACAAAATCTTTTTGCATGAAAACACAAACCTTTTGATCCCCTTAAAGAAACGTGATGTGGACTGCAACGGAGCCCTTTCTTGTGTGTATCAGTGCAACACATGATCACACACACAGAGACTTCATCCAAATGCAAAGACTTGAACTTTAATACCTCTGGACTGCAATGCAGAACTACCTTTGGATTGAGCTACAGAAAGCCTTCAGATTTTAACAATGAATGCCCTATTTAGGCAAATATCATAACGTTGATTCAATAAGAGCAGGATGACTCTTTATTGAAGCAATACTGTAGTATGAGCTCATTATTATTCATTATTTTGTAAATCATCCAAAAGACTTTGAATGTTTGGGATTTCCTCGCAGGCTGATGTCATGATCAGGATGCTGTGAGAAACTATATTATGCAGTGACTGATCCGCCACTGAGACGTGATATAATCGCACGCATATGCGCCATGCGCTCGCCAGGTCTGCGTTTAGCGCTAATAGATGTGCTCACAAACACGCGAGTGTTTATTTGAATGGCGCCACAAAAACGCATTATCGTTATATGGCTTCAAAAACTCTCTCTTGCCCACAAGTTGTGTCAATTAGGATGAAGAAGTAAAGCATTGGAGATTCATACCATTCTCCTCCCGGATCGGGCACCCGTAGGCCGTGCCCTTGACTCTGGACCCTCCGTGTCCACACTCACAACCGAGCACGATCCGCGCGCTGTCAAGGCAACCGGATGACGACGTCAACACGTCGTTTCGCAGGCTTTCACTATTTTCAGGAAACGCGAGATGCAGCGGGTTACAAACTTGCTACGCAAGAACATCAGGCGGTGCCGGCCGTGGCAAACCATCGTACACTAACTCACTCTTTGCGTAGAAATGCATTGCGGTTTTCACGCAAAACCCCCGGCCCATGTGTCCCACCCCCGGCATCTCGGGCGCATGCAGCCATTGGATTAGCGGCGAACTGGAGGGAGGAGAGCGTCAGAGACTGCGCCATTGTTATTGTAGTGAAAGAATTAGTCAGAAGTTGAATCCCATAAATAATCCCTCGCACCAAAACGACGAGAAAATTGAATCACAGATATTCCAAATGATGTCAAATGGAATTCACAAAGGTTATATTTAAATACTACACTGCCTCCTAATTCGACTTTTCCTATCAGACATACCACACACACTCTCTCTCTCTCTCTCTCTGTGTTTTACGCAAATATGCTTTTAATTGGTATCTCAGATGAAGATTATTTAGAGAATAAAGTTTCCCTCATCGTAATACACTTCGGCGAACGTTTAATTGAAGTTACCTCGGAGCGTTTACCCTTTGCAATCAAAAGGCAATAAATGTGGTCACCTGTAGGGGCGCTGCACAGTTAACAAACATCAACTACAACGCCTCTAGGTGGCTAGCCACAAATATTTCAATAAATATGTCAAGCGTATCAGTTAAACATGACGCGCGTAAACTTTAATGACCAAGTATTTGCAAGATAAAAACCAAACAATGTTTCCTAATTGGTAAATAAATTTGCCCCCTTCAGTCAGCGGGTAGCACTGCCTCATGTCCGCCATTAGAGAGCGAGCGAAACAATGCGCGCGAGCATAGGCAACAGCACCCTGCCACGGCGGAAAGGGGGAAAATCTCAGGCGGGTAAAATTGCACGCCTCTCCCTTCGTTAAATTTCCCTCATGCACAAACGCAGGTGACCCCAATGCTTTCCTCGCCGCGAGCTCCAGGCCGGACATAGTTGGGAAAACTTTGTCCAATTATACCCAGTTCACCATCAAATCGCCAGAGAAATTCTTACCGGAGTAGAGCTGGAAACGATAGAGCGCCACTTTTGTGCCTTGACATAAATCCTGGGGCGCATGCGTGAAAACGTACGGACGTTCCAGGCGCGTGGGAGGAGTATACTGCCAGCGAGTTCTTCGCTACTCATGCGGCGTCGTGCTCGCGCATTACGTGCACGAGCACAATATATAAGCCGTAATTAATGCATTTATTGATCAAAGCAGTTGTTTTAGAGAATCCTAAAACGCGTATTTAAATGCTATGATCGTCATATTAACGATTGAGTTTGAGTTATTTTCCGTTCGATAAAGTCAATAGGAGTTTACTTTTGTTACCCAATCAGCTTCCTGCTTTGGAGATGTTTTGGTAAAATAACATTTGATACCGAATTTAACGTAAACGGAGTGTGTTAGTTACACACATATCAGTGCTTTAATGTATCGTGTGTTGATAGTAGCGACAGAGAGCAGCAAATGTTATCTTTTTAAATTGAATTGAATGCCACTCATGAGTGTAACTAGAACTGCAGTCTTTTCCTTTATTCGAATCAGATTAAGCCTAAATTGCTATACTATTCCTAGCCATCAGTACTAACAAACCTAATAATTCACGTTATACGAACTAAATCGTTTGCGCAACCCCATTGCAAATAGGGTAAACAGCACGTTGACTGGAAGGTGGGGTAGTGTAATATGGCGTCTGAACTGCATTGCGTAAGAGTCAAAATGTTGGGAATTCTGTCCAACATAAAAATAATAACAATAGAGACCTCTCTTTAGTTGATTCGTGTGAAATGGTCTCGTTGAAGACCCACTTCAAGGGGTCCTTGTTCCAGATACCAAATAAAGACCAGAGACACACTGATGGGATTGATTAAAGAAACGATTTTCAGAAGTTTGTCGTAGTAGAACAATTATATTGGGAAGACACGAGTCATTTAAACTATGTTATTGGTCATAATGGCTCTACGTGTTTGCTTGATATATTAGACCAATTTACGCAAAGCAGCAGACTTTTATTTTGACAAAACACATAGCTCAGATATGTTCTATGCGTACTTGTAGATACGAACAAAAGTGCCCTAGTTTACATCCTTTTCCCAGCTTTTGCATTATTTATTATAATGTTCATGGCAAATAAGACAATTTTATATATAGATTCAAATGTAATTTTTGGCATATTTGCTGTAAAATATTCGAGTTATATTTTAATGTGCAACCACTGTCGGGATTGTAGATGACGTTCTCAACTACAGTACATGTATTTGGTCAGAAAGCGATGGGTTTTGTATTTTAGCTGTATTTTCATCTATTTAAACAACTTACATAGTCGTTAAAAATATTTGTAATGGCTTTCATATCAAGATTACCTACTAACACCAATAATTTAATTTAAAATATAAAATAAAAATCCAGAATGTATTAAGGCCAGACAGAATATTTACTGACCCAGCTGTATCACAACCTTCCAAACCTAAAATTTTGTTAGAATAGGGCATACTTTAAATTCAGTACTGTTAGAAGATACATTAGTTTTACACACACTAACATAAATATGTACATTAAATTAAACCAGATTGACTGGAGTCTACACATGGAGCAGCACTTCCCAGAAATGTGGGAATTCAGTTTAAAGAGAAGGCAAACTGTTATTTGTTATGGAAACATATGTGCAGTTTATTTACTGTAGTCAAAGAGCAAGTGAATCAATGAGCAGTCTTTCGCTCACTTACTAACAGCACAATGCAGGAACAAAAAGAGGTAGGCCATAATAACAGCAGAATGAAAGAACTCGCCATGGTTCAACACATGGTCTTTCCAGAGAGGACTGGATGAGTCCAGCTTTACATTCCTAACTGAACTCTGTATAGTTATAAATTATTTTACGTAATGTTTGAGAATAGTACAAGAACTATGTAAGCAATGGCAGATGACTTGTGTGCTAGAAATGTAATAGTGTTTCATAACTGAACTGTTATGAGAAATACAAATGGTACACAAAGGTATAAAAAGGATAATGTGTTTTGTACTAATCCAGGTATTTCTTTACAGATCACTCCCAATTCAGATAGCTTCAACCTGTGTTAATCCTACCGTCAATGCAGACAAACACTAGCCCTTAAAAATGCACTTTTTGCCCAAAATTTATACATTCTTTGATTTTCTCAACTGCAGTGGATTCCGGTTGTCTGATTTAGAAACCACACCACAATCTTTTAAGATTCAAAGACATAACAAGTAAAGATTGCATTTCTGTAGGACCCTTCAATCACATTTAGGTACAGTCTAGTCACGGTCCCACAAGTATAAAGAAGGGAGGCCAAAACTGCTTATTCATTCATTCATTCATTCACCCTCCCACTCATTCATTTATTCATTCACTCTTCACAAGCAATGCCGACATCGAACAATGTGTGGTCGGGTTAAACACACAAAACTTAAAACAAAACGGATACATCTAAGGTGATAAATTATTCAATTTAAAAGGAAAAAATAAAAAGGAACACTTTCAAACAAGATTTACAAATGACCCTTATATGCAAGCCCAATTTGTCACATTTTATGCTGACCTTCTGTGAGATGCAGCTGAACTCTAAAATGTGTTGGACATAGTCACAGAATCTCCAGAAACTTATTCAACACTTGCAACACATAACAGAGCAGGTATTGAATGTCACTCTGATTTTCTTAAAGACCTTTTAGTATCTTCAGTCTTTTAACACGGTAAAACAAATACATTACTAAATTTAAACAGTCTTCTGTTCAGCATGTTATGACACGGTTTAGAAGTGTGTGAAAAATCTTGTGGAGAGGCAGGGCTTCTGCATTGACCTTCGACCTGGAAGGAATGACTGTGGCATCACTGCAGCTGGACTCTGTATGCACAAATGAGGAGTTTAACCTGAAAATTAAGAAATGCACATTCCCAGGTTAAAAAAAGCTGAAATGGATGATAAAGAATGCTTGTCCACAAAGGAAGTAAATACATTTTTAAGGGGATACTTCAGCCAAGAAACAAAATACCCCATGTTTTACTCAACCTCAAGGCATCCTAACTGAATATGATTGTCTTCTTGAAGAATAATGCAGTCAGAGTTATAATACCACATATTTTTTTCTCCAGATCGGTAGATTTTAAAGCTCCAAAAAGTGCATCCAACGATCAGAGAACTGCTCGACACGGCTCTCTGGTCTTAACAAAGGTCTTCTGAAGCGCTTCGATGCATTTGTTTAAGAGAAATATCCATATTCACGATAATGTCTAACCTCGGCTGCGCATAAACCAGAGGCTTGTTTTTCCGGCAAATGACGCAGGCATGTCGTAAGTTCCAGTGACGAACGCGGCATTTTTCATTTTGTTCCTATAGGATACCGTCTCCTCTGTACAGGAGCCTTTGTCACCGTCATTTGCCGGTAAAACAAGCCTTTGGTTCACGTGAGTTAGACTTTAACGTTAATAGCGCTGTCAATATGGCTATTCTCTTAAACAAACGCATCGAAGACCCTTGTTAAGACCTAGGAGCAACTGTCGAACAGTTCTTTGATCGATGGATGCACTTTTTTGAGCTTCAAAATTCTACCCAATCTACCACTTGGAAGACAAAAGATACGTGGTATTATAACATATTATAAATGTCCGACTGCATTATTCTTCAAGAAGAAAGTTAGAGTGAATGTCATATTCAGTTAGGATGCCTTGAGGGTGAGTAAAACATGGGGGTGTCTTGGCTTAAGTATCCCCTTTAAGACAAATTATTAATATATTCACTGTAGCACTTCTAAAAACCTCAACAGTGTGTGGATGGAAAGCACTGACACAGCTTCACAATTTTCCCTGAACTGTTCAGATCACTTATATTGCAGAGAACAGCTCCTTGATTGTTTTGCTTTCCTCCAATATTATTTCACATTTCAGTTAAAATTGTAACTATTGTAGTAGTTACTTACAATTATAGTATTGATAGTAATGCTAACTGCCCCTCTTGTTTTATATATGTATGTGTGAAGTGCGTTTGTCGTTGTGCTTGTTTCAGTGTGACGCTAATCAATGGCGCACACCTATTTTACTTACTCTATTTTGCGAATGAAACTTGCTATCGGGCTTGCCTTGAGTCCATATGACTAAATAACTGTTAACCCTGTTTTTTAAACATGCCATCTGGCTGTTCTGAGTATCTGAACTGCACAGTTTAACGTGCTACACAGGACATGAACTTCATCCCCAGAGTTTATTTCTGAAAAAATTTCTGAGTGAAGCTATGTGAAGTGAAGCTATCAAACGCACGCAAAAAATAACCATCTTCCGAAGACCTGCCAAAATAAAAGTCTGATTAACTACAGTAGTTTACTGTGGAAAAGTATATTACTATTTAATAGTAAAAAAACTGTCTAATTTAGTTAAACTAAATGCATCATGCATAAGCAAAATGGTCGTTTACCTTTAAAATTATTTTTTCTATTTTATTTATGTTTCTTATCTTTGTATTTGTATTATATTGCACTTTGAATGTAATATGGCAATGTACTAAATGGGTTTAGTTTTCACAGATATTAATGTATGCAATTTCGGCAATGAAAATGTAAATTTTTCTACAAAGGAAATAAATTGTTCATTTTAAGAGACCTGACTTATTTTCTCATGTATATTTAGTATTGCTCTTTAATAAAGAAAAATAACGTATTATTTAAAAAACTCGACTAATCGATGGAATAATTTGTAGAATACTTGATTACTAAAATAATTGATATATGGGGCTGTTGGGGACCTATATCATTTCATTACGAAGTTTATATTTGTCTTGTCCCACATTTTACCTTAGCTGTTGGTGACTCTGCAAGACGGATGAACATTTTGTTGACTCCTTGAACGGGACTGAAAGAGTAGATGAAATGGCTGTCCTGCAGGGGGAGCAAGACACAGCGTGTTAAAGGTTGCTACATGTCCATCAAATTAATAAAAAAAGATTGTAAAATAGTTTTACCAAGAAGATGGGCAGCTGGAACTTGTCATTCAGGACGACTGCATGAACACTACACGGCCCGCAGAGTCTAGCTGTGATCTCATTAAGAAAGTTTGCATGAAAGATAAAAAGCAGAATGCCAGATCCTGAAACACAAGACATGTAAATGTCAAAGTTCTTTACTACATCAACCCTGGCACCAAATTGCATTTGCATTTACTTATATTTCACCTTCTCCGGGTGTGGGTTGAGGGGGTTTGTAGTTAAACTCCAGTGAGAAGTCTGGTCCCTCGCACAGTCTGTGGCAAGCCAGAGGAAACACGGGTTCCAGCAGGGCCAGCCGAGTTTCAAAAAAGGCTCTGATTGTCTCCTCCGCCACTGTCGATAATCTGTTAGATAAATGTTTTTACAAAATCCTTCTATGTTGGGTGTCCTATTTAAATGTATGGTGTTAAATATAATGCAACAATGGAGCACTCACGTTTGCATGTGGTCTTTGATGAGATCATAAACTATCACGTTGTTGCTAACTTTGGCATAGTACAAGGCAGTGCTCTTATGTTTAGACATGATGTTGCAGTCTGCCCCATATTCCAGCAGGAGGCGAACTACATCTGCATTTCCCCTCTTACAAGCCTTACAAAGAAAACAATACAGTATCTAACTGTTACAATAGCATTTAGCATCAGTTTCTGCTCTTAGAGTTCGAGTTCACAGATCAATCTCTAAATAACAATCTAAATCTTACTTTCATAAGAGCTGTCTCCCGTCCAAGTGTTTGGGCATTTACGGAAGCACCTGCCTCCAGGAGAATAGCCACGGTCGTCAAGAAGTTCTGCATTAGAGAGGGTATATTATTAAATAGGTTGTTGTGGGATTGTGTACTATAACAAGAAAGTTCTTTAGAATTGGTGATCAAATTTTTGTTATATTCGTAGGATTGATGATGTTCAGCACCTTTTCTGCAGCATGCATCAAGGCTGTAGGGCCGTTCTTCTGCCGGGCGTTGACCTTCACACCCTTCTTAATGAGCAGCCTGAGGATGTCATCCTGACCACCTGCAGCCGCCAGCAGCATTAAAGACATACCGCTAGAATCCTGCAGGGGACAGCACAAACAAGACTTTCACATGACATCCCCTCCCACACAGCATCAAGGCCAGTACAGACACAAAAATCTTGCTCAGGGAATGAAGATTAACTGAGATGTTCAAAGATAAACTGCACCATGACCTCTGATGGGGCTTTTCTTAGACACTTCAGTACAAACAGAATGCAGGAGATAAGAAAGAGAAATACGAAGCACACCTCCTGATCCAGATTGTAGTCCTCTTTGGAACTAAGTGCACGTTTTACCGACAGGTAATTCCCATTTTTCACTGCTTCTCGTAGCTCAGCTGAATGAATGTTGATAAAAAATAGCAAAGAAGAAATGGAAAATGAAATTAGTCTCCAATAACAGATTGATGATTTTTCGTGTTTTGTATGTGTGTGTATCACTCACTGGGGGTTAAGGATAGTGGAGAGAGATTCTCATCTTCTCCATTCAAGTGTTTCTGAAAGTCCTCCAGTGTCATCCAGTCCAGTTTGAGCTCCACCCCAAGATTAAGAGAAGGCGGTGCCCGGTCTGCAAATTGAGACACAGTTGTGACAGTCGGTGATTGGAATAGGACCTGCTAGTTTGATCTTGTGATAGTCACAAACGCATCCATTTTTATGTAGTATAGAAGCCCGAATTGTGTTAATCAAAAAGAACCAAACTTAAGTAAAACCAGACACAGTAAAGACCTCATTTAAAGGGCCAGTTCATTTACTGAACGTCAAGTTGTTCTAAATCTGTATAGATTTCTTTGTTCTGATGAACACAGAGAAAAATATTTGAAAGGATGCTTGTAAACAAACAGTTCTTGGGCAATATTGGCAACCATAGTAGGAAAAAAAATGCTGTATAAATATCTTTGTTCTGCTGAAAACAAATTAAGATATTTCGTAGTAAAAGTAGGAATGCAAACAGTACTCAGCATTGTAATTTTTCCTACTATGATAGTCAATGGTGTCCCTTTAAGTTATAAATACAAACCAGGAGTTTTGTCTGAGCGTTCCGTGGGCTCTTGAGAGTCCTGATTGTCATCGCATGTAGTGAAGAGCCGCGATTCACTGTCCTCCCTTTTTCTCCTTCTCTTGTCTTTCCACCTGGAGTCTTCTGTGGAGTCTGGAGATGCCATTGGTTCAGCCAAGGACTTCCGTTCCAGACGTTCCTGCCGGGCCTCCTCAGCAAGTCTCTGCGCCTCCTCCAACCTTGCTTTCCTCTCCCGCTGGGCTTCCTCTATCCTCTCCTTCTTCTTCCTTTCCTCTTCTTCAATCCGTTCTTTCCTCTTTCTTTCCTCTTCTTCCATCTTTTCTTTCCTCCTCCTTTGCTCCACCTCTCTCTGTTCCCGTAGTAATTCTTCCTTTGACTTTGGGAGTGGCTCATCTGATTTGTCGCTTTTGTCTGTTTCGAACGTCCCTTTCTCATCTGTCTCCATAGGAATGGGACTCTGACCGGATCGTGCTCCTGTGAGGGAAGGAGAACATTGTGGTCATTAAGGTAATCTTACAAATGAAAACATTTCAGTGAGGTATAACCAAGAAAATCACCATCTTTTGACTTGTCGGACTTCTCTGATTCTGGTTTGCGTCCAGGAGATTGCTTTGACACTTTTGCTTTCTTGTCAATTTTCCCCGCGGCCTGTATGGAACAAGTTTCCAAATGTCAAATCAAATCAATATTTAAAACATTTGCAAGTGCCAAAGAAAAGGGCTTTTATTCAAGCTTTAGACACAAGTACCTTTGGAGCAGCATTCTTGGTCTGTTCTGCTGGTCTCCTTGGTGCACGATCTTTCGCCTCACAGTTCAGCAAGAACTTTTCAAACAGGTTAGTGGAGGCACCTCCCTTCTCCCCGCCTTCCTCTTTTGGCTCCTCCTCTTTGGGCTTGGTGAGGGCCGTTGATGATGTCGAGGAAGACGAGGAAGATGCAGATGAGAGCTTTTGAGATGGTGGGGCTGCATCCTGACCTTTGCTTTTGACTTTCGATTTGGCTGCCGACGATGTGGCCCCAGTATCGCTGGAGTCAGGCTCCTCCTCGCTGCGAGAAGATTTGCTGGTGCACTTGCTGCTAGTTATACTCTTGAGCTTGTTTAAACCGCTCTCTTTGAGAGTGGCCGTCGACAGCTCTGCTTTCTTATGTTTCTTCTCCTGAAGGTCCTTGAAACCTTGCATCTTAGTGTCAGACTTCACTTTCTTCTGCTTGGCCTGTTTGGAATCGTTCCCGCTCTCACTTCGAGCGGGTTTGTCCACGGCCTTGACTGTCGTGATTTTGGGGGAATCATAAGGGGCTTCCGTGTTCGTTGTATCATCAGTGTGGGTCTCGGAGGGTGCGTCACTTTTATCACCCTCATCTGCCGAGGACTCAATCTCCTTTTTTGACTTGACCTTCTTTTTCTTGCGCTCCTCTACAGTGTCTTTCTTTGTCATTCCTCTATCTTTCACCTTGCCGTCCTTCTTTTGTTTCTTAATGGTAACTGGGCCATCATCTTCATCGGATTCAATGAGCCTCTTCTTCTGTTCTTTTTTCGAAGGTGCGGGTGAGGAATGTCTGCTCTCATCCTCTTCTTCAGACTCCGGAGCTGGCAGAGGTTTGTCATCTCTCCATTTCTCCTTCTTCTTTTTCTTTTTTTCCTTCGCTGGCATCTCATCCTCAGATTCATCCAATTTCTTATTTTTCTTTTTCTTCTGTGGAGATGATTCCTTGGGTTTGTCTTTATCGCTCTCACTCTCAGAGTCAGCGTCAAACAAATCACTCTTCATGGGCAGCTTCTAGTTGTAATATTTACAAACAATTAATCAAGTAACCCAAATACTTTACCATCCGTACAAAAAAAGGGCCCAGTTTCACAGACAGGACTTATTAAGGCTAGTCCTTGACTAAAATGAATGTTTGAGCTTTCTGAACTGAAAATAACTTTTCCTGACATACCCTAAAATATATCATAGCCATGGTTTTGTCTCAGTTTGCAGACCAGTAATGTGTTTTCTAAAGTAGGGATGCACTGAATTTTCGGCAACCATTAGTCGAATGGCCTAATCAATTTTACCGAACATTACATATGATTTGATCAAGCAGCAACCAGCGTGCAGAGAAAGAGAGAGAATTTCTGAATGAAAGCGTCTTTACATGTCGGTAACCTGTGTTCTTCAGACTGGAGAGGGCGGTCTGACAGTAGCCCTACTGCTCGCGACATCCTTTGACATCATACAGTGGTCCCTGTACTAAACAACTTGTCAAAGTATGTTCTTTGCATCCCGGCCACGAGTGCATCTTCTGGGAGAACAGTCAGCTTTTGTGGGCGGAGTTTGGAGGAGAGACGTGAACTGAAATGGTTGTCAGTCAGAATTGCTTGTATGGAAGTTTTTTTTTTCTTTTAATAATTTTGTAGTGTAGCCTATAATAATCCAACAGTTTTCATTTATTCATATTCTTACCATATAATGTTGAATGACACTTTTAAATGAACTATTTTGTTGTCAGTTATAGGCCTAAAATTTTTCAGGAAAGGAGAAGGCTCAATTTTGTTCTAATATATATTGTATTATATTGAAAATCAAGATAAAATGTAAAAAGCTCATCTTGACCATTCAAGTTTATGCAATAGTAAAAATATGTCTAAATAAATAGAAGAAATACGAAAAGGCATGTTCGGTATTCGAAGTGTTTCATTTTTATTCACCTTCGGTAAAGAATTTTCATTTCGGCCTAGTCCTGGCTTAAGCTAAGTCTTGTCTGTGGAACCAGGCCTTGATTTAATAATAAATATAACAAATAATATAATAAACTAGAACTTAAATAAATGGAACATACAGAAGACAAAATCTACTAAATTGAATTGAAAAAAATAATGTACAAAAAGAAAAAGCGTGGTAAATCTTAAGAGTCTCACCATGCCAGTATCTTTCTTTGCCTTTATCTCAGCCAAGTTCTTCTTGTAGGCCAGCAGCACCTCCCTGCAGTCGTCCAGGTGTGCCTCGGGCTCCCAGGTGTCTTCGTCCGACGAATAGTTCTTCCATCGCACCCGATACTGCACCTCTCCCTAAAAACAACTCAAAGCTCAATAAGCATGGCCTCCTACGGGTCTATCTCAGTGAAGCAGTGAAGGTAATGTTTGTTTAAACAGACACTTTAGACAATCCTCACGGCTATGATTCTTGCCAGATGTTAATAATCAAGGCTCTTGAGTGCGAACAATTTGGTCGCAAATGCGACCTCATTTTTCAATGGTGCGACTAAAAATAATCACCGGTGCGACCAGCCGTTCGAGGGAGAAAAAAAGTCTCCCCGTTTCCCTTCAGGGTGATATGCTCGCGAAGTGACCTGCGTGTTTTCACCTGTCATTGTTATTGACTAGATATATGTGATGCGATCGGGGAAAACCCGTCGGATGTCGCGCTGTTTTGCGGGAAAGACAGTTCACCAATCAAAGTAAACCACATAACATGAAGAATGAAGGAGTATCAATGCCCATTTCCCGCCAGTCCTGTGTAAACTATGGCATGCAAAGTTTTTTATACCACGTTTTCGTGAGATGACAGAGCTCCCAGTCTGCAGCACCAGGAGTTATCCCTGTTCCGCTGCTCATGCGTGCCGGACCGCATGATCGCAAAACATACAAGAGATGATCAAAAGTCCAGACACTATTCACATGATAAATAACGTAAAACTTGCTTCACTGCTTATTAGTTGTTGTCCGCAATGTTTATTTTTTTACTTGTGTAGTGATAATGGCAGAGCTCTCTTTCTTTAAGTGTGCCCTGCACCATTTTCCTTACTTTCGTTTTATTCAAATGGTTTGTACCATATGTTTTTTTTATTAAATTGTTATTACTCTTACCACTGTAAAGTGACTTTTACTTGTGATACTGGACTGTTGTGCTTTTATTTTCATCACTTAACTTTAAACACGTTTTACTCCAAATTCCATTCATGAAAATCATAGTGCTTCAGCCGACCTCAGCCATAAGTTTAGTTACATACACAAGGTATGAGCAAAATAAAAATTTATTTGGAATATGGTATCAAAAACTGTAATAGCCTATATAAATTTGCACCATGTGTTGGGTTTTCCCAGATCTAATCACATATGAACATAAACATTAAAAGATTAAATATTTAAATGAATATATATAACAACGGCTTTATTGGGCATTCGGTTGTATTGAAAAAAAATGAAGTTTTGAGACGCAAGTACAGCGTGATGAACATGTTCGTCACGAACATACTCATTACCAACTAACGCCACCTTTCACCATAGTGACGGGTAATAATAGATTATGATGGATTTTTTACGAGCCTGTTATGAAGAACAATAAAAAAGTCTAGCGCAACCTCTGGTGTGTACGTTTGAAATTGTGTGTAATGCAGTCAGACAGAGAGAGGCGAGTAGCCTAATGCCGTCAGTTAAACAGAGTGGATGTAGCAGCAGACGATGAGAGAAGATGAAAAGAACAATTGACAACTTTTCCGTGAATAATGTTAAGTTAAGGCCTGATCCGTCCGAAAATCACAAGCAATGCTCTGACACAGAGCCATCAATCTCCCAGGTTATGTCAAGCCCTGGTCCATTTATCTTGAGATCTTTTAAATTTCAGTTCAGTGAAGTACTTTAATCACCAACACTTTTTCAGTAAGTTACCTTTCTTGTAGATTTGTGCTTCAAATAAAGAACTTTGTGTTGACCAGATTGTTAGTTAATCGTTTACAAGCAAATTTTGCCTATGTGGACAAAAAAAAGTGAACTATTAAAACCAGTTAAATGCGATGCGGTTGAAAATTTGGTGAAAATAACAAAAGTAAGGCGCACCAGTGCAAAAAGCAAGCCTAGAGCCCTGATAATAATCAGCAGGTAGATCAGATAACCACAAGTAATTCTTTATTTGTTTGGAACAGTTCTCTGTTACTATAAAAACAAGCTCATGCATTAAAGAGAACATTCAAATAACAAACTATGAAATCAATCACGTAACCTGCGTTGTGGGATGTCTGCATCACATGATCACCAGTACTGTGCATGTGAGCATGAGAAGGTGATGTTTATAGCAGGCATTTAGGCAGTAATTAATGCTTAACAGACACATCCCAATCGCCACAGGTTCGTTTCAAAGGGGAAGTTCATTATCCAGTGTGTTGCTAAGTAACAAACACGAACACAACTGATCCCCTGTTCCTCTTATTTCCTGCGATTATGGAGGATTAATAATAGCAGGAAACCAAAGCCAAATAATACATGTTAATCTGAATCGACATGGTTGATGGACTCTCTTTCCTGAAAGCTGTGTCAACTCTCTCGTCTCCTTAAAACATTCCATCTACTGCTTTCACAACACTGACAGGAAAAACTGGAAAAAAAAATGTTTTGGTTGTTGTATGTAACCCCCCATCTATCTGTATGAGACAATCATACAGAGTGCCAGAGATGTGATTGTAGTGGTAGAGTTCTGTAAAACTTCCTTTTGCGTAGTAACAAACAGCAGTTTGAAACGGTTAATTACTGTATTTATGTAAACAAGCCTTAAAGATATGACTGTCTTGTGTCTGCCAAAGCCAAGGAGGCTAGTAAGCACAGGCTGTCAGTTGATCTCCAAATGTTTGCTACTGGCTCACAGTCATCATGGGACTGTCTAATGTCGTATTTAGTATGAATGGAGATAACAATGCTCGGATAACGTCATGACCGATGCGGAGGGAGATGCAAACACTTCTCCTTCGATATATATTTTATATTTGTTTATCTTTTTAGTGGTGTCGGAAATCCACCTGGGGCAAATCGTCTCCGCTTTTATTCTATGAAACATGACTAAATATAGTGATTGGTTAAACACCTACGCAGGCACTGAAACATTCTGTAACTGACATATATCTATACTTGTTTAGTTGACAAATATAGAAATGTGTCCTAGAGTGTGACAGCAAAAATAAATAAAAAATAATACATTGTTTTATATTATTAATATTTATTAAGAGAGTATTCCTTCATTGCTAGTTTTTCTTTCAAACAATTAGCTCTCACACTATAGGACACATTAGCGGTTTATTTGACAACTACCCACTTGCCGTTTCAAACGTGAGTGTCGTTAAATTTCTAACTAAAATGTTTTTTAAATGTGCAAAGTTAACTTTTTTTAGATGAAAATGCTTAACATGAAGAACACAACTCTTCACACTAACTAGTAACATGAACACAGTAATGGTAGACAGAGAGCTCTTTCTAAAATGGATAATATAGTTTTACATGTATTATTTATACAGTTGCTTTTATATTTAGTGATTTAACAATATATTAACACCCACAACTGATCAATTTAAACCAACCTAAATGAATAGCTAATTCTTTTTTTTTATATGGTTATATACATTTTCGGGACAAATATTGCAACCTAAACTAGACTCCAGCTCAAAGGGTTCATAGATAGACTATTGGACTTAACATATGCTCTCTGAGCTATATGTCCTATAAACACTGGCCCCTTTAATACACTTAAAGACTTATTGTTGATCTCACCCACTTGCAGCTTCAGTTGCAACACAGTTAAAGCTGGAATAATAGGATAATCTGTGATTTGTTTTATAGCCATTCAACTATTATATTCTCCTGTCGCTATCGTTTTGATTCTTAACTGAACTTTTCCAACTCTTAACCCATTTCCTTCTCAAGTACTTCCTTTTTTCTCTAACAGACCTTTTGTTTCTACACCGGTCATCTGCTTCTTTTGACAGAGGATTTACAGACAAACACACTCATGCTAGGTGGGCAATGCTGAACGCATCCTCACCAAAATTAACTAAAGCAACCCAGCACTGATCGTGATCTGTCAACCTCATATAGTAAGACAGCTGGAGTAATGCAGAAAAATAGCCTAGCGTTTTAAGTAGGACAACGACTCCCAGAATTCATTTAGTCAGCATTTCACATCTGCTGGGGCAACCTGGTATCCAAAGACATGAAGGTGATGTCAGCTGGCTGTAATTTGATACAGCCCCCAAACACTCAGTCTGTTAGAGCCCAAGAGGCCCTTAAATGACGCTTCTAGAGAGAAAGAGGTAAACAAAAGCTATGAAACCACCTTTCCCCTCCAAAACACACAGCTTTTGTCCAAAGACCTGCCTAAAATGGCTACCCAGCCTACAAAAACAATGTCCATGGCCTGTTGCAATACTTAAAGATTATTTAAATGACCGCGTGATTGCGGTTTCCATTTAAAAACAAACGATTTCTTAATCTATAACACGAATTGCTGAATTATTGCTAAGTATTCTTGTCAATACGATCACACATGAAGGATTAGCATGACAATATTTATTCCAAATATTGGTGGATGTTGACAAGTTGGTGATCCAGTCACCATGACAATGCTGAACCAATCATTGGTTAAAGCTCAATGTGCAAGTGCACAAAGGTGCTCTCTGCAGTTAATTTAACACAAGGTTTGATTTTTGTGTTGCTTCTTTTTAAAGATAAACAGGAAATTTTTCAGTTTCGATTAATAATCAAATGACTAGGTTGTTACTGTAGGTGAAATGCAAGGAAAGAAAGAAGTCAGTTTTCGTTCAGTTTTTGTTCCAAATTGTTCTCTTAATATTGGGGGTGAGAGGAAACTATCTTCTTATAAAGTTGTAAATTATAAAGTAAACATGTGGTTTTGTATTATAAAGTAAATATGTAAAATTGTATGAAAGCAGCATTTTTATCTTTATGATAAAAAAACATAAAATTATTAACAATGTTTGCTTCAATTTAAGATTAAAGTAGATTAAACTTAAAAAGTACTTTTGATACTTAAGTTCAATATTTAACTTTTACTTTAAAGGAGTGGTTTCCCGGAGAGGTATTAGGATATTTTAGTCGTTTTTAAAAACACACTTTACAAAAAAACATCACTGGTGGGCATCTTGAAACGAAACAATTGCACTGATATATTTTAAGATGTGTCTCTCTTACATTTAAGTAAGTCTGGGAATAGGCTTAAACCCTGTCCGGGAAATTGCCCCTAAGACTTTTACTCAAGTTATATTCTAAAAGCTTACATTTACTTAAACCGAAGTAATTTTCTGGCAAGATATTTGTAGTTTTACTCAAGTATTGCTTCGAAGTACTTCAAACATTACTGATTTACAGCAGCTAACGTGGATATTTTACATTTACATTAAGCAGACGCTTTTATCCAAATCGATTTACAGTTGAGGGAAACAATGGAAGCAATTGAACCACATAAAGAAAACAAAATGCGTAAGTGCAATAAAAAACTGGTCTCATATAGCTTACCACAGTATACAGAGCTAACGTTAAGTTTTTTTTTTAAAGAGTAGATAAGAGATAGAAGTCATAATATATATATATATATATAGTCACTTTATTTGTCTGTCACAATAGATGTGCATAGATGTATAACCATGTTCGTTTCTCAATTTTCTTTGCCCGTCACGCGCATACATGCATATGCTGTAAGCAACGGACACATAACGTTATAAAGCTTTTATTAAATCACTGCTGCTGTCAACGATATGTCCCTCAAGATATGAAACCGCTGTGTGTTCAGCATTCACTTGAGGTAGCCGGTGTTAACAAATGTTATATAAAATACTGCATGTTGTTGTTATGTGCACAACAAGGACATTTTTAGGGCGTTTTAAGTGAATTTGTTTCCCCAGCTGCCTGGTCAATACACAAACTGGGCGGTGAGCTCTAACCGTCAGAAAGTTGCGACGTCTCTTCACACACTCTCTGCAAGGATGTTTGATGTTAAAAAGGGAAAAAGTCGTGAAATTTCATACAAAAAAGCATTTCTTCCGCTTTTGTCCAGTTTGTTTAACAGGTAACGTTATATACAGTATTTAGACAGGGTTGTGATGCTAGATGCTACGTCGCTAACAAGATGGCATCCAAAGCGCGAGCCAAACACTCTCACCTCCTCCACCCTCGTGTCAATAATCCTCTCCACTTCATAAACATCTTCTTCTTCCTGGTCGCTTTCTCCAGCTTCTGCTCTCTCGGCTCCGGAGGCCATTTGTACTTCAACGAGAGGAAATCTTCACGCTATGCACCGATACACTACGTGTGAGCCAGCAACATGAAGGCCATTCAGTAACCGAACTACTGCAGGAGCGCGCGAGCGGACACAACACACAGCTCTGTGGTTGATAGTAGTACTACAAACAGCAGCAGGGGGAGGACCCTGTGGGTTTGTGTGGATGGTGTACCTACTCACTCCTAGGTAGTAAAACATTAGATCGTCTACATTGTTTCCCCCTATTTTTAATAAACATATGAAATGACTCTTATTTTGAATATCTAAGAAGTCAAAACGAGGAGTTCGGCGAAAGTGACTCTAGCAAGTCCCCACGTGTGAACGGTGACGCATGTCAGTTGATGTGGACATCGTTCCCCTCTGCTAAATTTATTTCAGGCCAAAATAAATGATATTTGTAAATGGGAATATTTTTAAAATGAAGTTCTATGTATACACAGCCAGCAGCCATATCACCCTGTAGCGCAAGACTGGTTACCCACTGGAGCTAAGCAGGGCTGAGCTGCTGGGAGAGCTAGGTTGCTGCTGGAAGAGATGTTAGTACGGCCAGCAGGGGGTGCTCACCCTGTGGTATGTGTGGGTCCTAATGCCCCAGTATAGTGACGGGGACAATATACTGTCAAAACGCACCGTCCTTCGGATGAGACGTTAACCTGAGTTACTGACTCTCTGTGGTCATCAAGAATCCCAGGATGTCCTTTGAATAAGAGTAGGGGTGTAACCCCGGCATCCTAGCCAAATTACCCCATTCGCCTCTAAACATCATGGCCTCCTATTCATACCCATAATGTACAAATTGGCTTCGCAACTCTGCCTCTTCTCCACCAATAAGATAGTGTGAAGTGGGCGTTCTGGCGCTATTTGGATACCGTCGCATCATCCAGGTGGATGCTGCACATTGGTGGTGGTTGAGGAGATCCCCCCCCCTCCATGTAAAGCGCTTTGAGTGTCCAGAAAAGCTATATAAATGTAACGAATTATTATATGTATGTATTTTAACAGTAACAACATAAGTTGACACAACGTAAAGTATCAATGAAAGACTATATATTTATAAAGCGGTCTAAAAATAATAAAAGCTGGGGGATGTCCCAGAGCCATTTTGACGGAACCGGAATAACCATATAAGGCAAAGGCTGCATCGTACGTTTATGTGTTTTGCCTTGCAAATCAGCAAACAGATATGTACACACAGCTATCACCAACAAAGGTAGCATACAAGAATCCCCACGGTACCACATATGCTAACTAAATATTATACAGTGTTTATTCAATTATGATATTATTGATACTGCTTTAAGATCATTATTAAAACATATTACATAAACTATGACATATTCTTTCAAAGATATTTCTACTGTACTGTACCATGTTGTTAGCAAGAATCCTGCACTTTTGCAAGATGATAGACATTATTGTCCAAAAACATTCAAAGACTAGACATGTAATGTCTTTCATTTGTACGGTCTCTGTTCATTTGTGGGCTATTTTGGATTGTAGAATTGCTCTAAAAATATATTTCATTCCAACACGAACTACAAAAATCTCCAAAATCTTATTTTTGTCATACAACATTTTAACAACATTACAAACAACCACCAAAATCTACTGTAAAAACACTTTATTTTAAAAAGCGTGATTATGTTCTTTTGTTTCTTACAATTAAAACTTTACAATAACTTCACGATGCCATAAATAGTCTTGCATAGACCGAGTACATGACTTTTTACTGGCTATTGAAAAACAGCACCATCACATCTACATGACAACAATCTGACTTATTGCACAAAAAACTGCAGTCAGTTGAGAAAAACATTAACATCCACAGTGCATGCACTGATATTGAGATGAAATGATGAAAGGCTCATTAAAAAACATACAAACTTACAGATTTTTTTCTTATATAAAATGTGGCACATTTTGGAAAAGCAGCATTTGAAGAATTAGCCGGCAATAGTTTCTTGTAAAAACTTGCAGCAAATTAAGCATTAAAAAACAAGTACTTAGAATCTCAATGATCAAGATTGTCCCAAATGCATTAAAGAAAACCTGATTATTTTTGACACGGTGCCCTTGGATATTATCGCATTTAATGCTTAGAAGGCTTAGGCATGGATGGATCTCCACTCTCAAATACCCAATCATTACATAATTCTAAAATTATTTTGTCTTTAAGCATTCTTGATCTTAGTAGTTTGAGTGTCTTTACATGGTGCTATGATAGATTAGCACTGATCCGGATCCACTGCAGCCCCTGCCTGGTATACTGGACGATATGGGCCATGCTGCTGTGCAGAGTCAAAGGTCCAGTCAGTGTGTTCAAATAGTTAAAAAATTCTGATGAGACAGAGAAATAGACAATGCATGATTACATAACCATACACAAAAATAAAATAATATCAAGCAGTCAGAAAGGGGGCCCTGAGGAGATGAAAGAAGCATTAACAGCACAGCATGTCCTTCTCTGAAACCCTAAGAACTCACCTTTATTTTCTTTGGCTAGGGTATCAGCCATCTCCCAGTACTCATAACTGTACAGCACACTGTTGGTAATATTGAGGTGGTTTGCTGCCATCTGGTGGATACGATGGGGAATGCTGATAACGTTGCTTGGTGAGCTGCCTGTATGAGGTCCCATTATATTGACAGAGCAAATAGAGGCAGGAGGTACAGATCCCCTTCAGAAATACAAACAGAGATGTATTGATACTCAGGCCCAACATAAAGGTCATTCACAGCTGCTCTGTATTTTAAAAATGAGGGCCAGGCAAACTTACTTTCCAGAATCGTTCCAGGGAGGGGGTTTTTGAGGTGTTTTTGGAGAACTCTAACCAAAGTAAAAAACAGTATAAATTTATAAAGGTATTCAATGGCATTTCCTTAAAGTGCTTTAAAGCCTTCCAGAGAAGGATACATACCTTAAAGAAGTCTAGCAGGACTTTAGAGTATTTTAAAGCGTGGTCCTTCTTGAGTCGAAACATTTGCCAATAAAGGAGAGCAAGACAGCGGAAACTAAAACCCAGAAACAAAGTTTGCTGTTTGTCAACAGACTTCAAGATGCAAGATGTAAATGGAAATAAAATGCCATTTTAAATTTAAGTTAAAATGTTACTTAAACAGAATAAGACCCCCTGCGGGTTTTGCAGTACACTTACCACAGTACAGCTAGCTGTTTGTCCTCCTGGCTAGCTCCAGGACCTGCATGACTCTTGAGTCTCATTGCATATCTGACCAACACAGAAAACATAAATAATATAAAAAACACAAAGAAGGTAAAGGTAAAAGAAAATCCTATAGCCAGTATGGTAGAATAAGAACATGGGTTTAAATTCCCATAAAACATATATATTGTTATTTACAATATTTACAATTTCATATGTTCAACAGATACAATAATTTTGGGGTGAACTGTCCCTTTAAGGTGTTAGGAGTGTTTGTTAATGTACTTAAAGTTGACATTTGAATATGTTTTAAATACTAAAAATTAAACACCTGATGAGCTCCACTGTTTCAGCGTACATAGCATATGGAGACTTGGATTCAAGTGGTCCCTCTTCCATGGCTTTACCACACTCCATAAATGATAAAGCAGCATCCACATAATTCACAGCTTTTCCTAACTTATCCACCTTAAAACAAACAGAGATTGAGTCAAAGACATGGAAAAATAGTGGATGAAACATGCGTAGAAGAGATATACACATCAGCTATACTTGTTAAGAAGTGCATTATAACAAATCTTATGCAAACTATCTTTGTAATAAAATTTTGTCCAAAGGCAACATGCAGTTTTTAAGGTCTACTTTCAAAGTGATGTCACACCATTGCATCTGCTCGATGTTTCAACCTCTTGGCTTCATGCATGTAGTATTCGGTATGATGAGAGCTACCACAAGGGGAAGAAAGAGAAGAAGTGAGAAGTTCAACATCTAAATTGGAGCATTGTTTAAATGTAACAGAACAGTTAACAAACTTGAACTTACACATCACTGATAGGTACAGTTCCTCTGTAGTGCGGAGGAAGGTTTGGGGGAGGTACCCGGGATCCAGAGATTGGCTGTGGCTGTCCTGAAAGCCCGACACACTCAATCTCTACCTTAGGCTGCATCTTTGGAACCTTTGGCGGAATTGATTGTGTTACATTAGGAAAGTGGACAAAAGAGAAAGCAAAAGAAAGAAAGAAAGTTGTATGACAGGTTTTTGAAATTTACATACCCGTGTTTTCTGGGCTGGTGATGCTTTTCCTGGAGGTGTGTTGGTCTTTTCTGTATGCTGTGCTTTCACCGAGGGCTTCAAACACTCCACTGGGTCAGATGGAGACAATGGGGACAAAGGCCTCTTTGCGTAAAAGTAATCTTCCTGGCATCTGCATGCACAACAGTTAAAAGAACATCATTCAAAGGGCACAGCCATACTGTAAACATCAGGTTACGCCCCCTAGTGGAACAGCAATGAATTGACCTTTTCCATGTTTACTCTGTCGACAATGTGACCAACCGTCAATGATGCCAAGTAAAGTGCCAATGCAGTACTGTAGAACTATTGCATATTGGTAAAATAATAATTAAAACACACTGACAATAAGTTACTTTCAGAGAAAGATATTAGAAAGTATTAATTCAAAAACTGAATCTGCATAAGAAAGATTGAAGAAACAAAAACTTATAGTAAACCGAATTTTTAGCTCTAAACATACCCATTTTGTTTGTTGTCAGTGCAAGTTTCTCCAGTTTCTCTATTTTCTGACACAGAAAGCTTGTCTGTATGAGCTGGAGTTCTCTTATTGTCCCTCTGAACTTCTCCATTCTCAGCCTAATACAGCAAAAACACCAAACTGCATATGTACCAAAACACACAATATATATACACAAACATACTTTTGCCAAGTAGCACATGTTCCTGAATAAACATCGTTGTTGGTCCTAGAAATAATAATATTTCAGGGTTATGTTAAGATTTATAGGGATAGTACTTCTTTGTTATCATTTTTTTACCCTCATGTTGTTCGAAACTTGTATATGATTCTTTATTCAGTGGAAGACAAAAGAAGATATTTTGAGAAATGTCTCATTGGTTTTGTGTACATACAATTCAAGTCAATGAAGGCCAATGTTGTTTGTTTAACAATGTTCTTCAAAATATCTTCTTTTGTGTTCTGCAGACAGAAGAAAGTCATACAGGTTTGGAATGACATGAGGGCGAGTAAATGAACAAGAATTTTTATTTTTTGGGACATAAACTATCCCTTTAATGTTTAGATTTCATTTAGGACTCATTTACCCCCTGATTTTAGGGGTTGGGAAAGGACTTTGTAGATCGAGCAACACATCTTATTTAGCAAGATTACAATGACTGATTTTTCCTCACTTTTCTTTTACATCTGCCATCACCAGGCAGTTGCTCTGGGTAGTGCAGATGTCTCATCGCTGTCTTTTCTTTTATCTTTCCTGATGACAAAGATGAAGACGAATGTCTCTCTGTAACCTCATTTGTATCTGGGACTCTGGCCAGGAGCGAGAGGTCTATCCTCACTAATAGGTTCCTCAGGCCTCGATTTGAGATGGTTGGAGAATTTTCAGAACGGCCAAAAGGAACAAGTGTGTAGAGTTTGTGCCTGCCCCGACCCCTTTTATCTACTTCTGGGGTGCTTAAACTTGACTTGTTGGATTGACCCCCTGCACCTGAGTTCTGTTTGTTGTGTCTCTTTTGGCCGGATGTAGAATCTGCAGGAACTTTGGCAACATTTCGTGGAGGACTTGACTCTGAATCTGACTCAGAGGAAGACGATGAAGACGATGAAGACGATGAGGAAGATGATGATGAGGAAGATGATGGAGGCTTGGGCTGGATGACAGGAGTAGGAGAGGGTGGAGACAATGGAGGGGAAGGGCTAGAGTCTATTACATGCGGACGTGAAGAAAGGTCCTCGCTGCTTTGCCTTCTTTTCTTCCTCCTCTGCTCCTCAGGGTTTAGTCTGTTGGATTCCACTGAAAGGTGATGCTGGCTGTTGGTATGAGGTCTTTGCTTTGGCTGCACTGCCTGCCATTCAGTTTCATGCTCCCTCGTCCGTCTTCTTTTCCTCTCTCTTTCCCCTTCCTTTGTTCTCCTGACCTCCTCGTCTTCGTCAGAACTCTGAACCCAGCGGCGCCTTGTTAGCTGCTCCTCCGCCAGTCTCGTTTGTCTCGGCTCCTTGCCGGTCAGCACCAGGGGTACTCCCTGGGCTTTACCTCGGCTGTCCACCTCCCGTTCTCTTTCTCTGGGATTTGAATGTTTTTGTGGGTGCCCAGATCTGGGCACTCGGGCATCGGCAAGTTTAACCTTGGGTCTTGGGCTGGAACTTGTTTGGGAGTTTGGTTTAGAACTGGATTGCTTGGTATCCGAGAAATGTTTAGACTTGGAGCTAGAGTTCGAGCTGTGGCTGGATTGACTGTTTACGCGGCCTCTGGACGAGTCTTTGGGTTTTAAGGTGGGACCACGGTCAGAGCTTTTAGAAGTATTAAAATGGGATGATTTCCCTGATTTCGAAGTTGACCGGTTGATTGATACTCCTGTAAGCTCACTGGTTCTGTGATTATGAACACTATGGTTGGTTGTAGAAGAGTGCTTACCCTGTTGTTTTGGGCTAAGACTTGGTCTAGTGTTCAGCTTTGATTGATTCTTTGAGTTAGAAGTTGGGTTAAATTTTTGCTTGATTGTGGATTCAGAACCTTTGGCTTCAGGCTTGTGTTGACGGTTTTTGCATGAGTTTTCCGGCAAGCTGTGTTTGGAATGATGTTGGAGCGGAGGACCAGGTCTAGTGTCCTTGGATCTAGAGTCTTTGGGTCTAGACCCTTTTCTTTGGTCAGTGTTATGGTCTGGAGGCACCCATGGCCTGACTTTAGGACGATACGATGGATTGGAGGCAACAGTTAGTCGTGCAGTATGCCTTGGACTTTCCTGCTGAGTAACCTGAGGATATGTTAAACAATCTTGGGTGGGTATTCCGGAGGATGTGAAACATGGACTGGGGCTTCTGGGAGGGTGTGGTGGTAAAGGACTGGGACTTCGACTTTCTCTGAGGCTCTCTCCTGGACTTGGGCACACACTTGGCACTGGACTTGGCACGAGGCTAATTCCTGGACTGGGGCAAGGACTATATTCAGGGCTGGCATGAGGACTGTTTCTGGGGCTATAGTGAAATTGTGGACTAGGGACTGGACTGTCACATGGACTGTAATCCTGTCTTGACTCAGAGTCTTTGCTCCAGTATTTTCCTGGTGAAGGTCCTCGCCCACAGTCAGATTTTGCACTCCGGCGTCGTCCTCCTCCTGGGTCGTGGTCAGTCAGTTTCTTGGGGACTTTCTCAAGCCACCTGTCCAGCTGCCACTGTGTAGACGGCGGACTCTGTCCGAAAGTAAATTAAAGAGAAGTAAAATTTTATATAAATACGAAATCACAACATATTGTAAATACAAGTTAAAATATCAGGGAATAGAGGAACCTAGATTATGATGACTTTTAAATCTGGGTTTATCCATACACTCTTTAATCAATGACAACAGTACAACCACAGTTACTGCGAAATCATCTGTGTAAGAAGACATTGTGAAATAATAAAATATGAATAAGTAACATGAGCAGTTATGTAAACAGGCTAGTGTGTCAGTGGAAAGGAGGGAAGGAGAGAGATTCCACAAAGTTCACACTCTCAACATAATCATACCTGCTGATCCATACTACTACAGATCAAAAAGTTAGAAAATAAGTTGCATTAGAAACAGTATATAATATTAGAAGTATTACTCACATTAATACTTAAGCTCCAGACTGTACTTTCCTTACTCTCCTCCGGTAGCTGACCAGAGCTAATTTAAACTTTTACTCCTTCCCTCAAACATTCCCCCTTCCCCTTTCTCTCTCTCCAGCACAGACACTGCATCTCTTGTGCCCCTTTCCCAGTGCCCCTCCTTTCCAACCCCCTCCACCTGGAACTGTGTGGCGTTTCCAAGCAGTTCCTCAGAGACGCTGCATGACTACATGTAGATGAAAAACACATGGTGTTCCCTCCCTTCTCCAGAGGTTCCAAATAGATGGCATGTTCAGTAATCAAGCCAGCTATGTCACACAGACACCTTCATTCATATGGTGGTGTAGCAGCTCTCCACTACTGGGGCTTTTAATCCCTCCTTTTATAAAATTATCCACAAGCCCAAAAAAATGCCCAATCTGTGATACAGCAGCATACTTGATGACGCAAAGACATACGAAACAATAAGCCAGCATGAGAAGATGTTTGATAAGTAAAAAGATTTGTCAGGTAACAAATTATGGCCGGTTTTATAGACAAGGCTTATGCCTTAGTTAATTTAAGTTACTTAAGTGTCTTCTATTAAAATTCCGTAGAAAAAAACATTACTGATGTCCATCTTGAAACAAAACAATGGCACTGACATTTTTTAAGATACGTCAGGGCCAGTTATTTTCAGATAAAACAGCTCAAAATTAATTTTAGTCTGGGACTAATCTTATCCTTGTCTGTAAAACCGGGTCTAAGAGATTTTATGTATGTCAACAAATGTTAAATATTCCTGAAACAACTAAGCGCTGCTTGAGCTATGTTCTGTTTTCTATTCTGAAATGAATGTGGACATTAATTACATTAGGTACTACAGCACTTCCTATCTATTCAGTCATCTGGTGCGCCACATGTTGACATGACACCGAGATTCTAAATCTCAGGGGGGGCCGTGGCCCCCCTCCACATTCTTCTCTCTGCACCCCCACCGTTCCTTTTTACTTCATCCGGTACATAATGTTGCAGAAAGAGAGAGATAGAGGTCAATCGGAAATAGCAGATATGTCAAAATAACAGATGAACGTGAAAATGTATCCGTTTACCTCAGTGCTGCAGTTTAGATTTTGCTGCCGGGTCGGTGACCCGTATTGGGTACG
This sequence comes from Triplophysa bombifrons, assembly GCA_029783895.1. Lineage (NCBI taxonomy): Eukaryota > Metazoa > Chordata > Actinopteri > Cypriniformes > Nemacheilidae > Triplophysa > Triplophysa bombifrons. The sequence continues at coordinate 14,983,621 of CM056456.1, read as the reverse complement.
CGTTCTTGGGCTCGGGCTGCGTGATCGATGGCTACCGCTTTCCCACTCGCTGGAGGAGTCGGATCCCGACGACCCTGAGCTAGAATGTCTCACCCGTCCGCCATGTGTGTGTGTGCGCCGCTGCCGGCTTGACAAGCTGTCAATAAATAATGCACATGACAAACATGGAATAGCTTAAAATATAAGTTTAGATACATTTACAGAAGATCATCTATCAAGTTTAAACGAAATCCCAAAATCCTATCAAGCACATAGACTAAACACTGACAAAATGCTTGGAATTTAAGTGGTGTGTGTAGGTGTTCAGAGGATTAAACATGTTGAAAAGCCAAAAGAAATCAAGAACGGTTTATCATCCAGCTGTCACATTCCACATATTCTGACCTCTTCGATATGTATCACACACACACAAGCATTAGAACATACTGACACTTCATACAGTTACAAACATTTATGAACACATCACAATGCACACACACTTACCGGTCATTCTCTGCCCAAGAAGTTGTTTGCTCACTTCCCTGTTTGACAGATTAGAATAAATAAAACACAGTTTCAACATGGAATCTTCAAATGAATGACAATTATTAGCATCTTGACTAAAGTAAAAGGAAACATTGATCCCAGCACAGTCTTGCAGTGAGCCAGAAAGGTCACAAGCGTCTTGAATGACTCAGCCTCTTATGACTCATAAACCTGAAGTCCTGGGTTGAGAGTGTGGGATACGCACTAGTATCTGGTGTTCTCAATTTAACATTTTAAATCAACAGTCTAATAAACATATACATGTGTAACTAAGACTAACTGTCATTTTACAATCCAAAAACAATCCTTCATCAAAAACAAGATTTGTCTTTTACACAACAAATATGAGTGTTCTGCCACCTGTGCATGAGAATCAACACATACTGGAGCTTCTGTGCTGCGTTTGTTTGTAAAGGTTTGTAGTTACAAAACAGATTAGAAATACATGCAAGAAAAACTTCAGTAAGTAAAGAAAAAAATGATTTACAATTCAGACTGCATTTACGCATACTGAATGTGGAACTGTAAGTAATAAATAAAAAAGATTTTCAAACTCATCTTTGAGCACTAGTTCACCTCAAATTACTTTATTCACCCTCATGTCATTCAAAACTCATGATTCTTTCCTCTAAGGAACACAAAAAAGTAACTGCGTAACTAAAGCACGTGTGCATCCATTGCCAACAAGACACAGACATGTATCTCAGTTTCACTTACAGCGTGCAGTTCATGTCCGGCATGTTTTAGTGCCTGGAACAAATCAGTTTCAAACGATCTCCAAATCCAGTGTTACATCCACCGTTTATATAACATCCATCACTAAAATGCCATGAACAAACAAACATACACCTCTCACTATCGCAAGAGTAACGAGCTGCAGCTGCAGGCCCATAGCACAGCCAATCTAGATGGTAAGCGGGTCTCGCTCGTTGGTTGACGCATTGACTTGCTGAGAATTGCCCAATAAGGGACTGAGAAAAGTTGTTACAAAACGAATTTTCATGTTCCAAAAAAACTTTCCGAAACCTGTACGAATGCTGGGGGAGTGTATCAAGCACAGAAATACTAAGTCATAAGTCCAACTCATGTCAAGCATGAGAAGACATCACGTTTAACATTGTAAATAAGTCAGAATGCAGGAGACACAGTTGCATGGCCCCTTTAATAAAACAAAGAACCTAAGATTAAAATGACCTAGAAAACAAAGTTTGAGTGAGGTTGGAAGAATTATATGTGAATTGCAAGTACTGCATTGATAAAATGCGAACAGAACTGTCACATGAAACTGTGTGTGTAATGCATTTTGTCAAACACACAGTATTAGCTCATACACATATCTGTGAGGAAGGGAAATGACCATCAAAACCGTTTGTCAAAGTTAGGTTTCATATCAGCAAAAGCACTGGACAACAATAGTGATAGAAGAGATGGCGTATTTTTGTAGGCCAACTCTGAAGTTACCGACGAGTTGGAAGATCGCAAAAAATGAGCTCTGTGACTAACAGAGGTTTATGATGTTTAAATGTTTCGTCTATCAAGATATTTACAAATGAACACAATATTTGATATATGTTTTAGGCATATGTGGAATCGCCAGACGTAACAAGCTGACATAATGCTATAAATAGACTACACTACGGTCACTCGATATCAACGTCACCACCACCAAGCCTCCAACAACTTATTAAAAACTTTATTAAAAACGTGTTTCCTGGTAAGTAATTACTCTGTGAATAAATATCCATCAACGTTTTTAGGGATTTGCGTCTATTTTACAAAAATTTTGAGATTTTTAATGCGTAATAACATTTAATCTCCCCCCCAGAGTAGGCTATGTTGTCGCTTTTAGCAAACTTGTTAGCAACCCCGTTTTAAAGACATGATAAAAAGGGCTTATAACTGGTGTGTTTTATGCTATAGAATAAAACATGAAAATATTTAGAGTTGTATTTTAACCACAAACCTTATTTTAGGCATTAAACCAAAAACCCATAAAAAAAAACATAGACTTTGGGGCGATGGAACCTGAAGTGCTAAAATGCTAACTTGCTTCTGGCATTTGAGTACAAAAATACGTCATCTCTGCACAACACTATGGTATCATTATTTTGATTTTTTTTTAGCTCAAATCCCGCTAAACAACTGTTCTCTTCGGGTTAATCCAGTTAGTGTGTTTTGTAAGCAAACACCATCAGAAAGGTGATTTTAAATAACAAATTGGACTTCAATCAGCATTGTAATCCTCCCACTCCTTTCCTACCTCATCCCTGTTATCCTCGTCGCTGCTGAGTTTCAAGTCATCAGCAAGCATGCTGGGATAGAAAAGACAATGTGGTCAGCATAAGCATCTTAAATATGATTACTTCACACCATCTTGACAGAGATTGTATAACATTACAAGTTTCAAAGAGAACACACTCATAAACACAGCGCCCGAATGTAAAACAGTTCTTGTTTTTTGATGGTGGCGTGTTGCAGGGACCCTCAGAGACTGTGTTTACCAGCTCTGTAATTAGATACTAACTCAGTAAAGTTTATGAGGTCAGTGAAGTTTGCTGGTGCTTAGAGATGAGTTATATTGCTGACTGAACTCTCTGTGTGAAGTTAGTTTTAAACAGCAGTTGGTCCAAAACAGTAAAATTCCAGAAACCCTCAACTGATGAAACATGCTAATATGTATAGATGATCAACACAGAATGTCGTAAAGTTAATAGTTTATGGGACAATAAAGCTCACGGTCAGAAGCAGTTCAGACACAAGATGGTACTAAGTAACTGTGAATAGATTCGGGTGGTGTACTGTTCACTTACGATTTGTGAGGGGCCACGTGCGGACGTGAAGGGACCCTCAAAGAGACACCATCCCTCACTGAGAGAGAAAAACATAATCATTTAGAGAACAATGTACAAACACATCTACATTAGTATAGCTGTGTACACATGTATACACTGCACAAGTTAATCCCACTTTTTATTTTTTATTTACTTTATTTTATTATGCACATACATATTTGGTTTGTGCACCATATACAACTGATTTACTTTTCTGAAGTGTGTTTTTTAATAAAAAATATTTTAGTTTATTCCAGCCTCACACGCTATTAGTACTTCATTGGTACGTTGAAAATTGTAAACTCTGTTGTTCCATCAAAACATTGATTTGTATTAACAAATGAAATAAGTTTGGGGTGGCTATTTGGCCCACCACTGGAAGACAGGAGGGAAGTTCAGAATTGGTTTGAAAACAATCATTAACAACAAAAATCGACATTTGACGATGGATGTTACACGTCAGCTTTAGATTCCAAGTGATTTTCTTACATTCAAATTTTATTTTAATCGGGAACTAAACATTCTGACTATTTTAAGGAAAATTCAAAATGGAATCAAATTTGCCCACAAATAGCATTTGTAGCATGTTTACCATGTCTGTGACGGGAATTGGACTGCTTTCCTTCCTGTGACAAATAAAAAGAATAAACCTGTGTCAGTCTCACAAACACACAAAATTAGCATCTCACAAAAGGCAGGTGAGGGGACAGTGACAGACAGAGGCACTACAATAGCCTGTGCGATATATTGTCTGATTTATCGGGCTTGCCGGCAGTCTATAATGACTAATGTGTGTACCTTTGAGTGTGAGTACAGGAAATGTTGATTACCCCCTTCCTCTGGGGGCTGCTGGTAAGGCCAGGACTGGGTCATATCCTGAAGAGAAATGAGAGGACAAATGAAAAAGTAATTTAAATCTGAGGTTCAGAGGAGAAACAGACAGGGATGTTTCGTGATATATGTATAGAAGCCTTTCGTCATTTTTTTCGACTGGCATCGTAAAACTTTACAGCGATTGTGAATTTAACTTTTGAGATGGAGTTGATAAGGTATAAGACATAACAAGCTTCCTGTATGTGGAGTTTTAAAAAAATTATTTAAAAGTGTCCCTAAACTTAGTGATAACTTTAGAGGGTTTTAATGTTCATCTGCAAAATGAACGCTTTCCTCAAACTCTCATTAAAATTAAAACTGTACTACATTTGCAGTCATACCAAATGGAAATTATTTATTCTTTGAAACTTTGAAAGGACAGGGATCAGTTAAATCTTTCATTAAATCTTATATTAATAACATCTTTATAACGTTATAATGTACGTCAACATTTGGATTAATAGAAACAACAACAGAGTGGGATGCTGTAACTACTTCTACTGATGCATTTTTCATGAGACTCGAGGTGCCATGAGGTGTGTGCGACTGCATGCAGCACTTCACACATCGATCGCTACATGTGATAATCTGACATTAAAGAGTCGCGAGAGTGACTCGATAGGACTGCTCTCGAATCTCTTTCACAATATTTAATGTCATATGCCGATCAGTCTAGGCAGCCACATGAAGTCAAACACACTTATGATTTCTATGGCAGTAAAAACAGAACCCGGGGATAATACAGTCATGTCCCCATTCACGTGGGATGTAATGAAAAGGGAGGTTACACTGGTTAAAATGGTAAATTCCTCTGGAATCAAACATGGAAACATTTGGGATACTGTGCTAGTTGTGTTTTTTTATATGATAATGGAAAAATCGTACATAATGGGATTTGACCACTCAAAACTGTGTAAAGATGTATTGATGCATAAAAGCCAGATGAACCACTGCAAAATGTATAAATACCATCATTTATACATTTTTAAATGAATGCAATCTCTGTAGCACTAAACAGTCAGTGTTAATACTCCTACATTTAAGATCCAACTTCAGTTTTTTGCAGTCTAAATGCAGTTCAATTCTTTCGATCGTTCTTCCTACCCTGTAGCAAAATCACTCTCAAAAACACAATCCTCCCTCTAGAGCAAAGCTCCTCCCCCTTTCCACTCATCCACCTGCTTCATTATCTCTCTCGTTGCTTCAGTCACCAAGGACTCATTTTTCTCCACCAACAACAAGGCTTCCCAGGTGAACCTTCCACTGCTTCTACTATCTCTCCCTCTCTCGGTCTTTAACTCTTGGTCCTTAAATGCTTTAGAGTCACAACACATTTATACAACAAACCAGGTTAAGGGGTTTAAAGTTGCCACAAGGCCAACAATCATTTTTGTGAGAGAAGAACAGCTGGACCAATCCCAATGCTATGCGCATGTTAATGCAAGCTATCAGCCCCTCTTTCCATCAAAATATAGCCCTAATGAAATGAATGACAGCGTTGTTGGAGAGAGGAGTGAAGAGCCCAAATGACTCATGCTTGCAAAGACACCTGCTCTACTTATACCCAAGACCACATCTGTGAATGTGATGTTTTAGAAAGTTCAAACTCATAGTAACAGGCGGATATGAAAAATCCAACAGTGTACTAAGATAACCCATCACATCAAACAGCTTACAAACTGCACGTTGGTAGCAAATAAAAACTATTCTAAACAGCATACTTCAATAATTATGCATGCTGTTTATTGACTGTATTTATTGGGAGATTAGTAACACCCAGGGCTAGCAAAAAATGATCAGGTCCAGAATAAACATTTAATGATTGAACACCCCGGGCTCCAAATAGAAGACTTTAGAAAAGAAGACCTTTATGAACAACCCAAGCACGTCATGGGGCCCTATGCAAAATTGGTAAAAAATGGCGACCAGTCACACAACCTAAAATTAACACCTCCCTTCAACGTACATTAAATACATTTTAAATATTGAGTTTAAAGATAACAATGCGTAATAGACATGTTATTTACTTAGAACTGAAGTGTGGTGAACCGGTAAAAATCACCGCATTTTAATCTGTGTGAGAGAGTGTTTTCCCTCCAAAACGATTACTCACTATTCATTGATAAATGTTATAGTAAATCCTCAATAGAACAATCCTCTTTCCATGTAAATTAATGCATAAGCAATGACAATAAATAACAATACATTTTGATTTAATATATTCATATAGATTTTCTTTGTAAACAGTCCAATAGTTTTCATTCAACTAGATTCTACTCAAATAAAATCCTAATCCCTTTATTTTGCAGAGATTAAATATGATGAATTTACAGTTCAATGTACAAGTTAAATGTAAACATAATGTTTATGGAATTTTTCATAAAGGAAACACACACAAACAAGCAAAATAAATAAGTTAGGCATTAGAAATTCTGCTTTGGAAAATGATAACCAATTAGTATTTGTGAAGTGTTACTTGTTATAAATGGAAAACTATATCTGTGATCAAAGTAGTTAAATAAATGCAGCACAGCTGACATCTGCATGTCTGCAGGTGATTTAACTTCCATTGTGGTTGTCTGCACACATACACTTAAATACAGATATAAGTCCTCAAAAGCTCTCAGTACAGGGTCTGAATCAGACACAGGTGTGAAGATTTTCTTTTTTATAAAGCCTTCCTATTGTTATTACATTGCAACTCCGAGCATGTGCACGTCTAAACAACCACCACAGCACCTGTTTGACTATCCTCAGAATGACTGACACAATGAGTCATCTGGAAAGCCAATGTTTGCATGAGTGAAAGAGTATACGAGCGTGTGAGAGAGAATTTCTCAAACTTCAATGACCGCATTTAACCTTACTTACTTAAAACTGGTCTTCTCTGCCCTCCAGCCAGTAGGCTACCTTTGAGTGGTCATAATACGCATTGATCTTCAACTTTTCTTTTCCCAGGTTGTTTTTAATTACTATTCAGGCGTACGCCTCAATAAATATTATAACAAGCGAGCTTTAGTCAGAAAGCCCACAAAATCCCCTTGATGCCATTGTGTCTCTGTGGATTAGTCCAGACCGAGATACTAAGGTGCAGCGACAAAAAATGATGTAACAACAACAGAGGCAGGTGACAATCGCCTTCACAGAGTCAAGAAACTCTAGTGTGACAGAAGAGGAAGTCAAGATTTGAAATTTTGAATTTGAATATTTGAACCACATTATCAAGGTTGCGCGCGCCGCACTGCAAAACCGAAAACACCAAACTTATGCTCAAAGGTATTCTCACCGGAAAACAGTTCAACTGCCAAAACCGAAAAGCATCACACCGCACAGAAGCTGTCAGTGTATAGAGCGCATATTTCTTAAAACGACTGCTTTCCTTATTTATGTTTTCTTTGTCATGGTCATGCCGATATTATCAATAATGTTACCACCGCTACTTGTAATATAACTCCGTCTTCACGTGCCAATCTTTTTCTCTGGCTAAAAACAAACGTACGAACATATAGAGATATTAAATGTCACAAACCTGGGACGCGTGCTGAAGCATGAAACAAATACTAGAAAGTTTCCCCTTACTTCCATAAACGGTAGGCATGTTGAGGTCGATTGTTCAGTTGTCCATTTTGGCAGGTACAAAAGCGCAGCACTGCGCTGCGCGTCAACAGGTCACGCATCGGAGCCACGGTCGGGGTTTCTGTGGAAGCACGCGTTGGGCGGAGGCTGAGTGTACCGACGGGTCGGTGATCATGTCACCTTATCGCGTCAGAGAGCTCTGACGGCGGTGGAAGAAGATGCTCGTAGACGCTTGTGCGTAAGCAAGAAGGGAGGAGAGAAATAAAGTCAACGAGACGCTAAAGCATATATTCATATGGGATATTAATGTATCCATCTATTTTATATAATTGTATTAAGATATTTTGATTTCTAATTATATATCTTTAATTGTACAGATTTATAACAAATACAATTTTGACAAACGTATATCCCTTTATCCTTAAGAATCTGTGGATTTGAGTGAGACCTCATTTCCAATAACGGAGGATCTTCACATTAACACTGAAATCCAAGAGAACTATTACATAACTGCAGATAAACGCAGGACACAATCTCCAGTGAAATTGTAGGAGTTTCCCAATGCATTTGAATATGTTCAGAGGGAGAGACAGATATAGAGAGAAAGAGAGAGATGACCTTGTGTTACTCGGCATGCAGTGCACACCCCCGCACCCTGTGGTTGGACTTCTCCCCAGTTCCCTTATTTCTCCATAATGTTCAATAATATGAATGAATAGACACTAATGCATTAAGCATCATGTGATCTACTGTAAGACATGATTTATGATGGTAAGGAAGACACACTTTTGCTTACGAGCCAAAGTATAATAGAGGTTTCATCGCATATTTCAAGAGATAGTTCACTCAAAAATGAGAATTCTCACATGAATTACTCAACCTCAAGTTGTACCAAACCTGTATAAATGTATTTGTTTGGTTGAACACAAAGAAAGATAGCAACTGAGATTTCTGGGGCACAATTGTAATGGTCTTTGTGTTAAACAGAACAAAGACATTTAGACAGGTTTGGAACAACTCGAGGTTGTGTAATTCATGACAGAATTTTCATTTTTGGGAACTATTCCTTTAACCTCAAGTATTAGCAAGATGCATATCAGAGCAAACTTCACAGTACAGTAGACTACGATATCCAGTACACTGTATGTGGTTTAAGAAACAAAATAAAGTCTGCATATGGTGATGACAGGACTGTCCCAGATGTGCTTACTTGTCTGTCTCACAGTGGTTTCATTACTCAAACCCAGCATGTGCTGCTTATGACCCCTTGGTCTTAGTCATTACTCATCCATATGTTGAGATACACACCTGGAGATAGATTGAAACTGAGAAAAAGCAAGCAAGCGCATAAGAGAGGCAGTGCTAAATCAGTCTAAAATGGAAAGCATACAGTGTAAAAAATCATTTTCAAAGAAGTAATGCAATCTGACTAGAGGGAAAGAGTGAATCTGATTCTAATCTTAAATGAGTGGCACAAGCAACACTTCTGAGTAAAGCACAAACAAGAGACGTATGGCAAAACGACATGCTTGTTTGAGGATTTAATCAACCATGAATGTGCATCTGAGGCATTTTTGTGCCGGCAGAATATTATCTTGAGTTATACAGTCATTATCTTTCCAACAGAAACAGAAGCAGACGAGTGACGCACTGCATAGAAGAGAACAGTCATAAAATAGTAATGATTGTCAAAAAACTAGACAGTCCTCAAGAAGGAAATTATGGCCGAGGCATCCTTTGTTACAGCAACTATGGTGGGTCTGGGGGATTGTGGGTAATCCCATGGCAGGCCTGTTAAAACATGATGTTTCTCCCTACCAGCCACAGAAGGGTTGGCTCTCTCCTCCACTGACTCTGGAGACAGGCCCTGAACCTCTACCGGTATCCATGGTGACCCACTGGGAACTCAGATTCCTCTAGGTAGCTAGCCAGATGATTCAGGAGGGAGAAGTTGTGAGGTTAACTGAGTGATGTTTTTCGGGATTGTGGCAAATGCTGATTTGTTATTATTTTGATGTTTCAATTCCATCACACCTTTAGGATGAATTAGATTATACTTTGTTTCAATGTAGGCCCTACTGCCATGTTGCTCAATATCATGGTACTAAAAATACACAGCACAGTGGACACACTGAATCTCTTATCATATAGTTTTTGCCAGACACGCATGGAAACACATCAATGTTATTCAACAAGAGATAAACAATATAAAAAAACAAGAATTAATGTATGACTGTCTTGCGCATCCCTTTGACTGAGTAATATGACCGTCAAATGTTATGAAAAAGTATGCCACCCAGCGGACTGTTAAATAACTGGATTAGTTTCACGATCAAACATAACCTGTTAACTAAACAATCGAAAAAGGATGCGTGTTCTCTTATTTATACGGATGAACACGCTTTCTACTCACACTTTGTGGCTTATGTATCTCATTTCATGACGAGTCTCTCATCAAGTGCATTTTTCTCATCATGAATACACTAAAGCGTCGGAACACAAAAAAACACACCACAATGTTATTTTATGACACATTTGTAATGCAAAGACGATTTGAACCTATATATGTTCACTCCAAATGCAAAGCAGGCGGGATAAGACTGGTCACATAAAAAGCTGTCTGTGCAGTGATGTCATCTGCCGGAAGATGTGAAGCAGACGATGCAGGTTTACTGCGCTGACTGTATTCCAGTGAAAGGCGTTTGACAGCTTGTCGTAATAAAGGAAATGGGGGCGAATGGATAGCGTTACGCATCTCTATGGAGCAAGACGGAGTATATACCATATAATGCGAAATCACCTCAAATAACAGATTTAGAGAAAATGGTGCCCAGTTTAACGTCTGGATCATAATAGATAGCCTGGTTTTCACTGCTCACAGACTGAAAGCATCGACCTTGCTGGTGTGGCCATGAATCCGGCGGAACAAACGGTTACGTGGCTCATTACGCTTGGGGTTTTGGAGTCGCCGAAAAAGACCATTTCGGATCCGGATGGATTTCTGCAATCTTCGTTAAAGGATGGGGTCGTCCTGTGCAGGTTACTGGAGCGGCTGCGTCCAGGCACCACTGACAGGGTAAGCGCGCACCCTCCCTTTGACGCACCGCGTTTCAGTGCGTTTATTTTTTCTGTAATCCTATACACACGCGTTGATATTTATTATTAGATCAGTATTCTGTTCAGTTCATGTGTCGAACATCATATCAGACGTTAAATCCTCAACCTACATGTTACATACAGTTATACATATAACAGCAGGTCGCCAGACGAGGCGATCAGTGCGCGCTATTGCCGATGTTGCTCAAGGCAAAACAACTAGTCCTCAGTTAAAAATATGATGTAAGACTTATATTAGATATGTCATGTATGTCGTTTATTTTACAGAATGCGGCGAGAAAAATAAATGTTTAATAGTCTGGATATTTACCGGACGCAGGTAGGACTGCGAGATGTAAATGACAAGTGAACGTTATGGAAACCTGAGGATAAGCGCATGCAAATCGCATATCAAGGCTGTGTATGAATAGCACCAATATGCAATCTATTATTGATCTAGTTTAGCCAGGCATTTATTCTTGCAATTGGGAATGGGCCAACATATAGACAAGAAGAAAAGGGCTCTCATTTAAAGAAACAGTGTTTTTTTCTCCTCAAGGGGGCCTTTATATTTCAACATAATTTGGAAAACATACACATATATAGAATGCAATTATAGTTAGATTTTCTGAGTCAGTAATCTTAGCTAAATATTCTTAATGTATAAAAACGGACCTCATCATAACCAAGAGTATAAGAATAATATAAGAATGAAAACTACATGTTTTAGATCTCTCCACTGAATAATATGCCTGAAGTGAAATGCAAATCGATGAGACCCAAAAATATTTTTATATACATGTAAGACCTCAAATAATTCAAACAGGAAATTTACTAGGTTAATAATTAAGAACAATGCAATAACCACTTAGGTCTGGCTAGTGTGTTTTCTAAAGCATGTGCAGTTCATCTTATCCATAAATAATGCATTATCGTTCTCTCTTGTTTTAGTGAATGCAGGGAGGAGTTTTTAAAACCAGTCATATTAAGAGTCATGTCTGGATGCAATGACTACGAGTTATTGACACCAATAACCTCTTCAAAACTTAACTCCACAACTCACTTAAATTTACAGTTGTCTGTAATGATATAATGCAATGTTGACATGAGGGCTTATGAATGTTGGCATGGGCAACTAAAACGTGTAAGTTTGCATATTTAAAGAGGAAACGGAAGGATTAGTGCACTTTACCTCTTTTGAGACTGTTTGGGAAACAGCATCATGTTGCTGTCAGGACTGTCATGTTGAAAAACCTTACACTCAAAATGTAAGGGACATCCAAGAAATCCATTTAGTATCACAGGCGTGACTCATGATCAGTGTGAATGATACACAAACATCCCATGTCCCAAACATGATTTTTTACTTTCAGGTAGATTTACCTCAGAATCATACTGTTGTTCATCTTTGAGTTAACATTATAGAGAAACAATATTTAAGGGAAAGATTCATTACCTCGAGGTCAGGGTTCACACAACTTCACAGTTTTATCTTACAACACATCGACCAAATATGCATTCGTGCTTAAACATCGTCGAATAAATATAAAATAAGATTTGTTTGGCAGAGATTGGGATTTCTTTTCAAAATTTGTGACATTAAACAAACGTCAGTATTTGCTCCCCCTAAAAATATACAACGGGAGCTCACCATTCGAGCCAAAAATGTGAAATATACATGACGTGACTCATGATCAATGTGAATGATACACAAACATCCCATGTCCCAAACATGATTTTTTACTTTCAGGTAGATTTACCTCAGAATCATACTGTTGTTCATCTTTGAGTTAACATTATAGAGAAACAATATTTAAGGGAAAGATTCATTACCTCGAGGTCAGGGTTCACACAACTTCACAGTTTTATCTTACAACACATCGACCAAATATTTATTCATGCTTAAACATCGTCGAATAAATACAAAATAAGATTTGTTTGGCAGAGATTGGGATTTCTTTTCAAAATTTGTGACATTAAACAAACGTCAGTATTTGCTCCCCCTAAAAATATACAACGGGAGCTCACCATTCAAGCCAAAAACGTGAAATATACATGACGCTTATATGCAAAGCTTAAACTGTTGCATGATTTTGGGTTATTTTTATTAACGGTTTCATTGTCATTCATTGTCTTTTTGAATGGCTTACCAGTGGGTTTCATTTTGCCCGCCGGCGCACGGGTGTGTTGTTCTCGACCCGTTTGTCCCATTGTGTTCGGCGCCCGTCTGAAACGTCATTTCCTCCTGATGCTGCTCACTTCCACACAGAGCCTTAGATCCAAATGTGTGTGCGGTTGTGAACAAAGTCAGCCACAGTCAATCCGTGGATTTTCATGCATTTAGTCAGTTCTCCAAGATTAAAACGTTGAGCAAAGCGGCGGACACATTTAGAGGCTTCGCATCTGCTCTTCTTCACAGATCTTCCAAGACCCCAAGACCGACAGCGAGCGCTTGAGCAACATCACGGAGTTTCTGAAGGGTTGCGCTGTGTTTCGCGTCGAGGTAAGTCAATGCGTTTATCTTTGACTATATGCTGCAGTATTGTTGCATTGGCGCCACGATCATGAAAACAATCAACAAAAGATACGCGAAGTAGACTGAGGGGACACAACTCCGGACAGAGAAGGTCGAAAATTCATGATCATAGCCCGGACAAAAAGCTTAACTTAGTCGTGTGATGAAAAATATTGCTGGATTTGATTTTCGTCATAACGTTGACGTTCATCAATGTTTTTGCTAAAGAGCATGTGCAATACAGCATGGTCTATTGAACCGCTGTGCCATCATCATGAATGGCGATACTTTATCCATTCATTAAATCTTCTGATTTCACTTGGGTCTCCATGATTCGAAGCTTAAGGGATTGTTATTGCAGAACAAAAGTGACTCTTAAAATGCAAATCTGTAAAGATGGGGATAACTTGAATGCAAGTTAAAACGTATTTTACTGCTTTGTTTATTTTTACCTTAAAAAAGGTTACCACCAAAACATTGCCCACACAGCCTCTATATTAAATATAACAGCATCACCAATGTAAGCTTGTGATATGAAGAAAAATAATGGCTTGTTATAGTAAAACAAGAACTTGAATTGAGCGGTTCAGTCTTCATCAAGATCAAGTAGGATGCAGCAGTAAACACAGGATAATCCCCTCCCCAAATGTATGAAAATCTATAGAAATTAGAGCTGTGTGTTATCAGTGCCTGTGAATGATGCTATAAACCGATTTATCGATTTAAATGGTTAGTTAAATGACAATTTGTGCATCGACAAACAATGACATACAAAGGGCTAGAAGGATTTTGATCTATGCGCATTTATTATAGAACAGATGGTTCAGGGTAAAGCTCATGTATTGTCAAGTGTGTCCAAAAGTGGCGGGGTTGACACACACGTCGCATGTAGAGCTCTTGATAGTCACATATTTTCAACCAAATAGCTTTTTAGAAAAAACCTAAACAGTTTTTCATTTTACATGCGAAATTCTTGGTTTATAAAATAATATTCTGCATTGGGACTTTGATGTACTCTTTGCTGACCTCTCTAGAGGTGTCTGGTTGGTCTGGCAGTGTCCAGAGCTTTACTTGACCAGCCCTCACGAGCTTGTGTTTGTTTTATGGTATTGGTGAGGTCCCTTCATGAAGAAGGGCAGGTACACTGTTCTTTTCAAGGCTTTAAGCATGTCAGGCCGAAGGTACTGGTGAGCATTTTAAAGATGCTTATTTTTAGAATTGTTGATAAAAGATTCCCGCTGTGAGCATTTGTCACAGATGTTTCAAGGACATTATATTCTTTAACTCAGGAGTGTTTTCCACTCCAGGTTTTAATGTTTTTGCACATGCCCATCTTATGTTCAACATCACATCAAATCTGTATATACTTTTTGCCCTCATTTTTTATCGCAGCTTTCACTGTGTTTAATGTTCAGTCACCCAGAAGATATCACAGCAGAACATTTTAAGTGCCTGGTTACAAATGTTTAGTCCTGCAGCTAGTATAAAACAAGGTTGTTTTTGGTGTTCAGTTAACACATTATTTTTTCGGCTTATTTTGCTACAAATAATGCTTCACTTTTCCTTGTTTGTTGCTACAAGCCATGGCATTTTCTATTGCTTATGTGGAGACCAAACAGTTAGTTTCCTGGAATAATGTGCAATGAATCGACTTACTCAATGAATCGAGTACTATATCATAAAGTTGTGCATCCTTTATACAAAACCATATGTTGGTAGATGACGTATAGCATCTTTACCTCCTTTATGCAGACAAATTCATTTCAAGTTATAGTTCACCCATAACCCTCATGTAATTTCTAATCTATATGACTTTTTTCTGCAGAAAACAAAATAAGATATTTTGAAGAATGTTGTAAACTGGCTCCCATTCAGTTGCATTGGTTTTGTGTAACTTACAAACAGAAGTGAATGGGTCCCTGCGCTGTTCGGTTACCAATTTTCTTCAAGATATCTTCTTTTGTGTTCTGCGGAAGAAAGAAAGTCATACAGCTTTGAGATAACAAGAGGATGAGTAAGTGATGACAGAATTTTCCTATTTGGGGGAACTATCAATTTTAAATTAAATGCAAGAACTTTGGCCAAATATTTGCTTGAGCTATCAAACTAGGACAGCATTTGCAAAGAGACATGTAAAAATTAGATATTTAATCATTAAAATGCCAGCATAGTTTTTTCTTTAAAAGCGAGAGCGTTTGTTATAGGCCACTTCTCTTTGCTTCTCTTGGGGCACAAACTGTAATCAGAGCGGAAAGTGAATCTTATTCTCCTCTCATTCAAGATGCACACAACTGAACCACACCACTGTCAAGCAAATGGCCCTAACACTGCCAGAAACGCAAAAACAGCCTAGATAATATAGAGTTGGAAACTTCTTTAGCTAAGAAGCTGCTTTGTGCTTAGTTAGTTAAAGCTAAGTTTACTGTATTTAAGTTTGCATACATCATGTGTTTGGCCACATGAAATGTTTCTTTAGAAATAGTCTCTGTCTGTTTCAGCTGACATGCTATATGTTCTTATATAATGTTTCTCTCTCTCTGTAGCCATTCGAGGCTGCTGACCTGCTTCAGGGCCATAACTTTAGCAAAGTCCTCACTACACTAGTTGCCCTCAATAAAGTGACTGCAGGTATGCATGTTTTTTATTCATAATCAGAATTGTACAATAAGTGCGAACGTTTCAATCTCAACTCAATTTATTTAATTATTTATTTATTAGATATTATTTATGAGAATGATCTTGCTTGGTCTATAAACACCATGCACTGGGCTGTGTTTTAGCTTTCTGTGATTTTCTTATTTGCGCCTGTAAAGCTATGGAACAATGCACACTGTGAAAAGCGCTATATAAATAAACTTGAATTGAATTGAACTGCACATATTCACAGATTAAAGTTTTTTTTTTAAATGCTATGTTATATATATATATATATATGTGTGTGCTATTTTTTCTGTCGCTCTGCTGGTATAGATATTGGCATCGACAGTGACTCTGTATGTACACGCACCGCCCACCGGATCAAATCCTTTGAATCTCTGGCCTCCCAGTCTTCGCTGGGCCGATCTTCTAAAGTGTTTCATAACCAGTTCCGTAGCTTGGTAAGCAGCATCGCTGTTAGACATCTCCAACTGAGATGCAGATTCATGAAAATATCAGGATTTGATGGCACCTGTGTATGACTGGAGATACTGGGCACTTTGTCTCTCTCATACAATATTCTTCTGCTTCAGGACATGACGGAGAACAGTAACGCTCAGTTAGTGGTGAAAGCTCGCTTCGACTTCCAGCAGACCAATGAGGATGAGCTTTCTTTCAACAAGGGTGACATCATCAATGTTACTCGCACAGAAGAAGGGGGATGGTGGGAAGGAACTTTCAACGGCAAGACAGGCTGGTTTCCAAGCAATTACGTCAGAGAGGTCAAAGGATTCGGTATGTGTCCACCACTGTCCATTTACTGTTACATAACAATTAAATAAAATTGTGAGCATTACATCATATTGTGTCACTTATTGTTTCCTCACAGACAAACCAGTGTCTCCTAAATCTGGAACTCTTAAAAGCCCTCCCAAAGGTTTTGATACCACATCCATCAGTAAAACATACTACAACCTGGTGAGCACCGTTTCCTCCGTCTGTGTTTACCATGTGGGAGGTTTTGTGCGTCAATGGTAATCACTTGGTCTGGAAACAAACATGTGGGCATGTTCAAAAGCTAAAGCATATCACCAAGTACACTGAAAATGTCTCTTCTAAAAATAGCTACTGTTTGTTTGCTTTCAGGTGCTACAGAACATTCTAGAAACTGAAACGGAGTACTCAAAGGAGCTCCAGAACATGCTGTCCAACTACCTGAGACCGCTACAGATGACAGAAAAGTGAGAAGCGTTGCTTTTATCGTGTCAATTACAAATGTCGGGAAATGTGCAATGTAGATCACTGAAGCTCTGTTACAAATCTTGGTGAGCTATATTTGGAAACAGTGTTTTAAGCTATTACAAGGCATGCCGGTGACAGGAAGGATGGCAACTTAAAGTAATAGCTTACCCGCAAAAATATATTTGGAAAAAGAAAAGAGCACATACATACATTATCATTAACCTTTTGAATTTTTTTTATTTCAGTGTTAATTCATTCTTTAAATATATAGCCTTTAAAACCCTGATGAAATAAATCTAAATGTTTTTTCCTTTTATTTAAAATAACTAGGCCTTAAGGACGTCAAACTGATATGCTCCTACGTGCTGACAAAATTCCCATTTAGAAGATATAAGCGTTCAAACTGACAGTCTGGCAAATGCAGTAAAAAAAATAGGGAAATTCCATGACATCACGCCAAACTTCAGCTTCTTGTCAAAGTTCTCGTCCAATCAAATCTGCTTTAGAATTGGAAGAGTCCCGCCCCCTTCTCTATGAGAGCTGTGGAAGCGGCGCCTCATATCAGCCACTTGTTAGCACATTTATTATGTCCTACATGGTGAATGACAAATAATGCACTAGATGGGAGATAGGGGATGATCCAGACAGTGTAACCATTAACATGAATTCTTAATTTCTCGTTTATTCTGGATGCGAGTAATCGTTTGACAGCTAGTTGATCGGTTGCATTCACATCATTTGTGACTCGATGGTGCCTTAAAAGGCAACAAGCAGCTCTCCAGGTCTTAAAACAGAGCTTGTATGATGTTCAGCATAACAAGTGGCATATGGAGAGATAATAGATGCTCAATTGTAATAATTAGTCAAGGCTGATTGTTAAACATGATTTACAGTTCCCTCTGCTTCCCATTATCATAGACCGAGCACTTCAGACGCCAGTATCATCCTCGGGAACCTGGAGGAGATCAGCACTTTCCAGCAGACTCTGGTCCAGTCACTAGAGGAATGCACCAAGTGAGTTTAATTCTGGCCGTAAACAGTCATGTGATTTCTAGCCCTTCTCTTAATGGCTCCGAATAATTTACGACAGGTGGGCCGAAGCACTTAGTGAAACGGAGACTCAATGAAATATATCAGGTTGCGACTTGTAGATGATGAAAATAGACCAGGGCAAAGTAAACGTGCGGTCCATTAAATCGATTGGAGTGTCACCGGAGGTTTCTAATGTTTTTATTGACCTCTAGTGTTCTTAATTGAGTTTAAAAATAAAGCTTTGATACTATAATTTCGTTTTTTTCATATCTCTTCTAAATAATTCTAACTAATTCTTCCACTGTGTTCTGCATTGAAGACTTCCGGAGCTGCAGCAGAAAGTGGGAGGGTTCTTCTTAAATCTCATGCCTCAGACGAGATCTCTATATGTGTCTTACTGCTCCAACCACCCTTCAGCAGTCAGCGTTCTCACTGATCATAGGTACTGTACACTTCCATACCTATATCCTCATTTCCCAGCGAGCCTTTCCACCGTTGTAATGTATGATCATTGCATCACATCTGTCCTGACAGTGAAGAACTTGGAGTGTTTATGGAGGCGAGAGGTGCGACCGTCCCTGGTATTCTCACTCTGACCTCGGGCCTCAGCAAACCCTTCATGAGACTGGACAAATATCCCACATTATTGAAGGAGCTGGAGAGACACATGGAGGTAGAGAGGGAGACAGTTTCTGTTGTTATGTGTACAATCTTGTGATTGATTTGATAAAAAAAAACTTTTTAAAAGGACAGACTTCATCATGTCCAATCTCGCATAACTTTTTTTCTGTGGTATACAAAATAAACGCTAATGAAATTTCAGTCTATTCCGTCTAAAAAAACTGACCACAGACTACCTTTATGAAGGTTTCCTTGTGCCTTTTCAAAATGTCTCTTTTTATGTTCCACAAAAGAAAGATCAAACAGATGTAAAACATCATGTCGGTGAATAAATGACAATATATTCATTTTTAAGCAAACTCAGTCTTAAAATCTACTTTTTCCCCTTCAGGAGGGTCATCCAGACAGGACAGAGATTCAGAAGTGTATGTCAGCTTTCAAGAATCTCTCTGTAAGTATTTGTGTTCTGTCTAGTTAACATGCTATAATGTTCTTCCTCCGGCTCTGAGAGACTGATGCAGTTAGGTGTGGATCATTCCCATGGCAACTAGCCTTGATAACGTAATGTTTCCATGGTTACAGGCACAATGTCAGGAGGTGCGGAAGCGCAAGGAGCTCGAGCTTCAGATCTTGGGCGAGATGATTCGGCTGTGGGAGGGGGAAGATATCAAGACTCTGGGTTCAGTGCTGTATATGAGCCAGGCCATGGTCCAGAACCACGGCTGTGAGGTGAAACGCCACCAAATCTTAATGGTCTACACATCAGTTTTTTGATAAAAGTGCCCTTGTTTATGGATGTACAGAGAAATTACTAATTAGAAATTTAGATATTTGCAAAACACAGTGCCAAACTTAAAAGTTGACTAATAATTATGATTTATGAAAAACAATTTAAATGACAAATTATAGAGATACAAGGTTTTAGATGGACAGCATCTTATCTGAACATTATATAATCCATATATATTATATAAATGGTTATACTTTAATATATAAATGTATAACAATTATAAATGTGTAGTAATATAATATCAAATATGAAAATGTATAATAATATATACATGTATAACGATATTTTTTGTATTATACATTTTTAAAACATATATATATATATATATATATATTTTATATACTTTAAAGAGTTTAGTGTACATGAGATGCTAGTCATAAATGTTGTTTTCTTCAGGAGAGACATGAGCGTTACCTTCTGCTGTTTCCTCATGTCCTGCTCATCCTGTCTGCCAGTCCAAGGATGAGTGGTTTCATCTACCAGGTCAGAACCCAGTCGCTGTCAGAAGTGATTATGACACGGCCAAATAATTCTCACTGTCCTGCTCTGTCACTTCTTCAAACCCATTCAAGCCTTGCTTCTCTAAATACACATTAAAATTGCCCTTCTGGCTTTAGCACAAAGAGAAAATATGTCTTCTTGGTTTTTCAGGGCAAGCTGCCTTTAAACGGAATGACCGTGACCTCATTAGAAGACTGTGAAAGCCATAAAAATGCTTTTGAGCTCTCTGGTAAGGACATGTTGGCTCTTGTTTTCACGGTTTGGGGCATAAGAGTGTGTTTTATCTTTTTTGGTTTTGGTTAACCATGCACGTGTTTCTTTCATGCAGGAAGCATGTTTGAAAGGCTTCAGGTGATCTGCTTTAACAAACAGGATCTACAGGACTGGCTCGAGCACCTGAACAGACAGACCAAACATACCACCATGGCGGCTCCCAGCATGAAGCCCCTCACCGTTCCCTGCCACACAGTCAGTGTGTTTTATTAATAGAATAAATATTATATTGTAATACAATTCAAAGGAGGGAAGGAATGAGATGGGAACCGGCAAACATTTAACCATTTAATAAAACAACAACAAAGTAAAAAGACAGCCGGCAGTCAGTCACGGACGACTGCCGGCGAATTACACAAACCACAACTAAAAGCCAGGCCTGGTCCTCTCTCATTGACGGTCCGGTCACTCGTTTTCTTATGCTCCCGATCTCCTCCGTGATACGAGACCGGTGCGCTTACAGCTGACGCTCACGGTCTCGTCCCGCCTACTTCACCACATATATATTGTTAGAACGCAAATGGTAAAACTATTACTTTGCATGATGGTTGTAGTTGTTTCAACACAAACAAAAAATACACCTTTAACAGTCAAACATAGAAGCTAAACATGGAAAACCTTTGGGGGGTCTGAAAATGCAAACTTGACAACAATACTGTAATATTGTAATATACAGTGACATAATGAGCATGTACTGTATATTACCTGTTCAGTCTATAGGCATATCCAAAAACAACAATGGCAGAGCACAGGATTGTGTTTGTGCTACTTAACATACGATTCATTATGATTCAAATTTCTCTAGCAATCTAAATGTTAACCCCTTTCTCCAGCTTCCGTCCCACCCGCTGACACCATCCAGACATGCGGAAAGCCGAAGCCTGACAGTCGCCCCTGCTTACCACACCCTCCCGCACCCCTCCTCTCATGGGGCTCCTCACAGCACAATGATGTGGGGTCCCCTGGAGCCCCCCAAAACCCAAAAACCCTGGAGCTTGAGTTGCCTGCGTCCAGCACCTCCACTCAGACCTTCAGCTGCTCTCTGCTATAAAGAGGTAAAATGGAATACTGAAAGCTAAAAAATTTTTTATAGTATCTTAACAGAATCAGGAAAATGCATCTGACCCTTTTCCATTCACTCACATTGTCATTTCTCAGGACCTCAGTAAAAGCCCCAAGACTATGAAAAAGCTGCTGCCCAAGAGAAAGCCTGAGAGAAAGCCGTCTGATGAGGAGTTTGCACTGAGGAAGAGTGAGTCACTGGTTTGGTGATCTTATTGATATTGTGCATCTCTGCAAGGTTGCTGATGTAAGCTGTGACTTGTGCAGGTACTGTAGCTCTGGAGGAGGATGCTCAAATTCTCAAGGTGATTGAGGCTTACTGCACGAGTGCCAAAACCAGACAGACCCTCAACTCAAGTAAGTCATGTGCATACGCCGTCTCTGTTTTCCTCTGAGGTAGCAGTTTATGGTTGTTCGATCAGGGCAGTGTTGAACCTGTGAAGGTCTAGAAATTAAACTCTCTTAAAACACTTTTTCATGACTTGCTAATTTGTTTACTAAGTGGATATATACTTTGTGTGAACAGTCACCATACACAAACTTTCCCACACCGACACTGGTTTCTCTTTGGGATACCAAAATAAATAGGCCATTGGTAGTAAAAATGAACTACAAGACATTTTTTGAATGTTTGGGACAATCGTGATAGATGTAAAGACTATAAAACAGACCTCGACCATTGTAAATGTGATCTTTTTTCTAACAAAAAGAAAAGTCAAATTAAAAATAAACACTAAAAAAGTCACTCTCATAGATTCATATATTCAAGTAATCTGTATAACATACATCGGCTGCGCTGTTATATCGTATCAAAGTTGTTCTTGCATCTCTTATAACAATATCCTTTCTCTCTCCTCCTCATCATACTTACATGTTTATCATTTATCTATCATTTACTTCTCCCCATCACACACATTCATTTTCATCCATTTTATTGAACACTCATTTCCCTTTTCCGGATTATTATTGCTACTTTGATTTCCTCTCTTTGTGGTCGGACCACCCACGCACATTTTTTGCTTGCCCCCTTTTCGTTTTATTCCCTGCCATTTGCAATCCATTCATGACTTGCTCCCGCTCTCATCATGTGCGACCGGACGTCCCGTGCAGCATGGCACGGCACTGACCTCATGCACAACCACGTTTTGGATCAGTCCAGCGTGGACTCTCTTGGCCGCCGTAGCAGCATCTCCAGGCCAGAGGCCACGTCAGATCTATCAGAGGACTCGGATTATGACAGTATATGGACGGCTCATAGTTATAGGATGGGCTCTGTTTCTCGTAAGAGCTCCTACATCTCCCACCAAAACTAAACCTTCTCCTCACTCCTCTTGTTTTAAATGACTTTTATTTATTTCAAAGCTATTTATTTATTTATCAGTGGGTCACGCCGATGCATATTTATTCGAGTCATTTGTATTTATTTGTGTTTACTCATGGTTTAGTATTAATCTGCACTTCATCATTTTCTGCAGATGTGTGCACTTTTCCAAAGCAGTTCCCTGTTGCCTTGACATCTTAATACCCATGACACTCCCAACCTCTTTTTATTTGTTTATTTACCTGCCATTTGGTATTTATTTAAGTGTCCTTTGAAAATACGATGATGTCTATTCATGCTGCCCTCATTACCGGATGTATTTTAATGATCGACGCTGTTTAAGGTACAGTGCATTCGGAAAACAACCAGGACGAATCTGAGAAAAGATGCTTAAGTTTCCTAATGTGTCTGTACATATTAGCGTAATGTCATTCATCTGGGTTATGTGGTATTAAAACTCGGACTGTGTTTACTAAATGTAAACATTTTGATTGGTCTTTTACCAGAAACTCATGAACAAGCTTTCATTAAATTCATCCCTCTGGTTCTTAGAAGGCACTGGGGACAGTATTACTGGGAAAGATTGTTCATACTTATGTTATATAAATGTATTTATTTTTAATTTGTATATGTATTTTAAATGATTTTGGACTTTTTGTACGCTTGTATTTAACATGTAAGTTTATAGTGGTGTCTGCCTTCATGGTGAAACGTATGGAAGTTTACAAAAAAATGTTAAATGTAATGTTGGTTGAAGTACATCAGGTGTTTGGACGGTAAAGTCGAGAGTTCTTCACCCCTCAAGACTGTGTCAAAGCTCAGTGTTTGATGCTTTTGCTCTTATGTACGATGTGTTTGAGACAAAACAGACAAACCGATTTGCCAATTATTTCAATGATGACAGAGTATATTTCCTCATGTTATGTGATTCCTTGTGACCAAGTTCTATTCTGTGGTTTAAAAAATGAACGAGAAGAATATGAATATTTACTGCCCTTTTTGTCGGTTGTATTATGAAGATATTCTTAAAAAACTGTTGAACTGTTTACGTGGTTCGAAATTGACATTATTTATGTGTTTGTTATATATGCAGAGTCAAATATATGACAAAATACCACAAATGTTGTAATATACATTTTGAATAAATCTGGGGTTGTTTTGTACAATGTTTATTCTGCCAGAAATTGATCTTTAATGACAGAACAATGCATTATCTTTTATTTAAGCTTTTATTTTTATTTTGAAAACTGTTAGACATGCTATTTGTATAAACCGAAATCTCTCTGAAAGGTTTTTTTTTGCTTTCCACGTTTACCCTACACTCTTAAAGAAAGCCCATGTTGGTCCTCTTTTCAACAAGTTTGTTTTAATTTATTCGGACGATCCCTCTCTGCATGACTAACTCCCGTCTCACGCACAGTCCTGTGTAAGTCTGATCCAGTCCTAACCACCTTATGGGACACGATAGTTTTGTCACTGACATAATAAATGTGTCCAACTACAGTAAGGATCCTCAAAATCAATCTGTGGGGCTTCTTTTTTGCAACAGGACAGTGGAAAGATGCCGGTCCAGCACTGATAGTTCCTGGGGAGGAGAAATTCACTTTAAATGAGTTGAAGACTAACGGTCAGACTCTGGAAGAAAAGTAAGATTGCATGCGTCTACTCTTAAAACATAGAGGATGGTTATTTGCCAAGAGATGCAGCATTTAAATGATCAACCGATTTAAACAAATAGCTACAGTATTTATTAAAACTAAATGTTTAATCTTTCTCACAGGAGTCTTGTGGATGTTGTTTATGCCCTGCGAGAAGAGGTACAAGAACTTAAGCAGGTATGTTTGATCGTAGGTCTGAGGTGTTCTCTCCTAATATTTAATAAAAAAAATTGAATTCCTTATAGTATAGTAAGTTAACTTCACTATTCCAACAGGATAATAAAAAAATGAAAAAGTCCTTGGAAGAAGAGCAGAAAGCCCGAAAAGATCTGGAGAAGATTGTTAGAAAAATGCTTAAGAATATGAATGACTTTTCCTGGGATGAAACCAATTTATGATATCGTTATGACTAGATATCGGCTTTGTTCTGCGATACACTATAGTGCTAAAGAATCGTTCCGCGGTTTATTAGATCTAAACTACAGTTGATCAATTCATCATTCAATTCCTAACACATGCTATTTCTAGCATCTTGCTTAAGTTAAATGAGAGCACCACTATTTTTATACCTGGACAATTATGGTGTCACACATTGCTTAAAGTCTTTGTTAAAGGGACAGTTCAACCAAAAAGGAATCTTTTGTCATCATTTACTCGCCTTCTAAACCTGTATACGTTTTTACTGCTGAATGCAAAAGATATATTGAAGAATGTGGGAAACCAAACCGTTCTGGGGCACCCCTGAATACCATAGTATTCGTTTTTTTTCCTACTGTGGTAGTCAATAGAGAACTGTTTGGTTACAAACATCCTTCCAGATATTTCTTATTAATACAGGTTTAGAACAACTTAAGGTTGAGTAAATGATGCCAGAATTTTCATTTTTGGGTGAACCTTACCTTAAGCACACGGTGTCTCTATCCAAAAGGTTGTGACTGTTGTATAGGAAGAGCATTACTAAAGAGTTTGCCTTTCACCTGGTTAAATGTACAGGAACAATTGACCAAGAACAAGTATGATTTCTCTTGACATGTACACTCTTGTGTTGTTTCATGACTCATATAACTCAAAGAAAACTTTTGATGCTATGTGAATAACCTTCTCGTTTGGTGTTTGAAACAACATGAGGGTTAGTAAATAATAACAAGATATTCATTTTTTAGGCAATATGTTTCTTAAAGGCGTAAGAAAGCCTGACTTATATCATCACAGAGGTTATGATTGTGCACATGATTGTTCAATGCTTGCTTCTCTACAGATGACCAGTGTCATTTCAAAGGGTCAGGAATTTATTCTAAATATTTTATCTTACTGTTACATTTCATTTTAAAAAGAATTTTTATTCAGATACAAGATAGTATAATACGGTGAATCTGTGAATAAATCAACGATGTGACACCCAAAGTTTTCATTATAGTTTACAAATGACTCCGATTTTGATACTTAATGTAAAACTTTCATTTCAACTGTGGGCACTTTTGGTCATAGGAGCTAGTCAAATTAGAACAGCATTAAGGTGTATGTATGTATTTTTGTTACTATGTTGGGTACATAACTCTAGGTGCCATTGTGATGGTATTATTGTGGTACCTTGTGTATCACTAGCTTCCAAACATCCCTTGCTTTTACGCAAAGCTGAGACTGTATGCCTCTCTTAGTGTGACCAAAACATATGCCAAACTCTTATTTATAAACTGTGAATTCTTTATTATGAATCGTTCTTTACCTCAAATCCCAGATCCTCACTGTAAATTAATTCTGTAAATAAAGACATTTTTGATAGATGTGTCATGTCTCTGATGCCTATAATAAAACCTGAAAACCATCACCACATGAACAGATGCGTGATGACATGTATCACACACACATTAACTGTCCGTGTCTGAACACAGCTGCGTTGAGCTTAACTTAGAAGTTTAAGCTTTAAGTTTCTGTCACGAGGAAGGCGTGATGACATGGGTGACTTTATGCCCTTGTCTTCGTCTGCACACACAACAGTTGTGGTTGAAGGTTGTGCATGCACCAGGCCCTATTACAGTGACAAGGCAATCTAGTCCCTTTGTGGGCGATGATTCTACTTCATTGATTTACAATGGAAAGGATATAATTTTGCTGGTGTTGGCAAAAAGCTCAAATGTCAGGCTTTTCAGAATGCCAGCATTGCCTTGTTCGCAGATGAATAAGGAGAAAGTCACCTTTTGTCTCCTGTTAAATATTCCTGCATAAATACAAAGGAACATAATGCCCTCCTGATAAAAGGAAGCCCTGATTTATCCTGATTTATCCTTTGGCGTATAGATAAAACCCGCAGATAAATGCCAGGTTGGCCTTTTCATTTTTGTTCTCTTCGCTTTGTGCGGCTTATTGAGTTTGGGAGACGGCTGTCGCTTTTTCGCCATATATAGCCCACCATTGTATTTCACGCTTTTCAAAGATGCGTCGTTCGTCGCCAAATGAGCATCAAATTTATGTGTGTTTGTGTACACCACCGTGTTCTCTCAGTGGGAAGTTTCTTGTTTAGCGTCACCTGTGAAGTATAACAATGTTTGTGACTCCCAGACCCTGACCAGGTATTAATGTCCTCTCCATGGTAACTGCCGGTCAACCAAACTACCCGTCTTTGAAATCCCACGCCAAAGGGACAGTAGGAGTCTGCGGACATTGAATCAATTAGCTTTTGACCAATCTATACACACGCGCGCTCACGCAAGCGTTCGTCCTAGACCCCCGTCTTTCTTTTTCTCTCGTGGTCTATTCACTAGCCTGTGATCATTTAGATTTGACATGCATTGTGGCCGAGCTGGTCTCTCTCTTTCGCTCTCTCTCCCTCTTTTGCTACTGTCTGTCATTAATTTCCAGGCTTTACAATTTGCCAAAAAAGAAAGAGAAAAGAGTGACTGAGTGGTGGAAGGATAAGAGCTCAGTGTCCTTTTGAAGGGGTTTGTTATTGCACAAAACAGCCGCCCAATAATTTTTCGTCAATGTTTAACTCTAAAAGCTTTTCCCCGTCAGCTTCTGAAAAGAAGAGCAATAAAGCTCTATTCATACCGACTGAATAAAAACAGTCCTCTGGGGGCTATGACCGAAGGGCTTCTTTTCTTCTGCCTCTAATCAAATAGGAACTGAAATGAATTAGAGTTTTCTTATGAAAATAGCCTTTGTTGTCAGGCAGGCCAGTAATTCATAAACAATAAGCAACGTCATTGTGTGGATAGTAATATATTCATGCTCTGGAAAGGCTAGAAGGCAGTACAGGACTATGGCTCTGTGGATAAGGGGAGGGAAGAAGAATCAGTCTTGGACTCTTCATTTGCAGTCTGCACAGTGGGTGGTTCTGGTAACCACCAATTTCTCGCTTTCTCTCTCTCGCGTGCTACTGACATGGTCCTCTGAGCTCTCCTCATTTGCTCGTTTTCCTCAATAATTCTTTCATTCTCACTTCAGCCTGTCTACAAGGCCTCTCATTTCTCTCCCGTGTTTGACCAACAAGTCTTTTTGTCATTTGCTCTCTCACTTCCACTCACTCCTCCACTCTCTTTTATTCCGTGAGCAGTGTTTTCTGTGCCTCTTGAGAACTTCAGGATTTGTTTGATTGTGCCAACAAACTTCTGCCGGTCCTCCCGTGGGAAAAGTATTGGATTACTTGAAGCAAGGGGCGACATGCTGTGGTGGTCAGAGGGCAACTGGACCCTAAAGGATTGAGTTTGCAAAACCTCAAGTTGGAGTTTTAACCCCAGAGGGTTGGTAGATCATGACCAGTTCTGGATTTGTGTTACCTGCTTATTACGGATGAGGACTGCTGTATATGAACATTACATTACACAGCATAAACAGTGGATTTGATCTTTCAGTAGACCTGGACTCCTGTCTATCACCTACATTTTTCACAAGCAAGCTTAATCCGCTCAAATTTCTGCAAACCCAACTCGTGAGATTGTATGTTTATGACAGTTTTTGTAGGCGCCTGCAACTTTCTCTCCAACTATCAAAGGACTCCATGTATTTTTGTGGTAGTCATAACTCAACTCTCCCAATCCTGCAACTGCAACAATGAAGAGTGCCACCGTGAAAGTGTGTCTCTACGATCAGTGGATTTGTGTTTTACTGAAGAACTTGTATAGGAATTACAGCACAAGAACTTCTGGTGATGCTGCAACATGAGGACACTTGAATAAATCGCCTATGAACAGTACGTGAGTGTTTGAGTTTTGTATGTGCTTTAACTTTATTAACTATAATAACTTGAGTTTTCAAAAGAGTTTAGAGTTTGACAACTTTCTAAAGATTAGAGGGTAAATAACGGAAGCACGTAAATTAAAGTTTTTTCAATCCCAAACAAAAGCATGAAAGTATTTCTAATAGTGCTGAAACAAGCTCCTTCTGGACTGTCTTTGAACAACCTCTCAGTTGATTATTTAACTTTCGTCTGCTCTCCTCCCACTCGTCTACTTCTCATATCGGCGGACGCAAAAACATGTCGCTTAAAAACGGCGGATGTTGTTTTTTCTTCACTGAAAACGATCTTCGTACAAAACGTAACCGAATAATTATTAATGATGGATGTGTAATGTGTGTAAATACTCGCAAACCAATGGGGGGAGAGCAGAAAACACGTTTGTCATCAGTTGAACAACGTAAGCATTCTCATATATGTTTATGTATCATTAGGTGTAACGCATTGCATTATTCACTAACTGAATCTAACATGCACGTGAGACTACATAACATTTATCATCTCCTGCACCTGTCGCATATAAACTAACGGTACTGTTAGCGTGTTGACAAAAGGTTATGTTGGAAGTCGCTTTGAATAAAAGTGTCTGCCAAATGAATACGTTAAATGTAAATGACAAAATCCTACACCCACCTTCATGATGAGACACAACTACCGACCGATGCTCGAGAGCTGTTTTCTCGACTGTTCAATATCTATAAATTTATACATTCTGGGATTAGAGTTGAAGTTAGTGAATTCAGGCAGTAGACGCTCATGTGAAATTAATTCAGAGTATTTAACAAATACTTCAACTCACCACCAGGTGGCAGTGCTACTCTACTTTATATTGAACAATGTGTTGTGCAGCCAGTAATGAACTTTTTAATTGTGGACAAATACTCATTAAACTTACGTTGAGTGATAAAAATAGCAGAATTTGTAGGTAACTTCAGAAATACTATTATTTGAATGAATAAGTACCTAAAGTAATGAGATTAAGTATTATAGGCATGTTTTCTTAATATATCTCAGTTGATTAATATAACAGAACTTTAGAGATTTAAGAAAAAGGCAAGTCGTTGTAAAACGGAATTGTCATTTTATGTGTACGTAGTTTTCACACACTTATTAGCAAACCATTAATAAACGCATAGTTGGATTGAGTAAAATGGGTAATGATTCGTATTGGCATCTAGAGGGCGCAAGAGACCTTTATTATCCACTGACTCCTGTTTCATCTGACATGATGGATGCTTTAAACATGTTGAACTGAACAGTTTCGCATTTATTTCGTTGATGTCCGTTTTGAATTGGACCAAACAGGAGGACTTAAAAAGACTAAGTAACTAATTATATTTTTGCTTGTGAAACATTTGTGAAATTATAATCTTTGGTAGATCAAAACTATGCCCTTAATGATTTATCCAACAAAAATGACACGTTATAATCTGTATTGTCGAAAGACTAAATGTCGTTATTGTGGTTAATTACGGACAGTGTTATTTTACATTATATATATTAAATTATATAGAGAACATTCCTTATTGACACGAGACTAACATAACGTTTAATTAAGCGAATTGAGTCGTATGTTAAAACATATGATCTAAATCCAAAAATGTAAATGTATTTTATTATAATCACTATACTCGTACAGTTTATATTATGTTAATTTAATGTTTACTTATAGATATTTAAAAGCTTTACAATAGAGTGACTGTCAATACTCCCACCATGTTTTGTCCCTGCCCACCTGTCTTGTCATCTCTTCATAAAAAATATGGTTTTTATATCACGTACTCATATCTAAAAAAAATGTAACAAGTGGGATTAAAAAAAAAGTGAAATAAGCATCTTGTTTTGCTACCTGGTTTTATATTTTACAAATAGATGGGTGTTGGCATGGGAACATGCCCCTGACTTCAATCTGATTGAGGATGCAGGGGCACAGTCAAAGGAATGACCCAGCAGGCTGCACATTCTTACCTACAGCCGTATCCATGACAACACAACTGGACTCTGCCATTGAATATTTGATTGACAGATGTCCAAATGTCAACCACTCCCTCCCAGGTATACAGTCCAAACGTTTCGTATTTTAATGTCTGAAACCACGCTTCAGTCTTTAAAAAAAGGCACACAGACTGTCTCTTCAGCATCTCGGGGTCACAGGTCATGCACACATTTTAGTATGAGTGTTTGTATGTGCTTTTACTTCGGTTTAAATTGACATCACGCCTGACTGTCGGCTCGCTCCTTTACTTAGCCAGGGAGTGTATTTTTTTATTATCTGTGATGCGCATTAGCTTAGACAGAACCACTATATAGAGCTAGGCCATCTTTTTGAGCGAAAAGACTGTATCCATCTGCTCAGCCTAAAAGAGACACTGTACTTAAAGGACCAGAGTCTCTCCCATATTAGAGCGTCAAAGTGGAGATTCAATCACAGTAATGGTCAGCGTCTCACGGCGCATCTCCATCGATCCAGGGGACAGTGTATCGGCCGCATTAGTGAAAAGGAAATTGAGTGCTATTTTCTAGTCGTCACAATCTATTTGTCATTCAGAATTGAGACATGCGGGTCTATGGGATGAATATAAATGTCAAGGCTGGTCTGATGTGTGTGGACGTGTGTGTGTGTATGAGAGAGAGTGTGCACCTATTACCTGCTTAAAAAATAAGTAGATATTTTAAGATAGATTAGTCTTTCTTTGGTTATGTACGAAACATATTTTCATACATACATTCAGACGTGTTTGTATTACAAAATTTATAAGGTCAGATTTTGTTAGACAGTTATTCATGATGTTAACATGCAAACTGCTTTTGTTCCAAAGCATGTCATGCTTAATTTTATTTTTGGAAAGGTTTTTTATTTATTTAATTAATAAATGCTTGGGAGAACAGGCAGCACATGTACCCACCCTTTTGTTGTGAATCATTATGAGCACTGTAAATTCTCTTATCTCTTGCTCTGATAACCCATTCACAATCTGGCCGTAAAGAATTTGATAGGCTAATTGAATAGTGCTTTGATGCTCACTTTTGTAATAGGGCATTATAAATCCGGTATGAAGGTGACAGGGGTACAAAAGGGAGCGCTTTAGGGTGAGACTCCCTCCCTTTCAAGCACCGACTTTACAATAAGTTTTGTGTCTTTGAATGTTGGGCTGTAAAAGAGTGCCCGAATCGATTGCCCCCACCTAACAAGCCCTCTGTCCTCCGACATTGAGTGCACGGGCAATGGATTTGTTGAGGGCAGTGATACAGTGGCCCGACTGCTATCTTGATCCTTCATGCGCCGCAGGACCATATGGACCATTAACCCGCACAGTTTTATCTAACACTGGTGATTAGCGTCAAGACCTTGCGGTCCTATTGACAGTGTGTGTACGGAGGAGAGTTGATGTATGACTATTATTTCTTTAACATTTATCTCCTTTTGTCTGTCTTTTTGTATTTAGGGAGTGAATTAGTGGAGCTCTGCTGACTTTCTGATGCGATGTGATAGCATTATTTGGCAGATTGTGTGAATTGCTTCCCTAATTTGTCACTCCTTTCGGGGCTGAGTCAGTATTGGATGAGGTGTGTAAGCACTTTCTCTTCTGGCTAATAGCACAATAGGTTATAGTATCTGTTTAAACCACACATGCCATATACTTTATTTTTCCTGTCTTTGTAAGAGTTCTCTCAATTTCTATTACTGAAAGGGATAAAGGCAAACAACTTTTCTATTGAAGAAATCACAATGCAGACTATAGCAGACGGAATGTAAATGCTTAGTATACAGAATGTTGCTTATGTATTTTTATGCAGTCAAACACAATCTTAAACAAATATATACAAAAAATAAAATGCTAAACTAATTATTTTTGTCATATGTGGTTTCCGACGTGAAAGAGTAGAAACAAGTGATACATTTATCGTTTCGTTTTGAATGCCACTTGCCTCTCTGAATTTTATGATAATTATTTATTTTTCAAGGACAGTCATTTTAATAGGAGCTCACACAAAGGTGTAAATATTAATCATCCCCTCGCTGCCAGTCATGCTATTTCTTTTTTTGATCGAAAATATCACAGCAGTCTGGCACGTGTACATGTTTTTTTACTAAAATGTTTAATTTCTGTTTTCAATTCACTATTCCAAGTTTAATATGCAAATCAGCTAGTTAGATCATTAAGTTTTTCAAGTGAATTTGTTTCGTTTGCTTAAATTGCTTGAAAACATTAATTAAAACCTGGGTTAAGTGTTGTGCGCAAGTAAAACCTTCATCAATTGCTGCACGGAGAAATTGATGAAAATGGTAAGACATGACCGTAACGTCCAGGTGTATTTGTACCGTAATGTATTTGTACAATATTTGCATTTAATGCACCACAGGTTGGATCAAACTATTAAAATATGAGATGTACGTACAAAATAGCCCAAACTTTTAAGGTATTTATTAGAGTTGCACTGATACTAAACTTGTCCACCTATACCGATAGCCGATACAGATTCTGAAGATAAAACTTTCTGAATCTTATTAATTCATGTAATCATTAATGTTGAACATCAAACTGATGTTTCTTAACATTCTCTATATAAGGGGGGCACAAATTCAAAGCATTTTCCTCCCCTCTTTTGATTGACAGGATATATCAGCCCTGTTCATCGGCAGTTTTTAAAACATAGGTTGACACAAGTGACAAGTGATCGTGTCTGTGTCTTACATTCTGCTTATGTTTGGTTTCAACATAACATACGTGTGAAAGGAGTGTAAAAAATGGCTTTTATCGTCCGATACCGATTATTAGCCGATATATCGGTGCATCTCTAGTATTTAGTTAATTTAATTTATTCAATTCAAAATTATTTTGTAAAAAGGCAACCTACATCTGGGATATGGTTTGATTCAAATATACAAAATGCATAGAAAAACAAAGAGCTTCAGTTTATACTCAAAACACATCGAAGTAACTGTAACGAGCAAGGCCAGACGAGAGGCTGTTCCCTCAAGACTCGTATTATTCATCCCACCTTGCTCATAATAGTAAAATGGCTACAACATTATTAAGAAGTAGTTTACAAAGGGGTTAAAGAAATCACTTATGGTCACTACTGTATTTGTTTATTTGACTATAGCATCATATTCTAAATATTTTGATTACAAAATTTCACTTCATAGTGAATACTTGTTTGCTTAGCCATGGATGTGCGTCTCAGTAAGACACATACGTGGTCGTGTTTGTGTCTTACATTCTGGTTATTTTTTGTTTTACCCCAGTGCGCCAGGCACCACACACATACCCACACTTGCTGAGCTAATATTTACGTGTGTTTTATCTGTAATGGTGTTTAGTGTACACTTAAACGCTGAGAGCTGTTGACAGTGAGAGGCGAGGTGTGTGCCGCCATCACTTTACCTGTCAGAGGAAATACACACACATACAAAACCGCACAAATCTGTCAAAGAGGACGCTTTGAGTCAATGGTGCTACATGGAGAGGCCTGTAATGGCGTCTATTTCGACACGAGTGCTGTTCTCATAAATTGAGGGACACTTACGTACGTGCCATTTCTGTTAGTGTAGCACAGACAGTACAATTCAAAGGATTTGGTGACTTTCAATTTATTTGTTTGTTTATTTATGTAGAAATTGGTTAAAGATGATTTACTGGACATTTTGCTTGCACACAGGTGAATTGCTTTATTCTGAGAATTTCCCTTAATTCTTTTACTTTATAGTCAGGCTTTGATGAAACTGTGGTCGTATACAGTGTATCAGTCTATAATGTACTAAACCGGGATTTACAGATAAACTATAACTTTAAGTGCCCTAATAACATAAGGACTGTAAAAGTGGGATGAAAAAAGGTAAACATGACGAACAGAGAGTTCAGTTCTGTAGCAGTATTTTCACCCAAAGAAAATGTACACTTTTATACATCTCACTCTTTCAATTTTCTGTTTCTCTATTGGCCGGCCTGTCTATGAGGATGTATGTGTCCAGATGGGTGCCTGTAGATCCCAGTCAACATGTCAGCGTGTTCGTTTGTATGTTTACCATGCAGTTGTGTGCGTGCACGTGGTGTTGCGTGCAAGAGAGACAGACACGCCAGTGATTTTTGGCAATTGCTGAAGTGGGACACAAACTCATCTTATTTATCAGAGAATGGGCCAATTAAGGGCGAGCAGGGAATGAGCCGCGGCGCAGGAAACCAAGTGAATGTTCCATTGATTAGCAGCGTTTGCTTAATCACAGTCTCTCATAAGCTCATGCGCCACTGTCAGCTGGGGTTTGCTCTCTGCTCCTTCTCGAGGAGCAAAAGGTTCGGGTGTCAGCGTGGAGGTGACACAGGCCAGTGATTACGTTTCCGTCTCCTCAAAAACATCAGGATGTCATCCAGAAAAAGGAGACGCGATTAGCTCCAGCAACTTTTCCCGCTCCGTGAGATAAAAAAAGAAAGAAAGAAAGAAGAATTCCCAATTTACAGGAAATGGGAAGTTTTCAGGCGAGGAAAGGCTGTGAATGAGCGCTAATGCCGGTTGGTTACAGTTTAATTTGTGGCGTGTGTGTTTGTAGAGCGTAATGGATGGTGTAAAACATTGCTCATATTGACTCTCTTGTTTTGTCTCCTAAACCCCTGCTTCCCCTCTTTTCTAGCCTTGCCTAAATTCTGGCAAATTGAAAAGCGATAAAGAAGCAGACTCGTCTAATAAGCATTACTTATCATATTAATTAAAAGAGGATGACACAATATGGCTGACAGCTGTGGGTTTTGATTTGTTGTGTTGCTAATGTGACACTCATTATACAGGTCATGGTGAGACAAAGCCGCAGGGGTAGCCGTGGTAACATGCAGATGCGGAGACTGAGGCCTGCTACACAAACACTGGGGTCTCGCCTAAACAGCCCATAATTACCTCAACACGCAGACAAACAGTAACCATGGAGAGGTGAATGGCAGTTATGACCTCCGAGCGGGACATGGATTCAATTCTGTAATTGTTTTTTTAATGGAATTAGTTTTCAGCAGATTTTTCGAGAGGATTCGTCTTTCTGCGCGAAAGCTCGCATTCAAAGGCTGCGGCATTAATGATTGGATGAATATGAACTGCCGGTGCTCGGCTCTTTATCTTCCGTCCCGCTTTCATTTTATGAGGTTTGTTGAATATGTAGAACAGTCCAGAAAACATATTAGTGCTCTGACCCACAAGGTTACTGTATCTCATCATATTCGCACCTTTTCCATTTTATTACCAGCTCACCATTCATTCTGATTATTAAAGGAAGGCGAGTAAGTACGAATGGAGCTTTTGGTCAGTTGGAGAGTTTGCGTGAGTAGCTCGCTTCTGCGTGGGAACGGGTTGAGAATGAGTGACAGGAGATTTTTGGGGGGCTTTATCCTCTCAAGTTTTGCAAGTCCATATACATTCTGCATAGTCAAATATATATTCTTTGAATATTCTTCTATTTCTCAGAACTGCAACACATTAATGAAATATATCAATGTTTATGTATTTTGTATATTCATATGCACCTGTACAGTGTGTATAGACTATATAGACAGTTTAGTCGGATGCACACGCCTGCCCAGAAGTTAACTTTCGGTTAAAAAATATATACAAATATAATATAACAATTTATTTCATATTTAATTTATATAAATATGAATATATGTCTTTGTATTTACTGTATTAAATGAAAACTATTCAATAGTTATGACTTTTCTGTGTGTTTTTAAACACGTTCTTTGCGGGGGTCTACAGGAAGTTAAGTTTGGGCCACATAACGTTTGTTTATGTTGTTGCCGGTGAAACGTCTATATTTTTGTATATTCACATACATTTTGAATATTCATATATATATATATATATATATATATGTACAGTATACGTTTTGTAGGTACATATACATTCTGCATAGGCGTATATATACGCTCTCATTATAGTCATATGTAAATATACAGTATATTTACATACTGTACATTTACGTTTTGCATATTCATACATGAATATCTATTTATTTTTGTATATCTGTACATAAGTCTATAGAGTACTACCACATTGCACTTCTGGTTAGATGCTAACTGCATTTCATTGCCTTGTGCAATGACAGTAAAGAAGCTGAATCTAATCTAGTACCATGCAAATAATTCAAAGTGGAGTGCTGTTGAAAAAATTTTTTTTACGTCCATTAATATAATTTGAAATATTTATTTTACTGCATCAAGCCACTTTCATAATACTCTCTATGCTATGTGTGAAAGCCCTTTCCTAAGGTCTTTTGAATATTCTTATCTCTGTATGTGTGTGGTCTGAAACATTTGGAATGTTGTCTGAAATGACTGACTAAATATTTCTGCTGGATGAAGTGAAGGACAACAGGTTTCATGAAGTATTAGCCAGCTTGCTGATCATACAGGTTTTTGGTTAATTCAATGTTGTTGACTGCATAATAACAATAGGTGTGTGTATATTGTGTGAGTTCAGATAAAATACAATATAATTATACATATTGACTTTTCTGTGTGTTTCAGCACATTTGGCCTTCAAGACAGGATGTTTTCTGCCTATTTGAGCATTTGGGAAGCTGCGTGTTTTTGATGGGCTCTGACAGGACCTCATGGAGATTTGGGCACAAACCAGATGAGAGGGTGGGGGGTGACGACGAGGGGTCAGGATTGGACGCCCTGAAAGCTCACCCCAACGCCAGAGGGTACACAGAGCTGGAGGTCACGGTGGTTTGGGTCAGCCCAGAGGTGATCCAATTCCCCTCTAGTCTCAGCATTTCTAGATTGTGCTAGATTGTGTGCGAGTCCTTTTGAACTCACTCTGCCTGGAGGTCAGCGGAAAAAGATGGAGAACCATCATGTATCATAACACTATGTTTGTGTCCTGGTGTGTGTTTGTGCACACTTTTAAAATTGATTTGATAACATTTGAGTGACATCAGAGTTTCTGATTTGAGAGTACACGCACAGAGTATATATGTGTGTATATACATTATGTGTTTGTATGTTTGGCACATAAGCATTGGTGCCTGTGAATTTAAGTGACATTGACTGGGCCAGACTGTAATTAGGACTGGGATTGGAGGGTCTGTGAAAGCAATGCATAATGGGATGTTTCCTCTGACACTGAGAATTTCACCAACAGCTGCCTGTCAGTCTGAGCTCGGTCCCTTTAAAAGAGGACACTTTAATTAGTCACAATCCCTAGAGGAGGCGCTCATTTACAGTCATGCCCATCTTCATGTAAATCAGCTCTCTGCCCATCTCGCATCACTCTTTTCTGCTCTCAATCTGTTTTGTTTCCCTCCATCACTCCACGGCTCTATCATTATGTCATTTTATTCTCCCAAGCACACCTGTCTCTCTCTCCCTCTAACTCTGAAGTTCATTTCTGTTTGGCCCTTCACCCACATTTTGACTTCTCTCAGTCCAAACAGATCTACCGGTAAATGTTCCTGTTGCTCAACTAAAAATCATAATGTTGCAACACCAAGGTTGTTGGTTTGATTTAGGGAAAATAAATATGGATAAAATGTCTATTTTAAATGTTTAGTTGTTATTGTAATGAGAATTTGCTTAACGCTGGAAAAAATGAAGAGACCATATTGCAAATTTCTACATGAATGGTGGTCATTCAATTTCATTGTCTGTTAAATTCCAACAAAAGCAAACCTCAGGATAGACAAAGTCATTCCCAACAGCAATGTGAAAGACCACAAGACACATAGAAGCTGTGAATAAAAATCTTTGTTATTTTACTGAACTCTCCTTTGATATAATGTGTAAAAACATTAGTATTGTGTTGTTTAAAATGAATATGAACTTGTTTTCTTTGCAGTAATTGTGGTCTTAGAAAAGTGGATTTGGTCGAGATACAACTATTTGAAAATCTGGTATCTGAGAAAATCGCCATTAAAGGTGGCCATTAGAGGCGCTGTAGCAGACCGTTGCTCAGAAGAAACAGGTTTGTTTTAAGGCTCTCTATTATAAAAGCAGAAATTCTAAGAATTACATATACCAAACTTGAGTGGGTATTTCCCAAAGAGTGGGCAGGTTTTTAAGCATATTTCCTGCCTTTTTTGTTCGCGATTTTGCTGCTTCCACTCACAAAAATGTTCTCACAAAGTTTTGAATATTTACGGTAGGCAATTAATAAAATGTCTTCATGGAACATGATCTTTACTTAATATCCTAATGATTTTTGGTATGAAAGAAAAATCAATATCGTTGATCCATACAATGTATTGTTGGCTTTTACTACAAATATACCCGTGCAACTTAAGACTGGTTTTGTAGGCCAGGGTCACAAAACGGTTAATTGAGAAGAAAAAATAATAATCTTGGAGTGATTTCTTAATTTTTTCCAGAGCTGTACATTGAAACACTAGACATTTACATTTCCCTCTTCGTCTACTCACTTCAACCATCCTCTCGTATTTTCAGCCTGACAACATATTTGGCCAGACCGGTGTATTTTCTGCTGACCCCAAGAGTGTTTTTGTGTGGGAGGTGACATTGTTTCCTGACCCTGGGGAGATCCTGTCACTGTGCACACTCATCTCATCTCTGATTGCTTTCTCTTTCTCCTTGTTTTTCAATAGCGCGCTATATCTCTCCCTCCATCTCAACGCGCTTCGCCTCATGAGGAAAGATTTCACCTTCACTGGCTCATAGTTTGAACCGGGCACCTTGTCGCCCGTCCTTAGAAACACAGGTCACCCGAGGGTCAGCGAACTACTAAATGACCGTTATTTAAGGTTTGTCGGTCGTCTGCAACCGAAAGCGTCATGTTTGCGTATAATAAACATCGTCAGCGGCACAATGTGCAGCTCTTGTCTTTTACCTTGGTTTCTGCAGTACATTTGAGTTGTTTTTTAGGCAAAGCTCTGGCTTCAGTTTTTCGCTGTTGGTTTCAATCTATTGTTCACGATCTTTTGTGTGTTAGGTGAATGGAACAACATTGCTGCATGTTTCCTGTCAGTCACGTTGGTTTTAAAGGAGAGGGCGAACTCATCGGCTGTTGACTGTTGTTGTGCCGTCAAAGCCGTCCATCTCTGCGTGTCAGCTAGTGAAGTTGTCATTTCCAATGTCATTTTGACACGGTAATAATCAAACGGAGTCGAATGCATCGCACCATTCCTGAAAATGTTTCAGCTCCTACCCACAAACCTTACGTTGCTTTTAGCTTGTTTATCAACTAAATGAGGCTTTTTGATTTTGCGACAGCATCTTTTGAAGATGACTCTAATATGTGGAAGTCAGTGACTCTGTTATGATGAATAAATTATATTTTGAGCAAAAGAATCCACCGGACTGTGGCGTTTTTGTCCCCATAAGGCCACTGCACTATTGCTACAGTAGTAGTATAGAATTTGCAGTCATATACGTGTATAAAATAGGTCAGGTCCACATGAAAAAAATGGATATGGATTCATTTGTATTAGTTTTCGCATCATGATGAGAGTTATAAGATCAAAAATGGACATGAAAACACTTGGATAACAGGATGATTTGAACTTCAGATCTTCAGTAAGACATCAGCACCTTTAGTGTGCTGCCAGGGCTTGCGGCGTCTGGTTTGACAGTGTGTGTGTCCATTAGACCGGGGTCAGTTTCACTTAGAGAAGGCTGAGATGGAGCCCTTCAGGCTCTGGAGTCAGAGGTTGAAGGTAACATAGAGAGGCTTTTTAGATCTAATCCTTCTGAGGTACTGTAGACGCTTCATCTTCAGACAGATTAGAGTTGATCCAATATAGCTGCCAGAGGGATTACTGGCGGCTCTGTTTTTGTCATGCCCCCTTGATCCCTTTTTTTTGGGAAGTGCCCCCCCGAGTCTCACATTAGATGTCTGGACTCACTGAGTGTACGTTCACATTACACGCCTTAATCTTGAGTTACAATTATTTATTCAGGGCTGATCTTTTCTTGGTGCTCAGTGCTTTTATAATGCTCAGTGTATGTATGGGTGTTTTATCGTGAATATAGAAAGCAAAGCACGACCTACAGCAAATAATACATTCGAAATGGTTTGAATGCAAAAGCATCTGTTTTTTTAAGGGCAGTCTTGTTCTGAGGTTGGGTGTTGTTGTATGTTGGTGGGGTTCCGCCATCTGTTAGTGATGGACTAAAGGACTTTTTGTGATATTGTGTTTTTCCTGTCATCTCCAGCTGCATGGCTCCACCTGTTTACGCCAGCACAGGCTGACACACTTGTCGCAAAGCCAGAGTACATTTGTTTCCCGTCCTTGATGCCACGTCCCGTTTTTTTACAGCATGTCAGTATCACAACTTTTTGATCCATTACCACTGATAAAAGTTGAGAGCATGAGAACCACATAACATCCTCTTTCAAACTTTCAAGCATTTGGACAATTCCACTGTAATGGATGTGACATTTTTAGTAAAAACTTGAAATATAAATGTTCAGGGAATGTATTTATTGCCAATATATTGAACCATCTGTTTATATTTTACTCAACACCTAAAGTGAGTCCAGACATCAGAAAAAATCTGTCTTTGCATAAGTTTTCTATTTTGAAAGAAGAAAAAATGAATCCGTTGGGGATGTGACAAAAAAGGACGCACGTATTTTAGAGACAGCATACTTTGTAGGATTCTGTGAATTAGAATGTGCAAACCAGAAGTCAAATACCCAACAAACAAAAAGATGGCTCTTTATAGAACATAAAACAGTTACTATGTTTATTTTCATGTGCCCATTTATGAGGGATATGGACCGTAAAGGATGTGACAATTAATATACATGACTTTTGACAAAAAAATGGTTTAAGAACATCAGAAGAGACTCACATGGTTATTTAGATAACCAAATGTTGACATCTGAACATCAGTATGTGATATGAGGATATCAGTATATTTAAAACCTTTGGTTCTTTCCATAGAATTGCCCATTTTTCTGTTTATATTGTAAAGAATCAGATGTCATACAGCACTTCAGCACTTGAATCTAATACTGTACAATTCTGTTTTTAATTCTGAAACAGAAAATGACGAACCCTCTTGAACCATTTTTCTTAATTTAAGGAATTTTACTTAAGATTTTTGGAGCCAGATGTGCTGTAGTCCAATCGTATGTGTTATTTGTGGCTGATTTCTCTTCGGTTTCCACAAACCGTCAGGCTGATGAGATGGCTTCATTTCTCTCTTCTGTTAAGTGATTTTTAATCAACTTGATGTTTGCATGGGGATGACCCTGGAGACCAGGCTGAAGACTATGGGTTTTAGAAGGGTGGACTCTGGGGACACAGTGCTTAACCGCAACAGTTGGGGAGATGCAAAGCATGGAGACTGTCTGTTAAAGTCACGGTAAATAATTAGTTCAATCTCTTATTTTAAACAGTTTGGGTTCAAATCCAACCCAAGAGCTGTTTTGTTACGATTTCGATCACAGTATGATGTGCCCTGAAGCATACTTTGAAGCACAGTGAAAATGACCTTAGGCACTGGCGTTGGCTCTCATTCAAAAAGAAGGTTGCTGTATTTCATTTTCCAGAAATGTATTTAATCTGGGCCTTAGCAGTGCACGCACAGCCTTCTAGGGGTTGTGTAAATGTGTGTGCGTGAGATAGAGAAAGAGAAGATATCCTGTTAGGGGCCAATGCTCTCCATTCTACTTTATTATGTTATGGTCTCAATACACTTAGCCAATTTCTGGTGTCCCTGTTAAGAAAAAAACACTTTCAGCCTCGGCCTCTGTGGAAGTTTGATCACAGCTGTAGCCGAGGGACATTTATACGAACACTTCTGTTCTATCCTGTAAAGCGATTATTGCGTTTCAGATTCAGGGTGCAGCACTGGATAGCATTACCAGGTGAATATCGATGGATGTTTACGGAAGTGCACATCAGTTCCGTCACGTGTGTTTTCATTAATAGCGCACATGGCATCCGCTCGCGGCAGGGTCTTCCGCGCACGCGCGTACGTGGCCGTGGACACGCGGTCCAACAGACAGCAGCGGGGAGATAACTCCTAACTTTGTTTTGACACTTTTGATTAAGGACCATTGAAGGGACACCTGTACTGTGGAGATGAACAATAGCAGGGCCCCAGGAGAGATTGATTTTCTGCATGAGAAGAGGAGTCTTTGTCTAAAGCCACACGCTCCTTTCTTATGCTAACGAGCTGTGGAAGATTTCCAATTCAATTTCACCTGAGCGCTGGTCAGCTCTCCGCTCTTTTGTGTGCCGTCCCTCGAGCCCCCCCGACACACTCGCGCACACACCCGCATGCACGCCCAGCTGCAATTTGGCTTCGGTGGGTGGGGTGTCCGTGGGGAGGTTGATGGAAGATTGACAGGTGGCTTGAAGCTGTGATATCTCTCGGTCCTGCTGCATCACATGAGAGTGGTGTCAACCTTCCAGGCCTTCACCTTAAAAGGCGGATCAGGGGCATAGTGGGATGGATTGATCTAAAAAACTGGATTCTTAAGGTCTACTGCGCATGTTTTACAAAGCTGTTAGTGTCAGTTCCAGTTTATTCATTCAGGCATGATATATACAGTTACTGTCATCGTAAATTATCCTGGATTGCATGGAAATATAAAGAGGAAATAATAACAATTTCATGTATTGTTTTTTTTTCATGTAATTTATTAATATAAAATGCAAGCAGTTGTTGGCAATGCAACAATTTCCCCCAAACAGTTATAATACTGTAATAATCTACAACTGTGACATTATATTTACAAGTAGAGCTTTGCTTTAGTGCTTAACTCAGAAATGATATAGTGTACTGTATCTTTTACTCCGTAAAGGGATAGTTTACCCAAAACATCATAATTCTTCCATCATTTACTCACCATCATGTGGTTCCAAACCTGTATGACTTTCTTGTGCAGATCAAAAAAGAACATATTTTGTTGGTTACCAAACAACATTGACCCCTTTGACTTCCATTTTGTGGATACAAACCACTGAGACATTTCTCAAAATATCTTCTTTTGTGTGCCACCGAGTTTTGAATGACATGAGGGTGAATAAATGATTAAATTTTTTATTTTGGGGTGAACTTTCCTTTATTTTTGCTCACGTTTCCTCCCTTTATGATACAGGTTTATGTATAGACGGTTCCAGCGCTAAAAAACAAACAATATGTGGCCCAAACTTTTGGTAGACCTCCGAAAAGAATCAATAACTGTTGAGTAGTTTTAATATAATTCAATACAATTAATACAAACATACATTTAAGAAAAGATATATAGTTATATTTTAACCGAACACAGACCGGAAGTTAACTTCGGGCCATGTGTGTGCATTGAAACCGTCTATATCTGCCTCAGATTCTTTTAAAAAAAGTTTTGAGATACATGCTTTAAATACTTCCTCATATTAAGTTTAGAAGTTTAGATAAGAAATGAATTATCTGCTAATTTAATTGAAAATGTATTCTCATGAAGATGATCTTAATTGAAGTGTCTGGAACAGTTGGACCATTATGGGGGTAAATGGCACAATGACAGATTAAGATTTGCTAATGATTGAATGCAGGCTAAATAATACAATTTAACACAATGCCGACCCCACGCCAGACAAATTGAGAAAATATGACTTCTAAGACTTAAATAGACTTTTTCCAGCCCAATTTACTGTTTTATTGCAGCTATAGAGATTCCTGCTGATATGGTCAGAAAACCAAAAGCCATTTAATGAATTTCTCTCAAAGTTGTTTCAAAAGCATGAATGATCCAAACTGCGTTTTGTTT
Source organism: Triplophysa bombifrons (assembly GCA_029783895.1). Classification (NCBI taxonomy): domain Eukaryota; kingdom Metazoa; phylum Chordata; class Actinopteri; order Cypriniformes; family Nemacheilidae; genus Triplophysa; species Triplophysa bombifrons. Next base: position 14,939,132 of record CM056456.1, on the reverse strand, counting down.
TGAGTTAATGAGCACAGATTCACTCCATAGAACCTGTTTTTAGGTGACCCAAATAAATCCCTTGAAATCTTCATTTAGAAGGTTTGGGTTGATCTGTATGTGATTTAAGGATAGACAGGTTGGACGGGTTTTGTCTGGTTTTGGATTTGGTTTGCTTACTTGATTTAGTGCACATATTTATAACATTGTTTGATTTGTCTTTTTTTAAGTGTTGCCAAAAACCTCATGGTGCCACCTCAAATGGATTAATTGTGTTGTGCCAACAAAACAAGAAATTTATGATGCAACGATGTGCAATTATGTTGCGGTATCATGCAAGAGTGACTCAGCCATTAGCGATTTTCTCCCCATCGCATCGCAAACTCTTAATTAATTTGTTGCTTATTTGAGCGTATGAGTGGCTGTTTTCTTTCTGTATCACACGTCTTTATTAGGTAATTCCATACCTCAGCTGAAGCAACATGTAATCTGTGCCTGAGGAAATGATATATTTAGTGGCAGGGGTATTGTTGGGGCTGTTACTGTGAATATGAAAAATAATTAAGGCTTTTTGATCCTGAATAGACGCATGACTGTTCTTTGAGATGTGCTTTCTGTGGACTCAGACTGTAAAATCGTTTGAGTGCTGTTTCCTGTGGCTCTTTGCACCATCTCCTGAACTGAAACCTCCGTAGCAGACGTCGGGCCCTACAGGCTACTCTTAGTGCAAAAGGGAAATTACTTAAAAGAATAAAGAAAAAAGAAACAAACACTTTTCCTCCTGGGTTTAGTATTTTGGTAATATCCCAAATCCCCTCTTTTAATTTTTTTAGACTCCAATGCAAATTCTACGCTTGCCAATCTCAAGAACAGGATTTCCTTGGTCAGCTTCCCATATTTCTCTCCTGTTCGTTCTTCCTCCTCCTCTCTGCTGTGCTGGAGGCAAATTAAGGGGTGTTCAGCTCCTGCCCCCGCATGTTGGTTACAAGATCCCCCATTTGCTTCTCAACTCCCTGTAAAACATACTCGCAACCAACATTTTTCACCTATAAAAGCAGCACACGAGCACTCGTTGTTATAGTTTATTCATTTGATTTATATTAAACTCCATCACTTACAATAAAAACCTAATTCGAATCTGATTCATCTAATTCATCGCTAACAATTGATGAAAACCAAATTCACATCTGATTCATCTGATTCTTTTCAATCATCGGAATTATCACTTGCAACAAATTAAAACTAAATTCAGATATGATTTATCTGATTCATTTGATTCGTCACTTGCAATGAATGAAAACCAAACTCAAATTTGATTCACTTGAATCATTTGATTCTTCACTTGCAATGAATGAAAACCAAACTCAAATTTGATTCATTTGAATCATTTGATTCTTCACTATCAGATAAAGAAAACCCAAATTCAGATCTGATTCATCACTTACAGGATTCACATCTGATTCATAGGAATATGATTCATCTAAGTTCTTTGAATCAGCTGATTCATCATTTACAATGAATGAAAACTAAATTTAAATCCCAGTCCTTGAAGTTTCAGTATTGAATGAGCTTAACTCATTTGATCATGGTTCAGATAAAAAGCAAAAACCTACATGTATCATTGAAAAACTCTGAATCTGCCCTCTTGGCTCCTTGTCTCCTGTCCATTATGAAGGCATGGATGAGATAGATTACCTGGACTTTTTTTCCTCCCTAGTCTAAGTCCCTTAATGATCGCAGAAGCTGTCATTCCCGGTTCTTCTAGATTCCACAACTCATACATCAAAGTCAGACACTCTTATCAGTCAAATGCCTTTCATCTATGACAGATGAATAGCTGTTATGTGATGCCTCTCAAGTTCATGTGTAAGGTTAACAGATACCTAAGGCTTCATATGGGAGAATTTAGCATGGGGACAGGTGAAGGAGGCGAGCCAGGTGAAGTTACACCTGTTAGGAGACAGGTGTTGTGGTGGTGAAAATTACGACTCCAATCACATTTCAGTCAAATACTCTATATCCTTCTTGTAAAGTGGTTTATCTTTACTCTTTTACAGATGCTCTGTATTTTTTCACCAATACTGCAAAGATAACACATTTATATGCACTTTTTAGCAATACAACAGTAATTGTATTTAGGAATAACCTCCGTCTTTTACATTGCTCTTGGATGTCTTTGTCACTCCTGAGGTTTGATTTTGTTGAAATTGAATGGAAAATGGACTAGTGTGGCCACAAGACATCTAGAAATGCTGAATAAATTAACATTTGGAAAGGTCTCTTAATTTTTTCTGTGGCTTTATTTAAAAATATATAGAATTATACATTGTGATAATATATTACAATACTACAAAATATTGAATAATACACAAGGATTTGCCTCCGTTCATATAAAGCACTTGGTTTTAAAGGTCTAGAGTGGGTTTTATAGTGACCACTAGCGGTGAGTTTGAGACTTGCAACCAATCTTTCAGTCCTCCGCTCACCCCTCCCTTTCAAAACACGATACAGTACATAAAGATGTCGTTGGCTGAGACAATGTGTCTTCTGTTTGCAATGTCTTTTGTTAGAGCCAAGATATGTTGTTGTTGTTTTGATATTAGCTGTGTGACGGAGCAGTTTTGAGTGTCATTGTTTATCTGGTACCAGTGTGCTGCTTGTATACTCCTGTTGTCTTCGCTTATTTTATTCATTAACATTATTATTTGCGGTGTCTAAGCCATGATAAAGCTAAACATTTCATGCTTGAATTGAACAGGATGTTAGTAACAGCAAATAGCAACGTTGTTAAAGGCGTTTGATCTGACAGCGAGATAGCAGTTAGGAGTAAGTAGATGCTTTACCCCATTTGTAAAGTCAGGGACAACCGGACTACGTATCGCAGGGTAGAGGGAGAGGAAACACGCTTTGAGAAGCTGTGGGCTACTGTACGAAACATGGCACCGCAACATGGGGAAATCAATGTATGTAGGCCCGCTCTGTATGTAGATTTAAAAAGCTTATTCTAAGGTAATACAAACATAATGGTTCATTACGTAAGGTCTTTATACACCTCTGAAGAAATAGTTTTGTATATTATTTTGCAGTTCTGTCAATAGATCCTCCTAAAAATCCCTCAGTGCTCCTTTAACATAAGTAATTGGGTTTTGTAATATAATGCATTACATTTTCCAGTGTATTTCCGAATTTATTTGTTTCGTAAGCTGTAACATTCAAAATGGTATGTGATGATTAAATAGTTTAAGAAATAAATAATGTTTAAGGCTGTTTGATCTCAAATAAATGCACAACTGTTCTTTCGAGTTGTGCTTTCTTTGAACTCAGACTGCAAAACAGTTGAAGTGTTGTGTGTGAACTTCGTACACGAGCACTCCAAAGACTATCACTTGACCTTTGGTGTAAAGGCCTACCGTACTTCATAAGCATGCTGTAATTGTTGACTGGAGTGGTTGTTTATTGAAGCACGGGCCTGTCCTGCAGCATTTATCGGCATAGAGTGGCGGGGTATTGGCGTTTGGCGTGCTGTAATTGTGTAATGTGGTTGATGTGGTTGTGTATTGGTCTGCCTGTTCATTGGCGTGTAATGGGATCATCCCTCTGTGCTGCCGGATATCATGAAACGGCATCAGTGGAGGGAGTGGATGATGCACCAGGAGATGAGAGGCCTAATCCTCTCTCTCTGCTTTCTGCTTGAGGGGGGACTCTCTCTCTCTCGCTCTGCGTCTTCCTCTCTCTGTATTATTATCCCATGCTTGGCGTCCTTCCCCCTGCTTCTCCCAGTGCCAGCCAGTGGGTAGAAGAGGCAGCAGGGGAATTTAGAGTCTAAATATACTCACCATGGGTAAATATGTCCGCTAACACCGAGAGAGAGCAGAATAATCCTGCAGGCCTGAGAGAGATTAGAGATTTTCATGTATAATCCACTCTCCCCCTCCCTCAGGTTGGCTGTTAGCAAGTGGCTCCTGTTTGCTTGTCATGTTGTTCATTTTCTTGGCAGAAAAGTTTGTCTCAACATTTAATATTTTCGAATGCTGGGAGAGGACATCCATTAGGTGTAGACATACTGCAGTGTGTCCATTTGATGGAGTGCTTGTCAAGAATCTATATAGCTGCTTGATATACTTGAGCAAAAGCATTGTGAAAGTGAAATGTCTAGTCAAAGTTTATTAATCCAATGCACAAAACTGCTGCGTAAGGGAGAGTTTTTAATCAAACAAATGTTGCCTTTGCATATACAAATAAAGAATGAATTTTGCAAAGCAAATAATCACAATCATAATTTTATCATCACTGATTTTTGATCATTTGTAACAATAAATTATTTATTTACACATTTGTCTAATGTACAATTATAAAAAAAATGAAGAAACCACTCAATGCTAAACGCCCAAAAAATTTATTTAACAAAATGTATTTACAGTAAAATTCAACAATTTGTTTATTCAATACAATAAATATACAATAAGATATTAATATAAATGAAATAAAATATAAATAGTTATATTATTAGCCACTAGCCAGACCGATCAACTAACACAGACCAGAAGTTAACAGCCTTGTTTTCATCATATAGTCATTTATGAACAGATCTTGAAGTGCATGTTTAAACATTAGCATTGTGTTGTTTAAAAATGAATATGAACTTGTTTTCTTTGCAATATTTGAGATCTGCAAATATTGTATATTTTTTGTTATTTTGACCAGCTAGCCTAATTCAGTTTCTTTCAAATGGCCAAATACAAATAAAAAACAATATAATTTAACTGTATTTTAACAGTAATTTTACTTAAATACATGCCTATAAATAAAACATTCAGAAAAACATTAAATCATTTTCTGCTGCTGTATTTAAAGATATGTTGTTTTTAAGATTGAACAATTAAGAATCAATATGCCTAATTTTATATTTCAGGTTAAACTCATTTAAGAACATTGCTCAAATGCAGATTTACTTATTTGGTAGGTTTAAATGCTATTCTGGAAGTGAAAATCCCACTGGATGGATGTGGCTGCAGTGCTCAGTATGCAGCCCGAGTCAGACTCTGTGGTGACTCCTCAGTAAAAAAAAAAAGCCGCCTCTGTTTTTATGCAGACCTTGATTAGTTTACTGTCGCCTGATTAGAAATTAATTAAAATGATGAAACCGACTCCAGAGGGGGGGTGGAGGGACGCTTTTAGGGGGAGGGGGTTGATGACTTTCACAAAGCCATTGTGCCTCAGTCCGAAGGGATGCACTGTGTGTGTGTGCACGATAATCAGTATAGCACTTATGCTTGTTGGAGTAAAGAAGAAGGTCGGTTCTGTTGTGTGTGGTTCCCCTCCCCCAGCTTTTTATATTCTGTCTTCGTTTTCTCACTCACAATCAACATCTCCTCACAGAACTCTGCTTTCAGTTTACACCATGTCTTTGCACAATCACCCACCCACTTTTCCTCGTGTTTTCATGTCTCCGGCAGCCTTCAGTCTTTTTTTTCATTGTTGCTTCTTTTCCACGTTTCTATAGCAGCTGTCCATCTTCATCAGTTTTTTGATGATATTGTTATTGCAGTAAATCCTAATATATTATTTCACACACACAAAATTAAAAAAAGGCAGTAATACAATTTTAAACAGTGGAAATAATGTTAGTAATATTTTTATCATGATATAACAATTAACTGAGCATGGAGTCAATTTTAAAATACTTCAATTTGGTTTTTAGTTTTGTTTTGAAAGGACATTTAGCAAGCAAAGAACTGGCAATAGTTTCTTCTAAAGTTTTTTCCCTTAATAATAATATTGTATAGTATAGTATTGTACTGTATTGTAAATAACAAAAAATTCTCATGCTCTATATTGTTTTTTATTTTACTAGTCCTATATAATATCCCTCAAAACTATTGCCTCAATGACATTATCTTCCAGGAAGTGACATCATTATGGATAGAAACACCTGCACAGACATTAGTAGAAAGTGTCTTTATTCATTTCAATCAATTCTGTGATATTTTGTGTTTTTTAGGTGTTTGTGGCTGTTGTTGTCTTGCGCCATACACTATTGACGGTTTCATCGGACACACGTGCCTGGCCCGAAGTTAACTTCCAGCCTGTGTTTATTTTTCGGTCTGGGTAGTGGCTAATAATATAACTTTTTGTTTTATTTAAATTATTAATAACAATTGATATTACCATTTTATTGTTTAATAATTGTAATAAATGAACAATTATTGTTACAATATTTTTTTTACAAAGCTCAAATTGACAACATAACAGGAATTCCCTTATACTCTACATATGTGACCCTGGACAACAAAACTAGTCTTAAGGGTCATTTTTTCGCAATTGAGATTTTTACATAATCTGAAAGATGAAAAAATATGATTTATATTGATGTATGAGTTGTTAGAATAGGACAATATCTGGCTGAGATACAACCATTTAAAACTCAGGAATCTGAGAGTGCAAAAAATCTAAATATTGAGAAAATTGCATTTGAAGTTTTATATATTTAAGGTAGGAAATTTACAAACTTTCTTCATGGAACATGATCTTTACTTAATATCCTAATGATTTTTGGCATACAAGAAAAATTGATAATTTTGACCCATACAATGTATTTTTGTCTTTTACAGAAAATTTTCAAATGTTACTTAAGACTGGTTTTGTGATCCAGGGTCACATATGTATTTTTGCAGCCTTGTGTGTGAAGCACGTGTGGTGAGTGTGTGCGCCAGTGTACATGAGTGTCTGCACTCACAATTGCTGTACAGTAAAACTACAGTCTAAACACACTTAGCCCTGAAACACAGGTAGACCTCAGACTAGACTGCAGTTAATTATCAGAATTGCTGTAGACAACCCTGCTAACATTATGTAATGATAAACACTGAGCCATATTAAGGCCTGATAACATCAGTGTTGTGGATAGCAAGCAAATTGCCGCTCCATAAGCGGTTTATACAGCTGTTGCATTTCTGCATTTCACAGATGAATGAACCTGTAATTGGAGACTAATGAAGCCCGGAGGGGCTGTGTGGCGCAGAGCGCTCGCTTCTCTATTTATTTAACTGTGGACTCTTCAGATCAAAAGGCTCCTGTGTTTACCCCATGGCTCTGTGGATCATCTTTTCAATTTGGCCTGACAACCGCTGAACAGCAATCCCTCAGAGACAGACTCGCTCGCAAATAGGTGAAGAGAGAGAGAGAGAGTAGTTAGGAGCGAGCGTGAGTGTAGGAGAGGGAATAGGAAAGGTGGAGGAGACAGCCGTGGTGGGCGGAGGGAGACGGGGAGAGTATTGTTTTATGACAGGAATTTATTTGATAGAAAAACAGAGGATTTGTCTTGAATTGTTTGGTGTATTGACGTGCCTGTCATGGTGTCAGATTCTTTAACGGTTCACTCGAAGGCTGCTGGGACTGACATTTCTCTCATCTATCACACTGGCACCGAAGCGCTCAACCACTAGTTGCTGACTTAACGCACAAATACTGTTATTTAGGACCAAAGGAACTTAGTTTATGACGAAAAAAAAGTTTAAAGATGTTTTGTGGGCTTGACAAACGTTAAGGTGAATCTTTGGTGATATTTTTTTTTGGGGGGGACAGGTGAACGTCTGGCACAGTGGATATGATACACACACACACACATACACGCTTGTGCATACTGCTCGTTTCTCTGTGAGCTCCGGTGGTCTTTTATAAATGGGTGTGTAAAGCCTAATTGGAAAATGCTTTAAATAATTTCTAATTAGATTGAGTGTGGTTGTAATTGGTTTGGTAATCTCTGGATTAATTAGCAGTGCTGTGTAATGTGTGTGTGTTTGTATGTGCGCGCGCATTTGTGCGAACGTGTATTTATTTGTGTGTGAATGGGTAAATGAATAGGTCTTGCAGGTTTCTCGCGGACATCCAGCCACTCAAGGGGTTCTTTTGGAGGCGGAGGCCCCAACAGAGGCATCTTTGTTTGGGATGTAATTCTGTGTGTGGCCCCACTGCGCAGAGAAAGACGCATTTATTTCCCTGCAGATAGAGCACTAAACTGAGCTCGACCACCTCGATCCACATTTTCCCTTCTCAAAACTCCTTCTAAACTCTATGTTAGTTTGAAATGGGAATGGAGTATTTTAAAAACAATCCTCTTATCTTCTTCCATTTATTTCCTTGTTTTCTTTATTTCCACCCCTTCTCATCTCTCTGGTTCTAATGGGCTCTCTCTCTCTCTTTCCTCTCCTTTCCTTCTTTCCTGCAAACTTGGTACCCATGTACACAGTGCTAAGTGGCCACTCATGCAATGGATGGAGGAAATGAGGTGAGCTCTGGATCTCTAGACCTCCCACCCTCTCATTACTCCATTCTTAACCCACTAAGAAACGCAGGAGGAGAAGAAAAGAAGTTAGAGGCCTCTGGACACTTGATGCCTCAAGGCTCTTATTTGAAATATTGGTTTGTGAATTCATGTGGAATTTAAAAATAACTCTTCACTGTGTTTTGCCTGATTTCCATTTAAATTCAAGTGGAATGTAGTTGTATCCAGGGCTTAAATTGGGCTTTTTTATGTGCCGGGGCTCTGTTTGGGATTTTGAGGGGTGCGTATACGAAGCTTAAAATCATATTAACTGACAAACTGTAAAATATAAGTTGAGAGAGCCCTTCGCTTTGAACAATAAAATGCTGATCAAACTCATTCTAGATGCCAGCAGGTTACAAAGCTACATGTTAGAATAAATTCTTTCTGTAGGCCTGTGCACTTTCCTTGTGTCAATTTCAAATATCGCCATTTATTAATGTCTACAGAATTATATGTATGACCTGTGTATTTCCAGTTATTTTCAGTCAAAACTTCCTATAGCATTCACAACGACCGAGATGTCCCATTGCTGCTGCACACAACATGAACAAACCGCTTTAAATGCTTGAATTTGATTCAAATGACATCCTTTGGAAGTCAAGCCTTTCTTCACAAACAGGTCATTATGACTTGAAACGTTAAAACAACAGTGTGCACCGGACGAGAAGCAGCGTGGTGCATCAAGTCTGCTGCAAGCGTGCGCAGACCGGGGTACATTCCAAACAGATGATATCTCCCTCCGAAGGGCCCTTCGGGAAGGGGACAGCATACAAAAACATCACTTTGTCCAAATAAAGAGCAAATTACGCAATTGTGTTTTTTCCTTCAGAGCTTTCACATCAAGCGCTTTACTCTTTGAGAGAGTAGGGCATAGGGAAGATCGCTTTAGAATGTAACGCGGGAAACGAGTTGGGGTAAGACGTTGCATATAGATCCGTTTTCCCGCGATTATCAATGCAAGTGTATACACTGACAAAAAGGGAAATTGGTACTTGAACTTGAGATTTATACGGGGCACAGCAGATTTATACTGGGGCACGACTGAGTGGCACTCCATAAGAGCCGTACACAAGCGGGGAGCACAGCGAGATGTTCAGCCTATGTGCAGGGCGGTCCCCGGCCCAATTTAACCCCTGGTTGTATCCTTCTAGCATTCATGTTAGCACACTAGTTTCTGCTGTATTATTTGTTACGTCTATGGGGCTCGTAACATATTTCATATCATTTTTCATAATGTTTTCTTGTGTTAGTTATACTCCTTACTGTTCTTTATGTCTTTACTTGTGGTTCTCTTATTCGTTCACTCACACATCTACGTGTATTTAAAGGTGGAGTGTATGGAATTTAATGGCATCTAGCGGTGAGGTTGCGAATTGCAGCCAACGCTCACTCCACCTTCTTCCGAAGCACTATGACAGCTGACACAGCACTACATTTGCACATTTATGCATTTGGCAGACGCTTTTATCCAAAGCGACATAAATTGCAGTATACTATACATTTGTTTTGTGCAATCCCTGGGATCGAACCTATGACCTTGGCATTGCTAACGCCATGCTTCAACCACATAAGGGCACTAAGATGTCATCATGTTTTCGCATCTTTGCTGAAGGAGATTACATATTAACCAAACACCCCCTAAAGAGCAGTTTGTCCGTTTAGGGCTACTGTAAAAACAACATGGCGAATTCCATGCAAGGGGACGTGCTGTGTATATATACTGTAGAAATAGCTCATTCTAAGGTGATAAAACATAATACTGCATTATGTAAGGTCTTAATACACCTCTGAAGAAATAGTTATGTATATTATATTGCCTTCCTGTCAGTATCCTCCTAAATATTACATACAGCGCCTTTAAAGGAACAGTTCACACAAAATGATTTACTCAACATTACTAACATTACACCCTTGTAGTCATGTGATGCCGCAGCCGTTGTGTGCTGAACTGGCAGAAGTTGTAATAAATGAATGAGAAACGAAGAAATGTGCTTCTTAAATATGCAGTGATATAGACACAATTTTTTTATATTTTAATAACATGAAACATTTTTAGAATCTGGGAGTTCTATTTTTTTGTGCATTTTTTACTTTGACTTATATATCTGAATAATATGAGTATTCAAGTAGTTCCAGTAATAGTCATGGTCCTAAACTTTATTCATTTACATAACTAAAGAGTTTATCTGAAGGCATGTTTTGCTCTGCACTTGGCCTGATTTCATTCTGACCTCTTGTTCTTTGTTCTAGATGTATATGTATGTATAGATGTATATAGGGTATGGCTGCTCCCCTGGCCTTTTCCTTGACATTTATTGGGCCTGTGCAAGGACATGCCCTTTTCTCCATCTCCCCAGTTCCTCTCTGTTAATCGTAAGGGTGGTTGGGGGGGCTGGTGGATGGCGAAAAGCAGGCAGATAAGACCATTGTTTGGCCTGACAATGTCCTGATGATATGGCCAGAGAGGATCGCTAGCCTGCGCCTCCCTTTTCAGAGTCCGCCCGCCACCAGAGAGAACTCATTACAGCAGAGCAACCAGGTTAATTAGCTCACAGAGAAAAAAAGACAGGACAGCTGAGAGAAGGAAAGGGGGAGAGAGAGATAGACCTCCGGGTATCTTAAAGGAAAATAGATTGACATCTGTATTTACTCCAGAATAAGTTTTTAAAAACGGATCTCCCGCAGGTTGAAGGGTAGTGACATGAACGTATGACTGTTTTTTGCAATGCACGAAGCATTGTGGCTAACATCTAGTTCTTACTGTCTGGTTGTCATACAATGCTAACCCCTAAATGTTTACATAAAATATGTTTTTTTCTTTCAAATGTAATGTATGTTAGCACATATAATTATGCTTGTGTATTATTAGAACTGATCAACAGGGGGAGCTCTGCCACCCCTCAATTCAAAGCCCTTAGCAAAAAATACCTGCTTTCAGAGGTCACACTGGATCACAGGGTTTAAAGCAGTACTTTTTATATAGGTTGTCTCTTTCTGTCTGTTTGACAGGCTGTCTGACAGACTTTGTGTATGTTTGTGTGGCGTACTGTAGAATTGTGTTATTTAGTGTGTGATCCTCAGGTGTGTTAGGGAATACCTGAACTAGTACAGCCTGAGCTAACTTCAGCGTCTGATTCAGAGCACATGCATTGTAGAGGGGAATGTTGTCAAACTATATCCAGTAGTTTGTCTAAATAAGCGTATTTAGTAAAGTAATAGTTAAATAGTTATGAAAAACACACAAAACAATTAATGAAACTTCAAAAATGTAAAAGCTTATATATGTGCACGTAATATATATGCATGAAGCTCACTTAGTAGAGCATTGTGCTAGAAACACAAAGGTTGTGGGTTCCATCTCAAGGAACACACATACTTATAAAAGACATGTATACACTAGATGCACTAGTAAGTTGCTTTGGATAAAAGCGTCTGCCAAACGCATACGTGTTTCAAACAATTGTTTTGGGTAACAGAACTTTCTTAATTAATAATTGTATTCAATTATTGCATAAAAGTACTTGGCCAAACCTAAACCATCAAGAAAAACTACTTCTAGAAAAAAAAACATTTGTTCACTTTTACATTTGATTAATAGATTTTAAGTTACATATAAATATGACATGTTCAACAATGTCATTGTGTGAAAATAAGTCCCCCATACACCTGTGAATGCACTGTGAGATAATATCTTAGATTTATCTTTAGATTTGTCTGTGTTTGTAGCATTATACAAGATATGTCAAAAGTTAGAATCACTTACTGATTCTTTAATAGCATTTTTACATGTATTTCCCTTTATATTTATCTATATATATTGTGTAGGTAATAATAATCGTAATCCCAACATTTCACTCTGAAAGTATCTAGTTTCATTTGAGCATCTTAGTCACTCTTACACTTCCACCTAGAATTTGTATAATGTACTCTTTTATCAACCCGCCTTTTCTGGTATTATGGTCAATGTTTTATGTTCACTTTTTTCTTAAATGTTCAAGTTTTTTTTGGAAAGTTGTTATCTGGTGCTCCAATTATATTTTGTCTACTTTTCAATGTTCTCGGATTTTAAGATCATTCCAGCAAAGGATGACCCTAAACAGCAGGAAAAGATGCTGGTATGAAATGTATATTTTAAATGGCAAATTTGGAGACATATTTGATGAAAATTAATGATAGAGATCTCTAGATTGAGTAGAGAACTGAAATAAATACATTCTGTTTCTCAAGAGAAAAATCTATAAAGCGTTTGCTGTCTAGGAGCAACATTTGAAAGATTAAAGACATTGTGATTTTCCCCTTCCTATGGGGTCATCAAACTTTGTCTGTCAGGCCAAGTGTTTCATCTAGGTCCTCTCAAAGTGCCTGTACATGTAAGTACACACTTTCCAATATTTATGATGTCAGCTTTATTATACTTTTGCCTTCATCAGTACTCTCAGTAATTTGGATCACAGAGGGTGAGACACCTTTCAGCCAAGTCACTTTGGAACCTACATTAGAGAACATTACTGAAATAGGGCATGACAACAGGCACCTGCTCGAGTCCTCTATAATCTTTGTCAGATTGACTCTCACCTCCCTCTCTCCTATACAATACAATGAAGATGAGAGAGATCTAGAGGCGTTTTCCCCCTTCCTATATCATTATCCAATCATTTCCCGTGTGTCTATGATCCTCCTGATGCAAACACACGCGCTCGGCAGATGTTGAAATGATAGAGTTGCAGACAGGCTAAGCCACTCTCAGATGAGAGGTGTCTTGTCTTTTTTCTGAAAGTGTTTGGTCAAAATGCTTTTAATGCAGTTTAAAACTGTTACATTTCAGATGCTGTGGGGAATTAGACATAACAGGCAGGGGTTGACGGGGCCTGGTGCTTGCAAATAAAACAGGAAATGTATCTTTCCAAGGCAATAGGTGATGTATATCATTGGCTTCATTAAATCCAAATGCAATATGACGCAACCAATTACAGTACGCTGTTGAACAATATTGGTTGGCTGCTAATTTTCATTTTGTCCATTGCTTTTATACTTTTTCCGTGTCAGAAAGGCAACATTTGTCAAATAATGGACATTATCTTCCTGTGCTATCAGACCAGAAAACCGTAAACAAGACCCTGTTCAAACAGCTGATAGGAAATAATCCTCTCTATTCCCGGCATTTACCATTTTTATGACTGTGTGTGTTTGCACGTGCCTGTAAATGAGGCTGTGTTTACTTACAACCACTGCATTGGTTCTTTACCCCAGTTAAGTTACAGGTTTGATGGACTGATTTCCTCTTTCTCTTCCTCTCTGCTTCCTTTCCCTCCTTACCCCCTCATCCTTCCCACTCCCCCCTTCTCCTGTCTCTTCATTCTCTCTTTTCTTTAGAAAGAGCTAGAGGAGATGAGTGGAGCTGAGCGAGAGAATCCTCGTCCATTGTGTGTCAATCACAGTGTGTGTCATGGTCTCTCCCCTTTCTGGTGATTAGCTCTCTCAGAGCAGCTCCTCCGTATCTTCTCCAACAAATGCATCCAGTCTGCAGCCAGTCAGCGAGGCCTTGAGCGTGAGCGGTACACACACACACACAATCCAATTACTCACCCTTTTTGTCACACCCAGCTAACACCACACAACACACTAACCGTACCATAAATTATGTTGCCGTGAACCCGCTGCAGTTCTCACACCATGACCGCAGAATGGGCGAGATGTAACTGCAAGAAATATCATGCGGTGTTACAGCTGATAGTGTGCTCTTTAACACTTAATGCAGGTGTTCGTACAGACCTTAGTCCATCGGATAGCTCTGGTTTTAAAAGCATGTGCTTCATAGACGGTTTAATTGGACACACACGCCTTGCCCGAAGTTAACTTCCAGTCTGTGTTTGGTTATTATATAACAATTTATTTTATATTAAATTATATTAATCATATTTTTTATGAATAATTTATTCTATATGAATTGTATTTAATAGATTAAAACTACTCAAGAGTTATTGAGTCTTTTGCAGAAGTTAAGTTTGTGCCATATAACATTTGCTTATGTTGTTGCCACTGAAACCGTATATACAGTATGACAAATGACATTGTGTCTGTAAATTCTGATTTGGGTGATTTTTCAGTTAAAAGTTTTAGCTGAGTGATCAGGGCCGGCCGTCTATAGCAGATACTGTATAGGACATCAGAATTAGATGCTGGAGAGGTGATGGAGCCACTAAAATTTGTGTCTGTGGCTTCCGCTTTTGTGTGGTCCGTCTGTTAAACTTTAGCGGTCACTCTGCACTTGGAACATCCAGATGAAATAGGTTGTACAGAAAGTTTATTGTGATGGACAAAAGTTTAGCAGGTATTTATCTTGTCTTTTATAGTTTTAAGTACATCAAGACTCTGACGAGTGTGTAAAATTTCTAAAAAACAGGCAAAATGATTTCTGTAATTGGATAAATGAACTGGCAAAAAGCATACTTACCCATTTAGAGAATTTATTTCTATTAAATAGGTTAAAGGCTTTATTTTAGCAATTTATAATACGGCACTTCTTAATTCTAGTGCCAAGGGTCAGGAAGAGCTTTTTTATGTTTAAGGTCTCTTTGTTCTACATATTACCCTTTCTTTGCAGTACATTACACATGTAAGAAACTTAACAGTGAGGCTGTTCAAAGTGATTGTCTAAAAATATAATAATTTTGGAGTACCCTCTTGTATTGTTTTATTAAGTTATATTATATTTACACATAAACTCCTTACTTAAAGAAGAGTAAAAGCTTTTGTTTTTAGAATATTGCAGACAATAAAATATTTAAAAAAACAGGCAGGGAAAAAATACTAATTAAATAAATATTCTCCTGGTATTCCAAAACTTTTTATTGTTGTAAGCAGTTTAACATTGATGTGTACGTTGATCCACACATGTTCTCCGTGCATTACTTGTGAGTTTGGCTGATGTTTTTAGGTTGAACCTGAAATCTATACAGTAAGCATGACCTGGGGCTACAATTCCCACACCAGCTCTGGTGCCATCTTACCAATAACACAACAGCAGAAAATCTTCTTTTGTTTCCAGGTGATTTATATCTTAAACATAGAAATGGGAGAAGATTATGGAAAGAACACCACAAGGTGGCACATAAAAAAAGAATTTACATAAACATTGTATTTTTAAAGTAAAAAAAGACATTCTGACTATTGATGTTACTTTGTTACAGTGCCACTCCTATTTAAAAAAAAATGTCAGCACAAAGGAAATTACAATTTTGTTTTATAATGTAGTAAAGAAAAACTTTAAATGAAACTTTTTCATATTTCGTGTGATATTTACTGTCTTTTATCTTCTCAGATTGATACTCAATTTATAACCATGACATTTATTTATTTCTTCTAATTCAATTTGCTAGCAAAAACATTAGTTTTTCACTTTATCTGATTTTCTCCCAATATGAAGTCCCAATATATGAAAAATTGAAAATTATTTGAAAATATAATTTACACATTTTATATTAGTCTTTTCTATTATATTTTTACTCTCCCACAATTATTTATAAATACGATCACCAGAAGCAAATTTTGTTTTTATCAAACTAATGCCCGATGTATTCCCTCTCCTTTATTGAGGCTAATAAATTGTACTCCATATCTTCTTTGAACTGAGTTAATAATTTAAAGATCATGAAAAACAGCGAAAAGCGCATCATTATTCTCTCGTGACGGCAGTCAGTCACAGCTCGCGCGCGCTTGGTAATGACAGGCGCGCGGTTAAACGGGATCATGGCTCGCGCTTGCGGCGGGACGCTCGCGACGAAGTGGTTGCCGCCGCTGACACTGGAAGATTAGCCGCGAGCGGCACTTTCACTACGCGCCGGTAATTTAGGTAATTTTATTGCAGGGTTTGTCTATCCTGAAATTACGGCGCCAGTGTCTTTGTGTGCGCTGTAATTTGCCTGTTTCCCTCGCCGTGATTGAAGTGAAATGGAGGCGACCGGCGGCCGTGTTTCCTCTCACGGAGAATAGCTGCCTCTCACAGCTTTCCTCTTTCCTCTCCACCTCAATCCATTCACCTCTCATCTCTTTTCAAGTGAGAAATACAGAGTGAGTGCATGTGTGTTACTTCTCAGGACACCCAGACAGAGCACTATGAACGACGCTGGGAAGGTTTGATAAACTAATCCCCTCTGTGCTTAAAATGACTTATTTTGCGTTATTTTCAAATTATAATTAGTTATGAATGATAGTCATTGGGTAGGATATCTTATTTATACTTAGTGCCCTATGTGTAACTATAATTTAAATATTGCAATATGTTGGCTATTAAGTGATGGTTTAGGAAAATGTCTATAGTTTTTTTAGGCTATATTACATTAGGCCCGATTTAACAGTTTATTATAATGTTATTCAATACAGTTCCATTTTATTGTTTCCAATTTTGACCTAAAATGGTAGAGTGTGTTTGTTCGGTTTTGTTTATTTTCCTTGCTAATTGTTTAAGTGTCATTTTCTAATCTAGTTAAATATCACATGAGCCACAGCTCTATAGATATGGCCTCAGTGTAAAATCTCTTGTTGTTCAGGGACCATGAATAGTAAACCCACATGGCAGTTGTCCTATAACAAATAGTGTTACAGGCCTGCATTTTGTCCTAATTGTGGCCAAACTGTTAAAGTCTGTTCAGGGTTTGAAAAGAGGTCTGTGACAAAATGTTCTGTTCTTTACCATGGAGACCTGGGTAGCACACTCTCCGTTTCTCTGGTAACCGAGGCCATTCTCCGTGGCGACGGCAGTTGAGCTCCCAGGGAGAGACAAAGGAGCGACCCGCACTGGTAATTTCTTATCTGGAGAAAAACCCCATTAGTGTCTGAGTTTAACTGGAGCCCACTCAAATGTAAGGAGAAATTATTGGCATGCAGCCCTGCTGATGGGTGGGCGGAGGGATGGAGAGGCCTGTGTGTGCATGGGTGGGGTGTCCTCCAATCCCTTGTCCCCTTCTTAACCGTATCAAAAATGCACAGGCTCACACGCAAGTTACTATACTACAACAGACTGTGCTGAAAGCAGATCTTTTAACTGCATGCAGTTTATTTTCATTTTTTTCTAAAAGACAAATTTGGAAAATGTGAACAATAGTGGTCCAGCTCTGATCCAGAAGAACTTCCTGTTTGTGGACAAACATTTGAACAAAATACAACCAACAGACCATTTATAACCGATTCATAATGTTAAACAAATATCTTGAAGAATTAAATATATATGTAGTAAAAATGAAATCGTAAGTGCTTCTGGAGCATTGTTTGCATTTTGAGAAATGGTCTATATAAATTAACTTTCCTAATCTAACACCTAAATGTAATAAATCTGATTTTTTATTATTTGTTGTTGTGTCACAGTCATGGATGGAGATAATCTAGACTTTCAGAGATATCATTTGTAACGTCTGGTACTTTAGACCAGGGGTTCCCAAGGTTGGGACCCCCAGGGGGTCGCAAGGCTACGAGGGTGGGGTCGCAAGATGATTTCCAGAAATATGTTTTTTTATAATTAGAAATAGCGTATTTAATCAATAAGTGTAGCAAAATATAAAAATATTAGTTAAATTCAAAATAAACCATGCAAATTAAAAGCCATCAGCCTTTGAAATTTCCTCCCCCTCAATCTTGACCCCGGTGATTACGTCACATTAGCCACCGCATTAGGTTAGGTGCGGTAGGTCAATTTACAGCACCATGTTAAACATTCCCATATGTGCATACTGATTATTTTCAGGCTTTAAGTTTAGGATATTTTTAGTTGACAAAATGAAACGCTGGTTTATATCAACCAAAGACAATGCAGGGAGGCCAGCGGCGGATTAGGGAGAAGCGCTGCAGTCAGAAAGGCTATCGTCCTCAGTGATGAAAAGAGGCCGGAGTTTGCATAAAGAGGATATCTATCAGCCCTCGAATCAGTTTGTTGAAATTGGCCATCTGAATTATTAGTTCATGATTTATGTATAACAAGTAAAATAATGAGTAAAAAACTATAAAGTCATATCATGTTAGAATGTATTCTTTTGTATTGTCATTATGCCCAAGTTTGGATGGACATAATAAGTGCATGTGCGCTGTTGCACGCAATGTTATTATACTTTACCCATATCCGAGGATAGTGGGTGTCTCCAGTCCCTGGCGCTGTTATTTTGGGGTTCGCGGGCTGAAAAGTTTGTGAATGACTCTCCATAAAGCCATGATTAAGAGAGTCAAGTGGTAACTTTTCTCCCCCCTCACAGAAGTCCAATGACCCCTTCTGTTGAAATGGCACGTTCCCCCGCCTCTCCGCTGTGCACTGATGTGACATTTGACAAAATCGTTTGGAGAATATCTCTTTCTCATTCTGGCTTCCATTCTCTCCTCCTTCTCTCTCTCCCTCTCTCCATCCTTCTTCCGCGCATACATTCAGAGACGGTTATACAAACAGAGCATTTAGAATCAAGTAGCCATTAGTTGCTTTGAATGGATAGAAGGGAGGCAGGCCTGGATGGCCAGAAAACATTCTCACTCGGTTATTGTTATTTTACTCTCACGCTTAATATAGCTTTCTGAGATCGAGAACCTTTCTGTAAGTGGAGAATGCTCACTTGAATGCCTCACTGTTTTTGAAGTGCAGCAAAGTGCATAAAGTTTATTTGGTTGTAGTAGTGTTTTAGAGATTGTTGGTTAAAATAGACTTTGCATGATGCTCACTCAATGAAACTAAACTTATTTGATGTTTTATTATGGTGTTTCAGATGTAATGCATTTGTTTTTGTATCAGTGTATAGCAGTGTTTGCTTAGTCTAATTGTCAAAAGCTACCGAAAGCATCATACCCCTCATCCCTCCTCCCTGTATCCTCTGCACTCCCCTGCCACTACCCCCAAATTTCCCAAAGTGTATCATTGCCCAGCCTTATCAAAGTCCCGCAACCCCTCTCATTAATATGTAGTCCAGACTGCTGACTCCAATGCATCATTGTCTAGCTGTGGGAGGCGGACTAATCACTCAGCCCCTATCAGCAGGCGGACAGAAGGCAAGCAATCATGTCTGTCAGCCAGCAGAGAATCATGCGAGATCAGGAGAGGTTAAACAAGGCTGACAGACGTGATAATGGCGACTCGGTTATAAATTAAGATGTGACGATGATAAAGAAAGAACTGGCCAAAAAGCTTGCATCATCTCCAATGCTCTCTTGGGTGCGTCTGTGAACGAGTTTGTTGCAGCATCATCAATTTTCGTCCCCTCTGAACACATACTGAGAAACTGAATGAGGCCGTCCCGAATCACAACAAACATCTGATGAAATGTCCACAAGTTTGTACTATCTGACGGGAGTGTCCTCTCTGACAGAATTGGAATTAGGAGAAAGCGGGGTTATGGAAAGAATGGGTGCGGTAATGCGCTGTAATGAGTCGGGGACCATTTTGATTGCCGGTAGTCCAGTTAAAGGTGCTATCTTTCTCTTAGATATAGAGGCAGGCAGCTGTGACTTCTTCCCTATGGTAGAGATGGACTGTTATCTGATGGGAAGTTTTTTTTTCAGTATATCTGTGTAATTCCAGATAAAGAGGATACAGAACTGACATTTTCTTTCTGTAGCGCGAGAGATTAGCATTGCAGGACCTTTAGTAGAAGCTGACAGGGAATTAGGAAAAGCCGGGGGAAAGTAATCCATCCTTTATTTTCTTTTGTTGTGTGATAGTCTGTTTGATCATAGCTGTGAGTACATGCGAGCTATATGAGATGTTTCTCTGTAATTGATTAGCTTCCTGAGGTACAGAGGATTTCGCTCTGAGGATGATCACATCACTCAGGCTATTTCAAAGCGTTATCTCTACTCTCTCGATTAAGCTATATTTTTATATATGAAGCCTGTGTTGTCTGTGTATGTGCGTTCACGATAGCGTGTTTGTACATGTCAGGGGTTATTCCTATTTCCTATACTTCAAACCTTGTCACAACTGGGGTCAGGGGTTAAAGGGAGAGCATGGTGTTTCACGCCCCTCTCATCCTCCATTTGGCAGTAAGTACTCTCAGCTCACTCTTCCGCACCACCACACCTCTCTCACACACACTACAACTGACACAAGGGCTCTGCTACAATGCACACACAAACAAATACACATTGTTTGACCTACTCAATGGGGCTTTCTCAGGCTGAAATCAAAATAATTTGGCACTTTTCAGTAGCAGCCGTCTCTTTGACTGGGAATTTGTTTTACTTCACTATTTGTCTTTCTTCTTTTTACATTAGTAGTGCTTGACTTTTTTTCCAGTAAAGTTATGGTGATTGAGATGCTGTTTTGAATTTAAAGGCACAAATTTTGTGTCATGCAAGCGTTTTTTTTACTAGAGAGTAGAAAATAGATGAGGTAATCTTATTTTAACAAATGAGAAATTGTCAACTTCTTGTCCTATATCCAGTTATGGGATTCATGATTTTTATTCAATTAGGTTGACTCCGTGAAAGGGATATAGATAGAGATAGTCAGAACATCGACAGCAAATGGGATCAAGATAGTAATGCAAGGCAAAACAGCACATTATTAAAAAATTCTGAATAAATACAGCTGTTTAAGTTCATATTTTCATATTTTTTTATAGATAAAAATAATTGTATACTTATGAAAACTATGGAATGACACATATGCTTCTTTTGTAGCGTATATATATTTAGTGTAGTTACCCTATGCCTATTTGCAAAAACGTATACTTCTGGCATTTTATTAACCAGCTTCTTGTGGTCTCACCCTGAGGTGCATTTTAAACAGTTCACATCTGTTATTGGCTCTTATTGACTACTCATTTGGTCCTAGTCGTCTGTTCAAAACATTTATTCTTTTGTTATAAAATAAATGTATGTTATGGCACAATAACATTTTTCTCCACAATTTCAAATAGTCATAGCTTAAAGATTAAAAACACATTTTAGTCAAGTGACCTTAAACTTTCAAGCGGTTGTGTGTTGAAAAGGGAATTACAAATGTCAGGAACCCAAAAGCACCCCACAATACCATTTCTATGCTAAAACGGATACAATAAAAGAAAGTCATAGGCTACATATGTGTAACACATCCTTGATCTAATTTTTTTCTTCACATGTTAGAAGGTACTGTATGAGACCATCAATTCGCCTTTACAGTACTAAAGGGTAAGGACAGTACAAGGCTTTCCAAGTCTTTATTTATCCAAGACATTCATTATACAAATTCCATGAATTCTCCATCTCAGTCAGAAATGAAAAATATTTATTTAAATTTAAATGTTACTTAAAGTTACAGGTTCTGAAATTTAATAGGAATGCATCTGTCCTTAACCTTTAAAAGTTGAAAGACTAATTTCTTTTTTATTTGGTGTTTCTGTTAATTATGAATTTACATAATAACCATAATAACACCAAAAACATTAACCTTTACATTATAATTAATGTCCCAGGTGTACGTTCATGTGTAATTTAAAATAGTTTGAATGCAGTTTTAAGCTGTGTTCATCTTAATGTAAAACTTTGGAGGAAGAAAATTGAACATTTAAGTACATTCATTAATTAAAATCATATTAAGCCAGTCAAGTAGTAGTACTCTCATGGCCTTTGCAACCATTTTTGTTCAGACAGGGAAATTAATTGACACTTTTAGAAACTCTGAATGCTTTTTCTGGTTCACTGAGCTGATCAGTCTAGGCCTGACTTAATGGAAGAGCTCTCTGTAAATTGGAACTTCAACTAAGCATCTATATTGCAATAATGATTTTAACACAATAGAAGTTATGAATTTAATATAACTGAGCCCATAGCTTAATAGGCATTAAGATGTATGTATTGGCCTAAAACTGCATGCTTAATTTTTTTTGACAATATGACCTTTATCGTGATTTGTCTTGCCAAGCAAATGTACTTCTGGTCTTGGATAATGATTATTGATAATAAGTTACTTCTGTTTTAATGACTCCTTTGCTTCTTTTGGAAGCGACAAAGAATGAGGCATTAGCTAGATTTCCAGATTGCAAGGTAAAGAGAAATAGGCCAGGCTTCCACAGCTAGATTGAATTTATCCAAAAGAGAGGATAAAGAACATTTTTAAGAGCCAACTAATATTCTCATAGTAGTTAAGAAATACCTTTTTAGTGTCATTTTTATTTACAATATTTATTTACATTTTATTACCAGTTTTCAACCCTGTTTGACAACAGAAAAACGGGGAAGATAAATGTGTGATTTTTAGAAATAAACGTAGTGTACTATATACTGTATACTATATACTGTATGTCTTTGTGAATAGGCAATTAATGTGGAACTTGCATTCTAAACAAGCACTTTGTATTTTGTTATATCCAAGAATTCACATTCAAAAATAGCCCGGCCAGAAAAAAATCAGGATTCATAACCCAATGTCACATCTCTTGGTTTGAAAACTAAATTGTTGACGGATAAATGATCTCCTTGGAATATAGAGAAGGTCGCTACTAATGTAACAACCTTGCCAGAAAAATGCTGTTTGAAAGGGTATTGTCTATAGGGAATTCTCACTGTTAGTAAGAGTTGTTGGGACCTTGTTAGTCTGAGTGTAGCTGATTCATATTAGCAGGTTTCTCTTTAAATCCTTTACCATGTTTCTGTTTTTTATGTATTAGGTCAAACCACCCTTTTACAATTCCTAAATATTGATCAGTTCAGCCAATACAAACTTGCCAGCAGCATAAAATGTTTTAATGATAGTGTATATCCTCTAAACTTGTTTTAATGTATATCAACACACCATAAATCAACCTATTTGTTGTTACCCAATGCACACCCTATAAAATACTTTACACCATGTTGCTTTGAAATTACAGCGCATAGATTAGGCAATTTCATTCAAATTCATCCATTCACCTAAATAAATGTTAACTTGCAACAAACATTTTCCGATAGTTAGCTTAAGATCTCTCAATCTGATACGGCCATAAAGGATGAAAGCAATGCGAATACAGATGAATCAGGTTAATTAAGTCTCTTGCTATCTCTGAGCACAGTACAGTTAACCCTTATGGCAGTATTGATGAGCAAGGTCTATTATTGACTATTGACTCGATGTTATTCCAATCAAGGGGTAATTACGACCCTAAATCCTGTGTGTGGGAGATCAATGATTTGGCCTTTGATGCATCAAACATCACTGTCTTTATTGGTTTAAATCACAGCAGTATTGGTGACAGATGTCCCATCCGCTCCATGCTTACTCTGAGACACCCTTAATCAAATTGATTGTTTTAGTTACATACGGAGAAACAACAAGAGGCAAAGGTGAACCTATCCAAACTCAGTGAGCAGACGGAATAAGCTGTCAATCCTAATCCTGTAAACCTGGTCTCTAGACACAGTGTATCAGTGGCAGCACCTGGGGAGCACAGCAATAGACAGCCAGTCAATAAAGTACGCTTGAGGTTAATCACAATTTGGCAGTAAAAACACTTGAAAATCTGAAGAGTAACATGAACGCCAATAAAATGATAACATTTATATTTCTCTGCTTGCATTTTTTATTTTTAAACATGTGTGTTTATGCCAAAAGAGGTCGTTTTTAGAAGGCTGATATAAAAAGATGAAGGAAGTGCAGAAATGGAAAGATAAAGATAGAAAGATAAGATGTCCCAATGGGTTGAATATGGTACATACAGTACATTCTTGTGAGAGAGGGAGGGTGAAGGGGGGAATAAGGAGGGGTACACATTTGAAAGAGGTCTGACAGAGGCGCCCCATCAGCAGCCCCAGGTGTCAGTTGGTGAAAAGGCAAAGATTCAAATTAGAAAAATTAATAACAGTGTGCTAGATGGGGAAGGAAAAAAACACATATTTTGGAATACAGCTGTGACAAGACCAGAGGAATTAGTCCAATTTAAAGTGGTAATTGCTCTGCTAATTCCTCTGCTAATTTCTTCTTCAGTTTAACTAAGGATGATAGCATAAAAGCTTGAGGCTCAAGTTTAACCCTTTCAGAGTTCGAGTTTAACCCTCTCTCTCTCTCTCTCTCTCCCGCTCGCTCTCTCTGTAATTATTTCTTAATCTTTCTAAATCCTTCAAATCCATCTATTTTTTCTTGTCTCATTCTTTTTCAACCCTTCATGTTGCTTAAATTGGAAACAAATGTACCAATTATTGTAAAAGCCTGAAAATGAAAAATTCTCCTCAAGTTGTTCCAAATCTGCATAATGTTTTGTTCTGATGGCAACATTTTCTATGTAAATTTCTTTGTTCTGTTGAACACAAAATGAGATATTTTGAAAAATGTGGGGAAAGCAAACAGTTCTGGGGCACTTTTGACTACCATTGTAATTTTTGCCTACTATGGCAGTCAATGGTGGCCAAGAACTGTTGGTTACAAGATTCTTCCAAATATCTCTCTATTATTTGTGATTTGTTTGACCTTGTTGTGAAGTTTTCATACCCTGACTGATGGCTTTCTGATCAGCCTTACGAACTAGACTAATTGGTCTGAAAGGCTGATATGTATTGAATTTGTTTCTCATCAAGTGCTTGTGTTGCTGGGATTTGACAAGGAAACAATCAGCAAGCCTACAATGGAACACAATGGCTGTCTTTTAGGAGTCACATAATGCTTAAATTTGATTAAGAATAAGCCAAGTCACTTGGATTTCCCATTAATTTCAATATATTCTGACATGATGAAATCTGTGGTCTTTAAAAACGAATCTTTAATTATAACATTCAGTTTAGGTTATTTCAAAGTATCCACAGTCCAAAAGCAATATTTAATTAAAAGTAAAAAGGCATAGTTTAGTCAAAAAATGAAAATGGTCATCATTTACTCACTCTCTTATCATTTCAAACCTGTATGACTTTCTTTCTTTTGAAGAACATGAAAGAAGATATTTTGGTAGCCAAAAAATTGTGATACCCATTGACTTGCACTGGTTTTGTGTCCCTGCAATAAAGCTGAATGAGTACCACCGTCGTTCAGTTACCAACATTCTTCAAAATATCTTCTGTGTTCTGCAAAAGAAAGAAAGTCATAGAGATTTGAAATAACAAGAAGGTGAGTATTTGATGACAGAATTGTCATTTTTTCGGTGAGCTGTTCCTTTAAATAGTAATTTTTAGCTGAGACAATAGAAAATCACTGTTTAACCATTTAGTGTAAAAACTATTTTTTGTTGTTGCTTTGTTCACTAATGTTTTGTGCACCAAATACTGTTAAGTGAAAGACAAATGTAGTGCTTTCCTAAATATGTTGGTTAGTCCTGATCCCATTGCTGTCATAGATTGAGATAAATGTTTGCACGAACGGAGGAAATGACTCTTCAGACAGTTCCTGTGCGAGTTCAGGCAGTCACTTTAATTCCCATCTGTCATGGTTAGTTTCACAGTTGTCATCTGCTTTGCTGCTGCCCAGCGGTCTAACTGTAACCTTTAACCTGAATGCATTCTAGCTAAATCACATTAGCAGGCCGAGTGTTCTTTGGCCATCCTTTGAACCAGCTGAGTAAGACATCTGTCCTGTTGCGTTCTATCTCAGCGGCCTCGCTTGTTTCTTCATGCTCCTTGTCTTATCTGATTTTATGCTTATTAAATGCCAGTGCGAGAGCCGGGAGCTACCGGCCAAAGTTCAGCTATACAGAGTGGTGAAGTAAGATTTCGGCTGTCGCATTTCAAATGAGGCCGATTTGTTCGTCCTCGTTGACATGACACGGCCTTTCTCTCCGACTTTATCAGTTACAAATGTCAGCGAGGAAACAACGGTCCTGATTCCTGCATGGCTAATTGTTGGGCCTTAATTAGCCTTGCAGAATAAGGTGTGCGGCACGCTGAAGAGCTTCCTTTCATTGAGCTTTCAGAGTCTGTGATGCAGCCGGAGCTTAACAGCAGATGCCAATCTAAAGAACATGCTCTTCCTATTCAGGTGCATCTCTGGGAGGAGGAGGGGGGGTCATGGGTAATAGGATGGTGAATTGGTGGTGGTGGGGAGGTGTGCGTAAGCGTTAGAGGGGAAAAATAATAACATGTCCTCTAACACAATTTTTTGTCACATTGTGTTCCCGTCTTAAATCAAGGTTGTTGAGAACTCATTCAAAGCCCTCATTTTCATGGTTCAATTAATGGTATGGTTTATTTTTGGTGCGCATGTTTGTGTGTGTCTGTACCATTTAGGATCAAGTGCTCACCTTAGATGTTGGCCTCCAACAATGTGCGAATATTCAAATCTCTATTTTATCTATGGCACAAATGACTACTTTTATGCATTTATCTGTGTTCCGTATTATATCCGACCTGCTTTCTGTGGATGTAGTGAAATCGCTTAATGCAGACTGTTTTGTGTTTAGGGAAGTTATTCATAGAGGCTCTTTCAGACGACGTTTTATTCAGCTCCATAAATCGGCATGCGTTGAAACTTCACCTGATTTACTCACATGTAAGAATATACTAATAGACGCAAAATTAAGCTATCTTTTCATCCGTCGCCTAGGAGGTGTTGTTGGTCGGAAAGGTAACAAAGGCGTCGTTTGACGGCCAAACAATGACACGCGAACGCACACTCTTTGCTGTTCTGCATAGCTGGATGGCAGCTCTATTTGGTGTGGCCTGTGGCGCGTGGCAATTTTGTTCTGGTTTACAGTCAATACTGATGTCTCCATCTGAAATAAACATTGTCATTATCGGTATTCACAATGGATTAAATTACCTCAAGCTTCTCTATGGCGGGGCTCAGCGCAGCGTCTTATTGTGTAGGTAACAATGGCTGCGAGATGCATTCGCCCGGCATTTATCACTACACCACTGACCTGTAGAAAACCACGTCCCCATTCTAACGTATAGCAGCGGTTTGTGACACATTTACAGTATGTGTGTATTAAGCTTGAAAAATGTTGCTCCACAAGGAGCTTGTGTGGTTTACAGTATGTATACAAACAAAGGTCTAAGATAAGTTGGCCGGCGAAGCCCCGTACGTCTGACACACAGTTTCACTTGTTCAAACGCACATCTTATCTTTTTTAGATTCATGCATTCGTGAATGAGAACATAATTCCTTGCTTTGGACTCTGGAGGGACCTGTGGTACAGTGAGCCGGAGAGCAGATGCAAACCGTGGCTTTCTCAGCCTGACTGTGTTCAGGAGCACAATGGTGCAGTGGTGCATATTCCACTCAAGGCCAGGGCACCGAACTCATTACGGGGTCATGCCGGCACATAATGGAAGTTTAGTCAAGGCCACATGACTGAGAGAGCGTGTGGGTTGAAACCGTCAACCTGAGGACGCGTACAGACGCAGCCTTCCACAGCCTTCCTCTCTCTCTTCTGAAGATGAACCCAAGGACAGACGCCATTCAAACTGTGTTCTCAGAATTCACATTCAAACCGCCGGAGCTCTCAATTAGTGTTTAGCTCATGAGGGCCACCTTGAGCTAGCATGAGAGGAGAGGTGGGTTTCAATGTGTCCCGTCCGCACAATAGCCAGGTGAAAGCGGGGGCTGATGAAGTTGTGGTGTAGCAGAGGTGGGCTCGGAGACGTTATATTCGCTCCTGCTTTGTTTTTCCTTCTTTTCTTTCTTTGTTTTCTTTGTAGTTTGTAGTTGTTTCTCTGTCATTCATTATCACCATCTTTTATGTTCCAACCATGCTGCCAGCAAATCGATGTTGTTAGAGTAAATGTTGAATGATTGTCATGTCTAGCAGTTATAGCATTACAGCAATGTGTAATGAAAAAGAAACAGTATGAAAATGTTAAAGTTTTAACCTTTTTTGTTAGTCAACTAGTTTTGTATCAGGATGCAGGTTTCTTGTAGATATCAATGAGTCTCTGAAAATCTAACAGTGACATTTTTGAAGCTCTATGTCTGAAAATTCCTTTGAAGTGTCATCTTAATATTATTATTAGATAGATTAGACTTCTTCCTCTTTTCTTTACAAGAATACTGTATATCGCTGCTGTCCTTCTGAAAATCTCCATATTTCGTGACTTTAATTTTTTGCCTTATATCACTATATTACCTTTATGTTCGTCACTGGGTTTTGTGAATATCTAACCATTAAAAAGTGCTAGTCAACATCGACGACAATCACTTCAAACGTACAGTGGTTATTCCATTTCCTGAAAAACAGTAAATTAGAACATCTGAGGTTTCGTAAGGACGGTGATGTTTATTTTACTATACTGTCGATGTAAAGTTTATTACTTAAAAGCTGTTTATCATTTGTATTTATCATAGTTTTATTTTATTTTTTTGTCTCCATCAGCATAGTCCTGCTAACCATTTTTGGGTCATGACCCACCAGCTGATAACCAATGGTGCTGGCCATCCAAATTATTGGAATAACTCATTCCAGTTACTGAATTTTAGCCATTTTCCAACAGAATTGGAAGCAATGATCAGGAGGGAAACTGTGAAAAATGCTAATCTTATAAAGTAATCCAATTACAGTAAATACTGTATGTTTGGAGAGAGCCATATATGGTTTCCTCGATATTTATACTTATCTGTTTCACATCTCTTTCTCTGAATTAAAGGTATAGGCAAAAGCCAAGGCTTTCATCTTTCATCTTGTTTGTGTGTGTATATGGGATTGTGTAATAGTGCACGTACATTTATGTGTCTGCGTGTGTGTCAAGGAACCAATAAGTGACGGCTAATAAGGAGGCCTCTTGCTCTCTCCACCTCAAGCACCAGAACCTTCCGCAGCTTTTCCCTTCTCGTCTCTCCCCGGCTTTCTCTCCATCTGTCTCTCGCTCACTCTCTCTCAAACACCTGGCAAATATTATTCATGGCTACAAGGGCAGCATTTTTGAAAGGAGCAGTTCAAAGGCTTTGCCGCTGAGAGCAAAGTGAAGGTGTTTTTGAAAGACTGGAGTGCACTTTTGCGCATGCTGCAGCGCTTGGACCATTTCCGCTGATGAAATGGTGGGGGGGGGGGTTGGGGTGCGAGAGGGCATGCGTCCGAGTGTCACGGTATGGACGATGGTCATGTAATAATACGATGAAACTGAAGAGACAAAAGAAAACTTGGTTTTGAGAAGCCTGTAACTGTGTATGCATGCTGGAGGCGGCGATATTCTTCAGCTCACGACCGCCCATCTAAGCGAGAAAAAAAGAAAAGCTTATTGTTTGGAATTGTGACCTGGCCACTTTGGGAGTGAAACCAATCCTGCGCTGGGTTAACAAGCCAGCAACCTGCTGCTCATCAGGCCAGCTAATGAGTTCTCTCACGCAGCCCTATCACATGACCTTTAGGGTCACATGACCCATCAAGCCCTGTCTGCCTTTCCCTGAATCAACTAAATATTTCATTTAGCTGCAGATTAACACCAATCAATTAGTCATCAGGGCACGGGCCAGAATCAGTCACCTGGAATACCACGCTCATAAAAAAGTTCAAGGGTGAACCAGAGTGAAACAAGTCTGTGTTACTGTGTGTCGCCTGATGAGTGTGTCGTGTGTTCTTTGCATAGGTATCTTAGCCTCTAAACCTCTGCACAAGTATTGTCGAATATATTCAACTAAAGTGTAGAGCTGAATTAGTGAAATGGTAAATCTAGTCTATATCAGTGATATTTGATGTGGATATCTTTGTAAAGGATGTTTGACAAGCAAAAGCGTACACATTTCCCCCGCTAATTCCCTCTCATATGGTTCTCCCCACTTATTAGTTAACTTTGGTTACATAAGATGTGTGTATGCAAGCATTCATCAACTATTTATGTTGAATTAGCGAGGTGACTGCTAAGGGTCAACAGCCTGACTTCAGGATTAAGTGTCACCTTTTGCTGCTGGGCTCAAGTATCAGCGCTGTTTTCTCTGTTGCCCACACGTTCGCAAATCTGCTGCGTCTGCGGATGAGAACGAGAACAAGAATGAAAGGACAAAAGCAGAATTAGGGGGAAAACAAATGTTTCCTCACCTCTCCGAGTATAGTGGGGGTGTGAATATGTGATTTGATGGGATTATGTGGATATTTAAAATGAGAGGGGGTGGACTCAAGCCTCCCCGAAATCTTTGTGCTTTTTAACCTTGTTGTGTGGCACGTATAGCCTGTGATTTAACAAAGGATATGGCATGTCTTAAACCAAAACATAAGAATGACAGCCTTGCAGAAATCCCCAGAGATGGGTTCTTTACAGCGAGAGAAATGCCTTTTCGAAAATAAAACCTCAGCCAGCAGTATTGATTTTAGTCTGTTTTCTCTAATCCAGAAGCACTTTTGAAAGATTTTTGTACACCGTTGAAAAACAAATTTGGTTGGAGAGAGATCATGGAAACACGGAATCATTAGTAAATTGAAAAGACTTTTTGCTTAAAAGAAATGATGAAATATTGCTGGAAGATTTTTAATAGATTCAATAATTCAATTTTTAATTATTTTATCATGATTTTATCCCAATAAAAATATTGTAAAAAGCTTGTTAACAAAACAGTGTTTAATTATTGGAAACATGTATTTTTATTTCCTGTTAAATGCATGTTTTGGAGATACAAGCTTTCAGACCAACAGCAGCGATTGCAGGTGCATGAACATATGGACGTACTGTAAATATTCAGTTGAATTCAATTTTATTTTATTTATAGAGCGCTTTTTACAATGTTGCATTGTTTCAAAGCATCTTTACAAGAAAACCAAGCAAAAAGAAAAACACAGAAAAAAGTAGAATACAGTACCGTACATAGTATAGAAAGAGTAAGACTGTTCTAATAAAGCAATGTTTATGGAATTTACAGAACCCTGAGCTAACAGAGGCCTGCTCACCGGGAGACTGCATTCATTAATTTATTTAGAAATTAGATATAATTTATTAGAATGATCTTACTCGTTGTATAAATACCATGCACTGTGCTGTGTTTGAACTTTTCTGTTCTTCCTGTTTGCCCCTGTAAAGCTGCTTTGAAACAATACACATTGTGAAAAGCGCTATATAAATAAACTTGAATTGAATTGAAGCTAATCTATCAGCAGTCTCCCCATGAGCAAGCCAACATGGCCCAAAGGCAAGGACCCAAAACTCCAATGATGAATAAATAGAGAGAAAAAAACATAGGGAGAAACCAGTCTCATCCGGGAGGGCCATGACTCCTCTTACATGTTACAGCTGCACTCAGTAACTTTGAATAGTATAACTGTTAAAATAAATAAAGTAAATCAATGGTATTGGCAGTCATGGATAAGACAAAGATGCTCTCCTATGTTTGATTTCTCAGTGAAAGGCTGTTTGTATCTGTGATTCAGGTTGATTTATTGTTCTGAGTTCCTCGACGTTTTCTCATGGATGATAGAAGTGGTGTTGAGTGTCCCATTCCCAGGCTGTTGTAGGGTGATTACTGTCTTTCTGAACAATAACGTGGGAACCCGCTCTGAAATCTATCAGATAATGACCCATCTCTGTTAGAAGAGAAATTGCCAAGGAGTTTGCCTGCTCTTTGCAAATCTTTATAATTTCAGGTCCTCTTGCCTCCACTCTCCTCCTCTCCTCTCTTCTCCTCTCGTCTCCTCTCTTGCTAATTTCACGTCCTTTATCCAGGTGTGCTATAACGTCCCTCCAAATAGTCCTTCTTTTCCACTGCGCTGGAAGCTCCCTGGGGAGGTGACCAGGTTATTAAATATGAATGGGAGAAGGGAAGGGGCGGCATATATTCCCTTTAATTTTTGTGTATTATTAAGCAGGTGGCTGAATATGATAGTGCTGGCTGTCATGTCTTTAATTAGGGGCTATTTTCCGTCAGCTCAGCTTACAGTGGAGCTCTGCTGTTCATCTGGAGTTCACACGGCCTCTAGCCACCGCTCACCCATTTCATCCAGTCATTCCCACCACGGCTCCACCACGTCCGTGAACATCTCTCCTATCAAACTAATATATCATTTTACATACTGGTGCTCACTAATAGCCTACCAATTTCTAATGTTTTGTACCTGGTTTTAATTTGCTGAGCACTTCATTTAGATTTTAATAGGAGGACAGTCATTTGGTGTAGTTACATGGTGGTTCACTCCCACCCACGATGAATTCATCTTGCTTAGGTCTGCTAGCTGTCAAAACAAATCAAAGCTAATAAAATGCTCATTGATCTCACTGAGGCCGTTTGGATGTTGCGTGTTCCCACCTGTTATCTTTTTGTCTTAGGAATATCACAGGGCTGATTCTCCCAGAGTGCCATGGGGGTGGCTGCTTAACACTTGCTCGCAGGTTGTCACAACAGTCGAGAGTGATGGTGTTATTTTGTGGCTCTTGCTGTTGTTTATTGCTTGGTTTGGGGTATTTCTAATGATTGTTGTTATTCGGCTAAATGAGGCAGCAATAATTAGCGTGCGACGGATAATTAGACTCCACAGGGCTGTAAAAGAGAAGATGTTCAAAGATGGCGAAATACAGGTGGACTAGGCCGACTAGAGTCTTTGACAAGATCATTATTACCTTGTTATTTTTATGATGAACATATGTATCTGTGAAGTCTCCAATACTTGATGCTGACTAATGTGGGTTACAGGGAATCGTCTTCTGAAATCTGTCTTTCCGTATTTTCAAGGTGCCACATCCATTGGGTAAAATTAAAACTTCAGTTTAAAGTATTTACAGGGCCACAGTTTGTAAGATTTATAGAAAAAATGTGTATGATATTTTCTTTTATTGAAAAGAAACAAACAGCTTCAAACAGCAACGTGCATTTTTAACCAATGACAACAGCTTTGCCAAAAAGTGATATTCTCAGCAAACCAAGCCTTGCGTGTCAGTGTTGTGTAATTTATTGTATTTTAATTCATTTTTGGATTAAATTGTATTGTGACATTTATGTGCTTGTTACGGCAACACATTACTTCGTTTCGGACACAATGCTATTGTATGTGTTTAAAAGACTGGGAATTTAAGAGCAATATTTTAAAAGTGCTTTTTGGAGCATTTTTAAAGCTGGATTGTTAAAATCAACATCCATCTGAAATATTTTAGGCAGTAAAACTTTAGTACTCATCATGCTGATTTCCTAAAACGTCTTGCTGCCTTAAAGGAACAGTACACTCAAAAAGGAAAGTTCTGTCTTTATTTAGTCCTCAAGCTGTTCCAAATCTTTATACATTTCTTTGTTTTGATGAACACGGTGAAAGATATTTGGAAGAATGCGTGTTACCAAACAGTTCTTGGCCACCATTGACTACCAATGTAGGAAAAAGGATTTTTTTCTGTTGAACACAAAAGAATATATTTTACAGAATGTAGGAAAGCAGACAGTTTTTAGATCCTTTTGTCATTTTTCTCTATGGTAGTCAATAGTGGCCGAGAACTTTTTGGTTACAAGCATTCTTCCAAATATCTTTTCTCTGTAGACATTTATAAAGATTTGGATGGAGTGCTCGTCACAACAGGGCAGGTTCTGTGCTAAAGTCCATCACAACATTTCCTGACAGCTGAACATGTCCCATGATATACCGGAATAACAGCACTGTACTCTGCCCCTCTGTGGTTTATATTGGCTTCAGCATTGCAGTAAAAGAGTTAAAATCTAACATAATAAATGAGAGGATGGTTGCAAAATGACTCATTTACTTCTCATTTTCTTTCCACTCCACCATGCCTCTCCTCTCTTCTCCCTGCTTCTCTTCTCCTCGTGTCTCGTCTCTCCTCTCCTCCCTCCTGCTCTCAACATTGTGTTGGTCTATCTGATCCTGGGCTCTTTTGTTGCTCTTTGAAAGGCCCGACCCGACACTCATTATTTTGTCCTTTATCTTCCTCTCTGACGCTCTGATTAGGGTGGTCGGGTTTGACAGTCGCCTCCACAGAGATCCTATCCATTACGCTGTCACCAGGGGTAGGGTGTGTGTGTGTGTGTGTGTGTGTGTGTATTGGTTTGTGAGTGATAGTATCTGTGTGTGTGTAAAGTGTTAGTGAGAGAAAGCATGTTGCACAGGATTAAAGAGGTATATGTTTATATATGACTAGATATGCCTTCATCAGGGCAAAGATGGATAGAATAACGCTCGAGAAAATAGCTCAAGTAAATAATTGCATGCACATGCGTATGTTTGCGTATAAGGGGTGTTTTGCAGGCTAAGTGTGTACGATGTCAACAAAAAGTGTAGTGTAAGCATCAGCAGCCCATCTCCAACTAATTATACCAACCTCCTTGTTAATTAAATCCTTGTTAGAGGTGGAAGCAGAGAAGCTAATTAAACTGCTCTCTCGTTTCAGAATTGCTGGATGATATAGAATCCACGTGCATGACTCGGGGAAACACAGCTTTTGTGTAATGAGTCCGATGCGAACGTGTTTGCTCTGCAAGTGTTCTGGACTGAAGCAGAGCAGACTGTGTGTTTTTGTTCCTGCATCTCTTTCTCACACGCTCTGCATCTCTCTATTGCTCTGCCTCTCTCTGGAGGCTTCTGCTCGCTCTATTGTGTCAGTTAGTGGAAAAGGCAATGTGAGCCCACTGCAGTTTGCTGATGCAGACAAACTATTTTGGGCTATCCTCTTGGCTGTTATTTGTTGTCAAATGACCTGGTCCTAGATCTTTTGTGTTCTCGTAATAACTGTGTTTGTGTGATTTTGGGAGCGACAGCGAGCGAAAGATAAAGATTTATTAATTAAAGATGTGTAACAGAGGCAGTTTATAATTGTATGCAGAGTCATTTGGTGTATTGTAAATATTGTTTGTTTTTCTGTAGATATTTGTCAGGGGGATTTTGGTAATTGGCAAGTGATGTGTTTACTGTCAGCATTTATTGAGAATGAAGTTACTCAGTGTGTGTTTTACATGTGTGTCTGTTAATTCTTGCTAAGTATAGTGGAAAAGGTCCTTAAAAATGACCTTTAATGATGTAACTTAATGCATTTGGAATGGTACTGTCAAGTTAAATAATATTTTGGACTTTCTTGGGAGACTAGCTAGTTTAGATTACATGTAGTCACATTTATGTTACATAAAAAAACTTTTAAAGTATAGGATGCCTATACGGTTTCAGATGTACACTCCTGGTCCGAAGTTACCCTCCGGTCTGTGTTTGTTGATCGGTCTGGCTAGTGGCTAATATTTTAAGATATTTATATTTAATTTATAACAATATTCATTCATATTAATATGCCATTCTATAATAATTGTATTACATAAACAGTTAGTTGAATTTGATTGTATCTTCATTTTATTAAATAAACCATTTGTTGGATGAGTCTTGTAACTTTTAGCCAAGTAACAGTTGTAACATCAGAATGTTGAATGAATATTATCATGAGCTTACTATATAAAATAATATTTTTTTTTTATGAAACTGGTAGTACTGCTGGGCCAGAGTTTAGCCTACATCAGCTTTTGTAGTATGCCTTGTGTTATTTCAATTTGTATTAATACTCTGGATCTTTACCGTCGGTTGACACAAGCCATGTCCATTTTGAGTAACAAATGATTTTACGGAAAAAGACATATGCCGTCATGTCATGTTTATAAAACAGTATAAATAAAAGCTGATGCATTTGTTTCAGTCATTTTCAAAAAAAGCTTGCTTTTATTTACAGCTTTTCTGTGTGGGTTGTTTTCAAGATTTAATGTTGTTCTTATATTGCTTGTTAAAGCCATCTAACGGATGGACCGTACTGTACAATAATACAGAAGAAGACAGTGGAGATTTCATTGAACGCATTAAAGTTGTGGCTTTATCTCTGTCTTTAGGTGCAGTTGTAAATAATAACTGTCTTAAGGAATTCAAAGATGTAGGAACAAATAAGTGCAAGCATTTCACAACCCAGCAACCGCATCTGTATAGCTATACTTTTATTTACTTTAACACCGGATTTGTGGCTTTTTACATTTATTTTCTCATCATGTGTAATGGTCTGAATGCCATTCACTCTTAAATTGCATTATCATAATCAAACAAAACCAAATATAATAAACAATGTTCACCTGAGTTAATGGAATATGCATTTTGTAGCAAAGTAATTATCTGGGTTTGCAGGAAAAAAAAATGTGTTCTTCTACTGGATAGGACTGAAATAAATTTAAACATTAATGGGTCCCTCGATTTGCATCAAAATAGTGTGTTATTGTCCCTCAGTGTGGGCTGATATTGGATGTGCAATTCTGTCGTTCTAAACCCTCGCGATTTTAAAACGCGTTGCAAGTTTAATATGCTGATTAGAGGCCTTATCTGCAACATGGCCCATCTCATCACTTCTGTCAATGCCTGGTTCATTTAAAAAAAATGCATTTTAAAAACCCGGAGTGGGTAATCGAATATAATTGAATTAGTGGGTGGCTTTTTTCTCTCACAATTTTTACCTCTGCCAGTTGGTGGAAAATATATCCGTAAGCAAAATTTAGTGGGAGCTTTTTAGAGGACCAGGCATCTCGGGGCATCAGGGGGCTTCTTAGAAGCTACTAGTCAATAGGAAACTTCAAGACATAAATGAGAAGCGAGAGAAAAGAGAGAGCGCGAGGACGGAAGAAAAGGGCAGGTGTAGGTAGGGGGCTTTGATCCACTCAGACCTCCTTTACAATGATGACCTCATTTCAAACGCTGGGAGCCGTAGAGGAGAGAGGAGGTGCTCGCAGCTCACCCACTGGACTGTTACGCACACACAACAGCACATTCACGCACGCTGAAATTGGTGGGGTACCGCATTGAACCTTTCTCCCAAAAATGGGGAAGAAAGGACCAAAGAGCTTTAATTTGGCTCTGGGGAGGCCCCTGCTAGGCGACGGGTTACTCCCTGCTATCCTCGGGCAAAAATTGCGCCGCCTCCCCGGGGAGAGCAGGGGTTTGGGGCAGAGCACGAATAAGCGTGCTGGGTCATTGGCTGGTGTTGACTTTTTCGCTGAGAGGCTTTTCGGTGTGTGTTGTTAGCGTGTCGGCTCTAATTAGTGTTGTGTAGTGAGGGTTAAATGAGATTACACAGTCTTCAGACCCCGCTGCTCAGCTCATGGGCATGTTAAATAGCCATTTCACACACACACACACACACACACACACATACATACATACACACACAGAGTCACAATTCCAGCGTATCCCAGCCACTCACTAACGGTTGTGATATTATTGCCAGTGGCGCAAACATTTGTTAAAAAACTTTTTCTAAATGTTGGATTAAAATAATTACATTTGAACAAAATGAGATTCATTTACTAAGCCAATACAGCTGTTCCATTTCCAGCTGGTCAAAAATCTGAGAACAGTCGACTGGCTGGGTTTTAAGTATTTTTATATAACTAGCTATAAGGATAATGAATAATTAAAAACAAAGATACATGTTTTTAAAGATATCTCACTGCTAGATTTCATTTAACTCAGAGTAATGAATGCATTACAAGCCGCATTAGTCTCATGCTGAAAATCCTCATATATTGAGGGATAACTTTGTTCTGCCTATGTGTAATAAGATTAAGGTTATTAGTTGAGGTGTTATGCATGACCCCATGAAGGGATGAGATGAGGGATTATGCCCCCCTCCCCATTTTAAAATGAACTTTATTCGGGCACTTACACAAGACCATTGAGATCCCATTTTATAAAGATGGCAAATACACTTGACTGTGAAGAGCTCTGGTCTGCTTGATTTGCTTGGGTTCTTATTCAAACTCTGTACTAGCTGTACTCTCGTATAATAATTTAAGTGACACATTTTGTAATGTTTTATGTTCTGTTCCAGAATAACCTCATAAACGTTTCATAACTTTTTTTGACATTTTCCTAATAATAATGACTCAAAGAATTGGTAGACAACCACATTATTTTGTTTCAGAATGGCATTAACGGCAAGTGTAATTAGCTGGTACAAAATTAAACGTTTAAAAAAAACCAATTAAATAAATTCACATTACTCTAAACACATTAAAGTAGTTTTCAATGGACCCCCAAGGGATCCCTGGGTCAGCCTGCTGAAATTGCTGGACATTGACCATATTTACAGTAGACTGGTTTGGAACGATTTTATGCCAAAATATCACATTTCTAAAAAAACGTATATAAAAAACTTTAAATCTGTTTACAACAATTACTTGATTATGATTAATTATAAAGCCTATAGAAATAGTTGTACACTTTTGATGAATGTTAGAAATAAAGTGATATAACGTATAACCTTCATAAGGAATAAAATTATGTGAGCTTTATGTTGAAAATGCTGAAAAGTTTACTATATCTTAACACCGGAGTTATGTAGAGGATCTTTAATGATGTCTAACTTGTCTAACATGACTCGGTATGAGCACTGAAGGCTGACGTGGCCTTATCCCCAGGAACAGTGTGAATGTGTGTAATTCTCAGAAAGTCAAGCATAGCATCCGTGGCCAATAATAGCTACAGCTGAGAGCATTGGTGCTAACAAGGCCTAAGTGGGAAAGTGGTTAACAAGGAAACCATCGCTCCGTCTCTCTAATGCCAGCTCTGCCTTCCCCTTTTCCATCCTCCCCCAACGCTCACCCTCCAGGAGCCCCTCATCCAGTCCATAGCAACCATTGTGCATTTACCTCGTCCTGAAAATGACATGTTTACTCTTGACCAATAGGACTGGTGTAGTATATTAAAAAGGCAAAGCATTGAAATACATTATCGCTCTTAGCTGATTTTTCACTTTTTTTCTGTCATGAGTTTTTTTGCTATTTCTCTTCACTTACATTTTCTTCTCTCTCGCTGTCTGTCTCTCAGCCGTTTTGCCTGTTAACGTGCCCCTCATCTTCTTCCCCCACCTCTCTCTGCCTTTCTCTAGTGTTTGGGGGTCTTGCCTGATACCCATTAGCGTTAGGGCTTATTACCTGTGTAATGAGCGACACAGTGTCTAATTAGCCAGGGCTTGGAGAAACTGACATCACTCCAGCCCTGGAGCTGCCACTGCCATTAGCAGAGCTCCTCTAAGTGATCTGTCTGTGGTCTGTTAAAACCATTACATTCATTATGGATCAATCAAAGGAAAAGGTGTTGCGGCTAATTGAGGAGTGGAACAATGCTTAAAATCTTGCGGTAATTGATGGGTAAAAAATGAAAATAAGAAAAACACCCCATCGATGTCGGGATAATGGGTATATACGCTCTCTGTGTGATGGATAGATTTTCTTGCATAATGGATGATTGGTTTCTGAGTGAACATCATGTGTCTTTTAATGAAATTATCTTTCGCAATACCTTAACATGTTCAGTGAGAAGAGCTTTAGCTTTATTTTAATGTTAGCTTACTTAAGTTTTCTTTGTGTAGCCCATATTCCTACAGTCTGTGGTGTTGTCTATAATTTATATAAACCGTAACCTGTAATCCAGAGTTTCAAAATCATTGCATTTCTTATTATCTTTCTCATTTCAGACCCCTGGATTTCTCTGGGTAATGAAACACAAAATGAGAATTTTTTAATTGAGAAAATAAAAATGTTTTAAGCTATTTCTTTTCAATTGTGTTTCAAGTCTGTCAGTCAGTAACATTCCACCCTTTACTCTTTTTTGTGTGTTCCAAAACAAGCACTTAAAACATTTTTGTGTATTTTCAACCCCTGGGTGGGTCTAAACGGGAGAATATATTTTTATTTGACCCCACCATCCACCCAGCATTTGGGGATGAAACAACCCAGGTTAAAGGAACAATCTAAAGGAAAAAAAGTGGTATTTTGATGCTTCAACCATTCACTGGCTTAACAGGTTCAAAATACACAAACGGTTCTATAAAGCACCTGGATCAGGCCAAAGAACCTCTGAAGAACCACTGAAGCCCCAAGAAATGGTGCTATATAGTACTAAAAGTGGCTTTCCTATAATAATGAGAAAATAACCACTTTCAGTGCTATATAGCATAATTTTTTGGAGTGAATAGTTAAACTTCAAAATAAAAATTCTCATATAATTTATTAACCCTGTTGCCCTTTCACCTGTGTGAAAACACAAAAGAAGATATTTTGAAAAATTTGGGTAACCAAAAACCACTGGTCCCCATTTACCATTGTACAGACGCAAAACCACTCAATGGGAAACAACAGTTTGCTGTTACCAACATTTTTCGAAATATCTTCTTTTGCGTTCTGCAGTAGAAAAAAAGTCATACAGGTTTAAAATGACAACAGGGCATGTAAACAATGACAGAATTTTCATTTGATTGTAAACTATTCCATTAATTCATAACCCGGTTGGGTTTGTCACTTTTCAACCAAAAGCAAGTGTTACATTTTCTTTTCTGCCATTTGATATTGAAGAGCAAGGGAAGATTTGGAAGATTTAGGATAGATTTGAAAGTATTGAATATAAACCTTTTGAAACAGTGAGACATTGAAACACTTCACCAAGTGTCCAAAATGAATCAGCTCGCAGTGAGAAATCTGTCATTTGGGACATCCAGCGCCTCTCTGCCATATTTTCTCTTTAATTTAAGAGATTTGGTAAGTTAGCAAAACCAAGGCTGCTGAAGTTGATATATTGATGGCAGGCTTGGAGAGGGTAGGAGGACCTCTTTAGACTTAAAAGCCCCCACACGCTTTTATATTTGACCCTACAATTTTTCTTCCCTTTTGGTCTCATGGCCTCATCTCTGTTTTTGTGTGTTAAAACATACGAGGCAGCAGACAGCTCTGGACAGAGATATGGGGAGCCATCAAAGCAGTGTTGTGACTGCTGTTTCATCTCAGTACAAAGGGTTATGCCGAAATGTGTTCCGCCTTTCAATATTTTTTGCATTTATGCTAATGATGCATAAATCAGCATGGTGCAAGAGAGCTTTTCTCAGCACCACCATTTGGGTCCGCAAACAGATGAAGAAAGTTATGGCATCAAAAGTAATTTCACATTTCACTGAGTCTATGCACGAATCTTTTTGACACTCAAAAAGTGTTGACTAAGTTCTAACCCATGAATATATTTTTTAAATATTTCATATATGTACTTTTTCCCATTTGTATCAGGGTTGGAAGGATGGACAGATTCAGCATAACCTTGAAATACTTAAAATTTAAAGGAAAAAGAAGTAAAAACTTCTAGTTAACATTCAAAAGTGTAATTGCTTAAAACAAGCGACTAATTCTATCCAGCTGAACGATATCATCAAATAACTAATGAGGCCTGCTAGTCACGAGTTACTGTGTTTATTTACACAGCAGATAGAGAGAGGGAGCCTGGGAAGAGCTGTGGCAGTGGGAAAAAAGGCAGGATTATTTGTAATTATTTCTGCCAAGTGTTTAATGCAACAGATTGGACACAATAGCGGTGGCAGAATCAGCTGTATATGAAGCCTCCATTATCCCGCAGTGGCGAAGTTGGGAGACAGATTGCCAGTGTAAGCAACACAGACAGGCTTGACACCTGCTCGCAGCTCTCGCGCCCGTGCCACCGCTGGGGAGAGGAAACCTGATTAACCGCGCTGTGCTAATAGAGAGAGGAAATTAACACAGCGGTATCCCAGTGAAGGAGAG
Organism: Triplophysa bombifrons; assembly: GCA_029783895.1. NCBI lineage: Eukaryota > Metazoa > Chordata > Actinopteri > Cypriniformes > Nemacheilidae > Triplophysa > Triplophysa bombifrons. The sequence goes on along the minus strand of CM056456.1, from coordinate 14,897,502 downwards.
CTATACTCAGAGAGGGGTGTTTAACCAGCGGCAGCCAGAAAAGCCATGGTGAGAGATTAATGAACTGTGCAGTGATGGAGCTCAAAGTCGTGCTGTTGATGGGGCTCAACAAGTCTCTGTTTGGGGCTAATGATTCTGTGAAGACGCTCCACTGACTTTAGTGTTGGATGGCGTTGGGCTCCGCCGTGTTGAAAATTTTTAGAACGGTTAGGTGTGGATAAACCTAATCCCTGCCTGTTACCATATAATTACTCGGCATAACACTATTCATTATGATTGTATAGCTATTCACATTCGACCATAATGTTTAATCTGCATTTAACACATATAGTTTCCATTTTACATTTTTAAGTTATTTCAGTGTTTAATAATTGAACTTTAAGTCTACTGAGTGTGCAGAATCAGGATGACTATAGAAAGTGTGACTTTTTAGGTTGCTTGTTGGTATTTAAAAGTGACCTTTTTTAGGGATCAGGAATAAAATGTAGGTATCAAGCATTCGATAATGACCAAGTACCCTGCCCCAAATCACTGATAACCTTAAAGAGGTCATAACAGCGCCACACTCAATTTAACTTGGAGCTTGAGAAGAACCTTGGAAAGATGCTATTGCATATTTCCTGCAGATAGAAGTCCCGCAGACTTCCATGGATGATGTTTGCAGTCAAGTAAAGTGGGTTTGTGGAACAGCAATTCAAATGTTATCTGGCACATGCAGCCTGCACATATGTTAAGTGTTAACCTCACTCCTCCTTCGTCCTTTATTTCCTACATTAAATAGCTTTGCAATGGTAATTTTAAGAATTTTGAGGGCTCGAAGTGACTGAATAGATGTCTATTGAGGTGGTCCAAGGCATCACACGAGCAAATGCAATGTAAATATGTGCCCTCAGATGGCAATTATTATTTTTTTAACTGCAACAACAGATTTCCATTCCCTAAAAACCTGTCAGAACCATGTGGCGAAAAGCTGTGCTGTTAAATCTCAAAACTTTCACTCCGAGACATTTAATGTCATTGTTTTAAATCTGTTTGTGGATTATATATCACAAAATAATAAGTGTGTATCATTTGTTTAGTGAAATATTTTACTTTATTGTTTAACAACATTTGATTTTAAAATCCGCATGATTTACATGTTTTGTTCATTTTTTGCTCTTCAGATATCTAGTTTTTAATATTCATGCAGTGAGTCTGCTTCTGCCAGCAATAAGCCAGTATACAATCCATCCTTTTATTTCCTACTTTCAATTTAGGTAGAGTGACAATGACCTGGGTAATGAAAGTTATTTAGTGTAATGCTCATTCAAGCAATGCAGGAGGAGACTGGGGGCAGACTTTTCACGTTGATGTCTGAGTGAAAGCTGCAGACCGTTTGTTCTGTGATTCTGTCTGGTCCATTCTTCAAGTTCGTTTCCAAGGAGGAGAGAAGCCTCGCGCCAGGGCTCCGCCCCCTCCTCCTGAATGCGCGAGCAGCTGCTTTCAAACCCAACTGCTCAATCCCATTCATCCTCGAGAGGGAACAAAAAAGTGGCTATTTATTAGAATACTTGTTTTGTATTGTTCCGCGTCACACAAAAGGGGCTTTATTATGTAAGAAGGAACCCTTTCGCAAGGAGAAACAATAACTTGAAATTGTCTTTAGAGTCTATAATAAATTTATTTTCTTGTCTCTCTCCTCAGTGTGTAGTGAGTGGTGGGACTGGGAGCTGGGTATGGCTGGCCTTGGCACATTAAGTGTAGATTTTTAGCAGGGATGGCGAACTGGCGAGTGGCTTTGGCTGGGTTAGGACAGCGATAGAACGGGTAAGGACGATTTTACATCAATGCAAACGAGGGACGTTAGTATGTATATGCAGCATTAAAAAGGATTTAGATTTTGCATTCTGTTTTGCGGGAAGCTTTATTTATGGATATATTAATCGTTAATAAATTCGTGTTCTAATCTCGAAACTTGTTAGAGATGATGTCGTATGAGAAATTGATTATTGGAAGGAAAAAAAGAGACGCTGGGGCACACGCGGCGTCTTAAAGCCTGTTGAGGAAAAGCTGTGATTGTCATCAGTTTGATCTGTTACTTTGATCCGATTTATGAAATCGGATAAGACAAAATAACGTGAAAATCGGTTGTTCAGCCACAAGTCCGGAGGTACTGCGATAGCTTTTGAACGAACGGTGTGGCAGTGTTGCGGACTTATTGGGAAGTAATGGTCTAAAGTCGATAACACGCGTTCGTGTTTACAAGATTACGCGCTCATGAGGGTTGTGTGTCAGTTCAGCGGCTTCGCTAGTTAAATCCGTTTTACATATTAAACTTTGGGAGACAAACTGCAAGGACAAATCTGCCCTTCGATCAATAATGTTAGACTCACATGTATTTTAATGAAAGTCCTAACGCGTTTTCAACGATATGCTATTTGTGGAAATATATTAAATCACATTTCAATTCAATTTAGGATGAATTTTGTGTATTTGCTATTTGACAGATTCAGGAAAGAAACGATTTTCAACAGATTATCCATATAATTTATTTGTTAAAATATAATTTGGAAGCTTCTAAGACACGAACAGCAGCGCTTGTTCATCAGTTCACAAGAATCACATACAGGTCTTGACTAAATTAGGCGAAACAACTATATGACAACTACACAAAAAAATTGGAAGGCTTTCAGTGAAATAATTTTGTTAAGCACAGATTGCAGGCTCGTGTAATTAAAATGGTTCAAGGCCTGTAATACAAACACTGTTAATTATCAGTTATTTTTTACGTAATAAAATTCATAATCAATAGCCCGTATTTTAGACCCGAAAATAAGCAGAATACATTCATGTTGTTTCATTTCTTCGGTCAAACGGTCAAACACTTGTCAGATGTCTGCAAAAGACTTTAACCGACTCAACTTTAATTCAAGCTTTACTCTGTATGAGTGAAAATAGGCCTATAAACCTTTAATTGTTGTGGAGTATTGAATCTAATAAATACTGTTAATTTTAAAATCACTCATATTTATTATGCAGTAATATTTATTCTATTTAGATTGCGAAACAGTTTCAACATAATTATTAAGTGCCCTAGTAAACCCAAATCTTATTTTGCTTTGAACATTACACTAATACACAATTAAAACTCGGATCTTTACACGTAATTTCCCAAAAAAATGTATAGGATACTATATTGTGTGTTGGGGATAACTGCTGTAACCCCAGCTCTTGCACGTGCGCTAACAGTGCCCTTTTGCCCCCAGCGCGCGCAAAACAAAGACTCTTAGAAGAGCGCGGCACTGATGCAAAATGAGAACTGACAAGGTACCTTGTTCCAGGCAGATCACAATGTGGTTTAAGACTCTAATTCGAATGACAATTTAAAATGTATAGAATTAAAGTCTTTATTATAAATCCACCCTAAATAAATCGACAAAGAATGAAAATTAAAAGAATGGTGCAGAATGGTAGGCTACTTTTGATGTTCAGTCTCTATAGCATAAAATACCATCTATTTATTAACAAAAACAAAATAATATATATTTTTATTATTTGCAGTAGAATATTTACTTGTCCGTGGTACTCATTGTGTCTGCTTTTAATAAAAAATATTACATTTAGGGAATAATTTGTAGGAAATATTTGTAATCTAAATGTACAGTATAACGCAATTGTTAATGTGACAGAGAATATGAGAAATTAACGATTAGTTACGTTGTAAAGAAAATAGCTACTTTATACATATAGGCCCATATATATATATATAAGGTTGCACAATACAGATAATAAAAAAATGCTTAAGATTGTCTGGTCGATCTGGTCTTTTGATTTGTGTTATATTTCGTTTTATTGTCAGATCCTTAGCTGTCCAGCCATTTCGAAAGTTTAACAACATATTCCATTCTTCTATTCATAAAAGCAAATCTAAATTGTTGGTGTCGTGGTGCAAATATATAGTTATAGTGTCCCCAATGAACAACTGATGCCTTGTATCACGGTTCTGTGGTATTCTTTATCTAGTTCAATGAAAAGTTTCATCCATTTGTCATTCACCATAATTGTTTTTATTTTAATATAAGCGCTTCATTGAAGCTGCAGCGTTGTCATCATTTTTCAACTGCTTAGCTATTTACGCGCAACAAAACCCTAGCAGTGCGCCACCAGACGGCAGTATTTAAGAAGGTTACAGTGTTGGTTACTTACTCATTTGTTATTTTATATTTTTCAGATTACTTTACGTCTAGAAACTACTTACTGCGTCACAAATGTCGATGCGTTGGTCAGTTTGTTTACACTGTTGTTGTTTTCCGGGGCAGTGTGAACATTTTCATGTCAGCATTAAAATGTTTGCTTTATTTAGGCGGTGTACCACCCTTCAAAGCACTTATATTTCATAAGATGCAATACAGTATGATGTGAAACACCTAAACGATAAGCTGGCAGACTTTTTGTGCAATTTTATAAAACAACAGGGAAATGTGAAAAAAATATTTCGACCTTTTCCCGACAAAGCTTTACATTAGCACAAAAATAAAGGAACATTAAACTATCAAAACAGCTGACAAGTGGTTGGTTCCTCTATACGTTTATTTTCCTAGCCTCAAAGATTTGGCTAAAGACGTCATGAGGGAGTAGTGAAGCTATTACAGTTATTAAAGAGTTAGATCGTATCTTGTAATGTCATCTAAATGGATAAAATCTACCATTTGTCCCGTTGTTCATTTATGGCAACCATTGGAGAGCCACAAACTGCTATCTCAGTATTTACTCCACTTTAGAGGGGGCGGTGTTGACCCTTCGCGCACCCCGCCTACTAGTTCTTTCCTCGTTGTCTACGTCACCCGACCGAACTCCATGCAAATCGCTCCTCACTGGAACGCCATTGGCCGCTCGCTCGTTTTAATCGCTGTCAAAACGCATCATATGGCCGCCGCTTTAACTAACTCTTCAACTCCACTAGGAAAAGTAACTCAAATGCACGTTCAATTAACGTGGATGTGAAACGGCACTCGGAGAGGACACTACAGGAGAAAACAGAACGCCCGAAACTAACTGCAGACGGTTTGGATTAACTGAATTGCACATTACACCGGAGCTCCACTGCCTCGTGAAGCACCTGCTTCAAGCGGACTACGGAACGCTGAAAGTTCATGCTTTTTCTCTGTGAGCTGTGAAGTTTTAAGCCACTTGAATGTATAGCATGATGATGGAAACGGACCTCCATTCCCCGGGACCCCAAACCAACACAAATCCGGGACAAACGGGTCCAAATTCGGGGAGCAAAGCCAACCAAGACCGCGTAAAAAGACCCATGAACGCTTTTATGGTGTGGTCCCGTGGCCAGCGCAGGAAAATGGCTCAGGAAAATCCTAAAATGCATAACTCTGAAATCAGCAAAAGACTCGGTGCTGAGTGGAAGGTGATGTCAGAGGCTGAAAAGCGGCCCTTTATCGATGAGGCAAAGCGGTTGCGAGCCATGCACATGAAGGAGCATCCGGATTACAAATACAGACCGAGGCGCAAAACCAAGACCCTGCTTAAAAAGGACAAGTACTCGTTGGCCGGCGGCTTGCTCGGCAGTGCAGGTCCTGGGGGAGGCGTGGGTCTTGGGGTCGGGATGAGTCCTGTAGGGGTCGGCCAGAGGTTGGAGAGTCCTGGGGGTCACGGAGGCTCGACCAGCGCCGGTTACGCACACATGAACGGCTGGGCGAATGGCACTTACTCTGGCCAGGTGGCCGCTGCCGCAGCGGCGGCTGCTATGATGCAGGAGGCGCAGCTCGCTTATAGCCAGCACCCAGGTAGTGGGTCACATCATCACCACGCGCATCACCATCACCCGCATAACCCGCAGCCCATGCACCGCTACGACATGACTGCCCTTCAGTACAGCCCCATCTCCAACTCCCAGAGCTACATGAATGCCTCTCCGTCTGGCTACGGTGGGATATCGTACACGCAGCATCAAAACTCCAGTGTCGCTTCTTCTGCCGCCATCGGTGCGCTGAGCTCACTCGTGAAGTCCGAACCGAATATAAGCCCTCCGGTCACCACACATTCCCGAGGACCCTGCCCCGGAGACTTGAGAGAAATGATAAGCATGTATTTACCGACCGGGGAGTCCGGTGATCCGTCTGTTCAGAGCAGACTGCATGCCTTACCGCAGCACTATCAGAGCACAACCGCCGGAGTTAACGGAACTGTCCCATTGACGCATATTTGAAACAGCTAAAGGAAAGCTATGGGTAAAGCGCATTCAGAAACACTCCACCAAAAATATTTACCTCTTTTTTAGATTGTCATTTAACTACTTTTGTACAGAATGTTTTATGATGTCCTTGTAAATTAAAAAGGTAAATATTGTTTCGATTGCAGTTCGGAGGAAAGGAAAAACTTATAAAAGATATCACGTTTAGTGAAACATTGTTAAAATATGAAATCTGACATTGTTTCTGGCCACGCCAAGAAATATGCGACTCACTGTTATTCTTAAAATATTAAATTTTCTGTGCAAATTGACTTTTGAGTTGATAATAATCAAAAGTCTTGCGTGAATAACTCAATGAATGCTTTTGAGAGCCCATAAAGAGTTTCCTGCTTATTACATTTACCAAAACGTTTGTATACGTGAATTAATGTACCAGGTTTATGTTTGTAATATTTCTTGTAAATTGTGAATAAGTTTTAATATTTCAAAAGACTGGCTCGTCACTGCTGCTGTACATAATTTATGACATGCATTCCTGCCGGTTCAAATCTTAACCTTGCGTTGATTCATTGTCTAAATAAAATTGAAAAAGTTACTCTGTTCAAAATTGGTGTTAGTTTTGTTACCCAGTTGTTCATTTTTAATGACTTTGTCCTTAATGTGTTTGATTATATCCAGGGGGCCTTATTCTCTCTTGTTTAAAAACAATCAATAATCTGCAAATATTTTAGTAAAGCCGTATATAAAATATAATGTTAATTGGTTGGTTCAGCTGAAACTGAGTTTCAAAACAGGGCAAAGTCCTTTCTGGATCACACCTGATTTTAACTGTCATTGGAACATTAATAATTTCTTCCAATAAATACGCATGGAAAATTGTGGGGGGAAATTCTACACATAGGCCTATTGGCCTTTTAAAGTTGGTATAGTTTATGTCTTCTCAATATATAGCATCTCTTGGGTGACATAACACGTTGTCTTGTAGTTTATGATTAGTGTAAATCTATTTTTAACTAAGCACAATGTCTTTGTCAAATTGTCTTCATTAAAATATAATAATAATAGTACATGTTTTATCATCAACCAGTTAAATAAACTTGAAATCACTTTTCAGAATATGCATTGTTAAATCCATAAATAGGTCGTTCGTTTCTCGTTTCTCATTTTTTGGACTTCAAAGGGTATGCAAAGTAATTGTTTTACTTAAAATTATCTCAAACTATCATTCTTTGTGTATTGCATATTACAATTGAAGGTAAATTCTTGCTTCATTTTCCATATCCTAAAACCTTTTTTCTTTTGTCCAACGCCTAACATGTATAATAAAAGTCATTCAATTTTTTTTAAGAGATCAGTTTATGTTTTGCAACAATTTACCTCCAACATTTTCCAAGTCGTTGATTTTGATAGTAATCAATCAATCGTGTAAAACATATAGATTTAAAAATGCTGAGAAATTCCCCCTAAACTTGCGTGCTATAAAATAATATGTTGGCAGTTTAGGGTAAATCGAAATAAAAACAATTTAAGAGAATAAGGAGCATTTACATTAATCGTCTCGGGTAATACAGCCGTTTTTAAACAGATTCGATTTGATTCACTTAATATTTTGGTTTAAAGAGGCTCGCTGATTAATGAACACAACATCTCTCGTTCATTTACAGTTGTGTTATTGCGTGTGTTATTTATTTGTGTAGGCTACTTATTTCATTTGTTTCCCCGCAAGGAAATGGTTTTATTATGATAACTTGTTTGCTGCACGTGTAATTTTTATGAGAGACATTGGAGGGGATGCTTAACCTGGGTGAACCAGCAGATACGCTGACCCCTAGGTTCACAGAATGTCAACGTTTCTTTATTTCAGTTACTTTCTGTGTCCCCTGGGGTAGTTTAGCAACAAGTGTCAAGAGTGCAAAATCGAAAAGTCTTCATAGAACCAGACATTTTCTTATGAGGATGCGCACGTGATGCCTTTAAGTGTGCAAGTGCTGGTTAACACACGTCAAATAAAAATTAAACAGAGCAGTAATAAAAAATGAATAATAAAGCGTATAATCTTAATAGCGTGACCATAAATTATTTAAAAAAATGGATTAGCTCTTTACTTAATTTATGCAGTACATTTGCATTTACCCAGTTAATTATTTTACTTTCTCAGTTGTTTTCCCAGTTACAAAACTGGCACCCTTTCCTTCAATATTGGTCTATTGACATGTCCACTCCGATGCGGTCTGTTTGCAGATGAAAAACTACACGGATTAGCCCTGAAATAGAGAGGCGGAGGACCAAGTCACGGCACTTGCCAGGTCAAAGAGAAGCGTTCTGGTAAATTTAACCAAAATTATTTACTACCCGTCAAAGGAGGGAAGAGCACGCGGGGTGGGATGGGTTAAAAGCATGGGATGGGAGTTTGATGTGGGAGGGGTGTTGGAGGACTCGAACCAATAAATCGTCTCAACGTGCGATACCCTTATCTTGTAGCCACCGATATATTCTGTGCTGGGAAGCCATCAACAGCGCTGGCTCGTACGAAAACTCCCGATCTCTTGCACTCGCTGTCCTAAATGGGGATAATTAGCATCACTTTATCACGCCTCTGCATATTTTCTCCCTTCTCCAAAAAACCCGGTACGCTGCTATTGGTCGCTGCTCTGTCACAGAAGATTACGGAGACAGATTGCACGGAACGAATGTGCTGAACGAGATTAGGGGGGAATAGAAATAGCAACTGGGCCAATAAATTCCTCGCGAGGGCCTTATCGTGCAATTACACGTTGACATGTTTAACAATCTTGCTGCCTCTTAATCCTGCGCCCTTCCAAGAGGCGAGATGCTGCGCCGTAATTTCTGCAGCCTTCGATTCCAGAGCGGTAATTTAAGCATGTATGCAGAACGCAACGAAAAAAGCAACTTTGTTCAAACTTTAATTCACCAAATTTGGGCTGTCTTTTGTCTAATTTAGTTCTTCCACACCACGACCGACGGTCTTTTTTAGCCACGGACCTAACGCCATGAGGGGCCCGTTTTCCATTGTCGCATGTAGATCACACATCACCGTAAGTTTCAGTACGATTTGTTGTCTGAATTGCGTCATTATTGCTCGGAAGACACAGTCGCAGCAAACACTAGACCGATTCACCGGACTAATTTAGCGATGCACCCATGGGATTGCATTTCACACACCTTCTCTCGTGTTGTCTTGCATCACTGACAATCCAATTACCATCATAAAACAACTGCTCTAGGCGGCTTTATTTAAAATAAATGTCCGCCGTTGCTATAGCTGTCCAATACAAGCAGATATGAATTTTCAAGACGCTCAACTAGAAGAAAACTAGTTTTGTAATAAACTGTCTTTTGATTATTACCTTTTCGTCCCTAATGGTCTCTGTTTTTGTATTTCTCTCTCCCTCTCTCGCCCTCGTGTTCGGCAAAGGGGTCTGTGTAAGGATGATTGTGAGAGACTCTGCTGGAATTTGGCAGGCCCGATGCTTGGAGAGGCGCCCCACGCTGTGACTCCCATTCAGCGGTCCAGCGCGTTGTGAGGTTGGGAAGTTTCACTGAGCCGTGCACTCAATGGCACCACAAAGCTGATTACAAGCCCCAGCGAATTCCTGAAGGGACCGGGCAGCCACGCAGGTGTGCGGGAAACCGGGGCAACCCATCACAGTATTGTGACAGCGCCCGGAGACCACACAAAGCGCAAACGCATCCCGGGAAGCGGCCAGGCATTCGGTGGGAAATGAACACCTTCGAGTTCTTGCATGTGCTCTCCCTTAATTGTGAGCGAAAGAGAAGGGAGGAGAAACTTTCCGGTGGTTTATTAAAATGATGCCCAATCTCATCAAGACTGTAAACTAAAATGTCAAAGACTAGGCTCGCGTATTTCTGCAACGCCGTGATAATTTTTGCCATATGCATCCTGATTTTTCCCATCCTCTTGTGTCTCGTGTTAACGATATAAGATTGGGGTTCAGGGTTAACGACGATTCATAAAACGCAAAGGCCCGCTCTCCCTCACTGTGCCCAATTCATTTTCCCTGGTGCGAAAAATCTACATCAATGAAGCAGACAGCGTATTTAATTAGAGCGGAGTCTAACTATCAATTACTCAGGAAAAACACAGGATCCCCAAGGACCGGTAATCAGCGCGCCAACAGTCGGCCGAGCGCTCATTACAGCAAAGCGACAGGCGGGAATAACAATCAGGGCGCGGCGACGCATCTGCCTATTTCCGCGGCTTCCTGTTGCCTCTCTGAAGTTTAATAACTTGTTCTTTGCAGTTTTGCATCGCGACACTTTTTTCTTTGTGTCCAACGCGACATTTTTCAGTAAGATATGAACATAAAATAATAAACATGCCTACTATGTTATGCGCTCCTCCAACATTTAGGCGCAATTTGAAAAAGGGCTCAGTTCTACTTTACGCGGCTAATTTAATCCACCGCAGTGTCAACAAGGGCTAATTGAGATCAGCGGGGCGCAGAAACCCTTTCAAAATCAATTTCTCCCGTGTCCTGGATTGTCCCTTTAAGTCGTGGTGCTTGGCTTTTGGGACTTAGAAGTAAAAGTAACCATATTGCGGGAGTCTGTAGATCAAGACTTTAAATCCTGAAATACACACATGGCAAAGGTCTCTGAGATGGCATGAAACGTGTTTCAGTTCCCATGCCTTGCCTAATAAATATGCTATAAATCTATTCCAGTCTTGGCCTCACCTGTGTCCTGTCACCCCTGCTGTCCTCATGTGATTAGGGCACAAAAGCACTTACCCGGCCCGGCTATGGTAGTCAATCAACCACAACGGACTATGCTAATTGAGGGGAAAGGCGAAAGGAAGACGAACAGTGATCCCAATTGTTCGGTGAATTTCACAGCTCAGTGCAGCTGCAATGCTACTGTTCTCCAGATACACTCTCCCTTCACGTCCAACACAGCGCTACTGTAAGACCAATGCGAACAGAAAAGGAATTTTAAACGTTCGCAAAAATGTTCCCACAGAAGTTGATGTTTTAGATCAATAGCTGTAAACCGTCGCACAGTTTTCAATTTTGGGGATAAAATGACGTTTCGCTGTACGCAAAAGTTTTTGAGGAGCTGTCCAGGTCCTGAAATGCACGGGCAATGTGGGCTCGTGAAGGAAAATATGTCCTTTTATGTTCCCTGTAAGGCTAGTTTTCTCCTTTTCTCCCTTTCTCTGATTCTTTAATCTTATATTTCCGTTGACGTACATAAAGACAATGATGTCGAATTTAAAACTGGACAATTTTTCAATTGATATATTATGTGATTTTGTATAATATGTTTCAAAGATTTATACAATTTATAATTATGTTTTAGCAAGAAGGCATAATTTATGCATTTAAGTGATTCATTTCTTATTTATTTTCATTGATATTTCACAAAAATTCATGATTAGCCATTGTTTCTGTGGTTTGGCTGTCTCTTTTATCTGATATCAGATGTTTACCACCAAAACAACTTGCAGCATACACAAAACGAATGGCAACTTTAACTGTAAATTACTTTTTCCTCGCATGTAGTTTGACCCATCTCAGAATGTGCCCTTCTTCTCAGCAGGGGTCAGAAAATAGGCCTGAGAATTGTTTGTGTTTTACCGCTGCTGGAGTCCCACTGTGCTTCTGTATTTTGTGATGGGATAAACTTTAACTGTGTCTGATTGTGTTGCTTTTACATTTGAAAGAGGGGGAGAGAGAGACAGAAAAAACAACAATAAAAGAAGTTGATGTTTATGGATTGGTCATTGATTTTGTTGGTCTTGGTTGTATGGGCCCTTTTTTTTAAATAAAGACAGGCAAAGCTGTAGAAGCGTGTACAGGAGCGCAGTCGGGAGGTGGATGAAATCTGCGTGGACAGTCAGTGACAGTTGGAGTAGCTGCCCTGAGGAGTGCGTGACGGATTGAGGGCAGCGGGGTTATGGGTGATAATGACACACCCCACTGAGTGTTATTACATAAAGACTGTGTCGGGCTGAAATAACATTGTAATGGGATGGGGGCTTTTTGCCACGTTTTTCAAAGCATTGGCTACTCTCACTCAGTAACTTACTTCCCGCTTATGTGTTCTTTTGTTTGGCTAGAACTGCTTCTTTGCCCCTCCACACACACACATAGACATACTCTTTTCTTTCTGTCTTTCCTTTTCTCACCCTCCTCTATTCTTTACAGTGTTTGATTATGCATTACAGAGACTTACTTTTATGCATGCATTGGTTTCTGGCAGAACACACAAATTTTGTGCATAATTTTTTTGGTTCTTTCTCAGACACTGGAAAAGCTGATGTGTGCCGTATGAGCTTCAGTGCACCTTTCTTGCTTACTGCAGAACACATGGCCTGTCGGGCTCAGAGTAAAGCTCTAATGAGATCTTAATACATAATGCTCATATCTTTATTCAAATCATAAGCTTTTCCATTAGTTTTGAAATTGAGGGCTTCAAGGTTGCATGGTGTGGTGATGTATATACATATATATTTACAGCCAGGAAAATAATAAGAGGCCATTGCAAATTTCCATTTAATCAGCATTTCTAGATGTATTGTGGTCATTCCAGCCCAGTATCTGTTGAATTTCAACAAAATCAAACCTTAGCAGTTAGCCTATGACATCCAACAGCAATGTGAAAGACTGAAAAAATGGTTTTCTGCCAGTTATACTTTTTGAAATATCACTTTACATCTCCAAATCTTCCTTTGACCATTTTTTGTAATAATCTAGCTAGATTTTCATCATTAGCCAGTATCACGATCATCAAGTCTGTTTTTATTTATTACGAACGACGTCTTGTGGTGCCATCCCAAAAAGGTAAAAAAACACTCTCACGTACCTTCTCTGGATCGGTTCCACGTCTGTAGAATGATCTGCCCGCAGCAGATCGGCTGAAAACACATCTTTTCCGTCAGCACCTGACCGATCAGTTCTGACTTCTATCTTTTTTCTACTCTATATGAGGCTATATGAGACTAGTTTTATTGCACTTATGTTGTTCCAATTGCTTCTTTTGTTAACCTCATTTGTTATTCGATTTGGATAAAATCATCTGCTAAATGACTAAATGTAGCCTATATTTTATGTAAATGCATTACACGAAGAAAGACAAAAAAACTGAGACAGACTAAATCCAGAAGAACCTTGGCAATGTCTCCAAGACACTTGAAGAAGCCTACCAGCAAAGCTTTCTGATAAACTACACAAGTGTACCTGGGACAAAAGCTTATTTAAACACAAAGGATGGTCACAGTTAATATTTGATTTTTAAAAGTTATTTGATAAATAAAATTGATTTATGACATTACTATTGAAAGGATTCCCACTTTACAGAATTTTACACATGTGCATAAAACCTTTCACAATACTGCTTTGCAGGTACAGGTTAAGCATCTCAGAGACAATGACACACTTTCTCTGGAACTCAGTTTTCTGCTTTCCTGATTTTGCCAAGTGAGAGATGTCCTTGGGTCAACACCACATTGACCCTGAAACAACATCATAAAGTACATCATTAGATTTGAGGGATTCGTTTGCAATTCATGTGAAGTTTAAGCACACAAACAGGGTGAGTACACCATTATTATTGACCTATCATTTCCCTCTGATTTTAGGGATAATTTATGGTTTGGGTAAGGGTTTGGGGTGGATATAGGCTTTTTTCTACAAAAACCAGTATGTTTCCCCAAGTACATCTCTCACATGGCAAAATCAGTTCGAGCCATGGTTCTCAGTACTTCTCAATACTCATGTACTGCATATGTGTGTGTGTCTTTAAATGGATTTGTGGTTAGTCTGTGGTCTGCGAGGTTGCATTCAAATTGAGAATAATACGCTGCTTTCTCTCTAATTGTAATCTTATGTATGGAAGGACACCCTGTGTTCATATACAACGGATGTTTACACCTGTGGATATTTACCTCGTGTACATGAAAATGCATTTAGAAAGAACTCAGACCGAAGGCTGTGTGTATTTTATTTAATTACCTACGAAACATTTCTTAACGTTAATAAGGAAATGTCAGCCTTGTCACCTTAAACTTTCCTGTGTCCAAATTTCTCAAATGAAAATACCACAATCAAGATGAATCATTTACAAAAAAAAAGATGTATACACTGGTCACCATATCGACAGTGACCCTGAACAATATGAAGTACACCAGGGAATTCAAGCTCTTTTTAGGCCAAAAGTAAATAATGACAATTGCAAAAGCAGATGTTTTCTTCAAATTATTTTGTAACAGACATTTCCAATTTACCCTTTCAAACGGCTACTTTTGTCAATCCTCACCTGCACCGTTTACTTCAAATCATAGTGCCTGAGAAATTATTAAACTATCTTCATCTTGACTTATCTGCTAAACCCCTTCATACCAGTAACATACACGCATGGCCAAACTCTTGTGAGATTAAGAGCGGCATAATATGGACCATTACTATGATTCATGCACTTGCTGGTCTCTCATTCAGTGAGCTCCTTATAAGTATGTTTATTACCCTGATCCTGCGTCGCTAACTCAGCTGGAACAAAAATGAGAATAATGCAGTTTGTGCGAAGTGTGACCTTCGATAAACACAATGATGACTTTATGGCCGATGGACTTAATACACTGAAAAGTGCATCTGTTTCAAACTGGTATCTCTGCTTTGGTTTTGTTGTTACTAATGTGGCAGAATTTCTCTGCAGAGCTGTGGAAAAGCTATTATTTTTCTCTGAGGCGCAGAGCCAATACCTGAGACAGCTGCCAAAAAAGCCAATCCTTTTAGAGTGTTGGGCGAGAAATCTTTTAGTGTGCGTGATACAAACAAAAATCCACAAAAAAATCCATTGGCATTTCTCTCTTTCAATCAAAAGGACAGGCAAACGTAGACGCGCGTTTGGTTCGGCGATATGCTGGCAGGTGATTGTTTTAAGTAGAAGAGATTAGGTTAATGAGGGGTCAGGGGGTGACTGTAAGAAACAACGACTCGATTTCCTCTGGATGTCACTGATAGCTCCTTCTTCTGTTGACCTTTGACACCCCTTACAGTGAGGGATCAACAGACACAGCCATTTAGATGGGCTAGATTACCACATCAATGTGAAAGACCAGATCCGTTCTACCAGGATAACTGAAGTATATCCTTTAATTACAGGCAAAATTGTAGCTAAAGAGAGCCTGTTTGTAACAATGACCTATAGATACTGACAGAATTGAGAAAAAATATGGGAATCTGGTTACTGCTGGTCAGTTTGGTCAGAAAATGATCACCTCAGCTTTTACAGCTTTTTGACTTTATACTTTAATAATACATTGTAAAAAAATCCCATAATTAGTCATTTTCTGGCAGCTGGAGCGGCAGTAAAATATGGTAACAGTAATAACAGTTTTTATGTAAAAAAAGACCAAATCAACATTTGACACAACATTTGTAAAAATAATTGGAGTTCAATCACCATTTCAAAGGTTGTCTGTGAAACTAGAGCCATCGAGAGAGAGTCGCGAGTCGCAACAACGCAAGTTCAAATTATTCGCGTATCACGTGATTCATGGAGCCTTCAGATAGTTCCAGGAAGTTTTATTCTATTTTTATTCATTAAACGACTTACGTCTTTACTTTGCTGTAATTTCAGTTTTGCCAGTAATTTACTGTAGATTTGATTACTAAATATTTTTCAATTAGTACTATTTTTAATTTGAGTTAAACTTTACTTTAATCAGAATAAAAAGACTTTGACTTTTGATTTTCAAAATTTCAAAGATTTTATGGTTTTATTTGTCACATACACAATTATACAGAATATAATCCGCAGTGAAATGTGAGCAAAAAATGAGCAAGAAGAGACTGGTCTCAATACTGGCATTACACTGCAAAAAATGACATTCTTCCTGAACATTTTTTCTTTTGTTTTCTAGTAAAAATATTTAAAACTTCATAAATTACGATATATTTACATAACAAGAAAAGTAACCCAATATATTTTGTCTATTTAGTAAATATAAGAACTAGGTAAGTTTATGTAAAAAAATATATATTTTTTAATTAAGTCTACAGTAAGTTACTTGCAAAAAAAAGTTTTACACTGCAGAAAACTTCATTGGAGACCTACAGAACTTCAGATTTCTGGGTCTTTTTCTCTAGAAAAATATCTGGCAAGCAGAAGCCTTGAAGCAAAATGTATAAATTAATACAAATGTTTAAAACCTTCATATTGGACTGTTCTCTGTTTTATCTATCCTCCTAGACTTTGAAGATACAGCTACAGGGAATACTTTCTGGCACTTCATGAGAAAACCTTGAGCATGCGGTTACATTAACATTTTCATAGACATTCCATCAATACTCCAGTAACCTAACTTGAATGGCGCACACAAATAAACCTGCCACAGCAAAAGAATCATTCAGTTTATACATAAACATAATAAACTACACGTGCGCTTCATAGGTTTCCTCGTGTCACAACCCTGACCTTCCGTTCTAAAGGTGAATCAAAGATGGTTCGACTGTGAGCATGAATGCATGAGACCGAGCTGCGATCGTGTCATGTTCGTACAAGTTTTCAAAGTCTTCTGGCTCCCGCGCGAGTTGAAAAGAGTAGATCAATTTCTAATAAACTTCTTCAATAGGCCAATTTTGCCTTTCAGTGGCTGCTTTGAAAGGCTCCAGTTAGTATTTAAAGAAAGAGATGGAGACTGAAGGATGATTACAGAGGACTACAGTACTGCCACTGAAGGTCATCACTCAAGGATAATGAGCGCTGTATTGAAACTACACCTGTTCCCACCATCCCATCTACATGAGGGAGAGTTCACTAAATCATATTGATCTCCAAACAGCACGACCGATTGATGGTTACATTTCAGGCTACGGAAAAATCCTGCATGCTTTCAATGCGAAGAAAAAATATTTAGGTGAAAAAAAATCAGGCGTTTAAGGGTTAGGTTATTAAGGTGCATTTGATCACATTAAAATCCCTCGTTTTAGCATCTTTACTTCAGTACGCAGGTTTCTTTTTTGAGAGCAAATTGATTTCTCCATGTTACTACATTATAAATAGTTAGATAAATCTATTACAGAGAATTGAGTTAAAAAAGACAGTATACATGTATACTAAATATTTTTCTAAGTGTAAAACAGCAGTAGTTGAGGGAGCTGAATTTAGAGGCAATCTTTCACATTACTGAGCTCATGTTATGTATTTGTTGAGCTTTGCCGTGACTGACAGTTATGACTGCAATTGCAAAGATTTTCTTTAGAACTACTTGAAGCAAGAGCGCCTGTACAATAATAAGATTGTGCGATTTCGCTCATTCTAATCCAACCCCACTTTTACAATAAGAGACAGAAAGATAGATAGAAAGCAGACATCATAATTCAAAACAAATCTTTTCACAGACACGGCGGTTTGACACTTCTGGTCAATTATTGCTATTGAAACATCTTACTTCCCCCGGCCTTCTGTATTTCCCCCATTTATTTTAAGTAATCTCAGGTGAACAGTGGTAATGGGATTAGAGGCGGCGCTACTGAACCCAGCGTGGCCCCTCCACCAGCTCACTCAAGAGAAACACACAGTTATCACACAACAGCAGATTGTTTTGAACTACTTAGGAAAAAAACGAGCATCTGAAGACACAGGCGCTCTTGCCAGCATGAGCCGGTGTTAAGTGCATGGTTGTTCCCGTCGTTTTATTTAGCATCTGCAGAATTCCCAGCATAGTTAAGGTGCTTTGGAAAAGGATTAACTGTTGCTGGCACCGGCGAACAAGCCTCGCAGATTTTCCCCTAGCAAGAAAATACAAAGAAGAGGAGGAACGGGAAGAGGGAAAAGAGCGAGAAAAGGCAAAGGGAAGCCACAATAACAAGTTGTATAAACACAACCTGAGACTGAGACACGGGTAAAAGTATATCTAAACAACAATTATCCCCGAAGGAGGGTAAGGAGGTGGCTTTCACTTGCCTACCCGCAGTGTCCCATTACATCAGATGCTTCAGTTCCGACGCTGCCTTGTTTCTCATTCATGCTCTCCACCTCTCTCTCACCTTCTCATCTCAGCGCTAGATTTTCCTTTATCATCTTCTATCCCCAACATCCGGGTCCTGCTCTGTGTCCTATCTCTTACACCCAAAAAAGAAACATACCCACACAAAGAAATGCTGTAAACACTTTACGATAAGGTTCTATTTGGCAAATGCATTAAAGTTCACCCCAAAATTTAGATTCTGTCATCATTTACTCACCCTTTTGCCATTTCAAATAACTTTTTTCAACAGAACACAAAATATATTTTGAAGAAAGTTGCTATCCGAAAAGCGTCAGCACCCATTCGCTTCTATCATATGCACACGAAAACAATGCAAGTAAATGGGGCCTGTTTACAACATTCTTCAAAATATCTTCTTTTGTGTTCTGCGGAACAAATAAAGTCATACAGGTTTGAAATTACACGAGGGTGAGTAAATGATAACATGTTTTTTTGTTTTTAGTCAAGTATCACTTTAAGTAGCATAAGGAATAAGCAATATAGTTTTTCAGCATTAATTCATCTTGTTAATGTTAGTTAATGTAAATACAGTTATTCATGTTTGTTCACTGTGCATTATATGTTAACAGATACAACATTTGATTAAAAAAATGTATTAGCAAATGCTGACATTAATAATTGCTGTGGAAGTAGTGTTCTTAGTTCATTTTAGCTATTGCATTAACTAATGTTAACAAATACAACCTTATTGTAAAGTGTTCACCGATATGTTTTGTTTTGTGTTTGCTTGTTATATCAGTCTCTACTATCTCAGCCATAAGCTTTACAAAAAACATAAAACGATTCCTTCCTCATGCTGCATCTAAAAATGTTACTTATTTAAGGCTTTATTTAAAGCATGTCTACTGGCCTGAGGTAAGCCAAACCACTCTTACACAAACAGACATTTTCAAGATATTTTCTCTATTGTGTAGAGCAGTGCATAAAATGCCAGAAAACAGTAATATCTCCCCACAATCCTTCATTATCATTGCAGTGATGTTTTCATTTGTGTAATGGCGACATGTAATTGAATTTCACCTAATCATAAACTGGTGGGTGAGAAGCAGAATAAGACGTTGCTGACCTTGACGCCGGCACAATAATTTCTGACATTTTTAACCAATTTATTCAAATTGCGGAGAAAGGCCTATTCAGTACTGACAAATCTGGGAAATTTGCAGTTTGACTTGTATTGATATTATGAGAGTTACTCAGCTCAGAGCCTGTTGTTTTTTAGGTTCCCTGTTTCTGGAGCAGAGAAACCAGATCCGGCCTGTTCGTAGAACTGCAAACAAAAGCGCTTGACTGACGGCCAGATTTCTTCTCGTGGCGGCGCTCGGGTTTCCACGCTCCCAGTATGACGCTTGAGAGACGGCAGGTAACGGAATCTCAGGTGTGCTCGGGGGCGTGGCCGCCCTTTTCTCCTTCCTCACCTTGATCACCCGCAGCGCAGCGACAAACACGGCTCCGTTTCAACCACTTATCCTCCTCCGTTGAAATAATCATCTGATCAGCTTCTTGCTCACTCTCTCTCCCTTGCGCGTTCCCGTCTCTGTTTCTATCGGTCTCTCGCTCATTTCCATCCTTTGTTGTATAGAAATACTTTCAGCATTTTCATTCTCTGGGTGCAGTTGTGGGGAAAATGAATGAATAAATAAGGGCTCTAAATCATACTGCATTGGAAATGGAGCTGCACCTTTATGTCATTTACTCAAAATACTGTATGACAGTGAAAATCCAGAATTCAAATTTTAAGTTGTTTTTTTATACTTTAGTATCTCTATCTGTATACATATACATAATATTATAGATTTTAATATAGCACAGCATGACTTCCATGAATGTAGAATGGATAGTTAAAATGTTATACTTTCGGTAATAATTTGTTTGCTCAAGTGTTCTTGGTAAACGCGCAGCAGCCTGTGACACAACTGTTGACAAACAAACACATATGATACACAAGCGAGAATGAGGCCGTGCTATTACGCATAATGTATAAATGTCATTTTTGTGATTAAATATGAAAGCTTTAAATCTATCTTTTCTGCTCACTAGGTATACTGTATATTTTTTGAGAGGGCCAACTCCCCGGCGTGCAGTATTTTAGAGTGCCCATTTAGCCGGGCCCCCCGCTCTCCTGACAGCTGATGGAAAAGGCAGTGTAACAATGAGCCCCCACCGTGCCTCTCCGCCTGCCCCCAACCACCAGGGGAAGAGGAAGCAGCGGCAGCCGTGTGACACATTATTCTGTCCCCCCGGAACCTGCAGCCAGGCCAAGCCCCCCTCCCGGGTTCTCTTGGACCTCTAAGTGCCGAGCCAGGGACTGAGTGACATTTCCAGAGTCCTGACCTTTGTTTTTCCATTGACTGGGAAGACGTTTGAAGGAGGTACAGTGCACGCTGGTTGACTCTCAGCAAACGACGCGCTCTTGCAATCGCAGAAACGATTTTGAAGCAGCTCGCACAAAGAGAGAAATGAGAAACATTGTTATGTAAATAGTTTGCCATTATAGAGCTTATTTCACATGTACATGTACTGAAAAACAAACATGCATCTCATGTTTGCATTTGATTTTACTAAATCGCACAAACCAATGCTCACTAAACAAAAACATCTTAACTTAACTAGGGTCATAAAATGTAATTCTGATAGACTAAACTTTGGGAACAGGATTTAACCTTAAAAAAGGACGACTGCAGACCACGTTTTGTGCTTTTGAAAAGGCAATCTCAAGGAAATAAGAATAGTCCACAGTTCGACATTAAAAGCAGAAAAGTCCACCGCAAATTAATTCAGGAGGCATGTTGGTTTGAAGCACAGGTTCTCTTAAAATTATATTTAAAAGCAAAACAGGAGAAAGGAAAGCCTCACGCAGGGAAAATGGCATAAAATGGAGTGTACTGCAGTGTTGATAGGTTGAGTCCTGGGCTTTATTAATGATATAAGCCGCTGGCCAGTGCTTTGGTCAAATCAGACTCCTGCTACGGCTGCCACACTCCAAGATCGGTGACATCACGGGGAACAGGACAAGTCAGATCCGCCGTTAATCGGTTGCCTTAATTGAGTGCTCCGCTGAGCTCCAAATTGCTCAGTACAATCAAGACTCATTTAAGAGACCCACCATGTGCTCTTAGGCCATGATGAGATATTGCCTCCGTGGCCTGTTGTTTCTGAATATTACCCTTCCTTTCAATACTCCCCCTACACATTTTCCATTTTAACTTGCGCCCTTTGGGTTGCTCTTTTTACTGGCTGTGGTTTTCTTTATTTTTCCCGAAATCCAGGTGGGGGATGAGGGTATTATTCTTGAACGTCCTGGAGCTCCTTCGCATATGCTATTCGCTTAATCCACGAAAAATTGTACAAGAGGAACGGGGTATAGACCGGTTGCCATGACCGGTAATAACGGAAAGTATTGCTGCCACACACCCCTGCTGGTGCCGCACAGTCCCATCCGTATAAAAGTTCTGTGGGTGCCTGTGCTGCAACAGTATGTCATCCCCTGCACACTGCACAAACCACTTAAAATGAAAGTTTACCCAACAATAAAAATTCTGTCATTATTTAAACGCCCTCTTATCATTTTCAACCTTTTTGACTTTCTTTCTTCCGCAGAACACAAAAATATGTATGTTGTTGACGTGGATTGGTTTTGTGTCCATGCAATAGAATGGCAGTGAATGGGTGCAGCTTCTGTTTGGTTTCCAAGCTTTTTTTGTGTTCTACAGAAGAAAGAAAGTCATACAGGTTTGATATGACGATGGGTTGAGTAAATGATGACAGAATTTTCATTTTCGGGTGAACTCTCACCTTAATAATGGTAAATATAAACCAGGAAGAAGCGATAGTCTGTTGAATATTTTATGAGTATGGCAAGTATGGCATACGTGTAAAAAATCTCTCGCAGGGGTAATCTGACCCGCCCGTCATGAAATTATAATGTTGACTGAAGTTAAATTTTTGTTTGCTGTGCTTCTGGCATCTTGAAAAAAAGGCCAAACGGCAGCTCTCACAACATGAACTGCGACATAAATAAGACAACGTTTCAATGTATGAATACTTTTCAAAATAGCATTTTAGGACATTAACTGTAGATCAAAAGCAGTGATGTTTTGTTTATGGGGTGCTGGTCGATGTAATGTTGAACATATACGGATAACTCCTAGTGTCAGTCAAAAGCATTGTATAAATGTACTCTTCATAGTCAGCCATGATTTATTTATTTTAAGCAGTGAAAGTGTCCAATAACAGTGGATTTTAAAGAAAACGTATGATGATTTGTAATGTTTAATTTTCAAGCTACGAATATGACTGGTTATCAACTTTTGTGGGTAAACAGTTATTCAGCTTTCCTGTAGCTCAGTGGTAAGAGCAAGGGTGTGGGTTCGATCCCAGGGGATTGCAAATACCTACAGTTGTGTTCAAAATTATTCAACCCCCACTGAAATTGATTGTTTTGGTCGGTTTGACATCGATTATGATCATTCAGTCATCCTGCTTACAATTAAATCAAAGAGGCACGTGTAGGTCAGACAAATATAACATAACATTTATAATGAAATAACCACAAATGTCTTTTCTGAGCTCACATCATTATCAGTTTTATTCAACCCCCAAGTGACATACAGTCTTAGTACTTAGTACAACATCCTTTTACAGTTATAACAGCTTTTAAACGTGAAGCATAGCTTGACACAAGTGTCTTGCAGCGATCTACGGGTATCTTCGCCCATTCATCATGGGCAAAAGCCTCCAGTTCAGTCACATTCTTAGGCTTGCGCACTGCAACTGCTTTCTTTAAGTCCCACCAGAGGTTCTCAATCGGATTTAAGTCTGGTGACTGCGATGGCCACTTCAAAATGTTCCAGCCTTTAATCTGCAACCATGCTCTAGTGGACTTGGAGGTATGCTTGGGATCATTGTCCTGTTGAAAGGTCCAACGTCTTCCAAGCCTCAGGTTTGTGACGGACTGCATCACATTGTCATCCAATATCTCCTGGTACTGAAGAGAATTCATGGTACCTTGCACATGCTGAAGCTTCCCAGTACCTGCAGAAGCAAAACAGCCCCAAAGCATGATTGACCCCCTGCCATGCTTCACAGTAGGCAAGGTGTTCTTTTCTTCATAGGCCTTGTTCTTCCTCCTCCAAACATAGCGTTGATCCATGGGCCCAAACAGTTCTAATTTTGTTTAATCAGTCCACAGAACACTATCCCAAAACTTCTGTGGTTTGTCCACATGACTTTTGGCATACTGCAGTCGACTCTTCTTATTCTTTGGGGACAGCAAGGGGGTGCGCCTGGGAGTTCTGGCATGGAGGCCTTCATGACGCAGGGTGCGCCGTATTGTCTGAGCAGAAACTTCAGTACCCACATCTGACAAATCTTTTCTCAGTTCCTCAGCAGTCACACGGGGACTTTTCTCCACTCTACGCTTCAGGTAGCGCACAGCAGTCGAAGTTAGCATCTTCTTTCTGCCACGACCAGGTAGCGTTTCAAAAGTGCCCTTTGCCTTGAATTTGCGAATGATGCTTCCTATGGTGTCTCTTGGTATGTTTAACATCTTTGCAATCTTCTTATAGCCATTGCCCTTCCTGTGAAGAGTAATCACCTGTTCTCTTGTCTTCCTGGACCATTCTCTTGACCTCACCATGTTTGTAACCACACCAGTAAATGTCTAGAAGGAGCTGAGTATCACAGTCATTTTAAAGCTGCCTAATTGGTGCTTATTACGCTTTATTGCTGCTCCCTGATATCCACAGGTGTTTTCAATACCTGATTGAAAACACTTCATTGAACCTCTGTTCTTCAGAGTGGTAGTCTTTAAGGGGTTGAATAATTATGTCAATGAAGAATTCACAAAAGAAACATTTACTACTGTATTACAAAACTAATTGATGTCATTTTAGTTGCATATGGTTCTTTAAGAAGTCCTTGTAGGATTTCATTCTGAATACAATTACAAATGTACACTAAATTCCCTAAAACCATTTACAGCATTGGGGGTTGAATAATTTTGAACACAACTGTATGTAAAATGTATAGGATAAAGCAATGTAAGTTGCTTTGAATAAAAGCGTCTGCCAAATGTCTAAATGTAAATGTAAATGTTTTAAATATTATTTCTTAATGTGTAAAGGCTTTTATTGAGGCAATGATTGAGGGCAATTTAAAGGAATTTATAATAAGATTGTATTTGATAACATTTTTTGAATGAGTAACATGAACTGATAGTAAGCAATAAAGCTTTTACTAATCTTTGTTAATGTAAATGAATGCAATATTTTTGTTAGTTTATTATGCATTAACTAATGTTAACAGTTCATTTTTTATTTTACAATGTGTAAGTAAATTCTAAAATTTGCATGGACTAGAAGTTTTGTTCATTGTTAGTATTCAACCGTAACTCAGACATTTCATTGCCCCAGTAGGCTAGGCATTGTAACTACTGAGTTAAAATTCAGTAACTTATGTCAAATTTCAAAATTACAGTATGATCATGGTGATCTCACCACTGATGTCCGCATGATTTAGTAGATTTTATTTCTTGTGCAAAAGTATCTCAGGACTATATCCAACTGAACTGCACTAAGAGAGAGTAAAAGAAGAAGAGTCTTGTTTTGAAAGAGGACTCCTGCGTGTTTCACGATGCCCGGCTATCACAGTGTCACCCAGTTAATCTTGTGTTCAACACAGCATGTCACAGATCACACGAAGCTTCAAGCGCGCGCACACACACACAATACACACACACACACAGTGTATTAAATGTGACCGCCACTCCCATCGCAGTGAAACTGCTCAGGCAATCCACACCACTGCCGCAATGTAATTTATTACTGTCTGACCGCACAGTCGCATGGCATCTGAACAGCCTTACCTGAGACAAACTCAAGCTAAACTGCCATAATTATATGAAAGAACGCAGATAGCACCCGACACATTAAATTGTTCTGTATTTTATTAAACCTAAGACCATAATAAACCATACCACCCCCGCACGATATCAAAATGCTTCGGGGAAATTATGTGGCGAAGTCGAATGACATTTAAGCTCAAGGATAATTTCACAAGAGCATTTAGATCATAGTTTTAATTTTCCTTCCGCTGAACTATCCGAGGCCAGTGTCATTTCTCACAAGCATTAACAGCCCATTAGCGCGGGTCGCTCGGGGTGAACGGCCATGTAGGAACAACGCAGATCACAGCCATTGTGTGTTGTCATGGTGGTACGGCGAGAGTGGAAACCGAGTCCCAGAGCCCTCACCTGATCTGTGCTGGTCTGATCCGTCCCCTGCTTGCTGAGGCCGTGACTGCGCTATTGAGAGAGTGCTGAACGCTGACCTTAATTGCTTGACGGACAGCTCAGATAAACTCATATCAAACATGCCCGCTGAAACCGTAGACGCGGTGTAATTAGTGAACTCCAGGGAAACAGATAAGGCCGCAAATCAAAAGGGAAGGGGCCTGTGTGCGCTACTTATTCATTTATAAGGGCGTTGAAAAGAATTACTCCAAAAAGGCCTGTGTGCCAGTCAGACCCGATGTGTGAATGCCTGACTCCACGGAACATTCAGAGTGTGTTTGTTTCCTTCTTTTCTTGAAGGAAACAAATCACATCTAGAGGCGCAGGGGACATGAGAACACGCATGTATGTCACAAGCGTTTCCTGTCCAGCTATTCCGACGGTGCAACAAACCGGGGAGCGGGCCAATCCTGTCATTTAGCAGTAAGTTTATCCCGCGGCGGAATAGAGAAACTGTGGGGATAAAGGCCGTAGACCTATCCCATGACTGGCCTGGTGGAGGGGGGTGGAAAGCCACACCACAGCTGGGACAGGCCAGGTAAGGATCATTTACAAGCTGCAGGGTTGGGAGCATCAATGTGGCACAAAACTGCCCAGAGTATTTACAGCCCCCCATACACACTTCAACAGTCTCAGGTTCAGCCTGCTGTGATGGAGGAGATAATATGCCTCCAGAGGAACCATCTGGAAAACCGAGCCGCCACTCTCCTGTTGCCGCCTCAACGTAAATTCTCATCCACCTGTCTGCGCGCCATACGCGTCTCTCTTTCGCTATTTATCTTTTCAGTGTGGATTCTGCCCTACAAAAGCTGCATGCGGTTACTAAGCCAGAGCTAAAATGGACAAAATGGCTTTAATATCACATATACTCCTATATTACATACCAAATATTTTCATAGTTATATTGTAGCTTTTTTTAAATTTACTGCAATTTTCACACTTTTTTCTCACTTGCATATATAGTGGACAAATGTGATGTCCAACTTTGGACAATTGTCATCTTTGCTATTTAAGTTTTTAAAAAATATTTGAATGAATATTGCATCGAGAAGAATTCAAGCAGGCCTGGCTAAAATGACACACAACACATGTGTTAACACAAGTTCCTAGAGACAGATAGGAAAAATATTTTAAAATATTACCGTAAAAGAGCATCAATAAATATGAACAAGAGAAAAAAGTATGCTTTAAATAATTTTTTATTGTTTCAATATATATTTTATTTATTTCCTGAGAGCTTTTAGAATAAAAAATGTGTAGTTCAATGGTTCTCAAACTGGGGGCCCCAATATGGATCCTGGGGGTCACAGATGTCATGACATTAAATTTAAATATTGAAATTTATCATCAATATTATGCAATC
Organism: Triplophysa bombifrons; assembly: GCA_029783895.1. Lineage (NCBI taxonomy): Eukaryota > Metazoa > Chordata > Actinopteri > Cypriniformes > Nemacheilidae > Triplophysa > Triplophysa bombifrons. The sequence goes on along the minus strand of CM056456.1, from coordinate 14,870,630 downwards.
AAACATCAGAAAAATAAGAACTCTAGCCAAAGGAATTGATGTCATAGCATTGTTTAACTTTCTGAATATGTTTTTGGTTTAATTCAAATTTTAAGTTTAGGATTATAAATCTTACACAAAGAGGCCTTACCGTGAAAAAGTTTGAGAACCACTGGTGTAGTTTGCCTTTTTGACAATAATTTATCCAATAAATACCTTAAAAGTTTAATGTATATTTTGTAACACACCTCATATGTGACACACTCTATGAGAACGCAGCTATGTCATTTTTTGTGATAAAGGCCTACTGTTTTCAAACATGTAAATATGTTTGTTAAATATATCCTTGATATCTTTAATATTAACTGAGTAAGACAATGCTTAAAGATCAAAATCATATTGAAATTAATGGTAGATGTTAAACTTTGATGAACATTATCTCATACTTTGATTTTGATACTTTAGCCAGGATTTCACAGACTGGGTTGTATATTTTGATGGTCTAATCTAAGTTGAAAGTGCATAAAAAAACTTATTATTGTACAAATATGCCCAACTGTACATCACTTTCGGCCACTACTGACTGCCAATCTTAAAAGATCTTATTTCAATCATAACTTACTGTTATTTATTGCATTTCATCTTTGCATTAGTAACAATGAACATAGCAACACATTTTGTATAGCCAAAGTTGTAAGTGAGACAGCAGTTATACAACAAAAACACCTCTCTGTTTTCCCTCATATACAACCACACGGGTGAATGGACAAACACATAGACACTACAGGTACACAAATACAACAAAAACGTGTGAGATATTTGCGAAAGTTTTTTAGCAGAATTGCTACTTGGTGCGAGTAGAAATGTCAGCCTCTTATCATCATGCTATACGGACACAGCAGGTCTCAGTGATGATAGTTTTACAGTGACAGCTCTGACTAAAGGGTCCAGAGCTTAGACATCATAATTATACACATGGAGACACACAGAGAGTTGGCCTATACCTTTCAGACTAATGTCCCAATAGAGAAATTACCTAATTATCTCATTCCTATATTGATAATATTAATAAGACACAGTGCAGAAAAAATTATAGAGGCCAACAGTGACTCTCCACTCTTGGTTCTGGATTCTAAAAAAAAATCCCATTTATTTTCTTTATATGAATCTAAGATCAATTACTACGTTACAGTATTTTAAAATGTAAATTATAAAACCACGTTTATCATCCGAAGAATATTTCTGTTTCACAAAAGATTGTTCATAGTGGCAAAAGTATCTTAAGATTTTAAAAAAGGAAAAAAGAAAAACATGTTATAAAAACCTGTGAGTAAATGGTTCTTCTATGCCATGGGGTATTCAATAGAGTTCAAAGAGGTCCGGTCTTTATATTTTCTTCCAATAGGAGGTCTGGACAGTAAACATTTTAAAATAAATAAATATTTTATCAGCCCATATATATATATATATATATATATATATAGAAGATATGATCTTTTATCAGGCCATTTATTTTATATTTTGACATCCACAGTATGTGTATACGTGTATGGATGTGCATTGATGGCTCTGTGGCCAGGGGAATGCACTCTTAAAGGAGGTCTGTTGTAAATAAAATAAAACTTCCAACAAAATACAAACAAAAAATGTAATGTAACAATTAAAAAGCTCTCAGCATTAACAGCAAACACCTGTATACTCACTAAATTATCCTTTCCATGCCATTCATACAAGAACTAATTTCCCCGTTAGAACGTTGCTTATTACAAAATGTGACACTGCTTGTGAAAACTCAGCAAAAGTCTTTTTACAGTTTTCTACATAAAATCATCCTAGATGATATTAGTGAAAAATAAAACAATATCTTCAATATTAACTAAATAATGTCATTCTAAAGATTGAAATCTTAGTGAAATGAACGCTTGAAATCAATATTTGATGCTTGATGCTTATAATTAATTAGATTATGAGACTAAAACCCGGGTTTTCACAGGGACACAAATGTTACATGTTAATCCTAAATGTTTGGATAAAAACGTTATGGTTAATAAAATATCACAAATCTATAGCAAACAGTAAACGGACTGACGGATACAAATTGCTGCATTTTGTTAACTCTTGTGTGTCCATTTACCTGCTCTGCGTGTCTGCACTACTGTTGTTAAAATAACCACGTGTCTGCTGCTCTTCATGCGGGGCGTCTTTGGCGGGAGAGAAGCAGCGCGCGCGGAGAGGAAAGGGGTTAAAACGAAGCGCTTTTGGCGCAAGATAGAGATATTCGAGGATATAGCGGCAAAATATCAATTACATAAATGTCTATGAGAGCGCGTGTCATGTGATTCTCCGTTGTGTAGACACGCGGCTTAATTTAAACAATCGAACATGTTTTAAATGTTTTATTAAGGAGTGTTGCGGTCCGGATGAAACGAAGCAATTGAGGATGAATGTTCTATGACATCGTTGTGAAGAACCGTTTATACACATAAGAGTGTATGTAGCTTCATGTTTCTGCCCATCTGCACGTGCATGCATGTACTTGTGTGTGTTTTGGGGGGTACCTGATGTATACCTTGCAAAACCTTTTTGGGTGTGGGCTGTTGGTAACATAACCTGTCACTCCTACTCATCATAAGATGTCCATCAGACAGGCTTGTAAGTGCCTCTCATTCTCATCATAGGCCTGCCACACACTTTGATCCCAGATCAGATCACCACAAAGGTTTATGGGGAGGATGGATGTGGTTATCCAGGTAAAGGACATGAATGTCTTGACACAAGTCTCGCCCTATGACAATGACTCCCTGTCCTGCTACAGATACAAGTGGATCATGAGTCATGACCCAAACTTTCTCTCCTCCTGGTTTAAACCCATGCATTGGTCATTTGGGTGTGCACCTGTCGCCTCTGGTAATGTAAGGTCAATGTGTGAATGATCGTGAGGGAACATCGGTTACACAGCCTCTCTTAAGTGTCACATGTCTTCCTCATCACCTGCTATCCGTTAGTGATTTCCAATAACACGTATAAACACACACACACACACACACAGTATTGTTTGTTATAAATGTTTGATTCTTCTGACCTACTGTATTAAGCTGTGGTTCTCGGGGTAGTCAGGGTTTGAGTCTGGTTTGGGTTCCTATACTGTACTTGTTAAAATTTGTACGATCTCATTTGTATGTTTCTGTACAATTCTGCTTCACGGCCCTGATGTTAGGTTTGGAGTGGAGTTAGGGGAGGGTCTTCAGTATGGCGTCTTTCTATGATTATGATTCAAATATTTTTACGAATTAACCACCTTCTAAAATTGTTACATTTTGTTGAGATCAGGCTGGCCTGTCTCTTTCTACTTTGACTATTTGCGACCCTGGACGACAAACCCAGTCTTAAGGGTAAATTTTTCGAAATTAAGATTTTTACATCCTCTTAAAGCTGAAGAAATAAACTTTCTATTGATTTATGGTTTGTTAGTAAAGGATACTTTCTGGCAGAACAACAACTGTTTTCAAAGCTGGAATCTGAGGGTGCATAAAGAGCAAAATACTGAGAAAATCGCCTTTGAAGTTGTTAATCTGAGGCACTGCAGCAGGCAATCCATTCACAGAGTTAAAGTTTTTATATATTTAGAGTAGGAACTGTATAAAATATATTCATGGAACATATCTTTACTCAATATACTAATGATTTTTTGCATAAAAGAAAAATCTGCAATTTTTACCCATACCTTGTATTTTTGACAATTACTAAAAATGTCCCTGTGCTACTTAAGACTTGTCCATTGTATTCAAATTAGCGGCGTCTAGTGGTGAAATTGAGAATTGCAACCAACCCCCCACTCCTAGGAATTCAGCTTACTCCAATCTTAACCCCTCCCTTTTCCAGCACTATGGTGGCTGACACGGGACTAAGATGTTATCACGTTTTTGCTTTATTGCCGAAGGAGATAAAGCAAAATGCAAACTGTAGAGCAGTTTGCCAGTTGAGGGCTACTGTAGAAACAACTTCACGAGTTTGCCTATGCAGATTATAGAGTAGTTTTGAGGGTATGCGTAGTTGGCGGGCTGTCGGGGAGAGGGCTCCGAGCTCGTTCATTCTTCCGAGCTCAGAGCACTCCCCCCTGTCCGGGGTGAGGGCTCCGAATCCAGCATTAGCCTGAACCCGGAACACCCCCCCCTTTTTGTGTCCTGCTGGAGACGAGGGGCTCCAGGTGAGGAGCCGGGGTGGTGGTGGGATGCTTGAGACTGAAGAGAGAGTGAAGGTAAGATGTCTTGACTATTTATAGAGACTCTCTCTCTCTCTATCTTTTAAACTGATAGGTCGATTGCTCTGATTGCTGATAGCCGACCAGCCGAGTTGAGCAGTGCTCCTGCTCCTCCTGAACTTAGTTAATTAAACATAATTTCACGAATTCGCCTATGCAGATAATAGATTAGTTTTGAGGGTATGCGTATTCGGCGTGCTGTCGGGGAGAGGGCTCCAAGCTCGTTCATTCTTCCGAGCTCAGAGCACTCCCCCCTGTCCGGGTTGTCCAAGTGAGAGATGTCTGCTGATGCAGAACGTAGATTGAGGCGCAGGCCCTTGTGGGGCAGTTTCTGCTGCGATGCTGGCCTCTAAGTGAGAGATGTCTACTGATGAAAGACGTAGATTGAGGCACAGGCCCTTGAGGGGCGGTCGCTGCTGCGATGCTGGCCTCTAAGTGAAAGATGTCTGCTGCTGCAGAACACAGATGGAGGCACGGCCCTTGTGGGGCAGTCGCTGCTGCGATGCTGGCCTCTGAGGGAGTGATGTCTGCTGCTGCAGAACATAGATGGAGACACGGGCCGGTGAGGGGCGGTTGCTGCTGCGATGCTCTAAAGGGGGGGATGTCTGCTGCTGCAGAATGTAGATGGAGGCGCGGGCCCTTGTGGGGTGGTCGCCGCTGCGATGCTTGCCTCTAAGGGAATGATCTGAAATGAAGAAGTTCTTCCGGTGTTTACGGGATGAGGGTAGGTTGATGCTAGATGATCTGGGAGATTAGCGTCCGGTGGGCTTCTCTGATGAGGGAGCGGTCCGACCGGATGTAGCTTTTGAAGGCCCCTGACGTCCAGCGACCAAGAGCTTGGATTCGAGGCTGGGAGATACCTTTTTGGGCGGCTGTGGTAGCTGTGCCGATGCGAAAGGAATGGCTCGAGAAATGTTCTTCGGGGATGCCGGATTGGCGCAAGACTGTTTTAAGATGATTTTGAAACCAAAAACGTGAGACTGGATGACTGGAGTCATCTATGAAGAGAAGGTCGGATGGGGATTTTGCCTGTGACCTCCTGAAATGTAGGTAGGCAAGGAGGGTTTGGTAAGGCTGGATGGGTGATTGAAGGTTGAATATGTAGATGAAATGCCCTCTTTTGAATTGATCCATCTTACTTTGCTTGATGTGGAAAGAGATTGTTTCTGCATCAAGCACTGCTAAGTCAGAGATGGTGGGGTGGACTGTAGGGTTGAAGCTGGATGTAGTGGTCATTTCAGAGCATCTGAGAAATCCAAAAAAGGCCAGAGTGAACATGGCGTCGAGTGTGCGGGCGGTGTGCATTTTCTGGTAGCTACCCTGATGGGGCTGATACGGAAGGTTTTAAAGGGGGGAGCGGCGAAGGGGCCGATCATGAAGTTTGAATCGATTTCATTTTTAATTAGAAGATCGACCGTTTCGGGTTCGGCAAGCGCGGACTGAAGGTTGGGGCAGACTAGGCTGACGGAAGGTAGACTCTTGATACCGGGGTTGAAGCCGTTTGAGAGACCGGACAGAACGTAATCAGTAAAGCGCGTGTCGGGGTGAAGAGACAATTCAACAGACAAACTTAAAACATTCACTGGAGTCGATAAATACTGTTTACGACTTTTATTTGAAGCTTTAGACACTTGACAAACAATGTGGGCGTGCGCGCCACCGCAGAAGCTGCATACGTGCATGGTTCGCGGCTTGATGCCTGCCGGCGATCAGAATCAAGCAGAGGGGGGTTGGCGGATTATGATGGGAAGCGTGGGACGTAGCCTGTGGATTTGATGGGAGTCCGGGCGGGGGGGGGGGAGGATGAGTGAACCAAGGGGCAAGAAGTGGTGCTGTGGGCGACGGATCTGCAGACCGTGCATGAAATATTCTTGCAACCGAGGAAAACTCGGTTGTGAAGCTCCGTGTCCAGTGCCCCCCAGTAAGGACACTGGTTCCACTGAGCTACGCGGATAGCACATTTGGCAGAAAGTAGACGATGATGGTGTAGAAATGGGTTCCCCCGTAAGAGAGCGTGAGCTCCGCGACTATGGCATTGCTGCTGCCGATGACAGTGAGAATGAGGGACGAGCCTGAGGGAGAGACATGACAGTGGGAATAGCAGCTGCTGGGGCTGTTTGCGGGGCCAGTCTCAAGCTACTGTCGTTGCCTGGGCCAGAGACCAGAGGGAAGGCGGGGAAGTCGTGAGCCTAAGCCTGCATCGCCAGTGGAGGCAGCCTCGCACTGGAGTTCGACGGCGGGGCAGCGGCCCATTGACTTGGAAAGGGATTGGAGGAGGAGATCGCGAGGATGTGTGGGTGAGCTGGGGCCGCTTGCGGAGGCATGCTCGCGCTGCTGGGGCGGCTCGATGTGTGGCGGGCTTGAATGGTGCATGGGGATGATGCCTGCTGGAGCTCTGCTGAGCGGGGAAGTGGGCGGATCTGGCATCTGGGGCGCGGCCCAAGCTTGCAGAGGGACCGCTGCAGCAGTTTTTGGACCGGAGGCCCCTCCTCGTTGGAGTATGATCCGGCCGTAGATATGGGGAATCACAGACTTGCCTCGGCTTTCCTGTTGCCCTCGTTGGAGTGACAGTTAGGGCAGTCAGGGAATCCGGCTGGAGGGAGGAGTGCAAACCGTACAGTTCGGCCTTGTTCATCCGCCGCGAAAAGTGGAGGTCTGCTTTAATTAGCGCTTGCCGTAATCCTATAACCATCCACATCTTGATAGGCGGGACGGAGGGGAGGATGGACGCATAGGAGGAAGCTGGGGACGTCGATTCCTGCCTGGAAGACGGTGGTGACTGTGTGCCACTGAGTCTCGGGGTAGTAGAAGAGGCGCGGGAATGCCGACGGCCTCTTGGAGCAGCTGCGGGTTTATCTGATGTATCCCGGCGTGCGCTGCTGTGCTGACCGTCGCTTGGGGACGCCGAAGAACCTGGATCGTCGACGGAGTTGTCAATTGGGGTTGTTTCGTTCTCTAAAATCGCTGCAATTTGGATAAAAAAATGCTTGAGACTGAAGAGAGAGTGAAGGTAAGACGTCTTGACTATTTATAGAGACTCTCTCTCTCTCTCTTTTGAACTGATAGGTCGATTGCTGTGATTGCTGATAGCCGACCAGCCAAGTTAATTATCTTCTCCTGCTCCTCCTGAACTTAGTTAATAAAACATCATATGGCGAATTCCATGTTAGGGGACCGGTGTATGTAGAAAGTATGTAAATAGTTCATTCTAAGGAAATAAAAACACAACGATTGATTATGTAAGGTCTTTATACAACTCTGAAACACATAGTTATGTATAATATATTGTATTTATTTCAATAGTCCCTCCAAAAAGTTACACACAGCCCCTTTAAAAAAACATTATCAGCTTTACGATCATAAAGGGCACATCATTTCACGACTTTAGAAAAAGTAATTAAGTTTGCTTTACAAACCCACAAGACTCTCACAAACTGCATTGTGGCCCTAGACAAACTCATTTCAGAGGACATAATCAATGCATAAAGAAAATCTTTCTTTTTCTCATTAGAAGCTGATGGTATAGTTAATTGATTTGGAAGCTCCAAAAAAAGATGCGGGTTTAACGGCTTCTCTCTCGCTGATCTTGATAACAGTGTGGTCCGATACCTAATGTGGTGCAGCATTAATTGTCACCCACTGTTGACAGCGTTCATGTGCTGTTTAACTGGGAGATTGATGTATTGATTGAATGAGCGTAGCAGCCTGGGAATGAAGCTAAGCTCGTGTTCTCAGTCTCGAGTCTGACGGAGCTCGGCTATGAGAGCGTCTTCCGTGCTGACACGGAGGCTGTTGGGACTGTCAACTTGTACGAGGGAGGTCTGTTCCGAATCTGACTGCTAATAAAGCTCTCTCATTCAAGAAGTCATCAGCTGTCGCTGGAATTCTTGGCCGCTTTTCTTACGAGGAAAGCTTTGCTCCTCGCTCCTGCCAGGACTGGGAAGGAGGCGTTGGACGAGGTGGGGGAGAGTTGTAAACCGCGAGCAATAGGGGGTCGATCTCCCCAATAGATGTCACGGATTTTAACGAGCAGTTTCAGCCCATCTCAAAAGACACGGAGCACAGCGGGGTGAACAAAGATGGTCTTTGTCTGGGTGTATGGATGGGTGGGTGAGATATGTGTGTGTGCCCACTTAAGGGGAAAGTGGGGTGTGTGTGTTCCAGTACACTTGCCCTCCGGGGGTTCTTAACAGTGGGGTATTTGGGATTTTGAGAACGACAAGGGTCACACCAGCATACGGGTTCAAGGTTCGTGCAGAATTTGTCACTAAACGCTTACACTGTAGTTATTTTACCATATCCGACCGCAAAATGGAAGGCTGGTGTAAGAAAGTAAAAAGTTACAATCGATTGCCAGCGAAAGTATGTTCCACCACATGCTGTGTCCATTTCATGACCGCTGTTTACCCACTACCTGGGTTTAATAAAAATCACCTGGAGATTTTTATAATGGCACTGAAAAACAAGTAAGCAAGCAACCACATTAATGTTAAAAGAAATAAAAATAGTTTGAATGACTTGTTCTGCGTCGTCCATGCTGTTTGTGTCAGCACAATTCAGAATTTGTTACTATTTTACGAGGTGGCTAATTTGTATGATCTTCTTTGTATGTTTAAGTAGGATGTTCTTTCACGCCGGTTACGGTTAGGTTTAGGGGTGGGGATAGTGGAGGGGCTTTAGTACTGCTTTTTTGATTCACATCGTACAAATTCATACAAATTATCCATCTTGTGCAATACTGTAGGAACGAATTCCTGTGACATTTGGTTGGTTTGTAATCAAGTTGTGAAAGATTCCTATAAGTACAGCAAAACATCTAAGGTGCAGGTCTTCACACCATCATCCAATATTTCATATAACACAAACATTATCTGTTGTGCACCCATATGTGTCCAGTTCAGGTAAGGAACGGACGTGTTTTAATGGAGATATTTTTTCTTGTAGCGGTCCTTGGATCCCACTATTCAAGTCTTTAGGAAATGCACGTAGGCAAGGCTTTTTCTTCAATAGCTGTATTTTTTGTGCTTTTAAGTACACATTTAAACAGCTCTGTAGATGCTGGAATAAAACAGACCTGTTTATTGTGTAGAAGAATTGGATGAGTGCTGAGGCTGAACAGAAGCATATGGGTATTTCATTCATTCAAGAGTCCATCAGACCGAAGACCCAGACCTTGTGATCAAGGAGTGGATACTGAACATACTGTCCTAGGTTTAGCTGATCAATGGCCATGTGTTTGTTTGCAGTAGAGGCAGGAGGACAGTCGGAGAAAGAGGGTGGCGAGCAAGCCTGCGGGAGCGCGCGTGTGGCTTTGAGACTTTCGAGGGAAAGAAATGCTTCACGCTTTCAAGTGTTCAGATTGGGTCTTGGGCGGGCAGTGAGAATCTGTCTTCTTTTGTTTTGGCAGAATGTGCAGGCTGAATTCAGCCATTCTTTATCTAGTGGCCCAGCTTGGGATAAAATGGCCTGTGCATTGAAGAGTCTGCTAATAAAATTGAAACAATGAAGGGAGACAAGCAAGGTCAGAATGCACAGAGGCAGGGGAGGTTTTATCAGTCTTTTTGACTCAGCTCTCAATCAATTATATAATTAACATCTTCAAGTTTAAAGTTTCGTAGTGAGGATGAAAATCATGGATTGTTGGAATGTGTGCTGCTTTATTGAAAATGATAAAAAAAAGTTTTAAGTTTCTGCAGAGGTACTTTTCTCTGAAAAACGATGTGTGCTTTGATTGGCCATTTAACCAGTACATAGAGATTGGTCGAAAATACTGCAAGCCTGTGGTGGAAATGAAACACCTCTTACCATATTTGGAACATCAGGTTCCAAATCAATTGTGCAGGTGTGACAGGTACACCCACCTTTCTTGCGTATACACTTGGGCGGTCTTAGTCAAGTCACACCAAGAAACCGACGTAGATTTGTGGGGTACAACTGGTTACAAAAAGAGGCGTTTCAGGCAGGTCTGGGTGAGAATTCAATTTTAGATATAATGCATCTTTTGTTCTGACACTTTCATTTTAGGAATTTCAAGTGTCTAATACATGCAAAGGCAACTTATAACACACCAAAGACATAGAATACACGTATTCCAGCCATATGATCACTTAAGAATCAAAGGTAGTTAAAATAGTGAGGGTAAGGCAGGTTAGCCAGGTTAGGTTAGGGATGGGCCAAAAAAATATATTACTATTTTTTTTAAATGCGGTAGACTCAATATCGATTCTCAAAAGCTTTGAATCGATTTAGTTTCTTTCATATTTCTGCAAGCACTGAACATTCATTAACATGAATGTAATTGCTACTACTATCCGCCAAATGTCACTTTTCTTTTTACAAATGGTGGATGTTACAACAGGGAGCATATAGTTATGAATATGGCGGATGGCGGGTGTTGCGGTGGTCACACTTGAATTTATGCATGCGAAATTTGTTCGGACTGTGCTGCGAAAATGGGAGGGACAGTCACTACAGTTGATCAAGTACATACACGCACAATCACATAAAATTACACGTTTCACTGTTTAAACTTTACCATCCGCTCCTGTTTCTATTGCCACCGCAAACCAAGCATCTTCTCTTTTGATTTGTTTTTTTTGTAATCTTTTAAAGTCGTGTTGTACAAAACGGGAGGATGAGACATTGATACAACGATCGATTCCTCCATATTGGAATTTTATGTATCGAGAGGTCACGCTATGATTTGTTTTATCTTCTATTGGTCTCACGCACTCACGCGACGAGAATTCGCAGGTCAAAGTTCACCGGTCAGAGTTCACTTGAACTTTGCTACGCAGTGTAGAATGATGCACACTCTAACGGCTATTACTCACAACTCACTTCAAGTAAGCGGAGATTAATGATGCTCCACTGCATTTATAAAACATTTAAAAAAACTTTATATTAACCTAAAACAAATCATTCATGTATCCCCAACATGATTGAATTAGGTTAGATGGCTGAACTTGACAAAATCATGTTGTGATCATTTTTCTAAATGTGTTAAATTAACTTTTAAATGAAAGGTTCAGTGTTTGAAACCTAACAACATCTAGCGGAGAGGTTGGGAATTGCAACTAAGGGCTCACTCTACCCCTCCCACTCCCATTTGAAGCACTACGGTGGCTGTCACAGGACTAAGACATGTTGTCATTTCTTTGTCAAAGGAATAATGTACTTAAGAATGCCTTCTGTCGAGCAGTTAGTGTACTGTAAAGATACAAAATGGAAAAAAATTCCAGGCAAGGGGATCCGCGGTGTACAGAAATCATTCTTAGGTAATAAAAACATAATCCTTCAATATTTTAGGTCTTTATACACCTTCGAAGGCATATGTATATTAAATTGCATTTCTGTCAATAGATTCTCCAAAAATTGACACATTTTACCATTAAGTTAAGTGGACAAGTAGTATTTTCTTTGGGTAAAGGGATTCATTATTCATCGCAAAATCGAAAGTGATGTTTATGTTTGCTTGGTCGACTACAAACAAACACTTATTGTCAAGTGATGCCCCGCGTCAAAAGTTTATCTCACTAAATAGTGAATTCAGCATGGGTTGCATTGCACTCAGTGTTTGTCGGGTCATATTACTGTAGATATGCAGAAACTGTGAATGCAAATGAACCCCACCAACCCCTCCCACCTGTACCTTCCAATTACTTCCCAAGAATTGCATTAAGCCTCATGATCCAAGACTCACTGGAATAACAGAATAACAGATGAGATGGCAAAATTACTAACGTGCCCGGCAGGAAATTGGAAAATGGGAAATCTGTCTGGAGAAAGTATTCAATTACCTCGCTCCTTCTTTTCCACGCGTTCGGCCACATTTCTGAAACATGGTAATTTCCGCTTTTCTCAACGCCTCTTGTGCTGAGAACAGAGCTACACCAATCACAGATTATTATTACACAGATATGAATAAAACGCACTCAAGTTCATGGCTGTACTCTGAAAGGCTCTCCTTCACCACTTTCCTGCCTCTGCTGTTATGCTTTAAAATCACGATGAGTTTAAGATAAAGAAAAAAGATTTGGCAGAGAGAAAATGGGACAACATCAGGCATGCCAGCACCTTTAAAGTTGTATAAGAAATCTTTTATCTAATCGCATACTTAGACTCAGCACAGGCATAAACAGAAACCCTCCGATTCCCCTTGCAAGCCAGTTTTGCCGTTCCCATCCTCGGATCTTTTCGGCTAGGAGATGCTATGTGTCTAATTCCGCGTTGTTATTGATGCTGGCTGCTTCCCTCGATAAGAGCAGGCGGAAAAATCAATCACCCCCATTAGACGCTGAGAGAGTGACAAGAGGGCAAACCCTGGCAAGGGCCCCCAAACACCCCCTCATTGCCTCTCTGTGCTTCTCTGTGCTCTTTTACTGTATCTTTCATTTACGTTTTCACTTGCATATCTGTTTGTCTGCTGCTAACTTTCTGCTGTCAAGCTCTTTTAATTTCCCACTTAGACACAGGTCAGCTTTTTATGTGCTTTTGTGATCTCATCTGTGTGGATGCATGTTTTTGTGTGCGCCATTTTATGAATTTATGAAAGTAATTATATTTATATTATAAATATCCTCTTAAATTTTTTGTGTGTCTCATAAAGATTTCTTTAAATTTATATTATTTCATTTCAGGTGTCATTACACAATAAATCATGAATAGGGCACAGACTCTATCCTGATGGAATTTCTGCACAATTTGTTCAATCAAGATAAAGGTTAATAACGTTAAAGTTCTCCATTCACCCCAAACTCCAAAGCTTCTATTGGTAAGAGAGGGTCACGATCTGTGAGTGGACTTTTCATTATTTTCATTCCATTACGTATACATGGTCCATAAGCTGTTGCTGGAAACAAAGATGACTGGATCTATGATCACACTGCACTGCATGCACTATTAAGTATTTCAATGCTTTTCTAAAGTAGATAGCTGTTGATTTTGAGCATAATTATAATTTTTAAAACAATTGATTTCAAAAAAGTTTTTTACAGCAGGCACAGTATTTACGGCCTTAAGTCCAATGTGCAGAATGTATCTACAGAGGAAGTAACAACATTCTAAACGTTCCACAAAATCGCGAATTGATCCGTAAAGACACACCTGAAGTCAATAATGAGCGACAGAAACAGGACAAAAGAATAAAAGAACGAAACTGTGATTCATCAAAACAATTTTAGCAAATAAATAACGGAGCAATCTTCGAGCTAATGGAGCCCTTTCACAGCCGAATAACTCAGCACATACACTCCATTAACTAAACTCAATACCAAGATCATTATTATCTGATAGACTTACAAAAGAAGCACCCTATAGTTAAGCCTTTCAGTCCACATGGCGATTAATTACTTTAATTCACTCTAATGGTAAATAACAATATATGTGAAAGTGGGTCCTGGAGAGTTTGCATCACAACAATGCAGCTTCTCTAAATGGTCTCCATGGTCATCCCTGCTCAGATTGATTATCTTATCTGCATTCAGTTGCTGTAAGTTCAATTATTTTTCTATTACTCCCACTCTACTTTAAAATTTGATTCTGAAATGGGCACCATTTTCACTAACATATTTTTTTATTAAAAGAAGACACAAAAGTGTGTCCAATTTATTTGCCAACCCACCACAGACTCCATTAAAGTTTCTGTTAGTGCATGTGTGTGTGTGCAGAGTGACCACATACACTTTAAAGGATCAATTTGTGTCATAAACTTGACTTCAGGGCATTTCAGCACTCCCAATGACCCCAATTTTTGAGAAACACGGTGAAAGGAGTTAAAATTCCTGGCAACAATTTCTCTTCCTTATTTTATTTCCATCTTCTTTCTTCCTTATGGTTTTTTGGATCCACAGCTCGGGGGTAAATCCTGCTTAGCATTGCCAGTCAGTGGTTTCTCATGATCTTGTATGAGCTTTTCTATTTGGCATATGAAATCCTTTTCTTGGCACTCAACTCTTAAGGCTAAATGTATTCAAACAAGCGCTGTTTTAAAAGTATAGCTTGCATCTGCTCTTATTCATATATTTAATGTCATAACATCGCACCTTCACTCTAATCACAGATAATATATAAAATTTAATGTAAAACAAATAAAATCCTTCACACTTCAGTGTTCAAAATTTTAAAACACAAATAAGAAAATGACCAAAACATGTGATATTAAATTTGTTATATATTACAATCCTTTATGAAAATAAACCATGTTTTGATAGTGAAAGTGTGGTAACTGTTTTATTTTGCATATTGATTACTGTTGGCACTGCCATGGTTTCCCTAAAGTAAAAATGGTTTAACCATGGCTTTTGCCTTTGATGTAACCATTGTTAGTAACCATGTTTTTTGTAACTATAGTAAAACCCTATAATTTTTTGTAAGGGATGTGTTAAAGTCAGATGCTATTTATTTATCCATTATTTGTAATTATGTATCCTTATTTGTTTTATGTCTTTACTCTATTTAAATTTTTTATGTAATGATAAACCTAATAATAAAAAGATAAGAACTTTTGATCTCGATCACACCATTTTTTTGTCAAATAAGAATCGAACCGTGTCAGTTGTCTTTGCACTTTGATAAGCCATAGAACAATACTGCCATCTATTGGAAAACATATGGAAAAGGTTTACTATGTTGTGCACAAGCTCGTCATTTTAAATATACCTTCGGATAACTAAGATATGTTTGTGGAGGCTATTTAAAGGATCATACGTTGTTATTATTGAACTAATATATATATTTAGCCAAATGTAAAATAGGGAGTAAAATAAGTAAATAGGCCACTGGTTAGCAGAACTGTTATAACAGTAACCAGACCTAAACTAATATTTAAAAAACATATTTGACAAAATAAAAACGCGATTCATTATCATCCACTTTTTAAATTTAAAGTGGTTAAAATAATTTGATACATTAAGTGACGTCACTTTGACATTTGAAGAGATCTCAAACGATTTAAAGCCCCATGTAGTCGATAATCTTGTCCCTTAAAACGAATTCAGGACCAACTGACTAAAAAGTTGGCATTTAATATGATATTTCATGACTTTTACAAAAAAAAAATATCTATATAATTCCATGACTTTCATCTAGATTTTCACCACAGGGGGTCTTTAAAACATCATGATTTAGATCCATCTTCAATTAGACTAATTGATTCATAGAAATAATACAAATATATTATGTTTTGTATAAACAGTATTTATGTACTGCTTGCCTTTACAGACATCCATTATAGCCGACATACCAACTGATAAAAACCATCATGATATTTTTCAGCACTTGCTGCTTCTACACTAATGGAACTCGCCTCTCATCTGTTTATTTAACTCAATGTTGGGCAACTACACACATAAACACCCAGCAGAAATAAATCTGTACAAACCGTCACTCTTCAGTTTAACCAGCACCATATGGGTTAATGTGGTCGGATATGATCATGTAACATCGTAATATTGATCTGATATACCGATAAACACCATCAGAAAATGTCAAAGGTAACACTTTGTCTTTGTGAGGCAGTCTCTGCGCATGGCAGTCTGCGCACTACAGGTTATCTGGGGACAGCTGAGTATCAGACAGATTATATAAAGACAAAGTGTAGTTTCAGTGTAGTCTCAACATGATGTATTTATAAGGATAATTTCTGATCATTGCGCAGAAAAACTACATAAGAGCTTCATGTCAGCTCAATCACATGGGCATCTTAATTGAACCCAGCTCACCATTTCATTGCAGAAGGAATTGATGAATCCTACTACGGCGAAGGTTTGGTTCGTCCTAGAACGAGCCAGGCATTCACCAATCAAAATTCACCAAACAACATCTGCCTGACCTAATTAATATACACAAGCAATTGCCTTCGCGATCGGAGACACACAAAGCGACTGTTTGATACCATGATTATTATTCACAAGCTTACCTCTGTCCTGCGTCTAGTGCAGTTTGCAAAGTAACGTTAGCCCACTAGAGGACGCTGCGAGATACGACGTAGTTCCGCTAGATGTGAAATACAGTGTAATTAATTTAACTTTCCGCTAGAGGCCGCTGTGTGATATAGGCAGAGTTGACGCTGTCACTGCGTGACCCCGGCAGAGAGGTGCTGGGTATTCCGCGGAAAACAAGCCGAATATCTAGCAGTGGCAGAGGCGACAGTGAGCAACCTGGCAGCAATGGAGAGATACGAGTGAAGGCTAAAAGGGGCGAATCGTGCAGTTACAGAAGCGTTTTGGTATGAAAAGAGGCCAGCATGCACGACGTCTCTGTTAGTAATCTTTGCAAATTGACGCAAGAGGGGAGGACGCAGCGCAGGAGCGGAAACAAAGGCGCTTTGGTTTGAGCAAAATACATCTGTAAAGAAGGGGGATAATTGGTGAGCAATGTTGTCAATTTTCAAATGTTTCGTTTAAAAGAAGAAACCCCAAGCCACACGCCTCGTGGTGCTTTTGTTTTGTTGTGGAGAACCGAACTATTCGATTTGATTGGTGTTGCACTTGTGTAACAGAGGTTGCAAAGGTTGTTCGGGATGCAGTTTGTGCACAAAATGTCACTTGCCTTGTTAGTCTCCTCCATGTCCGACTACTGCATCCATCAGCTCTCCCACTAACTCTTTGTTTGTTTCCAACATAGTCGCACATTGCGAGACAGATCATGCACACGACCAAGCATGACCTGGCTTGCACACTCACAGCGGACGATGTGTGTACTAACTGCTTAAATGGATGGTGTCGAAAATAAGCGTTAGAAGTCTTTTGGTTTAGTAAATCACATTTAGAAAAAAAAGATGGAGCATTTATGGTGTTATGCAACCCTTTATATGCGGTATTTCATGTTGAAAAGTTTGTCTTTCTGTCTGTAAGCACATAAACGCACGATGTCACGTGGTTTCAGAGTTAAGTTTTGTTAGTCCACTCCATTGCTGTCTTCATGATCTTTTGTTTAACTGGTTACCGACATGGCAAATGTTTATCGGTTTATTGGATGCTGTATCTTAGACTAGCTTATGTGTCAGTGCACCATTGAATTTTGAACATGTCACCGATTTGTGGCTCCTGGAGCTCTTAACGTAAAACTTGTTTCTTAAAGGGACAGCCTAAAATAAAAATTCTGTTATGAGTAAATACAATTTGGGTGAATTATTCATTTAGATCTAAAGTGTTTATTATCGTAAATGATTTACATAAATATGCAAATGCTACATACAGTGGCATCAAAACTCCGCTCTGTTTAACCCAGTAGCTGACCTGATAAAAACAGTCTCGACAGTCACATAGACCTCTGTTGGAAAAATGGAATGCGAAAGTAACTTGTGTCATGGAGCGAACAATCGTTCCAATCAAGGCACTGAAGCCTAATCATTTCAATGTCTCCTGGCATTGTATAACGGCATGTTTATACATTTTAAAGGAGCCTTTCTTTTGCTGTTTTTGAGGCTTTGTAGAGGTCGACCGATATGCGTTTTTCAGGCCGATACCGATTATTTCCATGTGAATTAGACCGATAGCCGATATTTTGAACCGATATATATATATATGGTGTAAAACCGTAAATTTATAAAGAAATTAAGAACACAGGCTCTGAAACATTTTAAAGATTTTTAATTCTGACTGCGAAATCTTTATCATAACACTTATATTAATAATAACAAAAGAAAGAAGGGAGCACCCAGCAGAATTCTGTGAACATTTTGTAAACCACAAGCAACACAGTAAAAAACAACAAGGAACAAATGAAAAAATGAATTGAATGGATTAAATTATATTTATTTATGGAAAAAAATATGTTCTGATGACTTAAAAATTGCATACAATACTAGAACTATTCAATTAATCATTTTGCTCATCATTGGATTAACTAGCACAATTTGAATTTATATAATAAGTGTAAATAATTTAGTTGCCTTCATAGCTTCATTGTGTTTGTTGTTGAAAAGACCGCAAATGTTTTCATGAAGCTATAACATTAAAAGCATATTTTAGACACACTTAGTTAGTACATTAGCCTATTCCTTGAGTGTATTGTCGGCAAGACGGGCATTTAATCACACCTGTGTGTGTCTCTGAACATTTATGCGTATAAATAAGTTGCGAAAAATAACTCAATCTAACATTTGTCGCGAGCAGCGTGAGATGCGGAGTCTGTGTGTGCGCGCGCGTGCATGAGATCGCTCTGACTGAAGACCGGCGATTCAAGTTCTTTATGCTTTAAAATGGCTTGTATTTTTGAAATGGCGTAACTTAAAATGACGTGCAAAACGCCAGCTCGATCAATTACAAGAAACGCGTGTGCAGTGTGCTGCTCGCTTACAGAACAAAATCATTGTTATACTATGGATGTGAATTATATCTACATGATAATAATGCGTAAATCCTGCGAAACCTGCAGGAAACCCGCAAAGCTGCTCCGAAATTCAGGCACTTATTATATTGAAGTGTTTTGCATCTTCAGTGTAGTGGATTGTGATTTATTTCAACGTCTGATGCTGCCTTACCTCAGAGAGCATGAACCCGACGCAGCGCTTTCGGTGTGAGAGTGAAAAACACTTTCTGTTCCGCAGCCTCCCGCGTTTATTGGCCGGACTCGTGACTTAGTCCCAACAAATCAGAGGGGCAGTGGGCGGGCATTACTCTAGGCAACAAACTAGAGTGACGTGTTCCGACTGCTCTCGCTAAATCCTTGGCTGCATCAGAGCCAAATAGCGCATTTCAAAATTAAATGACTTTATCGGCAAATCGGCTGTGAAAATGATCGATTATCGGCGTCGATATCAAAGATTTAGCCGATAATCGGCCAGTTCGATAATCGGTCGACCACTAAGGCTTTGATTATGTTTTTTGGGTGTTTAACAATGGATGTTAATGTTTCTAATAAAAAACACATTATATTACACATATTTCAAGTCTATTGTTCACCGTGGTCCCTCTTCTTACGAAAAAAATGGTCTATAACTGGTCATCCGGTCTATATAAAGTCCCTCCTTCCAAAACGCTCTGATTGGTAAGGCTTACCAAGTCTGTCGTGATTGGTTCCCTGGTTAGAGTGTGTGTGTTAAGATGTCACACTCATACCATATCATCGAGCTTCCGCTTCTCAGGCTGTTGTGATTGGTCCGTTCCCCTCTCAGTGCACGTGTATTCATAAACTTTGGCTTTTAGCAAAAAACGGTAACAATGGCATCAACTTCACTTTATCAGTTAAAAACATGCGGTTCGTTCTAAATTGTTTATGCTCTAACAGTAACGTTACACACTAACTCAAGGTTGAAAAATGGGATCGCAGGGAATGGGACCTTTAACTACTTGGCGGACATATCTTATAGACAAAAGAACTTCTATTCATGGATCTTATATAACACAATGTGCTAATATATTCAGCAAAAATTAAACAAATATAGTTGCAGGGCTCCAGATTGCGACCAAATGGTCGCATTTTGCGACCAAAATTTGAGAGTGTGCGACTGAATTTTACATCCAGTCGCACATGTGCTACCAGTAAATTTGCCTCCCCCACCCTCCGTATTTTTTTTATACATTAAACGTGGAAGGGGCACGTCAATGATCAATGAAATGAGCAATGAAATAATCAATGAGACGCGAGCGCACGCAAACACACACACACACACACACACACACACTCGCACACATACTCATGAGACGCGAGCACACACTCGCGTTTCATTGAGTGATGCCTGTCTGTGAGGCGGCCAATGCGTGTGAGAAGAATAGGGAATGGCCACTGTAAGTGGCTAAAATGCGTGGAGGGGGAGGGGCCTAGAGATAATCGAGCGCGTAAACATCTGTGGGAAGGAAACGGAGACAAATATCATCACAACCTGATATGTGCGTGCGTCTGAGCTATGAGCAAGCAAACTATTGATTCGTTCTTCCGACCTGCGGCTAGTGTAGTGCCAGAGTCTACAGTGTCACCATCGGATGATGATGCAGAGTCAGAGGTTGGTGTGGCGAAAAAAGCCCGCACTCACCATTTTCGAGAAGACTGGCTGAAAGAATTCAACTGGCTGAGGTACTAGAAGCAGTCGAACTATATGAACTGCGGCAGCTACCCCAGAACTGCGGGGAACACAAAGTTTGCCGATAGTACAGGCACTTCGCAGTTTAAACACAACAGTGATTAAACATACATTTAAGTAGGCCTGCACGATTAATCGTTTTTAAACCGAAATCGCCATTTGAAGGGGTGCGATGTTCAAATCGCAAAAACTGCGATTATTTCGATTAAAAGGGCTTTAAATAGGATACTAAACCTACGTAGTATTTGACAGCAATTTTACGTTTATCCAATAGGGAGCATTTCGGGTGGGTCGCGGGTGTATGATATCATATACAATATTAAACAAATTTCTCATAAAATACGATCATGTTTTAAATGCGTTTTTAATCAGGCGCTAATTTGCAGTAATTTAAAAGAAATGCGCGCGTGGCGGCGGTAGATGACGGTCTATTTCTTAAAGCAGAAATGGAGGCAAAACGGATCCGAGAGAAATTTAAAAAGGGAGAATTAAAAACCAAAAAAAAGGTAGGAAAGATAAGTACCGTGTGGGAGCGTTTGAGCGAAGTGGTTTAACGAATCAAGTGCTGGGTATGTAATATGCAACGACAGTGAGACACTGTATGTATATGAAAGCCGTAAGACTGGTACCTCTAAAATGGTACATCATGTGTGTGCTAAATCGAAAGATTAGATTTAAGCATTTACAGACAGAGACAGTGCTAGAAAATTTACTGAGTAGTTAAGTCACGATCGGGTCCGGGTCGGGTGCGGATATCTATATCGGAGAAACGTGCGGGCGGGTGGATAATTTATTGAAGCAGCGGATGCGGGTGACATTTAATCTTATCCGCGCATCTCTACTGTACATGCTTCGAATTAGCAAAGAACGTCGTTTGGGAAAGATGAGCGCGACCGGGAGCAGCAGTTCAAATTCGCAACAAAGTAACGTTATGTCTGCTGAAGCGCAAAGTCCTGCAGCAGCAGACGAATTGGTACCTAAAAGAAAAAGCAACGCTTATGTTTTGAATTATTTTGAAAGTCTGTGTCGACCTCACGACACGATTGCTCAAGCGTTTGAAATAAGCACACTCTACGACAGATTTTCACAAAGTTAGGCTAAAATAATAGACGCCATACATAACTGTAATTGTTTACAGTGTGCTTGGGATCTCAAAAGTTTAAGGTTTTATTTAAACGTGTTAATTTAAGTATTTAAAATACTGCTGTTAATCTCTTAATTTGTCATGACTTTATGCATGACAACTTTATTTAAAAAAATGACCACCGTGTAAGTGGTTCTAAATAAACAGTTTACAATGTTACAATAGTGTGATTCTGCTTGGTCTGTCTTTGACGCATGCTGTTAAAAACAACAAAACAAACCTAGCTCTTTTTTTAATAGTAGTCCAATCGCATTTAAATCGCAAATCGCAATTTTGGTCAGAAAAATCACAATTAGATTTTTTTCTTCAAATCGTGCAGCCCTACATTTAAGTATTGTTTGTAACTGTGAAATGACAGAAAGGTTACAAAGCACTTTGTTACTAAGCACTTTTTTTATTCTGAATGTATGATATTTTGTTTACTATTTGACTTGTACTGTCATGACAGCGATGGTGCTGTCAGTTTACCTTGTTGTTGCATCTTCAAAAGTGCAGAATAAAATGTGACACTGAATTTGAAACAGCACATTGTAATTTCTGCATCTATTATTAAAGCATTTATTAGTAATACAGTGGAAATTGGTAGATTTGGTTAGCATGTTGATTTACGGTATGCGCCCCTAAATTTTCTGGTTGTGCCCCTAAAATTTTCAGTTGGGGGCCACTGTGCTCCTAGTGAAAAAAGTTAGTCTGGAGCCCTGAGTTGCTTTTATCTGTTTTGCGAAAATCCATTTAAATGGGTTGACAGCAGAGATTTGTTTGGAACTACCGAGGGCTCCATCAACGGTTCTGATCCTGACCATCCTAACACAACTACTACTCAGTCAATGATGTGTGACTTGGGGCAGCGCTATCTGTGTGTTCTGACCAATAGCACATGGCAGCACCATTTTTCCACTCTGATCACTTTTCGAACACATTTCCAAGTATTGCTTATATGACATAGATTGACTTTATTCTGGCTCACCGACATTGACACTGTGCCACTGCAGATATCTTAACCGGTATGACGGGTGGAAGCCGGCTGAGATGATCGGGTTAACCTAGAGCTTCACATAGAGTTTCTGGCTGTCTCAGTGCTTTACATCCCGCTGTAGTGGGCACGTGTATGTTTGTGTTTGAGAATGAGAGAAATGGAGCGAGGAACCAAACAGAAGATGGAGACAGTCACTTTGATGTTCCATTTCAGTGGGGAGTGTGTGCGTGTCTGGAGGAAACAGATTAGAGGCATTGTGTTGGCACCGTATGCTTGCTTGCGATAGAGTGCCGGGATGAAATGTGAAGACGTGGTTGATAGAGCTTCCTGTGGAGAATAAGATTGTGTGTATGCGAATCTGTGCGATGAATTGGGAAAACACGTGCTTGAAGCTTTGTTTCATACTTTCTCTGACAAAGTTGATTTAGTCTCTTTCCTTGTATTGCATGCTACTGAGATGAGCACACACACAATCTTGTATTGTGAACTGATCTCTACAATGTACACTGAAGTAGAATTGTACATGGAGTCATTTTAGATACTGGGTATTTGACTACCTTAATCCTGTGCTCGCTCTTGACCTCCTCTTTCAGAGGGATGAAACTTGTCCTCTGCTTTTCAAACAAAGATCCACTTTCTCAAATAAAGTAGATTGTCACTCAACAGCTGTTGGAAACAAGTGTGTAAACATATGCAAGTTTGAAGAAGAGAACATATGTGCGTGTTTTATCATGCCATCAGAATCATGTGCCTCTTTTCGGTCCTTTCATTTTTTTCTAGGTCCCTCAGTATGAGTCGAGATGGTTGGAGAAATAAAGCCAGTGAAGATGATGGATGGGGAGGAATGGTAAGAACTTCTTATTCTGTATTTTTTTTCCACCCAGGATTCGAAATGACCTTTCAGCAAGCATCAAATGTGAATAGATTTTTAGTTAACTATCATTAAGGGTTACTTAAATTTTTATTTAATCAGCATTTCTTGTTGTATTTGTGGCCATTACAGTCCAGTGTTTGTTGAAAAATCAAACCTCAGGTGTGACAAAGTCATCAAACAGTAATGTGAACGACATACCGCATGATACAACTGATAAAAAATGAAGGTTACCGCATACTGTAATTGTTTTTTCACTTTTCCTAAATACATGTAGGCCTACAAATATTACGCTTGTATTTCTTTCAAAGAAAACAAGTTCACATTCACTTTTCAGTATTTGAGGTCTGAAAGAATTAAGATCATCTCTTGTTATTTTGACCTGTTTCAACAATTTTCCTTTTTTGCAAATAAATGCAAATATAAACAATACTTTTGTTTGAAATTTGGAACAAATACTGTTAGTAGTTCACAGAATAAAAAAAATAATAATAATTTTACCTAAACGCATACCTATAAATTGTAAATTCAGACAAACTCAAAAGGGTCTTCGAAATGGTCTCTACATTTTTTCCACAGCTGTATATGAAGACCTCTTTTCCAAAACGCTATAAATCTATTTGAATAGTTTTCATGAAAATGACATTTTTTTACCTAGTCCCATACATTTTGTTAATATTCAATTTATCCTGTTAAAATGGTCTGTTGGCTCAGTCTGAACATGTTATACAATGATTGTTAAATGAAACATCAATATTGTCGATTATAATTTCAATTTTTATCTTTTTCAAAACGCTACAAATCCATCCTTTTTTTCAAAACAGTTTTTGTTTATTTCTTTTTAAAAACTAACAAACAAGAGAACATGAAACATATGACATCAGGGACTCATACTATAAATTAATATAAATCAAATAAATGCAAATGCATGAAATAAATAACAGCCAAATAAAATAAATAGTAACAAACTAAATAGTAAAATAAAATAAATATTTTCAATTTCATGTTTCAATATTTTCCACCACATACAACAAATAATTTAGAAATAGCAAAATGGCATGACAAACTATTTTTTTTTATTTGGCACTTAATGCGTTTTGGAAAAGAGCTCTTCATGTATAATTATAGTTTATATTTACCTCGAACTGATTGTTGCGACACATGGGATATTCTTTATATTAACTCTTTCACCGCCATTGACGAGTTATATGGTCATTTAAAAAAAAACGGTTCTCCGCAAAAGATGAGTAAATACGGCAATCAGTGTTTGTATTGTTGTACAGCAGGTGGTGCTGTTACACACCTTTGGGAAAAAGTACAGAATCCCAGAACCTAGAACGTATATTTCTTATCGGTTTTTAATGATTGTTCGGAGTGTCATAGTGTTGGTGGCTGAACTAAAGCACATGCGAAGCCATTGCCAACAAAACACAGACATCGGTTCATGTCCGGCATCTTTTAGCGTTGGGACGGCTCCATATATTAGTTTCAAATGATCTCCAAATCCAGCATGAACTTTTCGAACGTATGCTCTCTCTCTCCTGCACACAAGTGAAAGTGACGTCTGCACAGGCTCCTTCTGCTGCTCTCCTTGCTGCTGCGTGGGTGGCTAAGTGCTTTTTTCGTGAGAATTGTCCAATACGGGACTAAGAAAAATTGTTATACTACGTAATATGCGCAACTCTTTTTTTGGACAAGTTGACCAAGTAAGAGAAGACAGCACGTTTAACATTGTAAAGAAGTCCGAATCCATGAAACACCGTTGCACGGCGGGCTTATCTGATTCTTTGGATATGAGTGGCATTTGACTAAAATATTTTAATAATGAATATAAAGTACAAAATACAGGTCTATGTCATAGAAAAAATATTTACAACCAGTAAATCACCTCAACCTGACGTCACACATCGCCATATACGGAAGGTCATATATCGTTTCCGGGTCCAAACCCGTTGCTCCAAATGGGTCAAGTATACAGTCTTTTAAATAAACAGTTTAAAGCTTGTTGTTAGGTTACTTCAGTTATACGTGTCCCCATTTGTCCTCAAAATCATAGACCTCTACAAGGCAAACGTTCCTTATTGTTCTTTTATGCTGGAGTCTATCTTACTCTTGAAGTGTAGACTGGTTTTAATTTGTATTACAGCAGTGATAAATCCCAATTTTCTTCACTGATGGCCAGCCCTACGACTCTGCTGTTACGGTCTGAGCATAGTAAACCTGGCAAGAGATTTGATAGGCTTCAGTGTGCACATGTTCAACATTAAAACTTCAAGGTTCCACGTTCACTGTTTACTCACAGCACATTATTTCCCCATAAGGTGGCAAGGCAACTAAGCATTTGCCACCGAAAGGGTGAGGTTTGCATATTATTAGATTTTGATATAGCAATTAGCTTTTTATTATTTTACAACACTAATTATTTAACACTCCCCAGATCTCAAGAAAGGCTGTGAATATGATTTTTTGCCAGTTCAGGTATATCAATAACTGTGGAGGATTTGCAGTATAATTAAACACAGAACAGTCTTTGTGTTGGCTATATTAATGATTCTCGGGGGAATTTCTTGTCAGTACAGGTGAAGCGAGTAAGTATTGTGGATTATTTGTCCTTGCGTCTGTTTATTGGTTCAGACTTGATTCCTGATTCCCAGCGTTCCATCCGTTGCCATGGAGACAGAGAGTCGCCGTGCCAGCAGGGCAGACTTGCACTTCTAGTCTCATTGAACGTCTGAGGCGTAATCAAAAGCTTGTCAGCTAGACACGGCACATTTTTCTTTGTGTGCATGTGTGTGTCTGTAATCCCGTACACTCGTTTTTTTTAGTCATACTTGGTGTTTTAGGTGTGAATGTCCAGTCTGTCTGCTTTGTCTCCTGGTTTGAGCTCTCTTTGCATGTGCTGTCTTTGTTTAAATGGGTGTTTCTTTTAGTTCTCATTGCTTGAGTGTTTGTTGAATTTATGTTTAGGGTGGTTACATGGCTGCAAAAGTAGCAAAGCTTCAGGAGCAGTTTCAGAAGGACGCCCCCATCGAGAGAAAGAAGGATGGGAAGGCTTCCTGTATCTTCAGCGATGTGGCCATCTACGTCAACGGTTACACAGGTCAGACCTCTTTATGACATACTCTTAGAAGAGTGAGACTTTCTTCTCAAAATGAGATTATTATTATTTATATGTTATGTACAGTCCAGACTTAAAATATAGGACACTGTAGAAAGATTCAAAGTAGGGAAGGAAGGAGGCGAGAACCGTCAGACATTTAAATAAAGTTTTAAAATAAATAATAACAGCCGGCGGCCCCTCATGGACGACCGCCGGCGAACAAAACAAATCACAAACCACAAACACGGAAATAAAACATACATACAACCATAAAACATGTTCGGGCCCGTCCTCTCTCATCGACGGTCCGCCCGCTCGTTCTCTTATATGCTCCCGATCTCCTACGTGATACGATACCGGTGCGCGCACAGCTGGCGCTCATTAACAATTACTCACCGGTCTCCTACCACGGTCATTTCAGTATTCTAAATTTCAATATTCTAAATTATTTTATAAAGGGACAGTTCACCCCAAAATTTTAATTCTGTATTCATTTACTCGCCTTCAAGTTGTTCCAAATCTGTATTAATTTCTGATTAACATGGAGAAAGATAATAGGAAGAATGCTCATAACAGAAAAATGGGTATTCATAAGAAAATAATATTACCGCCGACCCCAAATGATCAAAAATAGACAGAAGTCACTGTGTTTTTCTTGTAACATGACTGAATTATTACATTTAATAATAAAAAAACTGTTTAATATGCCATTTATTCATACTTATGCATAATTCTTTGGTAAGTAGTTGGAAAAAGTTGAACCAGGTCAACACAATATTTTCACAAAGAATATCTTTTTAACAAATCTCATACACGAGATTACATTAAAACATATGCAGGATTTTACTATTACCGCTGACCACAAATGACCAAGAAAAGTCAGAAGTCAGTATGTTTGTTTTTCTAAGTAACATGACAATTATTAAAGTTAAATATGCCATTTATTAAGACTTATGCATAATTCTTCAGTAATTTGTTGTAAAAAGTTGATAAAAACAGGTCTACACCAGTACTGTTGACCACAATAAAATATCTTTACAAAGCATATCTTTTTAACACATCACATACACGAGATTCCATAAAAGTATATGCAGGATTTTACTTGGTACAGATACAGATGCTTTGCTTCATTTCGTCGGATGTCATTTAAATATTAGCCTAAGTATTAAGTTGTGACAGATGTCAAAGATTTACAATGCAACGCAATAACATACAGTAAAGAGAAAAAGCCGTATAGTATCGCGACTTGAAATACAAAACAAGAAAAAGGCAATAAAGTTTTTGGGAAAGCTACAACAAATGCAGCTTGGAGACATTTTAAGCAGGACAACAAGTGGGTATAGCGAGGGTATATGCTAATGTATATCTTTAGTAGTCTTTTTACGCCAACAGCGCTGTGGAAAAAGTGATCATACGTGCGTATTGCCCTGATTACACCACTGTTGGCCACCATTGACTTCCATAGTTGGAAAAATGACAATGGTTGTCAAAAGTTACCCAAAACTAGGTCTTACGTTCTACATTCTAGGTCCTACATTCGTCTTCTTTTGTGTTCTATAAAGAAATTTATAAATCATTTTTTTCTACTATGGTGGCCAAGAACTGTTTGGTTACAAGAATTCTTCCAAATATCAAAAAAAATATTACAGTTATACAGATTTGAACAAAAGATTTGAGTAAATGACAGAATTTTAGTTTAGTTTAGTTTTTTTTGTGAACTGTCCCTTTAAATAAGCAGTAATCGGGACATTTAATGCTAGCACTTTGATACAATATTTTTTTCATTATTTGAAGCACATATGAAGAAACCTAAAACTGGTAAAACTTTTGACACTTGTATGAATGTTGTGTGTAGATCCCTGTGCCGACGAGCTGCGCAGGCTGATGATGCTGCACGGTGGCCAGTTCCATCTGTATTACTCTCGCTCCAAAACCACTCACATCATCGCCACCAACCTGCCCAACAACAAAATACAGGAGCTTAGAGGAGAGAAAGTAGTGCGACCAGAATGGATTACAGACAGGTGTGTATGGGATCAGATTTGTTTCATTATTCTGAGTAAATAAACTACGATTCGCAAATAAATAAAGACAATTTCACAAACATTTTTTAAATCCACATATGCGCAAAAAGCGAACCATAAATACATGTTAGACGTTCCACAAAAATAAATGAAATTCACAAATAAATACAATGAGATTTGCAAATAAAAATTATTTACAAATGTATTTAAATGATATTTATTTGTAGATCGCCGCCTTCACATTTGTGGATCGCTTTCTGCACATTTGTGGATCACTTTCTGTGCATTTGTGAATCGCTGCACGCATTTGTGAATCGCTGCACGCATTTGTGAATCGCTGCACGCATTTGTGAATCGCTGCACGGATTTGTGAATCACTGCACGCATTTGTGGATCAGTGCACGCATTTGTGGATTGCTCTCTGTGCATTTGTGGATTTTGAAACATTTCTAACGTCAAATCGTGCGCACAATCCACAAATAGGTGGACTCCGCCCATTATCTAGGCAAGCCAATCGGTTAACTTCCGCTTTTGTTGTCCAATAGGCCACGTTCTAACTTCAGCCAATCACGTTTTGCTCTGCACTAAGATGCAGGGAGCTAGAGTTTGCAATGCGCACTGCAGCTGTTGGTGTACTACCAGTATAACGATGGCAGAATTAATGTGAGGGGAATCATCAGCATTGAGAATTTCTATGTCATTCATAATTCAAAATAAAACGTGATTTCATCTGTCACATCGGTTTATCCCATTCCTGAATGTTCTCCGCTGCTATCGCTACACTGTTCTGTTGACTGTGTAACTCTTTCCCATGACAAAACGATATGATACCTGTTATATACATTAACAATAGTAAGCGTAGTCTTTAGTGGCAGCAGCGTAAGTAGGCTATATTGCAAGATTATCATGTGGGATAAGTCTGTCCACAAATCCCCACATAGAAATACTGTAGTAGTATAATACATTTACTAAACAGCTCACATAAAGTGACAAGACACAGGTAACAAAATAATAAAAAATGAATATGTAATAAACAATACACATATAAAAAAAAACAATACATGTCAAAAGAGAACCGGATGCTATATTTTATGCATGTGCCATACAAGTTATTAGGTGCTATAAAAATTGTTTAAGGTAATGGGATAGATATGATTTATTAAATCAGTAACATATGTATAATAAATAAATATTAGTATAAGTGAGTAGTTTAGTATCGCACATATTTATTGCACAGTGGGGAGAACATTTAACTGTTCAACTGTTCATGGCGTAGATGGCCCGAGGAAAGAAACTTGTCCTATGTTTGGCTGTTTTGGTGCTCAGTGCTCTGTAGCGCTGACCAGACGGCAGCAGTTCACAGAGATAGTGTGATGCGTGTGAGAGGTCCAGCGAGATCTTGCGAGCCATTTTACTCGCTCACTCTGGATGAGTAAAGTTCTTGCAGTGATAACGGTAGTAGTCTAACAGTGATTCGCTCAGCAGTCCGAAATATCCGCAGTAGTATTCGGAGTTTGTATGTGTCCCGAGCATGTTTACTGAAATTGAGAGAGAATAGGCTATGTCGCATCTAAATGCAGCAAGTTTTAAATGACTTCATCGATCAACACAAAATTACAATGCTAGAGCACTTCAATTAACTTGAACGTTTAGCAATCTTTAAAAGTACGTCTCTTGATGTACACGACGCGGAAGAGCCATTTTTTTGTTAGCAGACTCAAGCCTACCTGAGCATGCTTTTTTTTCTAAACAAAAACAAGTAATTCAAAATAATTGCCTTTTTATTGCAGGTCACTGGCATTGTAAACCAAAATCAACCAATCCGGTCATCCCGGGACACCTTCCGCATATTTTCGGGATCTCTGTATGAAAAGGGCTTTACTGAAATGACCAGTAATATCCAGGGCCTTCTGTGCATTTGTATGGAGAACTCATTCATTTGTACAATTGGCTTTAATTCATTTTTTATTTGGCAATTTCATATTTTGCTTCATACTTTTTTCATTGAAGAAAAAGTTGTTGCCTCCCTTGCATTCTTAATGCCCCCGTTGTTTTTTTATTTGCCATTAAATAATGGAAATAAACAGTATTTTAAAGCTGTCCTATATGTCATTTAAAAGGCAGCAATATATACATAATTATAACCCAACAATAATTATTTATTTAGCACCAGGTAAAATGGAGACGTTTATCGTATAACACGCTACTGAGAGCACTGCCACGTCCATTATTATTAACTACAGTAAATTGATTATCTGCAGTTGTAGCCTCTACCAATATTTACTATGGTTAGGTTCGAAAACACAAATTGTATAGGCTTACATCATTTACTTTTGGGGTTGAATTTAAGAATATATTGTGTGCACAAGATCATAGTAAAAGAATCGACATCCTTTGTCATGGCAGAGAGTTAGACAGTCAACAGAACAGTGTAGGGATAGCAGCAGAGATCATTCAGGAATGGGATAAACCGAGGTGACTGATGAAATCACGTTTAATTTTGAATTATGAATGACATAGAAATTCAAAATGCTGATGATTTCCCCCACATTAATTCTGCCATCGTTATACTGGTAGTACACCGACAGCTGCAGTGTGCATTGCAAACTCTGCGCACCTTGAAGAGGCATGCGCCGAGTGTGTGGATCGAAATAGCTGCTTAACCATGCAGTAACAGATTATATTTGATCAAATGCCAAAATCGGAATTTAGCCCTTTGGTACATAAACACAATAAAAAGGCTGGCTGGATGACCAAATCAGTACCGACTACCTAGTCACCGTGATTTTACACTCCAGTCCGTGCACGCTGTTATCAAGTCATAAACGTTTAAATACAGCAGATATGTAACAATACGGACAATGAATAGGAACACAAGCGATCATTACATAGTATAAAGAAGAGGCCATTATCATTTCTTAGTATAACACACATTTTAGACCGCCACTAGTCGCCATGTTAGCTCCCTGCATCTTAGTGCTGAGCAAAACGTAATTGGCTGAAGTTAGAACGTGGCCTATTGGACAACAAAAGCGGAAGTTAACCGATTGGCTTGCGTAGATAGTGGGCGGAGTCCACCTATTTGTGGATTGTGCGCACGATTTGACGTTAGAAATGTTTCAGAATCCACATATGCACAGAGAGCAATCCACAAATGCGTGCACTGATCCACAAATGCGTGCACTGATCCACAAATGCGTGCACTGATCCACAAATGCGTGCAGCGATTCACAAATGCGCAGAAAGCGATCCACAAATGCGCAGAAAGCGATCCACAAATGCGCAGAAAGCGATCCACAAATGCGCAGAAAGCGATCCACAAATGCGCAGAAAGCGATCCACAAATGTGAAGAAGGCGATCTACAAATAAATATCATTTAAATAAATTTGTAAATAATTTTTATTTGCAAATCTCATTGTATTTATTTGTGAATTTCATTTATTTTTGTGGAACGTCTAACATGTATTTATGGTTCGCTTTTTGCGCATATGTGGATTTAAAAAATGTTTGTGAAATTGTCTTTATTTATTTGCGAATCGTAGTTTATTTACTCAGAATAATGAAACAAATCTGATCCCATAGGTGTGTGTGTCTCGGTACCATGTGAGTAAAAATGCACAATAAGAGCACAATATTATTAAAATAATTTTTTTTCAGTATTAAGGAAGGCCGTCAGCTTTCTTACATTCAGTATCAGCTATACACTAAGCAGAAAGGCTTGAACTTCACCAGCATGTGTAAACGAGGAGGGCAGGATTCAGTGTCCAGCTGTGACCCAGCCAAACCCAGTTTGAGCCTCATCCAATCAGACGGCGTCCAGCCATCTAAAGACGTCCTCAAATCCACTCACCTCAAAGACGCAACAAACTCCACTGAGCAAGTCAATCACCAGCTAGATATCAAACTGTGAGTATGCTTTATAAAAGGAATACATAGAAATCCAACTCATCTGCATGAGCACCAGTTATTAGACTGATCTCTATCTTTATAGGCTGAATTATGAGCCAAACACATCATGCCAACAATTAAATGAATCTGCTCGGCACTATTTAGTTGATTTATTTACAGATTCACAGTCCCAGTTGGGGACCACCACCCCACTCTCATGGCAGTGTTGAACAATGCTGTGTTCACACCAAATGCCATATAAGCGATTTGCACTAGTAAATTACATACAAAGTCAATGCAAAGATTCTATGCGTGGGTTAAAAATATTTGTCAGCTCGAGTCACTCACGTGAAAATAATTAATTTTTCCAGCGAGTAATAAAGAGCAAGGAATTTTGTGCGAATACAGCATTATACATCCTCTGCTTTTTAGTTGCTTTTTTCTTTCCAGCCGAATGTTTTGGAAAGAAACAACAATGAACAATTCCTTTAATATTACTTTTATTGCCAATACTGGTATATTGTAACACCCCAGTTGTATGTTTGGCACATGTACCCCACCTAAGTTAAATAGCACAGTGATTTCTGTTTCTGTTAAACAAAAACACACTTTGTTTTGTCTTTCAGAAATGGCTCGTATAGCATCATCTCTGATGAAGATGCAGGGAGCCATAGAATGAATGGGACACACAATGAAGACGATGACAACTTTTGTGCCCCTTTGTCAAGAGGCTCGAGAGACCCGCTGTTAACCAATGGTTACCTCCACCCTGTGAATGGTGCCTTAAAGCCTCAGGACTTGACAGAACATCTTCCTCAGGTTGTTGACGCAGAGTCCCATCGCCCTAACAACCCACAGTCAGGACACAATGAGAAAGAGCAGCTGTCTAACCTCTCTTGTACTGGCTCAAATCTGCATCAGAAGCCCTCAGTGTCCACAGCGGCCCCTGTAGAAGAGCATGTACCTTACAATATGCAAAATGAACTTCAACCAAAACCAACATGTAATCCAGGGACTTCAGCAGAGACGAGTAATCTGCAAAATCAGACCAGCAAAGTTCGACTAAATGGAAGTTACCACACAACCTCTAACTCCTCCCATACAGACTGTAGTAAGCAGTCGGGAAGTAAACTAGCTGCTCACGGTGCAGAAGCTGGAATAATATCAGAGTTTTTTTCTCATTCGAGGCTGCATCATATTTCTACGTGGCGGAACGAGTTCTCAGAGTATGTGAACACCTTGCAGACCAGGTGGAGAGCAGCAGGTGGTGCTGTTTTCTCTGGAAAAGAGAAACTGAGGAAGCTCAAAGCAAATTGCCATTCAGGTAGCATGTTGTAAATGTTTGTGCATTTGTGTATTGTTTAAAATACATGTAAGTACGTGTGTTTGTTGTTTTGACTATATGCTAAAAAAACTTTTGGCCCAGGTTCCTCGATGCCTGCTCCTCAAGCGCGTCAGTCTTGTATCCTGCATGTGGATATGGACTGTTTTTTTGTGTCGGTTGGGCTCAGGCACCGACCAGATCTCAAAGGTATATCATTCATCAACCCCTAAACTGATTTTTTCTTTTTGAGTGAAACCATTCATGTGATAGTTCACCCAGAAATGCAAATGCTGTCATTATTTACTCAGCTTCTTGTCGTTTCCAATCTGTATGACTTTCTTTCTTCTGCAGAACACAAAAGAAGATATTTTGAAGAAAGTTGATAACGGGCACCCATTGACTTGCATTGGTTTTGTGTGCATACGATAGAATTAAATGGGTGCTTGTGCTGTTTGATTATTAACGTTTTTCAAAATATCTTCATTTGTGTTCTGAGGAAGAAAGTCGTACTGGTTTGAAATGACAAGAGGGCGATTAAATGATGACAGAGTTTTCCTTTTTGGGTGAACTATCACTTTCAACTTATCAAATCAACATTTATTTATAAAGCACAATAAAAACAGCAGTAGTTGACCACTGTGCGGTACAACATTACTAAAAGGACAAGAAGAAATGACAAACAGTTTTGACGGTAATGCATTAAAAAAAGAGCCTTGGAAAAAAAGGTACATTTTTAGCTTCAATTTAAATTCCGATTCTGAAAAGACTAATCTGAGAGAGACTGGAAGACTGTTCCAAAGTTTCGGCCCTGCAATTGAAAGGCACGATCACCTCTCAGCTTCAACCTAGATCTCGGTACCGTCAACAGTCTTTGCTCAGAAGACCTCATGAAGAACGTATGGTCAATATGTTTGTGCAGGGAAACCAGTTGCCGTCACAAGTAACCGTGGTCCGGGCCGTGTTGCACAGCGTCCTGGTGCTGACCCTCAGCTGGAGTTTCAATACTACCAGAATAAACAGAAACAGTATAGAAATGGTGAGCCCTGACAAAAAGCATTTGTTAAAATACTACATTTACTACATTGTATTACAACAATACAAACTGCAGTTTGAATTCGGTAACCGTTAAGTCTTTTGCGCACTTAGAGAAAACAGATGGTGATTTTGAGATGACCCCATCACCCCAGTCTGAGGAGACTATCAGTAATGGAGTGAAGCTGGACCAGACTGCACTGTCAATGGCTGAAATTGCTTCCTGCAGTTATGAGGCCAGGTATATACTGTGTTTATACACAGCCAAACTTTTACTATCCTAACAAGTTATAGTGCATTATCTAGCAGCAGCCGTTTTTTCTCTCTAACAGGCAGGCGGGTGTGCGTAACGGCATGTTTTTTGGCCGGGCTAAGCAGCTTTGCCCTGATCTAGAGTCTGTGCCGTATGACTTCCAGGCATATAAAGAAGTTGCGTTGACCATGTACGAGACCCTGGCCAGGTACTGATCTAACATTTGTTTTCTGTTTATTATCAAGCAAAGACAATTCACTATTCGTTAATCGCGGTTTCTTGTTTGTAGCTTTACTCATAACATCGAGGCATTGAGTTGCGACGAGGCGCTGGTGGATGCCACGGCTCTTCTGGCTGAGCTTGGGGTAACCCCTGATGAACTGGCTGGGGCCATCCGTGCAGACATTAAGGAGAAAACTGGCTGCTCTGCCTCCGTTGGAATGGGTGTGTGTTGTCTCCCTTTATAAATGGACTTGGGTACAGCACACATACATCTGCCGATGCTCACAGAGCGTTTTGTCATTTTTAATCAGGTTCCAACATCCTCCTTGCTCGGATGACGACTCGTAAAGCCAAGCCGAACGGACAGTACTTTCTCAGATCAGAGGAGGTGGATGATTTTATCAGAGATCAACCCGTGTCTAGTTTGCCCGGTAAGAGCAACGCATTCTGTGTATTTTAAATGTTTTGTTTAAAATTCACCATATTTGGCGTTATGATTTCTTTTTGCCTTCAGGTGTGGGTCGCTCAATGAGCTCCAAGCTGGCATCCCTGGGTGTGAGCACGTGTGGGGACCTGCAGCAGTTGTCCATATCTCGACTGCAGAAGGAGTTTGGGCCACGGACAGGTCAGACCCTTTTCCGCTTTTGCAGGGGGCTGGATGACAGACCTGTGCGCAGCGAGAAGGAGAGGAAGTCTGTGTCCGCGGAGATGAACTACAACATTCGGTTCACACAGGTTTAGAAGTATACAAGTTACTACGGAAACTTCAAGTTGTCCCGTTATTGTTCAGAATCTGTTGACTTTTCTCGTTAGCTTGCCATTTTGTCTAATACTTTTCTAGGTTGAAGAGGCCGAGTTTTTTCTTACTAACCTGTCTATGGAGGTGCAGAAGAGGTTGGAGGGGGCGGGGCTCAGAGGTCGACGTGTCACACTGAAGGTCATGATGCGGAAAGAAGGAGCTCCGGTAGAACCTGCCAAATATGGTGGTCATGGTATCTGTGACAACCTTGCAAGGTAAGAGACTTGAAATTGTGTTGAATTTGTTGTGATGTGAATATATGTTGAGTGGTCATTTGTTGTCACTTTGCAGATCTGTTTTACTAGCTCATCCCACAGACAGTGGCCAGGTGATTGCCACAGAGGCCATTAAAATATTTCATGCCATGAAGTTAGATGTGAAGGACATGAGGGGCGTGGGGCTGCAGGTACAGCAGTTGGAGGGTTCGCACGCAGACCCATCTGGACATGGGTCCTCTCGCGGCCGTTCGATTAAAGACATGCTACTGGCCAGACAACCTGTCCACAGACAGAATAAAGATTCTCTAGCACAAGGTCAAAACCCTGTATATAATATGGGAATATTCAGATCATACAGTGATCTGAGACTGCTGATCTAAAAAGATTTTCTGCTCTGTATTATAGACGGTCTCACCAACACTTCACCATCCAGACCTTTCTCGTCAAATCAGGAGGGAGTTCTCCCTCCCCAATCACCACATTCTACTCTCCTCGATCCAATACCTGGTACGAGTAAAGGAGAACTTTCCAATCCACGCACACCCAACCATGTCAGGAGGTCCCTAAACCTTAGCATTGAGGTCCCATCGCCCTCTCAGGTTAGAAGATCTCTTTGCTTTAATGTACCATCGTGTGTGCGGGTAAATAACTTAACAGTGTTTCACCTCTTTTTTTCTTTTTAGGTGGACCAGTCCGTTTTAGAAGCGTTACCTGCAGAGTTAAGGAAACAGGTGGAGCAGTCCTGGAGCCACAGAGAGGAACGGCCCAGCACCTCATTTCATCTCTCAACGCCACCTCAAATCACATCCGCTCCATCTCCAATGCTTGGCACCCTTATTCTGCAGATTCCAAACCAGTCAGGACAACCAAGTACAACAGGCATTGTACTGGAGCTACCCGACTTCTCCCAGGTATGGTCCATGATAACGTTTTAGCAAGAAGAAATTAAAACCTTTATTTTTAGATATCAAGGAATTTGGCTTGGCTTCCAACAGGTAGACCCAGATGTGTTTGCAGCACTTCCCAAAGAGCTACAGGAGGAGCTGTGCTCTGCTTATAGGAACAAAGAAAATGCTCTAGCTCAAAGTGCTGCTGGTCAGTAACAATTATGAATCTAGCGGTATCACACAGATTATTCCTCAAAGGAAGAAAACTGTGTATCTGACTCTTTTTTCCAACATTTTTGTAGTGGAACAGAAAAAACAATTTCCTCAACTAAAGCAGCCTGCAGTAGGGAAAACCAAGCGGCGCTACAAGAGGAAAAATGCGAGTCCTGCCAAAAACGGCCCCAGTCCACTAAAAAAACTGTTACAAACTGGAAACAGTCCTGCCAAATCCAGCCCCTCGAAAATTCTTCCTCTGCCAATCAACAATCAAGGCCTCAAAGTAAGCCTTTTTTAATTATTTCACATTTATACAGTAAATACTTTATTTTGATGACAAATACTGTAGATATTTATTCATTATTGGTTCTTCTATAAAGTCTTCTATTCATTTTCTGTGTGGTAGAGTGAAAGTGTACGGTGCACGTCCTCTCCGAGCACAGATGCCCCAAAGACATTGTCAAAATTTAATCCCCGCCCGGTCCCGACCCTAGCTGGAGCTTTTGATTTTAGTGACATCAGAACTTTGCTTCATGAATGGGTCACCACCATCTCAGGTAGGGCAGAACAGGATCTGCATACTTAAAGACTCAACCAATTTGCATAGCAATACATATTTACACTGTATATCGGCTTTAACTTGTGTGCTTAATCTTCTTAGAACCAATGGAGGAGGACATACTCCAGGTGGTGAAGTACTGCACAGATCTTGTGGAAGATAAAGATCTGGAGAAACTCTACCTTGTCATCAAATACATGAAGAGGTATTGTTCTGACTTGATTTTGATTTAGAGAAAAGTGTTAAGCATTTATTATGTAAAGTAAAAATAATGTCCAGTTGCAGCAAATGCTGTTAGAACTTCTATTGCAAAATGCTGAAATTGTTTTGCTACATTTAAATAAATATCGAACCTGCCTGTTTAATGAAAAATGTGAAACGAAATAAGACTTTGAAATGGAATTCTGCACTTTTTCATGTTCATTTGCTTACCTGAAACACTTTAAAATGTTGACATTACATTAAAGAAATATTAAATCAGTAAAATATTCCCTTATAATTTGTACAGTAGCAGATAAACCGTTATATAACCAATATGCATAGAGTATCTCACAGAAGTGAGTACACACCTCAAATTTTTAAATATTTTATTATATCTTTTCATGTGACAACACTAAAGAAATGATACTTTGCTACAATGTAAAGTAGAGAGTGTACAGCTTGTATAACAGTGTAAATTAGCTGTCCCCTCAAAATAACTCCACACACAGCCATCATTGTCTAAACCTCTGGCAACAAAAGTGAGTACAAGTGAAAATGTCCAAATTGGACCCAAATAGCCATTTTCCCTCCCCGGTGTCATGTGATTTGTTAGTGTTACAAGGTCTCGTGAACAAGTATTTGAGAACAAGTTATAACATTGTTTTTAATAATTCGCCCACCGAGTATATTTACTTACTTAAGTTAACTGAAGTAAATGTGCTACTAAAATTATTAAAAATAGTACATACTGTATAATAAAAAAATATTACTTTTATAATATTTTAATATTACTAAACTAAATTTATGTAGACCTAAAACCAGAAAGGAAAAAATAAATACGGTCTGCAGGCCAAATTGCCATAGTGATAACGTAAATTTGTTGAATTTCATTATGATGTGCTCCTATGCCTATGCTAAGTGCCGTAAGTGGTATGCTAAGGAACACACACACGTTTTGTTCTGGGGAATTATCTGTTTGCTCAGAAGCATTTGTAAACTGCAGTTCTAAAGCTCAGCTGTAATAAAGAAAATTAAAATGTTAACATCTTTTCACATCATGTGTTTTTGCATCAAATTATAGAGCTTAGTATCGATACAAGTATTGATAAGTACCGGTATCGATGATCAGTTGCGGTATCGATATCGTTCAAATCGTATCGATACCCATCCCTACTGGTCACTGGAAGTTCAACATGGCAAATCTCATGGCAAAGAACTCTCTGAGGATCTGAATAAAAGAATTGTTGCTCTACATAAAGAAGGCCTAGGCCAGGGGTATTCAATTAAAGTTCCAAGAGGTCCGGTCTTCATATTTCCTTCCAATCAGAGGTCCCGACACTGTTTTTTGAAAATAGAAATGTAATAAATTTAGTCCAGTTGGATATACTGTATAAGATATATGTTTTTTTTATAAACCGAAAACAAAGTTACTTACTAAATTAGCTTTCCATGCCATTCATACCAGAACTACTTCTATCCTAATAATTTCCCAATTAGAACGGTGTTCAACACAAAATGTGACCCTGCTTGTGAAATCCCAGCAAAAGTCTTTATACAGTTAGTTATACAACTAACTACTTAGTAACTAGTTACACCCAACACTGGACATTAATGGCTGGGTGTTGAGTTATTTTGAAAGGACAGCAAATTTATACTGTTATACAAAAATGTGAGGGGTGTTCACACTTCTGTGAGATACTGTTTATATAAGAAATATATAAATATACACATATTCAAAACATTAATTTCACTGGTGTATTTTGTTTTAGCTGAGACGTTTTAAGTGAAATGTGTCAAAGCCTAATACACATAATACCTTAACATAATAACCCCAAAATAGATCATAGACAATTTCAGACTTTCTGTGTAAAGCTGTTAAGCATCTCTTTTTGTGATGATTTGTCATCTCAGACTTATGCAGCAATCCTCGGAGTCAGTGTGGGGCATGGCCTTTGACTTCATCCTTGACAATGTGCAGGTGGTGGTACAGCAAACCTATGGTAGCACTTTGAAGATCACATAGGAGGACCGTTCCAACCTCAACCACTGTGACATCAGCCCAGTCCTGCCACCTTGTTTTGACATATGAAAGAGAGACCAAAACTTAATCTGTTAATCATTGTAGCATCGCACTTGTCCTGTAAAAGCCTCTCAGAAAACACTGAATGATCAAACCAATGATGAGTCTGTATGAATAGAAGAGATGAGCATAAAGGCTTTATTCGACAGTACCTGTACACTGAATTTTTCTCTCTCATCATGATGTCAACATTTGAGTCGTATGTCTAGGGGGACGCTTTTGAATGTTTTGAATGCACTGACTTTCTTATACCAAGATTTTGAAAGAGATTAGTCCAAGCAAGCATATTTGCTATTCTGTTATTTTGATTTTTCTTTATCTTTTCAACATTTCTTCCAGTTTTATCTTGAATGTTTGGCCTTAGATATATTTAACAGACTTTGTAGCAAAGCGGATTGGATTGGCGTGTTATTTGCCCTTTACAGATCACTCAAAAAGGTTGAGAATACAATAAGGGAAAGCATTATCTTCTGACAGATTTTAGCATGTGGATACTAACATTTATGTAAAAGCTAACATTTATGTTTCTCTAGGTTTTAAAAATATGTATTACCCCTTCTCATTGTTTTTTTTTGTATGTTTGTTAGTATGTATAAAACAGCAGAAAGAAAGATTCATATTTATTAAGAAAACGCTCAAAACATTGAACAGGTTGGAGTTACTAAATTGGGTTTCAGCTTCTCTTATGCCTTTTTTTTACATTTTTAATGTTTGATAAGGTGCTACTATAGAAGAAGTGAATATCATTGTGAAGACAGACCAAGGTGGATACTTAAGTAATAAATTGTTGTCATATATGTTGGAACACAATGTACTTTACTATCATTTTATACTGTCTATAAATGGTTGATAATGAGTCAAACATGTTATAATCTAACATTCTATGACACTACAAAAAGGAAAGGCCTGGAAATCCATTGATGATCAAAACTGTAGAAAATTATTACCTGTGCCTGAAGACCTGAAGCTGTGACATCATTTGTATGTTTTCTAAATTTGCTAATAAATTTGAATAAGCGATTTACTCTTGTCTTTGATTGAAATGTGTATTTTAAAAAGGCATTATTCTTTTAAGGAAATTATGAAAATAATTATTTTGTATAAAATTGTTAAATAAATATTTCATTTAGTGGTAAACAAGCAGAAATATAAATATGTTTAACGTAATTTGAGATATATTCTTAGTTTTTAAATTAGAACAAGGTCAATTTAGATGCGCAACTTCTTGTTATGGCTAAATTAGAAGGGAATGGGATACAGCTTCGGCCGGAAATGATGCAAAATCTCGCCATAAAATTACAATGAATTAAATTAGCTAACGCCTACCCCAACCCTAAACTTAACCTAAAAATAAAAATAAGTAATTAACTGTTTCAGCGTGGAAAAAAATGCGGTATTGAAGTGCGCATGCCCAGTGGAGGTAGGTGTAACGTTATCCCGTCAAGCCCTAACCGCAACTTCTGCGTCATCGTCGCGCCGCGTTCTCGAAAGTACTGGTGGGTGCTCTCTCCTTATCTTGGTTTTGAATAAAATAGTTGATTATAAACTCACGTTTCGTGTCAGAATAATCAGTCATAGTTTGCTTATGCTTTCTTTGAAGGAAACGTGTTTAGGTTAAACTGCTGTTGATCGTGAGACTTCGTTGGTATTCAAACCCATCGTTGTTACTGTGCTCAAATGCTAGAACGCTAGCGTTAGCATAATTGGAAATAAACATCCTAGTAACGTTACACCTTTTAAAGCCTCCTTACTTTTCGGAGTTTATTGTCATTTAAATTCAATATTTGTTTGCATCATTTTGGTGAGACTGTTGTAGGAGCCAAAGAAGTGAGGACAGTTGCTGGCCGTTGACTAGCCACTCTATTGTTGTTAAGTTACAAGCTGCCAGGGTGTCCTTAAAAATATAGATTACCAAAGATTGTCGTGTGCCACTTCTTTAATACACTAGTAGTATTTGGTACGTTGTATATAAAGCGGTATTCTTTTCAAATATGAAGGATGTCTATTAAGATCTGTTGCAAGAGCAGACTGCATGCTTTGTTTCCATAGACACAGCTATGCTGACCCCTACTGTACTAACTAGCAAAACATAATTACATGCTATACAATGCCATATTGTTTGAATCGAGTCAGAAAGGATTATTCCTTCATATTCTAATCAATATCTCCTAAAATTCACTACCCAGTCATGGAATGGTGCATTTCTAGACAGTATCACTGCATTTAATAAATTGCACCCAGTTTGACCTGTTTCTCTGTGCTGAATAACTGAATGTGTAACAGGAAGTCTTCGTGTGAGACGAAATGGCCAGTCAGTCCATGGAGGTTGTTGCAAAGGCTCTCGAGCAGCAGATGCTGCAGTCGGTGCGAATAGTGGAAGAGCAGCTGGATGCTGAAATGACCAAGCTGGACCGTTTGGATGAAGATGAGCTGGAGCAGCTAAAGGAGAGAAGGCTCGAATCCCTTAGGAAAGCCCAGAAACAGAAGCAGGTGGGTGTAATAGGGTCCAATTTCTTTTTAAGGACTGCTGTGAGGCGAAGTAATAGTATAGTTTGTTTGTTTAATATTAAAAATGTTTATTTTGAGTTATCCACTTCAAATTATCATTAGTCTGATTAAAGAAATACTTAATTTTCAAAAATTCTGTCATCATTTACTCACCTTCGAGTTGTTCCAAATCTGTAAACATTTCTTAATTCTGATGAACACAGAGAAAGATATTTGGAAGAATGCTTATAACCAGACAG
Organism: Triplophysa bombifrons; assembly: GCA_029783895.1. Lineage (NCBI taxonomy): Eukaryota > Metazoa > Chordata > Actinopteri > Cypriniformes > Nemacheilidae > Triplophysa > Triplophysa bombifrons. The sequence continues at coordinate 14,827,824 of CM056456.1, read as the reverse complement.
ATTTTGCCCCACGTTAACTACCATAGTTGGACAAATACAAGGGTTGTCAAAAGTGCCCCAGAACTGTTTGCTTTCCTACATTCAACAGAACAAAAAAATAATAGTTTTTTTCCTACTATGGTAGTGAACGGGGGGGGGCAAAATCTGTCTGGTTATAAGCTATCTTTCTTTGTGTTCATCAGAACAAAGAAATGTATACAGATTTGGAATAACTCAAAGGTTTTACTGAGTAAATGATGACAGAATTTTCATTTTTGGGTGAAGTGTCCCTTTAAGCACTTTCCCCTCAATTATAATTTAGTTTAGCTACTTGGGTTTAATAGTGATATGTTTCTGTCTTCAGGAGTGGATATCTCAAGGACACGGTGAATACAGAGAAATTCCAAGTGAGAAAGATTTCTTTGCTGAGGTGAAAGACAGCAAAAATGTGATCTGCCATTTCTACAGAGACTCAACTTTCAGGTGACTCCGTTAATATTTTACTCTGTACTGTTATGAGCAGATTTAAAGGAGTAATTCACCCCTAAACATGCTACAATTTTCTTTAAATGTCTTTACAATTTCTTTGTTTTAAAGAAGCAAAATTTTCGACAAGCACTTGGCTATTTTGGCTAAGAAACATCTGGAAACAAAGTTCATCAAGCTCAATGTGGAGAAAGCTCCATTCCTTACTGAAAGGCTGAGGATTAAAGTACTTCCCACACTGGCTCTGGTGAAGGATGGGAAGACTAAGGATTACGTTGTGGGATTTACTGATCTGGGAAACACAGATGAATTTCCAACTGAAATGCTTGAGTGGAGACTGGGCTGCTCAGAAATCATTAACTACAGGTAGATTATAACACGAAAACAATTAAAATGTTCTATTCTTACTTTTTCATCTACCAATGTAAACTGCTTCTCATACAGGTTGACACGATTTCTGTTTTATTTCTTACAAGCACTAGCATAAACACAGTCGTTTTGTATCTTTTCCTAGTGGGAATATTATGGAGCCACCAGCAGTTGGGAAGAAGCCGGGGTCAAAGTTCACCAAGGTGGAGAAAAAAACCATCAGAGGCAAAGCACATGACTCGGACACTGAATCGGATGAGGATTAGAGAACGCAGAAGTCAAGTGCCATTTTGCTTAGGGCTTCCTAATACACAAGTCCTAAAACCAAGATATGTTCCTGCCTTGTCTATTTCATTTCTTGTGATGCACCTGTTTTTCTGTTTTAGGTTGACCGAATAAAGGCACCGTGTTAATTTATACTTTTCATAAACATTCCTAAAGAGTAGAAAACTGTTTAGTGTGTTTTCCTTTTTGGCTTTGATTTATCAAATAAGAGTTAGTGTCTTTGAAAAATGTACACACCATTGCAAAAAAAGGAAATATGTGTTGCCTCTGATAAACTGATGCTCAGTTTCATAAGCAAACAAGTGCCAAGGAAGCAAGGTTCTGCATTCCAGTACGAATTGCCATCTTTCTCCCGTTGATGTGAAAGGAAATGCAGGCTTTTTTCTTTTGTAGCAGTAAATGACTTATTAAAACTTTTTAAACGTGTGAAGTACTTTTTTATTCATAGTAGTGACAAATGCTGATTATTTTAAACTGAAGTAGAAAGAAAGGGGCTTTGTTAATTTGCAAGCTTTATTAAACCAATAGCAAAAACAGCATTAACAACAACATTAGGCCAAAACAAATTCTATGACTCGAGGGCTTTCTGTTCAAGTGGTTTGAGGAGACGTTCTACTACCAGCTCTCCTTTGCTATTCAAATATGTGTTGGCTAAATCCTCCTCGGCAGGTAGTCCATAAGGCAGCTTAAGGGGCTGAATTCTGCACACAAAATATAATTAAAGTCGTTTATAATCAAAACAACTTCTGTGTCATAACAACAGTGTGATGTAATTCAAACGTAAAACTTACTTTACAAGATGCTTGATAATTTTCAGTTGACTGTTAACAGAGGGGATGTTCTTGTGGACACGGGCTTCATGTGCCTGTTAATAATGAACGATTTTATTAATTATACAGTATTGTAGGAACTCACCAAAGACAAATAAGTACCACAGCCCACCTTCAGGAGGCCCAAACTCTTCACAACCTTCTTTTCCCAATAGGGTCGTCTTATAGTACTTTTAACCCGTGTCACTATATGCAATTTATGAGGATGCTCTGGATCTCCACCATACTTGTCATGTTCCTTTGCTCGCTCCTCAAACACCTAAAGGGCAAGAAGACTTTATGGATCTGAATCGATTACCATCACCCATTCACATTTCAACCATCAGATACCTGGGGAGGGATGCGGCTCCTCGTGAATTTAGTACGGCATGATCCATATACTGGACATGATGTTGATTGTGTCAGAGTCTGCAATGTCGGTTTGAAAAACATAATAATTAAAGACCCACATGGACATATATCTTTGACAGTCACAGACTGTTTATTTACAGTAAAACTTATAATTAAAACACAGAGTTTGATGGCTTCATGAAAAACATACCTTTATCATGGAAGAAGTAGATGTTTTGAGGGCTCGATATAGTCCTGCCATGATCACCGAGTGCTACCTAAGGTTATTAGCTGGCCAGCTAGCTTGAGTGAATAACAACACTTTTTAGGAAGGGCGTCTGGATGCCACACTAGACAAGAAATTTAGTTTTATTTACGTTGACTGCAACATGATCACAAGAAATTTCCCAGTTTATTTGATACAGTATATACTAATCTACAGCGACCGCACGTAAGTCAAATGTTGAAACCGGAAACGGAAATTACTGATTAAAAAACATTTCAAAATAACGGTCCCTTTCCGCCATTACTGTCAGAGGCGCTGTAACATTTTCAAATTCAACCATATTTTCCATTCACAAATCCAAAAACGTTACTGACCTTTCAAGTTCAGCACGAAAGTTCACGTCGTTTGTTTTGAAGACATGGCAAAGCGTGTCGCTGTAGTGTTGGCAGGCTGTGGTGTGTTTGATGGAAGTGAAATTCATGAAGCGTCTGCAATACTGGTTCATTTGAGCCGTCATCAAGCTACTGTAAGTTCATACTTCTGTTCTGACTGTACATTTTATCAACGTTGATATTATCATCTTGGAAGATAAAATAGCAATATAAAATAAAGAGAAAAATAGTCACCTTCGAGTACGTTACATAACAGTTTGTTCTTTTAATACAAAACCTTTTATTTAAACGTAGCACTCCCATAATGATATTCATATCTTTATTTATATAGATCTCTGTCCTTATTTATTTTATAACGTTGTATTTGCTTGTAACTGCTTATTTTGTAAAATAATGTTTTATATTATACATTTACATTATCTTGGATTTTTTGCAACTCTCAACCTCCCTACAGGTCAAGATATTTGCACCCAACATAGATCAGATGCATGTTGTAGATCATTTAAAAGGGTCTCCTACAGAGGAAAAGAGAAATGTGCTTGTGGAAAGTGCTAGACTTGCTCGGGGGGATATCCAAGACCTCTCTGAGCTCAATGTAAAGGAGTTGGATGCCATCATCTTCCCTGGTAAGCACACCTTCCTTATGTTTTTTTTGGAGGAATGTCTATGTATCTCAGCATTTCATTGGGTCTTTTGTAGGTAATTTACCAGAATAATAAAGCATATTTGTTTCTGTTTGCTTAATATTTTACAAGGTGGCTTTGGAGCAGCCAAGAATCTGTGTAGTTGGGCTGTCCAGGGTAAAGACTGCTCTGTCAATGAGCAGATTACAGCAGTTCTGCAGGCCTTTCATGCTGATAAAAAACCTATTGGCTTGTGCTGTATCTCACCTGTGCTGGCAGCTAAGGTCTTCCCAGGCTGTGAAGTGACTGTTGGCCATGACAAAGATCCAAGGTAAAATTATTTTTGGAAATGGTTGAAAACAGTTAGATTAAAAACAAAACTAAAATTTAGAAATGGGGAGAAATGAACATAATCAGTATGTTTCTGTTCTTCTCCATTAGTACATATAATTGATTAGCAAATGAATAATATGAAAGGTTGAGATAAATCTATATGGTTTAAATCTATACTATTTATTTTGTAATATTTATTTACTTTATTTATTACTTTATTATTATTATTTTTATTATATTGTTACAATGTGCATATTGTTCACCATAGTGTTCCTGTTTATATAAAATGATGGTACTGAGACAAATTCCCTTTTCAGATATCCGGATGTTCCAGACACCGCAGAAGCGATAAGTAAGCTTGGTTGCAAGCACATCTGCAAGCATGTGAATGAGGCCCATGTTGATGAAAAAAATAAGATTGTCAGCACCTGTGCATTCATGTGCAAGGCACCATTGCATGAAATATTCGATGGAATTGGAGTGATGGTACAAGATGTGTTAAAACTTGCTTGAATATTTATTGACAAATCATGCTGTGTGAGATATAAATTAATCTACTTAAATAAACCTGCAAATGCCAACCATAATTTCACTTGAGATCTGTTTTGAGCAAAGTGTAGCACAATATGTGCAAGATTAAAAATGTTTACTCAGTCAACATAAATGTAAAATAGTACAGAATCAGGCCCAAGTTAGGAGAAGTGTTAATATGTTATGTTGATATTTTATTTTGTCCTGTTTTGACAAAAAAATACACAAATGTTCTCTTTTAGATTAATACTAACCCAGCTGAAAAAAAAACATATATAAATGTCAAGTGTTGTGAAACATTTGGTGACAGAGAGGTTTTGTGTGGTGTGCATTTTCCTTTCTTTCGTCATCGTTCCTTTTAGTTTCATGAACCGAAGGAAAGTTCTTTCCATCGCGACAAAGAATACATGTTTTGATGTAGTACTATTATGAAATGCTGTGTATTTTTCTAAACAATGACTTATAGCCGGGATCTAACTAAAATCAAGTTGACCAGCAATTTTATTAAGAATGACAAATCTTAGACGTGTTAAAAACCAATAGATTTGAAATGCTATGTTTTATTTTGCTGCATTAGAATTGATATATTTAGAAATTTGGAAAGAAACTACAGAACTGATTTGAAAATTATATTACAGTTTGTGTTGAAAATTATATCTCCGTGTAATTATACATAAATTATACAGTTAATTAAAACAAATCTTTCGAACATTACAATTCAGACTGAAAGTGAAAAGGAGTGCTCATGTCTGTGCGCCATGTGTTGCTTATTAAAGTGCATATATGACCACAGCATTGAACAGTCCTGGTTGCTGTCTAGATTGTCAACAGTATAAATAATTCCCTCCACAAAATCAGGGGTTAGCACAGTCGATGCATTCGCCCTAAATTTCTTCAGCAGATCCTCATGACTGAGTGGTTTCCTCCAGTGACCATAAAAAGTGTCACAGTGTGCAGTGAACGTTTCCCCCTGTGTCGTCTCCACGGAAATTTCACAATACATCTTTTCGAAGCTTGAGTGATTGTCTTGTGGATTTTCCAAGTTTACTTTAAGAAGCATCTCTTGAAGGGCACTTCTGTTCATTTGGCTTTTGCTAAAGGATTCAACAGTGACCTCACCGTCCAGCAGTGCAGTGCAGCAGTTGAACTGGAAAGAGTGTCTGGCCTGGTGCTCGGTAACTGGTAGAGGGCAGTCTACATATCTGGATAAGGGCACTCTAAGTGTAATCTTCTGAATTTGGCTAACATCAGTATTTGGGTGTTTTTCTATAATTTTTGCCCTTGCTTCTATAGCTGCATCTGCCACCCAGTGCATGCCAAGGTGGGCGGGGAAGCGCTTCTGTGCAATGTTCTGATCTTCTAACACCCACCTGTATTGAGAAGAAGAGTTGACCTCGGCAAGTTGGCAAGGGATGTAATCTGGGTAGAAAGCACCGAAGCCCGACTCCAGATCAAGAATCTGTGTATTGCCCTCAAGGCCGAGAAGAGCAAGTTCAGTGGCTTCCAGACCACCCCTGGCAGCGTTGCCCATGTGGAGCGGCTTGGTTTGCGTAGCAGCATTCGCCATTGGGGCACCAGCAGAAGAACAAGCTATTGCTAAAGCTGCAATGCTTTGGGCTGGAGGTAGTCCCAAGAGCTTTGATGTAGCAGCTGCACTCCCCATAACCCCAACAACTGCAGGTGGGTGAAATCTGAAAGGGGCACATCAGTATAATTTAATCATAATATTAATAATAACAATAATCTGTTTGTTATAAGTCTATTAAACTTGTTATTAACATTGATGGCTTTACACTCAAGAAAATGTTCTTGCCTCTTAGGAATGTTGTGTGCTTCTTTGGAAAACCTCAGAAGCCTCCCCTGAATCTCTATGCCGACATTGAATGCAAGCAACAGCTCGAGTCCAGTGGGTCTGACAGGCAATGTTTCAGCCAGTGCCAGGACAGCAGGCAAAACAGCGCCAGAGGGGTGAGTGGCTGGATGCCAGGTGTCATCGAAGTCCATAGAATGCACCTAAAATATCAACATGTATTACAGGATCAGACACCATGTAATGAGCCCTCTGAGATAATAAAACATGCTTCAGCAAGACTAAAAATATTAATGCATTCCAAATGAACACACCAGGTAAACAGTTAGAGATATCTATATATTATTTTATTTAGCAAATCGAAATGTAAATACACAGAGGTATTTAAATAACCAACCGCAACTCCATTTACAAAGGCTGCATAATGAGGTGGAACAGATGATCCTGGTCTTGCCCAAACTTTGCTGTTTTTCACAGCTTGCTGCCTCTAGATTAAAAATTAAGTCAGACATAATGCATATTTAATGTATATATATCTTTCTTCACCAATAGTTTTGACTAATGCACTGAAAAGATTTCATACACCAGCAAAATAACATAAACCGTACCTGGCTGTACTGAAAAACTGTGTTAAAGACAGGGGTGCTGGATCCAAGTAATCCCACTCCCAGCGTGTCAAGTATCATTCTCTTACTCCTCCTAATGACTTCATCCGTCAGATGAGCTGTGCTCAGACAGGAGACTGCAGCGCCAAAACTTTCAGTAACACCCTGACAAAAATAACATAAACAATGTAAAACAGTTTTTTTTCAACAAAATGAATGCAAATGTAAACTGTAGCAAATTAAGTAAATAAAATAGATAAACAAAATTTCTGCTTAGAGAAATACTGCAAGGAATAAAGTAGTCTGTACCTTTTTGATCATTGTGTGAGGGTTGGATCCTACTTCCAGCTCAGGGTGTTAACAATGGTCTTATATACTATTGTGCTCAACCAAAAACTAGCTCACCAAATTTCCAAAATTACAACAACATGAAGAAGTGTTTCGCAATTTTGTGGTGAATCACAGCAGCATTACATTTTAATGTATAATAATATGATTTGAATTGCAGCCAAAACACTCAAAATATTAAGTAATAAGAATGATGTATTCAAACCAGGGAGTGTAATGGCAAGTGAAAAAGAAGATATATTCTGGATTGATCATTAATCTGGATATTAGGGTGGACATGTACCTTTAATGTCAACTGTGGTCTTTTGCTTTTAATAATACATTTATTTTTAATAATCTGTAAACCTTCCTTTGGGACACTTTCTTAAAACGTATTTGAAACCCTGAAGACCTAAAATTCGATTTTTTACAAGAACTTCATGTGTATTTCCAACATTTGTGAAATCTGGATTTTCTTTTGCAACAAAAATCCAAATGAAAGTATGTCTGGTATGTCGGGCAATGCATGGTTCCTCGTAATTTCAAGAAGTTAAGGTTGAAGAGAGCAAGTTTTCAAAACTTGAATGTCGGGCTGGTTTGTGAAAAAACTTTCATGCTGTACAATGATTCTTGTTCAGTGAACTCCACATATAAGATAAATACATTTTGAATAATTTTGTGCCTGTAAAAAATATTTGTAACATATGGCACCAATTTATACAAATTCAGTGTGCTCATGAGCATTCAACAAGTCGTCATGATATCAAGATCATGATATCAACAAGTCAGTTCATGTGAAATTCTGCATCATATCATTGCATTAACAAGGATAAATTAATTTTAGGACCCTGGACAACTTTAGGACAACTTTTATTATTGTTTTTACACTTATTATAATTTTCTGATTAGATTTTTTTTGTTACGGGTGGTTAAATTTGTTTCATTACTGGGACAAGCTTAACATTTTTAATCACCAGCGTGAAGTAGGACCTTATTCAATTTATTTATCCACATCAACGTTTTAGTGCTTCTGGGAAGAAACAGGACAATAATTCTGGCTTTTTCACTTCTATTCTCCAAGCGCTAAACTGTAAGAAATATATTGTGTAAATTACAGTAATTTAATGTCAGCCATTGACAAGTAATACACTGTATTTAAAAATACAGTAAGTTACTTGTCAATGGCTGCCAGTAAGTAACTGTGATTGTTTATTACAGTAAGTTACTTGTCAATGGCTGCCAGTTAGTAACTGTGATTGTTTTTTACAGTAAGTTACTTGTCAATGGCTGCCAGTTAGTAACTGTGATTGTTTTTTACAGTAAGTTACTTGTCAATGGCTGCCAGTTAGTAGCTGTGATTGTTTTTTACAGTAAGTTACTTTTCAATGGGTGCCAGTTGGTAACTGTGTTTTTTACAGATAATGTAGATGATCTGGAAACAGCCCCTGACTTAAAAATATAATTATTAATGTGGTTTTAGTTTACTTACTTTCTAAGGATGATTGCTTAAAAGTGAAGCTAGAGCCAAAACCGAAATGAATCGCAGATCACTTATTCTGGTTTGGTATCTTTACGACTTCTAGTTTCTGACTGTAAGAATAATATCATTAAGAAATAAAAAAACACGGTACAAATTCAATGGAGATCCAGCACTTTATTAGTAAGTGGATCACACTGTTTGACAAATACATTGTCTCTATTTTAACGTAAAACACAATTTGAAGACATCTCCTAAACAAACAACAAAATGCTAAAATATAATTAAGAAATATAATAATGAATCACAGCTGAACGGGTTGTTCCACATGAAGATTTCTGAAAAACAAATAATAAATTATAATATATACATTTAAAAATATTTAGAAGGAAATGACACGTGGGTTCATGTACACTGTAAAAAATGCCTGTGAAATTAACTGTAAAATACTGTTGTTTTCAAACAAAAAACCTGTTATCAGAAAGTGTCCGTAAAAAAATACTGAGAAACACTGTAAAATTGTCTGTAACATTAACAGCAAAAATTCCATTGTCCTTACGGAAAAACCCTGTAAAAAATGCCGAAATTCTGTAGTTTTCACAGACAAAATACGGAAAACATTGTCAAATTCTCTGGGAAATGAACTGTGAAATTCCAAAGTTTTCACAAGACTGTCACTTTATTTCTGTTGCACGTCTACAAAAGTTCTAATTGAAAATGAACACAAGTTTACATTTCGATGGTTTTGTTGAGTCACCATTATGGTGATGAGTGTTTGCTTTAGTTGTGGTCTTGACCCTTTGCTTTCCATGGGAAGAAGTCTTTGCCCAGTTTTGAAATCTGTGTGGGGAAACAGACACCGAAACAGCAGGGTAAAAAGTTCAGAAAAAGCTAACGCATTAACTTCTTTAGATTGGAGAGGAAGTACATGTTTGAGAGTTTAAGTAGTGCTTTAATGTTATTTGTTGTCCACATCTATGATATTTTATGAGATAAAATAATATACTGAATATCTTAAACGGCAAATCTGATACATGATAAATGTTCTAGCAGACATCAAGAATATAACAGTTTGTCTCAACAATGGTGACAACAGTTAAAAAAAAACCACTTTAGATAAACGCAATGCATTCTGGGTATCATCAAAGCACAAAACTCATCAATGACTCCCAGCATGCATTGCGGCTGTAAGCTTTTCATTTGTTAGTCACCACTGTTGAGATTCATTCTCTGATTCTTGATTTATGAGTCAAAGACCAAATGCAGATCTTTTAACGGCTCAAATACTTTTTATATTGACAATTGCAGGAAATGTGAATTTTAAATGTAAATCCATTGAGACATTTGTAACAAATAAACATTAAGTAATTAAACAACATCCCAGAAAAAGCTTTTGAAAATATCTAAACACATTTTTCATTTTATGTCATTTGCTACAAAACTATGTTTTATATAAAACAATGTCATAGCAGCCCAAAGATAACTGGAAACTTATTTATGACGGCTGAAGCAAACCCTGATCACAAAAACAGTGACTTTGAATACACCAATAAAGCATCAAGTCATGGCTGTTATGCTGCAGTCCCTGTGAAGCAGAAGTGATGATCGTCTTCAGTATTCTGACGTATTTACAAGATGAATAGTGGGTGTGGCTCATGTTTTCTACTGTGAATTTATTGGATGAATAAAAACAGGATGTTCCCGTAATTTTACGGTAGTTTGCTGGCAACCACAGCTGCCGGTATTTTTCCGTAAAAACTACAGAATTTGTATTTTCTCTTTTGTTTTCTGATATTAAATGTTTTGTGGGTCACCACTATGCTGAAGAGTGGAGTCTGTGTTTAACTCAAGGTCAGCAATGAGATGCTGATGTCATGCTGAATGTTGCTATGTTTAAAAGTGACTTTGATGTTTTAATAAAGAATTACAAAGAAATAAATTAAGTAAATGTTATGTTTTCACTTTTATGCATTTGGACCAAGTTTTCATTGTATATAAAGAAATGCTGTTGATATAAAATACTAAAATGTATTAAGTTCATTCACAGCTTGAAGTTTGTGCCCTGAAGTTTTAAACTGCAAGACTGTTTACCTTCTTTTCCTGTATTTTTTACAGAATTTCACTGGCAACCACAGCTGCCGGTATTTTTCTGTAAAAATGACTGAACATTTTTTACAGTGATATGACCTCTTTAGGTGTACTGACTTTCCAGTTCTCTGAACCTTGGCACTAGACTTACTGGACTCTGGAATAATCCTGACAAGGAACCTGGCAGAATAGCAGCAGGACATTCTGCATGCCCACACTGAAATCTGATGTTTGAAAGATTTCTGTCAATTTTAATATGCTAAATAAATGCAGAAATCGAAGCTGCATTGAACTCAGAAACTGTACACGTATAAACCACGATGACACCCTATAACGTTAAAACTTAATAGTAACGGAACAAGCTGCACTCAGATTCCCCTGTCACGGTATTTTGATGTAATTTCTGTGATCGGATTTGCGCAGCGCTGCATGACGTTTAAGTCAATACTAGGGAGTTACAAACAGGGGAGTTTGATCAGGGTTAAGGCTGCAGGAAGTTGACGTCGCGGGCCACAGAGTTTAGAACCACCAGTAGCCTACATCATAAGCCTGTGTCAATGCCATGCATTTTTGCTTCTTGTAAACAAAACCTCATGACAAATGAATAAATTATTTATTTGAGAAAAGTCTATTTTCACAAAAATATTAAAGTATCTATTCACCGAAGGCTATAAAACAGTTCAATGTTTAATATCTAGTTGTGCTAGACTCAAAAGAAAAAAAAGCTATTAAAACCTTGTGCAAGACATTTGTATCCTCTAAATAATGATCATACTTTGTTTTGGATTATGTCTCATTTCAGAGGTGCCCTGAATATCACACAAAAGTTTCTCCATTCCAAGATTAACTGTAATACCTGTAAACTGGGAAATATATATTTTAATTATTTAAACATTTATAATATAGAACTATGAACATTCATGCATGATTGTTGTGATTTACCACACGCCAGTGTTTGATAGGTTAACAAAGTCGTTTTTTCTAGCACATTCCCCTAATGTGATTTGCACAATATTTGATCAGTATTGTAATTTCTCACTGAATATACCTTAATGCTCTGTGACCCCCAATAAGTTATTTCCAGTGCGTGAACACAGGGAATTACTGTAAATTTCACATAGTACTTGTTTGTTGTGACTTTCTACAGGACAGTACTGATGTGACTTTGTACAGCACATCCTCTTTAATGTGATTTCACAATATCTTGACCAGTATTGTAATTTCTCATTGAACCTACAGTAATTCACTGTGACCCCTAATACAGTTGGATTCCTGTACATTTCACATGTATTTTTTACAGTGTTGAGTCCTACAATTAGTTTCATTTACCAATTCTGGCTTTCCACCACTAGATGCCCCTATTCTCTCTTTTGTATTGGCATGGCAAAACAGCAATGTCGTGCTCTAACATTGGGTCTTCTTGACGCACTTTCGGGTGAGGTTGTTATTTTCTATTTTTCTTTTGAAATGCATTCACTGTGCCTGTGTATGTATCTTCATCTACGAGACCATGCTCTTAGCTGTCATATAAGAATATATAGAGACACGCCACCGCTAGCCTATGTCTCATTTAGCCAATAAAGTGTTAACATCTGGCGCCCGTGGTCGCACGTTCTCGCCCTCCCACACCCTATTTAAACAAGCATCGGATCTTTTCTTTGGTCTTTTGAAAACCCGTCGCACACATCTCCGAACAGCTGGCATCTCCGTTTAAAGAGACGCGATGGCTTTGGCTGATCCAGAGCGCGGCATATCAAACGGCGCAGACTCCATGTCTTTGTTTTCTGAGATTATTGAACTAAACGTCGGAGGACAAGTGTATGTGACGCGGCACACGACTTTAACATCCGTACCGGATTCTCTCCTCTGGAACATGTTTAGTAAGAAAACGCCGAAAGAACTGGCACGGGACAGCAAGGGTCGTTACTTTTTGGATAGGGACGGTTTTCTTTTCCGCTATATTTTAGACTATCTACGGGATCTGAATCTGGTTTTGCCCGACTATTTTCCAGAAAAGAGTCGATTGCAAAGAGAGGCAGTCTTTTTCCAGCTGCGGGACCTCTCAAAGCTCTTGTGTCCCAAAATGAGTAAAGACAACTCTATCACCGACGACATCTGCCAAAGTGACTCGGAGGAGCTGTCGCTGCAGAGCGCGAGCGCGACTCCGCTGGTCGGACTGGAATCCTCACGCGCGCTGTCCGTCATCAGCTCCGCTCATTCTCCATCCCTTGGTTCCAAGAAGTCCGGCTACATCACGGTCGGTTACCGGGGTTCGTACACTATCGGAAGAGACATACAGACAGACGCTAAATTTAGGCGCGTTGCGAGAATCACGGTGTGCGGAAAAACTTCTCTGGCTAAAGAGGTGTTTGCGGACACTTTGAACGAGAGCAGGGACCCGGATCGACCTCCGGAGAGGTACACATCACGGTACTATCTGAAGTATAATTTTCTCGAGCAAGCTTTTGACAAATTGTCAGAGTTTGGCTTTCATATGGTCGCGTGCAGCTCGACTGGCACTTGCGCTTTCTCCAGTAATGATCCAAATGAGGACAAAATCTGGACGAACTACACAGAGTACGTTTTCTGTCGAGAATAAAGCCATACTGATTTACATGAAAGTGTGTTATATACATAACATATAGGCTACATCCCAACGTTAGACGCATTCACATCTGTCAGTTTTCTAGTTTATGTCAAAGTTTGGTCTATTTGATACCACATTTATAATAACCAGTAATGGATGAATGCAGAATAACTATTGTGATGAATAACTCTAGAGTTATTGTGGCGAGACCATAGTATATTTTCACTATAGATAAAACGAAAAACCTTTGATTATATGGTTAGTTTTTGCAGATGTTTAATATGTAGTAATTGAAACTGTACATACTGTATAAAAGGAAAAAAAGACTTTATTTATCATTGTAAAGTTTTTATGAATTCTTATAATGTTGTGTTGTCTCATATTTTGACAGATTGCACTGAGAAATGCATTCACCAAATCCTTGAGCAAAAACATTTGTTGTGTTGGTTAGACTCGATCTCAGTAACATTTTCTCTAAATCAGTCAAGTTTTGTTTTTAAAACAAGTATTGTATTGATTTTTTATTTTTGCACATATTTATTTATATCATTGGGAGTGGTAACTATTTGCCTTAACTCTTAGTGTTTTGTAAATATTCTTGTATAAACAAAGTGTTTATTCCAGCTGTAAACATCTTCTATGTGGTGTGTTCAAAGAAAATCAATCTTTCAATAAACTATAATCTATCATAATTTTTCAGCCTCACAATTTTGAATGTTTTCTTTTCATTTTAGTTTAAGTGTGTTCTCTGACACTCAAAAGCTTTACATATTGTGAAACCATCTGGTAAACTCTGTGATAAGTGCATTATATTTTACAAATAATGGATAGCGAAATATATTGTTTAAGACATTAACATAAAAAAACATCAAACAATCATTTTAGCATCAATTTAATCTGAATGTGATTCTGAGGGAAATTAATCACAATGGATGAAATACATCTAGGATTTACAAATTGGCCCTTCAGTTTGCAATGGATTTGGTATTATAAAGTGTGCTCACAAAAGGTTGGGGGGTCAGCCAGATTATTTCAATGACCAGATCATTGCAAGTCCTAATGAATACAGAAATTTACACAATAGTTACCCTTAGGTTTTTTGTGACACAAATTTTACCTATGATGGTCAAGTACACATGGCGCAGCTGTGCACAAATATTGAGGGTATTATCATTTCATGTGTAAATAATAAAAAGATCCAGCTTTAAGGTTATAGGGTCATTGGATAGATCTCTGTGAGGGCATGTGGCGAAAGCCTGGTTCCAAGAAAAGGCCTGAAAGGTTTCTGCTCATTATGTAGACATTTATGCAAAAGAAAAATGCATTAATGTGATTACATGTATTGCTACATGCATTGTTAAATAAAGGATGTCTGATGAGATGAGGCATAGGACTAAAATAACAGCTAAGTGGATTCTGTGGTAAGGACTGTTTCCAAGATAACAGACAAATGACCAATCCCTTTATTGAAAGAAAGATCAGGTTCCCTTAGTTCCAGACTATAATCCAGAACACTAAATGATTTGGGCATGCTTCAAATGTGAATGAACTAATTAGTTTGGATATCTTAAAAGATAGCAGATGTTCTTGATTATTACACACAAATTAAGATTCATGCTTAAATAGATCCAACAAAGTGCAGTGACCTCTTTTTTTCCACACAGAACTTTCAACTTTTTTCTCTTTGTTTATAGAAACCCCCAAGAATGCCTGATCAAAGCATTGCATAACAAAACTTGCACATCACAATACTGACTTGTTTATTCAAATTAAAATCCCAGTCAAAAATAGCTTTCCAGTATTCTGATCAACTGGGAAATGTATATGTTCACTCATTGCACAACTCGGTTCATACTTTTGCTGAATATTATGAGTGCATGTTTCATGAATAGATTTGACAAGCACAAGCTTAGTTTGGACATACAACTTAAGATACAACTACGTAGATACCCCAAATATAACTTTAGTGTATAGGATTTCATTTTACCCTCAAGGGTGTAATGCTGGATTTAATTATATTATATAAAGTTTTGAGTTTAGTATGCCCACCAAATAGTTTTTTTCATGAATCTTTCATCCAGTTGACAGTTCTGCAATTACCGTTAAAATAGTGGACATGGGGGAGGTGTTATCTAATGAGGTTAACTTGTCACTCATTTGATTTTCAATTTAATGGTAAGTGCAGCATTCCCTATGATAATGCTAATGGGATGCTTATGGGGCATTTCTATTTTACGTGTGGAAATGCACTGCTGTCATTTCAATTATCCTAGTACTCTCTGAGCTGTGTCTTCACATGGCCTATGTTTTGATTTTCTTAAAATTATACTGAAATTCTTCCTCAGGGTTAATAAACAAATAAACGCTTACAAAACCTATATGCATCTAAACTCTTAACATCAATGGAGTTGCCAGGACATCATCGTGGATGTATAGTCCTAGTTTAAATAAATGTGTCAAGTTGTAAGTTCTTCATATTTTTTTTTCATTTGAAATATTGTTACAGCCTTGAATAAGACTGCGCAACTTCACATTTTCTGAGGGGTATGCGAGATCAGTATTGGCACTCCCATTTTGGCCACCCCAATATAGAAAGCACACAATAAATAAAAAATCTGCAGACAAGTTGTATATTACTTTTGGAGTCATTCTAAATATATTTTACATCATGTTAAGGTGACAAACAGATTTGCATCTATAACAGAAGCATAAAGGTTTTCTTTAACATAAACCCTTTTCCAACTGCTTCACAGTGTTAGAGATACCCAGTTCTGAAAAGATAAATAACAATCTGAAAACTTACGAAACAAAGGAGCAAAAAGTAGTAAAAGTTATAAATTGAATCCCAGTGAATTATAAACTTTTTTTGATCTTCAATGTTCGACATTTAGATTATTCCCTTTCCTTCACCAAAAAGTATTATTAACATTATGTATTATTACCAGAATAAGACGAAAAGACCTATAACATTATATGCTCGCGTTGTATAACACAAATAAACAAACGGTCTTTGTTTTTTCCCACTTATGCCTACTTGGTTTGTGGTCCACTAATATTAAACAAAACACAACAGTAAAATAGCCTATGTTAAACATACTTTTACTGGAACTTCATGATTCAACTTTTTTTGAAAAACTGATTGGTTGACATAATAACTTGATTACATAAAATATATATTTATTGAACTTGCTTAAAATGCTAGACAAATGTCAAACAAAAACGTTTTAAACTTTTTCATTATATTTATTATTATTTATAACATTTTATAATAATAAAAAAATGCACCGCATATAATGCATACCCCATTTTTGCACACCCCGTAGGCCATCAGTGGGACAGCTGTTCTGCACGTTGACAGAATGTCCTACTGGTCATGTTCTTTTTCTGTGTTTAAATCTTCATTGGTCACACTTCAGTATAGGAGCCAATTAATGCTATTAACAAATTATTAACTACGATTTCTCCTAATAAAACCCTTAATTTGTTGCTTATTAATAGTTAGTAAGGTAGTTGTTAGGTAGGTATTGGGTAGGATTAGAGATGTAGAGTATGGTCATATGGAATATGTGCTTTATATGTGCTAATTAACAGCCAATATGCCAATAATAGACATGCTAATAACAGCTAGGTAATAGTGGGAATTTCCCCCTTTACTGAAGTGTTACATATTCATGTACTATTCTTGACAAATGTAAATTTAACATAATGTTTTCAATGTTTTAACCTAAACCAAAAATAAAGAGTTTTGAATTAAAAATAGATCATGTTTAATTTTAGCATAATACTAAAATTATTATTATTGTTATTTGTGATCCCACAAATCAAGGCTTTTGCAGGTTGTGCAGTGTTTAAATTTACTGAATTTGTGAAATCAAACAAACAATCAACCTAAGAAGGTTTATGAAATTGAAGATCATGTAAGAATCATAAAGAAATATCAGCAAATAACAAAAAAGTAAAGATTCCTGTTCTAAGATGTGAATACAGTTATGACTCTGTTAGACATCTATGGCATCTTTTCTGGTTTGTAATCATTTTAATGTGACAATTACAGAAAAGCAATGTTTCCTACAATAATACATTCATAAATTGTATTATAACATTTCAATTTCAAGCACTTTTTTCATGTTTACTGTATTTATATCTACATTATAGTTCTATTGCAGATGTCTGTTTTTTGCATGTAATTAAAAGGGCACAGCCTTAGTATAAGCAGAATGTAGGGATGTTTTTCATATCAAAATGTTCAGCTGTTATACGCCAGCACAGTCTGTCTGTGAAGCGTGAAATATTCCACAGCAGTGACCTGGACTCTGATTTCCTGGTTGGCTGGTTCCAGAAATCCTCACTTCAAATGACCCTTTAATTGCCTAAAATAGTATAAAACAGTAACTGATGTAATTTTACTTGTAACATTTATTTTATTTGTTTTATAACTGTTTAAATTCTTAACAATAAGTAAATAATACAATACTATTACAATACTATGTAAAGGGCTGCAGCAGATTAAGAAAAAGAAGCTAAAACTCATGTAAAGATTCTGAAATTCAATTGAAAAGCTCAGAACTGAATTTCTGATTACATGTGGGATTATCTGAGGCACAATCATTTGGTTGCCTGTTTTATCCCAGACTATAGAATTTCATTTTAAGCATCTGGAAAAGCACCATTAATGTTTCTTATCTACCGTTTTTGTATTTTACAGAAACAAATTGAAATCAATAGTATTCTTTAGATAATGTTGTGCTCCTTGAAGAATCAGCCTTTGGTGTTGATGGACATGGAGCAGTATGATCAATACAGGGCTTGAAACGCCAATAAGCAAGTAAGTGGTAAAGACACAACCCAAGCACAACATCAAACAACCCTGTTATCATTTACCCACAAATCCATTTATCTTTAGCAAGCATGTTCAAAGTAATCAATTGACTGTTGTTAAGCAGAAGGGGATTGGTTTCAAACTAGCTGCATGGGTGCCTGAGAAGAGAACATGTACATGCATATATAACTCATTCATGATAATTTTGGCTCAACCTATAGGGTTTAAATTGTTCATTCAACAAAAGAGTAATAAATAGACACATCTATCACATGAAGGTCACTCATATCTGTGAGGCTCACAAACGAACCTGTGAATACATTATAATTATAATTTGTATGTGTTTGTGCTTTCTTTGTATACAGGCACTTGGATTGACACGTGTGTGTGTGTGTCGAAATGTGTGGGTTTTCGCAGGACTGTGAGAGTTTAAGATCTGATTGCTGTTATCCATCACATCACCTGTCTCCCATCACAACAGCTCACTAACAAGGAAGAAAGCCACCGCTTGTATGTAGGCTATAGCAACAAGGCCTCATTTTAAATTAATATTCTTGAAGCGTGTTGACTGTTGTTTGCTTCTGTCATTCAGTTCTAACCCATTGCTCTTTTGCCTGGGTGCAGTAGTCAATCGAATTTATAAAAAAGACAATAACCGGTTGCTGTTGTGCTGTGGTGGAGAACAATCCTTCTTTAAGTTGTATTAAATTTGGAATTCTATTTGAGAGAACATGTATAATTGACATTGTGATTGCATGTTATGTAGCGAATTGTGGAAAATGTTGTGTTATGATTAATAATGGTTAGTGTCAAAGACTTTGCTCATCTAAAATGAAACCTCATTAATGAACAGTTCGTCCAAAAATGAAAATTCCGTCATCATTTACTCACCCTCAGGTGTTCCAAATCTGTATAAATGTATTTGTTCTGATGAACACGGAAAAAGATATTTGGAAGAATGCTTTTAACCAAACAATTATTCGACCCCATTAACTACCATAGTAGAAAAAATATATATTTTGAAGAATGTACGAAAGCAGACAATTCTGGGGCAATTTTAGCTACCATTGTAATTTTTCCTAGTAGTCAAAGGTGGCCAACAAATGTTTGTTTACAAGTATTCTTATATCGTTCTCTGTGTTCGTAAGAATAAATACATTTGTACAGATTTGAAACAACTTGAAAGTGTTTTCATTTTTGGGTGAACTGTCCCTTTAAAATATGTTATATTATAATATTATTTATTATTTATTTCAATACCTATGGTTAAAAAATATGAAAATTATGAAATTAACATATTTTCTATCACACAAAACTTTAGTCATAGCTGTTCTATAATCTTGTTAAACTGGATCCTGGCAAATTATAGCGGATCTCATCACATTTATCCACGAAATATTGATTGTACTCCAATTTAATAATATTAAAGTTGATTAGATAAATTCTGTTTGTTACCATCATCAACCCAAACTTCAAAACATCAGTTAAAGGGATGGTGCCCCCGAGAATCCAAAATTTCCCCTCTGTTAATTTTGTTTTTGGAGAACACTAAAGAATATAGTTTGAAGAATGTTGGTATCCAAACAACATTGGACCCTATTGACCTATTTAACAAAACAAATTTTGTGTGTGTTCCACAGAAGAGAGAGTTATATACAAGGTTTGAATAATACTTGATGCCATGGGTAAACTATCCCTTTTAGCATCTAGTTTCTAGCAAGTTTCTTCTAGTTCTTAGTTTCTTATGTTAGCATCTCAGAAGGAAGTCCAGTTTAATCACTGATCATACTCACAAGACACATCTCTTTCAGGATGGGCCCACCATGTGCCCCTTCATCCCTCATCTCATCAGCTTATCTATACAGCAGCAGGGGTCTCACCATGCTGAGGTCTGTAAATGGCAGCCTGAGTGTAGTGTTCCTGGACAGGCATGGTCTATTGATTTAGTTTGGTCAGCGGACTGGGTAGGGGGTGGTATTGTCAATAAGGTGCAACCTGTACAGCTGTGGAACCAGCTGGTAGCTGTTTAATTGAGGATTACATGCACATGACCTATCTCTCTCATTGCAAATGCATCATGGGGGATTTATATTGATAATGCACAGAAACATCTGTCACTAACCCAGTAAAATCAAGTGGCTCATTTGCCAATGTTTTTCGTTTTTCCACAGGAAATGAACAATAAAATCTAAATTGTTGTAACAAATACAATCGACAACACACAATGTGAAATTCATGCAATTGGGAGACTCTGAGCGTTCTAACTCAAATGTCTGCCTGCTACTGGCTTTCGTCATCAAAAAAAGATGTTACTAAATAAATGCTGTTATTGGCACGGCCTCATACACGCAGCCGATCGTACAGATCCTCTAAAGATGAAGGGGCTTGAAAAATTAATTAAGTCTTTTGAACGAATGATTTTATTACAGTGCATCAATGAAAGGGGTTTTAGTGACAACGCTATAGTCAGAAGGGCAGATGAAGATACATCAAAAATCGTAGTAGCATTTAAAAAACAAAATGTAACACTAAGAATGCAGTCCTGCTCTATAGATGACAGATTTCATTTAAAAGCACTAACCAAAACAGAAAGATAATTCTATTATAATGGTTTTAAAGATAAGCCTTATGATCTGTAACACTAACTCAACAAACAACAGTTTAAGAAAAATGTCTAGTGGTAAACAATTAAAGGTGGTTGCCACAGTCACACATTCTGACTTCTTTATACTGTTAAATGTGCTGGCTTCTCATGCTAGATATGGTCAACTTGTTGGACGTATGACATAATATTTCTGTGCTCGAACCATTTCCCCAGCGTAACATGAAATTCCCTTATGTAACAACTTTTCTTAGTCCCTTTTCGGACAATCTTTTTTCGGAAAATCTTTTTTGCCGATGAAAGAGCACGCCCATGCGTCAACCATGGAGAGCGGGAGAAGAAGCATGCACACACTTCAAACGGCTGGAGCAAGAGAGAGAGAGCACTGCGTTCGCAAAGTTCAGCTGTGTTTGTTTGTTCACTGCATTTCGGTGAGGACTGTTATATAAACGGTGGATATAATGCTGCATTTGGAGATAGTTTGAAACTGATGGTCCCAGCGCTAAAAGATGCCGGTCATGAACTGCATGCCGTAAGGGAAACTGAGTCATACTGTATGTCTGTGTTTTGATGGCAATTGACGTGTACATGCAAAAGGTACCCAACACAAACTTATAGTGAATCAACAGTTCTACAGTGATCATAAGATGATGTATTGTGTGCTCATGCTGTAGACCCGCACCCACCCCCAAACATATTCAGGGCTTGCCTTTTTCAGAAATAGTCGTTTATATCTATCTTTTATAAATGTGATCAAACTAAAGACTCTTCAAAGATATAAGGTATGCAATACTCCTTAGGGCCCCAATATTCATATGAGATTGGCAGAAAATGTGTGTGATACGTCCGCTTTAATGACAATTGAAAAATGTCTGCTTTATTTGCCCCCTTTCGATCATTAAAAATCAATTTGAAGGTCCAGTATATGAATACACATTACCAACAATACAAAGGTGTTAAGAACCTTTTGACTGCCTGACTCCAAATTCATTTGTAATGAGTATTCTTACAAAACAAACAAGAAGCTAATCTAAACACAGAATAAGCAAATCTGAATCTGAGCCAAGAGGGAGACAACAGCTGACTTATCATTTCCTGAAGACCAGCAAGGTACTCTTTAAAATCTTTTGTAAATGAAGATTTGAAAAGAGGCTATACCAAAAAGATTGAACGAATGTTAATGGCTTGTTTCAAACACAATGACAAGGATCTTAAACAAGTATAACTGTGCTACAAGTAATTAAAAAGTATTTTTGAACTTGACATTTCGTCATTGCTAGGACAGACCAGGGAGTTTGGTGAGCTGAATAAAATCGAGATTCGATTAATTAGAAACAAATATATTGAGGGATTCATATCTTTTAAAATTGTATACTCTGTGTTTTTTATACACAATGTTTTTAGATTGTAATAGGGAAATGTAGAAGGTTTGACTGACAAATAATACGGACAATAATACATTTTTCTTTCAAAGAAATTAAAAACCATGTTAACATCTTAAGAAATTTAAAAAGACAGGGAATATACTTCCTACTCGTCCTAGTATCTACTTGTGGAACAAAAAGTGTGTGGCACACTTGTCTCTCAAAGCAGTGTTGAGTGATTAAAAGCTTGACATATTCACAGCAGCGACGGAGGATAAAGCACATGAGGACCAGGATTTGTGCCGCTCTGTTGCCCATCTTGCTAGTGTGCAGCTGCTGCAATGCTCAAATAAAGGAAAATTATGTAAAAATTCATACATTTAAATCCACTGGGCAAATCAGTATTCATGGATTCCAATTCTAATCAGAGCTATAAGAACATGTGTTCCCAAATTACTTTGTCTTGTCACACTGCACACAAATACCACTGCCTCGAATCACATTTTGCATTCTGAATCATGATTTTAGGACATTACTGTTTCAGTAATTCCACAACAGTGGGTGTGGAGTGTCTTTCTTTAATCCAGCTCCAAACAATACCTTGGCTCACCTCCGTTCTAAGTCCATGACCACAATTTAGGACTAAAAATGTAAATAAACCTTAAAATGTTTCCTCACATACAACCTAATGGGTTAAATTAGACTATAGTCATAAACTCATTAAATTGCCAAATCCATCATATTTACACATGCCTGGCATTTAGAAGGTTTAGTCAGTCTCACGATTATATAACATGTTATAAAGCTTTTATATTTCAATATTAATGAA
Organism: Triplophysa bombifrons; assembly: GCA_029783895.1. Classification (NCBI taxonomy): domain Eukaryota; kingdom Metazoa; phylum Chordata; class Actinopteri; order Cypriniformes; family Nemacheilidae; genus Triplophysa; species Triplophysa bombifrons. The sequence goes on along the minus strand of CM056456.1, from coordinate 14,804,932 downwards.
TATACATAGATTGAATTATGCTAAAAACATTAATACAATCTTGATAGCTTTATACTAGCAGAGCTCAAACTCTAAGAAACTGAACTATGATCATATCCTGTATTTGTCCTTCTAAAAAACAGGAGCCATATGGTTTATTCCAGTAATAAAAATGCAGGTTTGGCCTTGTGTTCCAAAACCCATCTGTGCATGTTTGCCTTCCACTGTCACCTAGTGTTGTAGTTCTACAGCTATGACTTGTTAATTAATGAAATAAGGGTCTCACAAGCTTACATTTGTCCTTGCTCTGCCCTGCTCCATATTAGATGGCATACTGGAAAAAGAGCAAAATGAAGGTCACACACCACTCTTTGCCCTGTTCAAACAACTATTGAAGGGGTCATATGGAACATCAGGTTTCAAAGCAATTATACTGACAGGTAAGCCCACCTTACTTGTGTATACAGTACATTTGGGAGGTCTTAGTCAAATCATACCATGAACTGATGTATTTGTGGGGGTTGCGTTACACAGTTTCAAGCAGGTCTGGGTGAGCATTCGCTTTTAGACAGAATTCATCTTTTGTTTCGACACTTTAATTTTAGCAATTTTACGTGTCTAATACATGCATGAGCAAGTTATAACACACCAACGACACAGAAAAACCTTTTATTCGTGCCATTTGACTCCTTTAACATAACTTAGTTTGAGTTATTCTTCAGTAGTGTTAAACTCTTTTATATTCAGTTCAAAATGATCAAAACTAAACAAGTTTGATTTAATAAACTACAACTTGTATAAAAGAATAGAAATATCTTATTTATATAAAACAAAGCATTTTTATCACAATAATCCTAACAATTAACAATTAATGAACCATTTCCTCAACAAGCAACACTATATAAACTGCAAATGGTTTGTAATTTAACCTATGCTGGGTTGTTTTAACTCATTGTTCGGTGAAACATAAACATTTTCTGAGTTAAAGCAACACTTTGTAGTTTTTCGACCTTAAAATAATGTCTGTTAAATTATTTTACTAGTAGGACTTAAAATTAAACAGACTAATTCTACTGCCGCTGCTACTTGAGCAACCTCATAGTGGCTACAGCCACAGTCTGTAAGTTTTGTGTACGGGTCGGAACACAGCCCTGCCCATCCCCTGCCTGCCGAAGAGTGCGATCTGGTTTCCAAACAACGTTTCTGCATTGGGCGGTTCCATCAGCTTACTTAAAAAATGAATGTGTATTACGGTGCCCACGGGGAAGTTTATTCAGCAACCCTATTTACAACACTGGTGACAGACAATTGTGCTTATCAACCATATGGGGAAACCCGTGAGCAAAAGTTCTAAAGTGTTTCTTTAATTTAACCCAGCAGCTGGGTTTGTTCTTTTTGACCAAGCTTTCTTTAGAGTGAATGTTAAGTGCTATTATACACATTTTTAACATTTCTTTCTCTAAACCTTTCATAATGATGACCTGATACACTTCCACGTAAGAACTTCCATGTGCACTACTTGTAAACATGATCTTTTAAAGCCATACTTTAGAACCTTTGCTCACGGTTCCCCCATGTGGTTGTTAAGTAAAGGTTAATTTGTGCAGGCAGCCGGATGTTATTGCAGAAATACGTCCAGGGCAACAGTATGATTAGATGCGATGCAAATGCGAAGCTGAGGGTCTTGTATCACACTGGAGGGGCTTATTTCGTGATAACATCCGGCTGCTTGTACATTATCTGGCTTATTACACAGCTACTTGCCACATGAGATAAAACTGGACATGAAATGTGAATTTGAAATATTTGATAAACTCAATTTTTTTAGGAAAAGCAGTTTACTTTCGGTTTTAAGGTAAGAAACGACATTCAAATGTCATGAACAGGCAATTTGGTTTAATCATTTCTAAGTATAATTTCATATATGTTATTAAAATGATGGAGCCGGCGAATGGAGAAACGTTGGAACAATATGGCACTCTTCTAGAAGTAGGGGACGGGCGTGGCTGTGTACCAACCCGAACACAGAATTTACAGACTGTGGTTGTGGCCTCTATGAGGCTGCTCAGGTAGAATTTGCCCATTTATGAGTTGTTCTAGTACTGAAATAATTTTAGAGACATTTTTTAAGGAAGAAAAACTACAAAGTGTTGCTTTAATTCTTCACACAACATTTAAAAAATGCTTGGTTATTTTTAACAAAAAAGGCATGAACCCAACCAAAATGTCCATATTATGCAACAATCCTGCAATTTGGGCTGAAACAACCCAGGATAAGTTAATTTATAACCAAGCAGTTGAGTTCGCCCTTTTTAACCCAACCATTGTTAAAAATAAAAAATAAAAATTAGAGTGACCATTGAACCAAGACATTTCTTGAAGTATTTTCAACAGAATGCTAGTTGTTTTTGAGATTAGACTTGGTTAACAAATTCTGTGCCTAAAGGTTTTCCAGTATCTCTGTATCAAAATACAGACATGTTTTTGTTGTCTTTGCATTTTAATTTACAATCTGGCAAATCCACCACAGAAAGAGGAACGGTTAAGCTTTTGAAGAGCTCTCATTAACACTACATAATGACAGATTAAAATTACATGTGGTGCCTTGAAACGTGTGGATGGTAGATCTACAATAGTAGAATTGCAGCCGTATGGTTAATGCCTCAACCCTTCCCCTAAAGATTGTGTTACAACAGCTGTCGATATTTTATTGTTTGTGAAATGATATTTTGATTGAAAGACATCTGATGTAAATCATAAATCAATGATATGAATATAATTTTGAGTAATATTTAGCTAAATGTGTTTGCAGCTCCGAGACATCAATATTCCCTAAAACCTCATCAAAGCTGATCACCTGCGATCTTCAAAATCATTAAGAATGAAAACAGATCGAGAACATTATCTTAATATTCCCCTCCATGCCCGGTTTAGCACAATAGCAGCGAAATTCAAAGTGGGTCGGAGAACATCTTTTTGGCATAATAAATTCAAGCATTTCCGGCATCCTCCAGCTGCGACCGCCTTAGCATTCATGGGCAATGAAACATTTTTCACGTCCCTGAAAATGAAGGGCCAGCACATTTCATGAGACGCCATGCATTAGAACGAGCATTACAGTAAGATAGAAGACGAGATTGAATCTTTGAAGTATGCCATCAAGGGAAATTAGAAATCAGTGCCTGCAGTGATAGCACTCCGCTCAGGTTCTGACCTAAAAAGATGAAGCACTTTTTACCCAGGCCGAATCTCTTTTTGACTGAAGAGCAGGTTCTTTGCCTCTCTGTAAGAAATCACTTTGTTTCTCACACCTGAACGAATTTGGTGAGGTATCTACACATGCTCTTTAAAGTGAGGAGGAAATGCAATGCAGCATCTGAACTATGATTGAGGGTTGTGAGGGATGTCACTGTCAGGTTGCTAAGTGCTGGTTTAATGGCCACTTCTAAGCGTATTACCCACCTCCGCGAAGCAACAGAAGCCTCCAGCTCGGAGAGGCTGATAATAACAAGCCACAACAAGTCGAAAACACTAGAAAGAGGAGATTAAACCCAACTGACTACAAAAAAAGGATTATCTTTGAATTAAGTATTTCATGAAGCTCACAGTATTGTGCGGTAAAATTTGATTTAACAACAACTATATATATTTTAAGTACACGTTTTTCTGAACAAGAACACGAAACACACAACAGGACCTTATTGATTCAAGGTATTGCTTCAAGCTACTAATCAATCTGGCACATTAGGATTTAGCTTGCTTTACATTCATTTATCGAAAGGTCAAGGAACAATCTTTTTCAAAGCATTGAACAAAGTGACTTCTTATCATGACAAAAGATCAACTAGTTGAAGATTAAAGACACAATGAGCTTTGTTTTGAAGCCAGACATACAAATTTTATAAAAAAAAATATCCAGAACAAATGATTGACTAGGCACAACCTTACGAAACAAACATATATGGGAATATACTGGAAAATATAATGCAATATATTAAATACTGTAATAACTTTCCCTATATTGAAACCAAGATCTTTTATTTTTCAATATATGAAAAATGGCAATTCATTACGTATTATTCAATATATTGTTATATATTATCTGTGTTTTATTCTAGATATTTTTTAAATATATATAAAAATATTTATTAAATTGACAGTTAATAAGATAATATTCTTTGTCTAAGGGCAGATAAAATCATTTGTAAATAATTCTCAGTATAGAATAGGTTGTCATATGGAAATGTGATTATAACCCACACATTGTACATACAGCCTAAATTATGTTTTTTCAGTCTGGCAAAATAAAGATTAGAAATTAATGTGAAACGGTCCATCAAGTGGCCCTGCCAAATAAATAATTGTTCTATGTCTCTTCATACATGTGATCTAGCTCACATTTCAGATCAGAGAAGAAAGGTGTTGCTTTACAAATGATGATCAGAATCCAGAACCATGGCAACTAGACATGGCTGACATCCGTAATATGGACTAAAATTAGCATCAGTACAAACAGCAGGTGGAAGAGGTTGAAGAGTGGAGGAGATCTTTTCTATTCCTCTACCCACCAAACTAAATATGCTTAAAAAAATATGATCGCACAGAATATCTGAAGCATGTTTTTTTATGTATATCTTAATGCGTGTGCAACTGTTGAATTACTGTCCATTTAGACCAACAGCGCCCCCCTGTGTTGAACACGCTTCAATCAAAATATACTAAAATTATGATAATTGGTGGATAGCTTTATTTTGGGTTCCCATTCATATTGAACATTTTTCCACACCTTTGAAAGATATGTTCTCTGGGCTTCAAATTCAATTCAAGTTTATTTTTTACCACTTTCACACACATTGTAGCAAACTCTTCATTACAGATGTCTAAGTAAGTCTCTTGTTGCTATATGTGTTGATGTTGCCTTTCATTAAGACAGGGAAATTAATCACTTTTTCTATCTGTAAACCCATCTGAAGCCACTAGTTATAAAAACAAACATAAGAATTATTCATATTTTGCATTGGGGAGTATTTTGGAATTATTCTGCAACTATACCCTCTGAAAATCACTTTTGGCCACTACTGTAGTTTAATGTCTGGATAGAGTACTGCAGATATGAAATATTGTTGAATGCAAAACCTGGAAAGGAGTTAGCATTTTAGCACTTTAGCACTTTTGGTCTATGGCCCCATAGGTTTTTGGAGAACTGTCTGAAAAAAGATCTGCAAAACCTGTAAATATTTTTATGTTTTTTTAATCTATGAAATACAACACACCAGTTTCAACCCGCTTCAGATTTTTTAAAGCTTAATTGTGTCTACTATAAATCTCACAAATAATGCGACATGGACACAAATCTCTAAAACCGTAGATGGATATTCATTCACACAGTAATTTCTAACCAGGGAACACGTTTTTAATAGTTTGAGGAAGTCAGAGATTTGGTGGTGATATTGTTGATATTGTTATCGAGTGACCATAGTCTGTTATTGCCTGATGTAAGCTTTTTACTTCTGTCAATTGTATTTGCAATTGAACAATTGAAATTGTAAGTTTTTCTAAAGTAACAAATGTTTTGTTGATTTGTAAATATGATCTTGATTGACCAAACGTGTGATAATAAACCTTTATCTTTTTGATCTTCCGAAAGTCTATGGGAAAATGCATAGGCTTTTAGTCGAGGGAACCTGTCCAGTGCACCTCTGGGTTGTCCTATCATCTCTATACATGTCACGTGATGACGTGTTATAGTGATAAGCATCGTCGTAACCCAGTGATCATATACTGGGAAAAGAGACAAATGAACTACAGAAACGAATTATAGGTCTACATTTTTTCTTTATAGCTCTGGTATTCCTCACGTTGCAGTGCTGAATTGAAATGTGATTATCAACCGCCGTTGTTCTCCATTAAAAGTAAATTGAGCTCCAGTTTCATGAATTGTAGGATTGCTCTATTTCAATAGCACAAAGAGTATACTGCAAAATAAAAGCATCGGATGAAAGTCTCATTTCAACGAAATTAAGCTATTAAGAGCAAAAAGGATGAGCAGTGTTGAGATAATTCTTTTTGTAAATTAGGTAATACAACAAGAATGATTAGTCAAGTAAATCACAATCAGGCTTTTATTTATTTACAATTATTGCTGAATATTTTGCTTTTCCCTCTAAGGGACTTGCTCAGACACACAGAATAGATGCTTCCCATGAAAGAATATAACTCATTAGTGCTGCCTACTAACCATGCCACTTTTACTTGAATTCTTAATGGTTTCTCCTTAATCATCTTTCCCACACTCAGAACACAAAAGGCACACAAATGAAAAGTGAAATGACAGAATATTTTACACAGCAAATCCTTACATAGCCAAGACTGCAGGGGAATCTATAAGCAATAGCAATAAAATAGTATCCTTCTATTATTTCACTATAAACATTTCTAGGACCACACAGATATCAGAAAAGCCAAATCTATCAGAATTGAAAAAGACAGTGTATGATTGATACTTTTAAATGCATACTGTAGTTTGAGGTGAATTTTCAGGTACATGCACATCCCAGTTGTACAAACCGCTGCTAATAATACTTTTGCATAAACTTAAGCTTAGGAATTGAATCCACTAAGTAAAAAAGGAAGAATAGAAGCTTATTGCATAATCATGGTTAGCTAAATCACCCAATGACTTTGAGTTCTTGTGTTCACAGTTACTGTTCTGTGATTGGTTCCTCCTCAATCTGATGCAATACAGTATGGTCACATGGCGGTGGGCTGCCCAGCTAGAGAGAAGAAAAATGTATCATCATTAAAAATCAGTGACCGGCCTGCTGATGAACATTATAACAGCATAGATTTTTGACCTACTTTTGAGTCGCATGTAGCAGGTGTTACAATAGAGTTGTTGGTTTCGTATTCTGACCTCGGCTCCGGCTTCTGAGCCCCCCAATTCAGACTTGCAGCCAATGCACTGAAACAAAAGATGAAGGAATTGTTAAAAAACAGAACCGTCTGAGAAATGGATGCACTCACCTTCACAAAAAGAGAGAAAAGGAAATTGAAGAAATAGCCAACAGCCAAAAGAACCCGAAAAAGATAAGAAAAGATTACCTGGAGGACTATGCAGAGTAAGTGAAAGGATGAGCTGAAATGATTGACATTTGGAGGATGAGAGGGTTGTGCGAGAAACAGATGAGCTCTAATTGAGCCACATACTGCTTTATAGATAGAGACAGTGGAACAAATTCAAGTTTGCTATCCATGGTTTGTTCTCTGAAGTCATAGTGTTGGGTGTCAGTAAACACGGTATAGGGTTAAACATATTCTCTGGGTTTATAAGTGCACTGACTCTACAAAATTCAAAAGCAGGCAGGAAAGTTTGAGTTAGTGAGAGATGAAGCCAGACAGGACCTGACCCTTGCAGATCTTTGAATTCTCACCTTGAAACAAGTCAAATGAAAACAGAGCCCCAGGGACTCGATGATCATGGCTGCTCCTTTGCCCAGTGGTGTATTACAGAACGAACAGATTTTTCTGCCGCTCACTGACCTGGATTACAGAAAACATGATCGTGGCCCATGTGGAATGCAAACATAAAATCTTGTAGACTACACAAATATGGGAGACACATGGCTACGATATGGAAGAATGTAGTTTGTTTATAAAACAAATGAGTGAGGATTACTTATTTCGTGGTGGAGCTTTAGACTCTGGATCTGGTGAAGAAGCTGAAGGGGGTGTAGATGGAGACCAGGATTGTCTCAAGGAGCTCATGGACTGAGATGTCTGAAAAGCGGCAGATCCAGGGCGTCCACTATGGTTTGATGAAGAACTAGAGAGAGCCGAGTAAGGCCGGCTATAGTCTGGTATGGACGAAGTGCTGCCAGGTGCCCACGATGATCTCCAGGAAGACCGAGGCACATCGAGATTGTCAAGAGACTCGCCCCTGCAAACAAACTGGGTTCTTTAGCGTTATTGCTTAAAGGGATAATTCACCCCAAAATTTTAATTCTGTCATTTTCACCCTCTTGTGATTTCAAACCTGCATGACTTTCTTACTTAAGATATTCTGTTCTGTAGAATTTTGGTAACCAGACAATGGCGGGACCCATTCACTAATGCAAGTAAATGGGTCCCGCCGTTGTTCGGTTCCCAACATTCTTCAAAATATCTTAATACAGGTTTGAAATGACAAGAGGGTGATAACATATTTTCATTTTTGGGTGAACTGTAGCTTTAAAGCTTGCAACTTAAAAGGATGAAGGCAAAACAAATGAATGAAACCCCTTCCATTTAGATATTGTTGTGCTCCCAATTAAGAAACACTGACCTCCTCATTGCTAGATTGACTGGTTGCTTAGCGGTGTTGCTAGAAAGGCTCTGTTGGCGAATCCAGCTGCTATCTGTGTTCAGGGGAGTCTTCTTCTTCATATCCTCTATGATCTGTTGCCTTTCCACCTCAGCATAAGACTGGGGTTCTTTCTTATAGTCCTTCCCGACCTCGCTGAGACTGCCAGCTTTTGGAACCAATGACGAAAACAGTGAGTTATTAATAAAAAGGTAGATATTATAAATTGGGGTTGATGTACAAACATCCCATAATTTCACTTAAAAAGCAACTGATTTCTAAAATTGATATGAGATTGATATGTGTTATGCTTCTGATCACAGGGACAGGACACAAACTCGATTTCATCCGATTTTGCTGCAATGACAAATTTATGTAAATCAAGGCGAGTTGATTGGTTGGGCTCATTGATTGCCGTTGTTCCAAGCCACGCCCACCTCTCTCTGGGTTTCTGTATTTCATGGCATTTACGATGTTCCTTCTCTCGAGCTCTAGCTCGCTTGCTGTCACCTGATGGCTTTTCTTACGTCTCAATTCCTCCTCCAGCAACCATCCTGCCAGACCCCTGTGCCTGCTATACACACCTGCACAGAGTCCCAGACTCTACAGCACTGAAAACGTGTACTTGAGGAATCTTACATGATCGCTTACATAGTTGTTCCTCAGCGGTTCATAACGCTCTACCAAACAATAGAAACTTGAGGCCTTGGATACAAAAGATATACAATGACTAACCTTTAATATCTGGTTTTGGCTCATCAAGCTCTGGAGTAGATTTGGACAAAGACCTGTAAAACAAAACAAATAAACAAAGTCAGATATACAGATAAAAGATCGTATCTAGGTGCTTTCATTTTGCTGGCCGACAGCTTTGTTTAAATAAAATGGCAGTGCCTACGTAGGAGTTCTTTTTACCTGTGCGAGTAGGATAATTCACGGTAAGCATTGGTATAGCCAAAGGTGTCCACCTTACTGTGGCCAAAGCAGCACAGGTAAGCAGATGATCATTCATGACAGAATGACATTAATGAAAACAATTAGCGTGGTTATTAAAGCACAAATAAATACACCATCAAACAATGTTAGTTTGGGTTACATAAAGCATGCTATTCAATGCTATATCATGCAGTTTTATAAATGAGCTCGCCACACAGATGAGGCAAAGCAAGGGGGTTAAAAATGACAATAATGTTTTCAAAGATGAATCTCACTCTTGCTCCTCCTGCAGCCTCCTCTCCTCCTCTCTTCTTTTCCTCTCTGCTTCCTGACGGAGGCGCACTTCCTCTTCTCTCTTCTTTCTCTCATCCTCAAGGCGCTGTTGTGTTTCTCTTTTCCTTCTCTCTTCCTCCAAATGCTGCCTTTCCTGCTCTCTTCTCTTCCTTTCTTCCTCCTGGGCCAGTCTGGAGGCCTCTTGCACTTCAGTTTCATACTACATAACAAAATGGACATTCAGATGACTTTGTTAGTGTCTGGTATCAAACCATCTCTATATTACAAACTAATTTGTATTTCACACCTGTCACCCTTTTAATAATGACACGTTACGTGTTGTGTTACCCAAGTTTGGCACATTCATCTAAATGTTCAACAATAATCAATATTCACGATGTTCTTCAATTCTATATCTTCCGCACAATTATCTTGATATATACAACAATAGTAATATTGTGCAAACCTTCTCGTTTTTGGAGCTTAACGCAGAGTCTTTCTGGGCCTTTTTCCACACCTCCTCAAGCTTTTCTTGGTCTTTTTTGTATTTTTCCTGCAAAGTATTTTTTTTTTACAAAATGAAAGTATAGAACTGTAATATTGATATCATTGCTTTAGATATCTAGTGCAAATCATGAGTATATAAAATATTAACCTGCAGCAAGCGCTCCTGTTCTTTCTGCCACTTCTCCTGTCGTCTGCGCTCATCCTCTTGGTCCCAGGACCAGCGGGTGGAGGACGTAGTGATGGAAGGTACGGGAAGCTAGAGACAGACAGAATTAATTCAACCATTATAGTAACACACATAATATTTCAGAACTCCTGGAAAGATCTTTGCTTGATCACATCTAATCCTTTCTTATGACTTTTTAAGAGAAAACACATGCTTTCACATGCAACGATGGTTCAATTACAGCTACATATTTGGAACTAATAAGCAGGTAATTGAAAAGCTTACATAGTAAAATGACTGAGACACAAAAATCCATCCCTTGGGACATGGGGTAAACCTTTCTAAAACTTTTGTGAAATAGTTGTCTGCTTCATTTTTATAATGATTTCCTTTACAAAAACCCATGAACTGTTACAGTGTTAGGAGAAGCTTAACTTACATTTGATATCTCTGTTTCAGAACCACCTGTAAAATGATGGAAAATTAGATGTTTTTCATTAGATGCACTTGAAACATCGTAGATTTTAAAAGAAGTTTTTGCAAAATCTTAGCCTAACTGCATGAACAGCATTTCACCCAGATAATATGAAATCTGATATAATGTTTGATCGTATGTGCTAAATACTGTAAATTATAAATTGTTAAATTGTAGACTCGTGCAGTGACTTAAACAAACACATGCAAAGACCTGGATAAACAAATAATAACCAAATAATGCAAAAACACATCCCATAGATAAACATCTTTCACCAGTCCCCAAATTCAATAGATGCCACATGCAGAAGCACTGGATATTATTAAAACCAATCCACATCCATGCCCAGCACATGCAGTAGTCACATTCAGAACACAATACCAACACACCACACAACAGCATGATAGATTTTCCTATCTGAAGCTTTAGATGTTCTGAACCTGTATTCAGTTTTCATTTATATAAAACTCTGTGTTGACAAGATATAAAATCAGTAAGATATGAACTTCATAACACTCTGATGTAGTTCCCTTTGTTTGTCTTTGAGTGCTTTGTATGTTGGTATTGTTCCTGACATGCCGTCTTACAGAGGCCTCAGAGCATCACTATTAAAGAAGTCTGATTAATATAAATATTGCATAATCAGACCTTTAGCTTTCAGTGGTCAAGGATCACCAAGAGGGCTTCTCAGTGATATGTCAAGCAATCAATCACAATTCGGCTTTCTTTCCAGGTGGACATACGTCACCTGGAAATCTTGCAGAATTCATCATATGATGACTTTGAAACGTCTGAAATGTTTAACATTTTGTGTGCCTTATATATCAGACGATATGCTCGTCTGTATAAATTGTATATCAGGCAATGATCTGTGGATTTTAGCAGAGTTTAACTATTTTATTGGAGAGCTGGAGCTCGGATGCAACATCATCTACTGATTCCGCTATATCAATGAGCAGAGCTTAACTTTAAGCAAATGAGAATCGACCACCAAAAAGACTCAAGAACGCGGACTCGTAATACAATTGTATACTGGAGTTGAGTTGGACCGTTGAATCATAATCAAAATGTAAGTGTTACTCAAGGCAACTGTAGACAGCATGTCAGAGCTTAAGATGAAAGTGGACACTGCAATCTCAACCCTCCTTTACCAGAGAGGTAGACCAGAGAACTGACTGATAGCCCTGTCGAGCCTGAGGGAAGAGCATAGAGGTTATGAGTGGCTCCTGGGAGAGAGAAGGAGGATGGCGAGATGAAGATCTAGTGGTACCCACCCCCAGAAAATACAAAGCCTGAAAGCACCAGTACACAACTGATGCTGTTCTGTTACCTTGTTCAAAAAACTCTGATCTCCTTTTTAAGTTTTTCAAAGAAATGGATTCTACATGGGAGATAAAAAAGTTAAAAGTTGAAATTTTAAAAAGACTCGACAATGGGGAACTAGATTTTGCATTTTAGCCTTATCGCAATGCTTTCTTGTAGAAATGTAGGCTAAGGCATTTTAATTATGGAAATGCATATCTTATCTCTCTTTTGACTTTGGCTCTTGTTGAAAGTTAATCAAAAACAGACACTCTTGTCAAGCTATTCAACATTTTCAATCTCACAAATTCCCAAATGCTTTTCACAAATTATCTGCACAACATGCGTTTCATAAAACAAGCATATAAAACCAGACACGAAACAACAGTACAGGTAAAAATAATTCACCTTTATTATTCGTCGTTTCAGAGTCCTCACGGAAACCTCCATTCATCCCATTTGAACCATAATTCTAAAAAAAGCACACAGACAGAACCGTTAAAATATATCAAAATATAGTAAAAAAATAAAGATAAAGTATAAGCATCATTATCAAATGAATTATTTTGGTTTGCTTACATTGGCAGACTGAGAGCTGAGGTTCACAGTTTGTACAATGGTGTCTTTTTGGTGGGATGTGAAATCCAAGTTGGCACTGAGACGTTTCTCAGAAGAACCTAAAGGATCCAGACTGGTCAGATTGATGGTCTTATGGCTTTTAAATGGAAGGGAAGGCTGGTCTCTGCCCCAGTCTGATTGTGCCACATCAACAAAATAATTTGTTTAAAAAAAAGAATTAGCAACAAAATACTAATAACCAATTAGATAAAAAAATACTTCTAATTATTAGTGGGGATGACAAACAGACCACCTTCCCCTGCCATGCAGTGAGCAGAATGATATCCAAACACCAAGTTTACCAACACATTATACAGTAGGCCTGTATAACACCACTGAAAATATGGCATCGCTATTCTACTGTATAAAGAACCACAAAGAAAAGTAAAGGCGTACTAGATGTGGCTAAAAAGCAAGCAAAAGATAGATGTTAACATGGAAATTAAAAAGTGGGCTTAAGAAATTCAGCACCCAGAATCACTGACAGACAGAAGTCAAACACTATGAGCACATCAGATGTTAAGATATTCAAATTTTAACTACAGCACTGCTTTAAAGGGCTCTTTCAACTTAAATTAGTGTATGAAAGTTAGCGGCATCTAGCGGTGAGGTTGCGAATTGCAACCAATGGCTCACTTCACCGCTACCCCTCCCTTTCAACGAACTATGGTGGCTGACACAGAACTAATGTGTCATCCTGTTTTCGTTTCTTCACTGGAGGCAATAACATATTTACCAAACGCGCTCTTTAGAGTAGTTTGTCCGATTAGGGCTACTGTAGAAACAACATGACAAACTCCATGTAAGGGGATCACTTTTGCTTTAAAATGTATTCAATGTTCCCCAATGTTTCTTATATTATTTGGAAAATATAAATGTAATGTGAAAGCTGCTATTTTTTTTTTGCTTTGTTCAAATTTTGTTCTTGTATTTTGGTAAGTTTTGAATGTACTCAAGTACTGTGGGGTGTAAGTTGGAGTAATGTCAGACTGCTATAGAAAGAGGGCCATACATTGATGATTGGACTTACTATTCCCGCCTTGTCTGCGGACATCCATGAGCAATGAACCCTGCTTCAGAGCCTCATCCATACTATTCTTCCACTCATTATAGCTCATGTCTGCCACCCTGTGCCCGTTCACTGTAAGGACCTCATCTCCAACCTTCACCTGACAATGCTCTGCTGGACTGCCTTCTCACATGAAAGCATAAAGACAGAAGAAAAGGATCACAAATGTTTTCATCAAGATTATCTGTTCTAAACAAGGACTATGATGCCAATAAGAAGGTTCTGAGGCTAGACACTGTGAAGCAGGAATTATGTTCTAACAGTGATTCAGACCTAGTAAGTGTTACAAGTTTTTTTATTAATAGAAACTCAGATTCATTTAACCTAGAAAAATATTGTCCTATATACAGCAGCAAATATGTGTTTATCAGCGGTCTCTTGTTGAAGCTGCACGTAAAGGCTAGATTTCATGCTTCACTCACACTGGACATCTTCACACGCTGACATATATTCTCAGCATCCTCTGAGACACATTTAGAGGTCACGTCTCAGAAACCTTTTAAAATGATTATAAAACCATTTTTTACCTGGAACCAAAGATAGCACACGGACCCCTGTGGAGTCCCAGTTGGTCTGTAAGCCGAAGTCCTGGCTGCTGTTGGGTTTCTGGTTCAGACTGATCCTCATATCACTATAGTCCCCCTGCAAGACATTAACAGGTGTTTACACAAGACAAATTCTACAGAGTCAATATGACTGGTGGGTGCAGTGGAAGTCTTTCTGAAGTTAAAATTTGCATTTATTGCTCGAGAGAGTCATCACCTGCCGTACCTCATTGGGAGTGCTGAGAGGAGATACTCTGTTGATTGGAGGGACAGGAGAGGGCGTCTGAGCAGCTGATCTCTCCTCTTCCTCCTCTTCATTACTGCTTTGCACAGGGCTGCCCTGGGAGAGATTTTCGTCCTCTAAAGCAAACTGAGCGTAACGGCTGGGAACTGCGGGTTTCTTCAGGCTGTCTTTCTCTCCATTCCTGCGCTTATGAGAGTCTTCCACCTGGAATTTTTTTTAATTGCGAATATTAATTTTTCAACTATTCTTTACATCTGCTATCTGCTAGAGTCTACCAGCTAGACATTTATGAGTAGTTGACCAATAAACCATACATGTGTCCTATGGTGTGACAGAGCAAACATTTAGAAAAAACTAACAATGAAAATAAATGCTATTTTACATTAAAAATATTAATATTAATAATCAAAAATAACTTTTTATTGACCGTTTTTTTACTTATTTAAGCTGTCATACCATAGAACACATTTGTCAACACTCTATATATTTATTTAAAAAAATATTCTATTAATATTATATGATATTTAATGTTTTATTATATGTATTATAATTATTTTTTCCCCCAACTACATCATATTATATATATATTTTGTTTTACAAAAAAGGACCCTTTTCATTAGGTAGATTTAAAAGAGTGGAATGGTGTTGTAATTGGGGAAAATTAAACATTTGTAAAATATTTTTACATACATATTGATTTACACCAAATAATACCGTGGGTCCACTATACCCATTGCTGCAAATACTCACAAAAACATGAACACTAAACATGAGTTAATAATGACTTCAGCATTGAACATTTTAATTTCATGAAAAAATGGCATTTGAACACTACTGATAGCAAACAGTCCCACCTACCATAAATGTTCTTGGAAGAGAGGTGACTCGGTTGGCTTGTGTGCCGAATGGTCTAGGTGTGACTACAGAGGTGAGTCTGGAGCTATCTGAACCCCGGTAGCTCCTGGGGAGGAAGGCAGAAACCTGATCGCTCCCAGGCTGCTTTGTCTCCATTGAACTGGTCTTATTCACAAAGCTAATGGAGCTGCTGTTGTTCTCAACCGGTTTGGTGCTGTTAATTGACTTCGACTGTTGAGAGCTGTTGAGAACGGTGCTGGTGATGAGGCGTTTACTCGCGATGGGTTTGATAGGGCTGGTTGGCTTGAGCAGGCTGGTGTTGCTGCCGGAGATAACTGGTGCCGGATCATCCAGAAGGCTTTGGGTAGTTGTTTGGCTTTCCTTAACACTGTTCGTAGTGTAACGTGTATCAGAGTAATCAGGTTTGGTAGGTAAATCGGTCTGTTCTGATGCCAGGGTGCCCGCGACAGGTTCCTCTTCCATCAGAGATGGCACAGAGGGCGCTGAGGGTTTGTCTGTAGGGGCGTAATGGGTGTCAATGGTGTAGCTGCGTTGCTGCAGTGTTCTCCTTCTTGGTACAGGTTCTTCAAAGACATCATCGCTGCTGAAATTAAAGCTGTTCCGGTTGGTTTGACCTCGGCTCTCTCTGAAAGGGGTGGAAGTGAGAGAGGCAGGACAAGAACTGCGATTAGATTACACTTTCAGACAGAACAGAGAAAGTAGCACAGACTCGCGCTCTCTATTCGAACAGCACACAATGCAACAGATGTTTGCACTTTTCATTCTACGAAATGTCATGTACAGAAATTTTTATAAAACTTGAGGTGTGGGAATGTATGATCACCTCTCATCCTGCATTTCACTAAAGGTCTTTGATCTCCTGAAGTTGCTGGTTGAAGTGATCTGGTCAATCTCTTCTCTCTCCTCTTTTTTCTTCACAATATCAGAATTCACACTCTTGCGTTTGCTCTTCCACCTCGAGAGATCCTGCAGGGGTGAGCAGAAAGACACTCAGCCTCCATAACTGGAGCACAGGTGCTTATTTAGAAGCAATGACGGTAGGAGGGACAACGCAGGGGAAGGGTGGAGAGACCGGAGAACAGATCGTGTGGAGGAGTGAGGGAGGACTAGATTTTACTTGTGTCCTATTTTGTATGGTTGGCTCCACCCAACTCCTTTCCCCTTGTGGATCGGGAGTGCGTATGTGACCTAAATACTGTACTGAAGCTCGTTCCATTCACATCCTTAATGCAAACTTTCATTGAAGGGCTTGAGATGAATTAATATTGATATTCAGTTTGATATGGTGACCTTATTTGTGTCAAAGTAGATTTAAAAGCTTTTTCAACCCTTCACTGTTAACGTTTACACTGTGTGTTTAATAAAGACATAAAAGTGTATCGTTGTTTATGTGTTATGTGTTTAATCAGACATTTCTGTATATTTTGTTGTCACCTAGCGACTCTTAAATCTTGTGATAAAAATGCAAAAAGTTAAATTACTATTAAATTAAATGTAATTCCCTATGACTATAAAGTTTTATTTTGATTATTATACTAACATATGCTAAATGCATAATGATCAAAACCTTCAAATTAATTTTATTACAAATCTGTGGTGTAAAAGGACTTTGCCTCGTATGAAAACATCCACACCACAAACATCATAAGTAACAAAACCATGTATTTTGATACTCACGCTCTGCCACTGCTCCTCGTTCTCTTTCATCTGTTCACGCAGCTTTCTCAGCTCTTCAAAGCGCAACTCCCTGTTCAAGTTGCTCAGGTTCATCTGCTCTGTTATGTCACCCACTGACTGGCTTCTAAAAAGATGTTGTTCAAAAAGTGTTCTTGTCAGATGAACTCTAAATAATTCCAGGACAAACTTCAGACACATTAAGCGAGATTGGGAGAAGACTGCAGCCCTTCAGCTTTTTGCCATACTTCCATAGTGTTAAAGCTGAAGCAAGTAAAAATATACAATGAAGACAAAATATTGGAGGGTTAGTAAAACGGCATTTATGTTGCAAATATTTCTCAAACTACAACTACATTGGACCTTAGACAGTCTAGATGCCATTTATTAAATAAAAAATGAGTCAACAAGGAATAAAAATACAAGTTAAATAAGTTGTACTGTTGTATACCTTTCTGTTAAGCTGACACAACATTGGAAATTTGTCTTTGCAAAAATATTTCTTATAACAAAATACTTTAAAAACATGGAACCTTAAAAACGATAACCAATTGATCTGCATGCCATTCTTAAAAAACAATGGCTTTATAAGGCATCTACCTTGACTAAGGTCAACTGTAATTTAAAAACTCCAGTGCTTCTCACACTCCGAATCCAGAAAACAACACATTAACACAGATTTAGATGAAATAAGCCAAGAGTGTATGTTATCTGTGGTTTCCACAGTTTTGCAGTGCAAGGTTTGGCCAGCAGCCCATGGGGACCAAAGCATTGTGAGTCTCAGAGGTTAATGTAGCGAAGAGCCCAACAAAACAAAAGGCAGCAGCCGTGAACTCACAACTGAGCAAAAATGTGCCATTCTTGTCTACAACTCACCCATCAGTACTAGAGGCTTCCTGTAGCAGTCTGAGGAACCAAGAAGAACCACAACAAGTGTCATATTGGTGTGACAAATAAAGTTTATGAAGTTATGACACACGTCAACTATCAAGAGCTTAGGCACTGCAGTGCATGATGGTTATTTTTGTTTAGTACACTTTCACCATGCTTCTTAACATGACTTGACTTACATTTTACCGTTTTGTACACATATAACTGTGCACTCAACTGTCTTGACATTTTTAACTTTGTTAAAATAATATTAGCTGTCAGCAGTGACTTACTTCAGTATGACATCATTGGAAATATTGGAAATTCCCCACCAATCATTTTAATGCCATAGAATTACATGGACTCTCATCAAAAGAAAATGTTTTACTTGGGATTCAAGTGCTACAGAAGGTGTGTTTGGATGTTTCCATGGACATGTAAGTGTAAGTTCCAGCTTTCACAAGATCACAAGGGTGTGGGGAATGTGGAGCTGAAGTGGATTGTGAGCTACCTCGTAAAGAGTGAATGTGTCTGACTGGATTATTTATAGACACTGCTCAGGTTTTAACATTCCTCCACAGCTTAGCGGGATCAACTCACACCTTACAAAGTCTCTTAAAACACTTTCATTTAAGGGCCAAACAAGCCAATGGACGTGAATTTGGACTTGACGTATCAGATGCATTCATTACCATGATTTTAGTCGTTTTTTTATTTAAGACGAACAATATGCACACAAAACAATAAACTATTGTCAGCTAATTGAAAGGTCAGAGTTTTCAATATAACTTTTTAAAAGCAAGTCTTATGCATCCTTATTAAAATGCTAAATATTCAATAAATACAAAAAATATTTTGTTATAAAAAGCATCAAGAGTGCAACAAATCTATACATGAGCAAATAAACAAACAATTTATAAAGAACTGCATAGTATATCTTGACTGCAATTTGATATTAAGAAATTATTGTGAAATAAAAACACGCACACACACACACTCAAGAAACCAAATATCCACAACAATTTATCAAGTGGCACATCTCATGCAATGAAAGGCACACATCAGACCCAAATAAACGTTTTCACTTCCAGATCACATTTAACATGGGAATGAGAAAAGTACACAGCAGCTGAGATCATGACAAGCAAACACAGGCATTTCTGCAGGCTCAGAAACCTAACCTCTCCACCATCAGCCTCTTCCTGTATCTCACACGGCTGGCCTCTCTGATGGCTTGCCATTTCTGTAGGTCTTCCTCACTGCAGGATGAAGGACAACTGGGACCCTTTTGAGTAACCGCTACATTCTGAGTCGCACCAGGATTTGCAATTCCTTGTGTATTTAAAGCTTTTAACTTCCTGAGGAGCATGTCATCTGTTTTCAAGTGGACATCCGGTTTAGTCTCAGGCTTGGGTTGTCTTTGTGTGGGTTCATATGGGACGCACAACAGCTTGGCCTGCAGTTTAGGTGGTAAAGTCCATGGCTCTGGAATGGGCACGGGGTGGTAGTTGTCAGGGGCCCCAGACAGAGGCCGTTGATGTATTTGCTGTTGAACCCTTCGAAAAACCACGTCGTCTTTTTGTATGTCAGGGTAAACAGGTTCTCCTTCACGACGGGGTGTTACCACAGTAACATCACCCGCGGGTCTGCGACGGTGGACCAGGAAATGACCGTACTTCAATTTGGCCAGGTCATCGCTGGATTGAAAAGTTTTGGTACGACGTGTAAACATATCGTCATTTTCCAAGTCAGGCAGGATGTCTGCAGAAACGTTGTATGGGTCATTGGGGTGTTCACGCCCGAGAAGGGGATGCTTTTCACATTTTAGGAGTCTTGGGCCAGAGGTGGGATCCGGCCTGGGCCAGAAATCAGGGGCCTCTATTCTAGGCAGACCAACACTTTGATAAGCAACCATGAGGGGTTGTGTTTGAGAACTGCGGGTGAATGAAAGGAGAAAAGTGTGAAGAAAGCTTTGAGAACATGCAAGAGATAGGAGATGAATGCAAGCGTACAGGATTTATGAGCAGGGTAAAAAGATAATATAAGTAGCAGTAATATCATATAGAACTGATTCACTTAGGATTTTGGAAACGTTGTATGAACACTAAGAATATTTGGAATTATACAAACAATATAGATATTTCTATAGGCAATTAAAAATACTTGTGACAAGAGTCAGTGTGATGAAGTTTTTTCATCCTATATTACCCTCATGTTGTTTGAAACCTCAAAACCTGCATGACTTTCTTCTGTGGAACACAAAAGAAGATATAAGATATGTTTTTGTGTTCATACAAAGAATGCCAATGGGAGCCAATGCTGTTTGGTTACCAAAATATCTTCTTTTGTCTTCTGCAGAAGAAAGTCACATAGGTTTGGAATGACATGAGGGGGAGGACATTAGTAAATAATTTTCATGTTTGGTTGAAAAATCCCCTTAATTAAAAACGATTCATTCATTTGTTCATTGATCCATATATCTCCATTGACTTGACTCAATGATTCAGTCTCGATTCCCGAATCATATTATTATTTAATATTATTAGTGAATGATGACTTAAATTTTGTTCCGTCCAAAATCGTGGGGCTTCAAAAACCATACATCATGGTCACTATGAACTGTATGAATTTTATAGGACACACGTTTGATGAGGGTGAGGCAATAATGACAAGGATCATTTTTTAACCAGCTATCCATTGGGTGATAAAATTGATATTTTCCATGTAAATTCAAGGAGCACATGTGTTGTGAGGTCATCAATATTCATAATGATGATTTTAAAGAGAAACAAATACATGTTAGTGAGCATCAGTTGACAGTTTTATTAGAAACAAGGAAAAGCTGATCAGGGGGAGGGGGACTGATCAGATGTCCAGTCCTACTCCATGTGAGGCTGTGATAAGGACCTGGTAGCGGTGGTGAGACTGGAGTGGGTGTGGCCTTCAGGTGAATGGGAGTGAGAAGGAGGGGGGTCAGATTGAGTGCGAGAGAAATAAGGAAGAGAGTGCCAGGGATTGACTTCACCATCTGAGTCGTCTGAGGAAGAGCCTGATCTCGGGCGACTGGAAAACGTGAGGTGAAAGAGCACAGAGAAAGATGGAGAAAAGTTAGCAGCCATCACCAGAGCAAAGAGATAGAGATAACAGAAGAGCATTAGCAATAAAGTGCAGAACCGAGAAAGAATTTATATACACTAAATAACTCATGGGTTGGTCGATAGGGTTGGGAATCAACATTTTGGAACGCCTACTTGTTCTACTTAAATGGAAAAAAATACCATTAACAGTACTACTAAGGGGTAACCTGTATAGAAATGTTTTAAAGTATGCAATCCATTCTAAACAAGAAATCTGCTCATAATGTAAATGATAAAAATTTGAATAACAAGATTCCCACCTCTACTGCTACATTTATTTATCATGCATGTCTTTTTTTATGGCGTAGTACCGAACAGACCTGAATCCTTGGATCTTTCTATACCAAGGCCGGCGCTGGGAACCCAGTTTAATCTTCCTTAAGTGTGCATCCTCCTCTGGTGTCCAGAACTTGGGCAGAAATTTATCAGAATATACATTGGCAGAGGGATGAGGCGTCAGGCCTACTTTTCGGGCATAAAGGTCATCCTGAACAGGGTCGGCATAACCAAACTCGTCATCGTCCTCCTCAGAGTCATCGTAAATGCAGAGACCAGCAGATCCAGGCCTTGTGTAGGTCTGTGACTGAGTGCTGCTCAAAAGACATCCATTTTTGTTACATACGATACGATACGTCCAATGATCAAAGCACATCAAACCATCCATTGTTAACGTCACACAGAAAATCATCAAGATCATGACAGCAAAACCAAACCAATCTAAGATTACTGCATGACCTAGCATTAACACGCACAATATGCCAAACTAAAGCGTCAATGATTTCTGACCTGAGTCGGGTCAGCGTCTGTTGGGGGACATTAGTGACTGTGACGTTGGTACTTGGGATAGCAGCTGCCCCCAGCGGCTTTATGGGTATGGCAAAGTTGGTCGGTGCAAAAGGGGTGGGGCTGTGAAATCTACGGCTAGCCAGGTCATCTAGAACCACGTCGGGATCTGGTCGATCCACATCCGAATCAGTGCTTTCGTAATCATAAGCCCGAGACAGGTGAGGAGACTGGGATTTCAAGTCGGTGACGGAGGAGGGGTCTGAACCTGCTCTCACTTGGCTGGGATGGACCACCAAAGTTGGTAGCAAGAGCACAATGCCGACACATAGTGGAAGCATAATGTAAGAACTGGCATCCAAACAACAACCATAATAACTCACCCATCAAATAAGGAACTCAACAATCGAAAAATACCAATTTGATGTAAGGTTAGGCAGAATCAGATTGATCCCATTTACACCTGGTATTAACATGTGATTTTGGTAATCCAATCCATGATGAGGACAGTGCGAAAATGGGTGTAAACAGGGTACAAGATGTCTTTTTCAATAGGAACACCAAAACAGCAACCAAAGGTTTAAGCACAAATCCATCCTGATGTACCCTATTCACGTCAAATGGCCACTTACTCACCTATCCATCCAAGATTGTGCCATAACAGTTACATAAGATAAGAAAATTACTGACTGATCAAAATGAAATGCACATGCACAAGATGACAACAAATTAAACAGACTGCCTGACGCCAACATGCACTGACACAAAATGCATGCAAACCACAGTGATCCACAATCAGATCAGCCAACATGGATGTTAATACCAGGTGTAAACATTGCCGTTGATCAGATGGTCATCTTTTAGCATAACAGGTCAATGTACCATCCGATGAGATCCTTCCAAAAACAAACCAACCAACCAGAATCTCTACAGTGCAATTCAATGCCCTAACAGACTCGCATTACCTAGAAAAATTGCCGTCCTCATCTGTGTATAATGGAGCACCCCAGCTTTGTCTGTTGTCGTCATTTCTCTCGACGCGTTTCTTACGCAGCGGTGCTGGAACATGGCCTGACTGCTTGTCCTTGGACGGGAGGAATTGGTTGAACTGAGTGGTGGTCTTGGGGGTTATGACCAGAGAGCGCCGGTATTCTTTAGACTCGGACATGGTGAAGCTCAAATCTGCTTCAGGGTCACTTCCACACCCTGAAGAAACAAAGCACATGAAACACAAAAGTTTATCACACACATCACTTTAAAACATGAGAATTGCTAGTCAACAACAACATGCATGGTTTTGAGCCCAGACAATGGAGGTCAATGGAAACTATTTGCATTCTAAGATATTAATTAGGAAATAAACGAGTAAATAAAAAAATGAGTTTTAGTGTCCAATGCTAGCATACCACATATTTCTGTGTGGTAAACACAGCAGTGTGAACAGAGGGTGACTCATTGACAGGTTAGAGCGGAATGAGCAAAAATGTCTCACTGGGGTGAACAAAGAAAAAGTCCCTAAGTCTAATTACATCAGCAACTAATTACATCAGCACCTTCCTCATGGGCTGAAATTGAGCCCCTGGGACCATGACTGGAGCTGAAAGATGCTTAACGTGTCAATAAAACCCTTGGAAGGGTATGGGAGGATAGAGTTTGCACTTTCCATTAAAACAGTATCTTCTGACCATCAGTAAAGAGAGACCATGACTGGTCGCGGGCAAAAAAAAATTGTGTTAATTTTGTTTGTAAAAATAAAGAGCAGCATTCACACACCACTAGAGGGCATTAACTATTTGTTTTGAGTGACAATAGTCAATTACTAAAAAGGTTAATCGGGTTTCAAAACATACAAACATACTGAACATTTTATAAATTAATTTAAATAAATTTATAAAAACATAACGCACAAATTATAAAATAATTGCTGAAAGTGAAAAGTACAATATTTTATAAAACTACTTTTTCTGTTAAGTCAAGATAGAGCAACCAGAGACCTTATTGAAGAGTTTGACTGAATCTTGGCATCTTACCCTCACTGCTTCCTTTGAGTGTAGTGTCTGAGGATATGCTATAAGTTCTTGAGTCCAGTGAGTCGAGACTGTCTAGCGAGTCTTCTCTCTTGTGACCAGTAAGAAGTAAGAGCTCTTCCTTCTCTGAGCACCAGCCGTTTCTTGCACTGCCCTGCAGTGATGTGTAATCCTCTAGTGCCTGTGGAGCACAAGGGCGTGAGTGTGAGAGACACTCATACAGACGACAGTTTCGCTCCTGAAAACGTACTGTCTTTTCTATTGTAAGTCATGCCATTGTGGTCAATCGTGTACTGTAAGTGTTGAGAGCGATGTTTTGTCATGGGCGTGTACATGACACAAACACATGCATTGCAAAAATCGAAACAGCGAAAAGCAAGGATAATGGTCTAATTATAAGTCTATATGAGACTACAATAAGCATTGTAAAACAGCATCGAAAGAAAGCATGTGGATATTTACGATATTTAAAAGACAAAAGGATCAAAGCAAGCAGGTAGACATTGAGATTGCCTGATTTAGTTTTTCACCTTTAGTAGTTATGTTAAATGAAGAGACTAGTAAGCCACATTCTAAGATATTTTAAATACCAGAATGCATATCGCTGCTGTCATTCTGAAACCTTGTATCTCCATATTTAGTGATTTACATTTTTTGACAAAAAGTTTTATATATATATCTAACAATAAATAGTATGATAAAATGATTGTCAACTTTGACAACACAGTATTTAATCATTTAAAGAGTGCAGTGTTTCTTACAGGGTTCAGAAGACAGCGACGACATATAACAGCTAGTCTCCATTTCTGCAGGAATCCACAGTATTAAAGCAATTCAATATATCACCAGTAAAACACACATATTGTACCTTATATAGTGTTTTGCCAAGCAATCCTTCAAATGCTTTTAGTTTTAGGTAAGGTCCATTATATAAAGGATCAGCGTATGCCTTTCTGCCCAACCAATATAAGGTGATCAGAACCTGCAATTCAATTTTGTTAAAATATATTAAAATGTTCAGTAATATAATAAACCCCCACTGCAATTCAAAACATATGTTACAGTATACTGTGGTTTTAAGTTTTAAGACAGAAGGAAAACCTGAAATCATTTCTTAATACAGAAATATAGATATAACAAACTGTATAAGGAGATAAGAGCACCACAAACCACAATGTGGGAGCTGTAAAATAAGGATTTAATTTAACACCACAGGAATAAAGCAATATTCCTCAAGCTCACAGTATCTTTTTAAATGAGCAAATTAGGTGATAAACACGATTTTACATCCAAACAAATAGTTGAGCATTAGTACTTACATTTTTGAGCCTCCTACTGCTCTCCTGGTGCCTGTAGGGGAGAAGTGTTTGGTTAATCACTGAATGCCTGGGAAAAAGACAATAAAAGAATAGCGAGCATGTTTTGGGTCTCTGTGTTCCCTAGTGAATGAGCTAGAAAGTGAGAGTACAATCCCATCAACTCTACAGGCTCTGTACAAAAGCATACACACAGCATACACATGTTCACTCAAACACACTGACATTCAGTCAACCGCACTCCACCTCACACAGCCCGTAAAAGAAAAAGCCTGTCCCATGAGAGAGGCCGTCCTGCTAGATAAGTCTGCAACATCAGCTGACTAAGAACAACAGATAGGAAAGGCCTGACCCAGGCACATCAACTAAACCCAGATTGAAGATGCTGGTTTGATATTACTGTTGTTTCAAACTACAAAATTGACAATATGTCTGTTTTAGAAAGACAAAATAATTGTGATAAATCATCTTAAGATACTGTATTTCTACAGCATGTGACTTTTTTAGCCTCCATTGGTTATTCAGGAGAAGGATCACGTTAGGTTAGGGCCGAACATCATTGGCATTTTAACAGCACAGTCTTTACATCCTGTTGTTGTGTTTAAAGTGATGTACCATATTTCCTTCTCTGCTCTTTTGAACTACACCTGAAAATAAAATCCAACATCAGTCCTCATGTTTACCAGAATGTCACACATTTCAGTCTTTTCTTACATTGTCACAACATAATTCTGTTCTTTGACATTATGGTATAAAGGGCCATACATGCATATTAAGTGATAATGGCATTAATATATTAATAATACAATAGTAACACATGTATTTGTCCATGGCCCTTACATTTTGTGGTTTCTGCTATGCAGCTGGCAAGAACTTTATTTCACCTTAGGTGACATTCCTAGAGTAGTAACAACACTGTTTTAGAGAAAGTTCATGTGTTTGAAGAACGATCACGCTGTGACCTATGTTTTTCTTGTTTTAAGCAGGTAAACCTGCATGGCATGTGCAACTAGCTGAATTAAGCGAAGCCGTTCGCCACGCCGATAACAATTTATTACTCCAATAAAAGTGCATGTTCTCTGTAGCTGGAACAAAGTACACATTTATAAAGCTACTGGAAAAGAAACGTCAGGAACAAACTCCCATAAAAAAGTCTCTTTGTTGGGGCGAGGAAAGATGGAGGGGGCCTTTAAAATCATAAAAAAATTATCTTAAATTTCTTTTCAAACTGGTGTCCCCCGGGATCCTCCAGAAGGGTATGAGGGGTCCCCGAAAACTATATCTGACATGTTTATCTAACATAGTTTAAATGTTTCTATATACAAATATATTGATATGTATTTTAGGAAGGGGGTCCCTCAAAAAATGGTAATCATATTTGTGTGCCCCTGATCTAGAGTATACTTTAAGTTCATGTCATCATCTGGTCACTCACATTTAATGCATATATTTATCCAAAAATAAAAAAACATTACATATTTTCTTGTGTTTAGTTATGTAATGACTGTAGTGTATTAAAGTGTAAAGATTATGTTGAATTATGGGAAGAAGTGCATTAGTTTTTAACAACCATTATACAGTTTATATCAGTTATATCTTTAAAATATATATCTATATTCATATCTTTATTTATACTCTTTAAAAGTCGCTTTATAAGAGTATTGTGGTTGGAAAATTCCTATTCCAACAGCTCATTTTACTAATCAAAACACTGTCAGATATAATCAGAGGGAAAATACCACTCAATTGGGGCTCTGTTTAGACCGTTTAGATCAGATTTGAAATTACTTTGACCGAATGTGTCTACACAAGTACAAGTACTGTGTCAAATTGCTTATAATCATGCGTATTTCCCAAGGCAAACTAAAACATTTGTGCTGCTGTCCATTTGTGAGAATGTTTGCTTGGTTATATTCCCACAAAAGGTGAAATCAACATTCGGCTACTCACAAACCAAGTAACAGCCAAACAAAATTCTCCCAGTAATAGGCCCTGAAGTTACTGTCTCAACAACATAATGACATAAAATAAGAATCAATGGGAAAGTCATAAAGACTCCTCATGTTGGTTTATTTATATTTAGAGCACAATGGATCTTTCTAAATGGTACTTTGCCCTGTTCCCCTACAGTTGTCTACACAGTAAGGGAACATCTAAACCACAGAGGCCCATGTAAAAGAGTCTTAAGTAAAGATAGACTATCACACCACATAAACATGACATATTTATAGGCAAAGACAAGTCCTTATTGACAACATCCACTGCATATTTCTTGAATTTTACGCAATATTCATCCTCAATATTGAAATAATCCAGTTGAACAAAAGACACGTCGAGGCTTGCCAATCCCTTTCGGGTTATGCAATAAAATGACACACTGACAAAGGACGGGCAGGTTGATGAAACGTCAACACCCCTCATTGTCAGAATCTAATTTGAATGGGTGTGTGTGCATAGCTGAGATATTAAGACCATTACTGCCCTGTTCTGTAACATTCAGCAGGTAAAGAATGTCCGTCTGCTTTCAAGAACGAATGCTACAAATGAGTCACGTCAGCTGGCATCCTTCACTCTATTAAAAGGAAAAATAGTCTTAAATTTCAATTAGCAGCATACCTCGTAATGCATCAAATGCATATTTCAAGGAAGAGGAACGATGGATCTAATGCCTCCCAAAAGGCTTGTTACATACTTATCCAACTCAACAGCTATAATTCACGTTTGTGGAAACAATCTTTAGTGTCCTGATGAGAAAACAAAATGTTTTTTTTTTCCTTTAAGAAGCATTTAATGACAGGCTGATCGGCACAATTGTGTCCTTCACAACTGAACGATTCACAATGTACCAGCCTCCTTGTTACAGAGACCAGTGATGCCATCCAGTACCATGCGCTGTTGATCAAATGCTATATTCATTCCCAGTGTTCATACCCTGGCTTCCTAGTGAAAACGTTGTGTTTTAAAATGGATCTGACTTTTTTATGATAAACAGTACTATACAGTAGTACACAAAATAGACATTTTATCCAGTACTTCGTCACGCTTCCAACATTAAAAGTAAGTAATCTGGGAATCAGTTTAGCACTGGGGAATGAATGATAACATCTAGAGTCTGGATAATATTATTTTGCTTTAAAACCTCTAGAATGCATGTAAACACTTCCTAAAATTAAACAAAAAAAAGTTTTTTCCATTGTGACCAAGGAACAAATGCAGCCTTTCTTATGTAATGAAACGACTAATAAATCTCATGTACTTGATGAATACCTATAAACGTCAAAACTTGAATCAAAGGGTAAGGTTTTTATGAGTTGTAATGCATCACTTTATGAATCACTGGAATTTACGAAGAGATAAAATTCAGTATCATTAACATTATTTTGTAATCTCATGAAACATGACTGTATGGCCACTGCACCACAATGGTAAAGCATGACCCCAAGAACAAAGTTCACTTAAAGAAGCTCAGGCTTCCGCCATGTCTGCTGAACATTGATTTAATGCTTTAGTAATAACTTTCATTATGTTCAGTCGACTCGTCTTTTGACGTCAATTTGTAAATCAAATGTCTGAGAACATTCATTTATAAAAGGATGTTTGACACATCCGATACTTACAGAGCACTAATACACCTGGACAAACTTGATTTGTAAATCTCCACTCACAGAAAATATGCTTTGTGTGCTAAATGAAAATGAATAACAATGAAGTGAGGTTGAAAATATAAAAAATACTAAATAAACACTTTTTACGATTCTACAGTGTTACAGTTCTTATAGTTTGGCATTAATCCATTAGCAAGAACATAAATTTATAGTGAGCAACATATTTTTACGGTATTTATTTAGCATGTGTTTAGTTGTGAGACAGCTAAATGACCGGATGATGTTCATGTTCACGTAGAGACAAGCTGAACTAAGCAGCTGTCAGGCTGGAAAAGGAAGGAACCGATGGGCAGATGACCTGAAATTGCTTCTCACTGTGAGACATCAGCTTTTCATGGACTGATGAGTAATAATGAATAAAGGCTCTGCTTATCTAAAGCCTGCTAGTAAGCGACTGTGATAACTGCTCACGTTGCCATCAGTGTGACTCCGGACATTTGGTGGCTTCAAACTCCACGAGGATTAGCATGAGACATTGGAGAATATCTGATGTGGCACACAAACTATGTCCTGAGATTGCAGAAGGGTTAGTGTAATGTGTATTAGAGGAATTTTTCAAACAGGGGAACATTTCTGCCCCCCGTTGGATAATTTTTTATTTTATTTATTTAAACGTTCATTCTTGCTTTAAAGG
Source organism: Triplophysa bombifrons (assembly GCA_029783895.1). Classification (NCBI taxonomy): domain Eukaryota; kingdom Metazoa; phylum Chordata; class Actinopteri; order Cypriniformes; family Nemacheilidae; genus Triplophysa; species Triplophysa bombifrons. The sequence goes on along the minus strand of CM056456.1, from coordinate 14,775,498 downwards.
ATAGATCAAATTAGCTTTTCACTTGCACAGTATAAGTGTGTCTCCTTACATTTTTTGTCCATTTGACCAAATGTCCTACTTTTTTGACAGCTGGCAAACTTATTGTGTTAGCATGGCACAGGCTATTCTGCTCTTAGTTAAAAACGTAATTCAGAATAAAACAAAAGATCCAAACCATGGTACTTGATTGAAGGGTTTATATCGAGGGGTTAATCAAATATTTATTTCAGAATATGTGAAGCTCACGTGGGTTCATCATGGGTTCGATTCCCAATGGTACAAGTGTTAAAAAAATGCCGAATACTGCAGAATTGGCCATTAAAGGGATAGTTCATCCACAAATGAAAATTCTGTCATCATCTACTCACCCTCATATTGTTTCAAACCTGTTTAAGCTTCTTTGTTCTGTTGAAGAAGCCCATCGTGCCCCAGAACTGTTTGGTTTCCAACATTCTTCAAAATATCTTCTATTGTGTTAAATAGAATAAAGAAATTCATACAGGTGTGTAACATAATATAATATATATTATATTTTGTAAATAATATATTCTGAAGAATGTTAAAAACCAGACATCACTTGCCCCCATTGACTTTCACTGTTTGAAAACAAAACCACTGGGGCATTTCTAAACATATGTTCTTTTATGTTCGACAAAACAGTGAGCCATTAAAGGATTTGAAACACATGACAGTGAATAAATGATGCCAGAATTGTTTTTTTTGGGTGAACCATCCCTTCAAGAAGAATGATTTAACAAGGGTTACATTTAGGATTAAGGGTTTCAAAAACATTGACCTTCTAAACTGATGCTCATCAAGGTCAGGTTACAGTAACCATATGCAAATTGCATGCAGCAATGTCCAATACAGATAACGCAAGCCGGAACCAAAGTTTCCTGTTGCAAACACAAGCATTCAATCCAGAGGAATGTAATACACCATGCGAAAACAGATGCTTAAAACAGCAAGTGCCTGGATTCATATCACCACCGCAGTTCATCTCGTGTCAAAATGCGACCTTTCCATTCTAAAATTAGTACCTCTGGAACCCTTCCGGCAAATGCCTGTAAGTGGACTCAGATAAACACATGCAGCAAGGCACACAGACACGGATCATACACCCACACCCATATATACACCTGTGCACACACACCTACAGACAATATACAAACAATTCAAGCAAAACCAGTAAATGTGTTATTATAGACCATAGGGAGTGAATGAGCACTATTTAATTAGAGCCTCTGTACTGTTGCTATGGGAGAGAGGGTGTGGCATGGTAACCGTCATGCAGCGAAGCTCACTTTGTATAATCTCACCCCACAGCTGAGCGTCTGACGGCACTGTCACTTTAACTGAGGTAATACAGACGGAAAGGATATTATTAGCAGATGCATCTGTATTCCAAGCAGTTTTTATCATTTGGGCAGGTTGATTTCGCATATTTTCGCATTACTAATTTGTATGTGACATGAAACAGGATTGATCTGTCCTGTGCACCAATATGCGGACGTTATTGAGCTGGACATGTTCGTGACCAAGCGGTACACACCTTAGTCAAATGAAGCGTTTCACAAAGGATCAACTATCGGAAGACTTGGGAACAAAACTAAAAGTATTGCAAATAGGCATATGCCTACCAATAAAGCACGCAAAGGAAGAGTTCATCAAAAAATAAGTCATATTGTTCCAGATTGGAATGCTGTTATTGCACAATCATTCTTATAAAGTTGAATCTTTCGTGTTACATACAAAAACAACAGCGTGTCATTTTGGTATCACACCTTTTAAGTAAAAATACTTGTTTAAGGTGTATCGTTTTTTAAGCAACCATTATTGTGAATTATCTACAAACACTTCACAGTGTTACATAATTCGAGGGAGCTGTCAGCGGTAATAGCCTAAAACCTATTCTTCTCAAATATCAAACAATTATTTTTTTGTGGTCAGCGCTCAACGTCAAGGGCTCCCACAGCCACACCTGTGAGTATACTGAACTGGTTCATCAACATGCCATGTCTTTCCACCCAAGTAACAGGTATTTGCTGATCCAAAACATTGAAACTAAAATAATAAAACGTGATGTAACATGCACACAGAACAAACACAGAATGCACGCAACACATCTTTCATCTCTCCTCGTCTTGGATTTACACATCAGATTATGGTTTTAAAGCCATTCACCTCTGCTCCCCTTCTTTTATTGGCTGTTTAGTTTAATGACAGTTCTTTGACTTTTAGTTTTCACTTGACACACAACCGTATTAAAATCATTTAATATTCAAATTCTTTTTACAAACAAAACAAGTTAATACAAGCAGGGAATGGTTGTACGGTAAATGTAATAAGGCTATTATGTCAAGAACCAAGAAAATCTCCCGTGAATCTGTTTAATGATTGTCCAATACACACTGTGCGGTTCACATTGTGCGGTTTTATATTTTAATACAGAATTTAACTGCCTGGCTTGGTAATACAAGCCTGTTTTTCTGAAGTATGTGGACACGAGACCAGTGGACATTTAGAGCTGCCAAAAACACCATGCAGTGAACCATAAACAGTAGTTGGACGTATGTCTGTTGGAGATACACCACAGCTATTTTCCACACTGGCGTATTGCAAAACTTTCTAATACATTGTTGAGAAGTTGAGAAACCCAAAACTTACTTGACAGTTCCACGTGTAGATAAGTCTTGCAGGTCTCCTGGGTGGAAAAGTTGGGCTTGATTTAGTCCAAGCACGCCGCAGGCTTTCAAGAAGATGTTGAGGTTGTCCTGTCAACAGAGAATATGTGTCCACTGTTTGAGTTAGACAGTAATCGTGTGGGAATACTCTGGCACACGCAGTTCAGAAATCATTGCATCCAAAGTTCATACAGTCCTGTGAGCTCACAGGGGTGGGAGGAGATGAGAGAAGGCAGGTTGCAAATAAAGAGTGACACAACACAGAGAGAGTGAAAAAAAAGAAGGCAGGACGTCAGTGAGTGACCCGTGTCACTACCTGTGGGAGCGGGAGTTTGCCCTAGGGGCGGTGCAAAGTTACGACAGAGTGTATCAAAGCTGCAGGTGCCCTCCCATGCACATGTAGGGCAGGCACACAAACACAAGCTCTCTCTCTTTTTACTCTCAGTCTTGCACATAAGTTCTCACACAAACACATAAACTCAGCCATGCGCTCCCTTTTCACACCCAGAAACCGGCACTCAACCCCTCAGCAGAACATCTGAGGAATCTTCAGGGCGGTGGACTATTTTGGAGACAATGTTGCTATGAAACAGAAGATTGGTGACCTAAACAACAAACTATTTCCCCCAAGCAACTATTCCAGTCGTAAGGGTGGGGGACGAGGAAATGCTTTAATGTGTTAAGGAAACTTAAGATAGTGTGTCTATGTGTATGTGTAACAGGTAGTGTATGTTGATATCACACTTGAATGAAGACTGAACCCATGTCCCTAAATGAGTGTTATGACATCTATTCAATTTCTCGTTTGTAAAGACCAGCTTGAATTTCTGTGCCGGTTCAGGCTGGTTTATACCAGTGCTAAACTAGAAAATTGACCCATCATAACCAAGTGTACTAGATTTTGCAGAATGACAAAGGGGGTCTTGTTGCTTAAGTTAAAGGTCCAGAGTATGCAATTCAATAGGATATCGTGGTGAGGTTGCGAATTGCAACCAACAGCTTACTCCACTTCTCCCTCCCATTTCAAGGCACTACGGAGGCTGACACCGCATTAAGATGTCATCCCATTTTTGCTTCTTTGCTAAAGAAGATAACATATTTACTGAATGCCCCCTGTAGAGCAGTTTGTCCATTTAGGGCTACAGTAGAAATAACATGGCGAACTCCATGCAAGTGGACCCGCGATGTATGTAGGCTACAATAGAAATAGCTCATTCTATGGTAATAAAAACATAATCCCGTCTAACGCTAACATAAAATGCTGGTGACCAGCAATGTCAGTTTCATTAAGTTGTTTACTTCTATAAGCGGTCAACCATCTGGATATCTCGTTGAGAGTGCACAGCCCAGCCTTTCCCATGTCACCATGTTTACAGTTTGCTCAGAAAAGGCAGGCTCCTTTGGCCTATGTTTAAAGAGCAAACATGCTTATTAGCAGATGGATATAAGAGCTAACCATTTAAGTTTGACTGCACATCCAAATTATCTCCTCTCTCAAGCCAGTGTTTAAGTCAGAATCAGGATCGTAGGTTGAACCATGACCTTTTTGGGCAAAATTGAATATGTCTGTTATTTACATAAGGTACTCAGTTTCATCTGTGGCTTCCTTAAAGGTGACAAACAAGATTTTTGGAACAAACTCACTGAACTGTGCAATCAAGTAGATGTGGTGCACAGAAATTTGACCCTGGAATGACTCTTGTTGTTTCATTTCTCAACAACAAACAGTTTGATTAGTGTCCTTAATATTAACAAATGTGAAATATGCGAGACTCTGCATGTACCGTTTAATCACCTGCTTGCAAATACCTGTTGGAAAATTTCTTGGAAAAGGTGTCTGTTCCAGAACTTTAACTCTTTAACCTCTGCTTGGAATTTAAAATTCCAAGTTCAAATTCATCTCAAAGACATGTTTGTCAAAACATGAATATCTGTTAAAAGCACAGTTTACCCCAAAATAAACATTCTGTCATCATTTGCTCATCCTCATATTGTTTTAAACCCACGTGGCTTTCTATCTTTTGTGGAACGCAAAAAATGCACCATGTTACTCTTATGCTTCATACAATGGACAGAGATCGGAACTTTCAAGCTTCAAGAAAGACAAAAAAACATTTCTTCTTGTATGTTCCATGTAAGAAAGAAAGCTATACAGGTTTTGAACAATATGAGATTGAGTAAATAGTGATGGAACTATTTTTGCACATTGAGTTTCATGACAGATGATGGGTCAATGAAGCAGAAAATATTACTGACATTTAGTTGTGCACAAACAGTGAAGACAATACAACACAATAAGTTTCATTTCACACTCTAAAATGCCTAAAACTGCTTTCTCTAGGATCTTTAATAGATGTTTTACTTAGCAGATGTTTTTTAGATCTTTATCAGACATCTCACAGACGTACATGTGCTATCTAATAGGCATCACTGGTTATACAGTATAACATCGTTTGTGAGTTTATCTATGGGATTCTGTCTATGCTGATGTAAATTCTCAAAATCTTCTGAAACATAGCAACGTCGTATTTAATCATTTAAACTATTGAATAGTGAATAACTTGCCAGTTCATTAAACTTAGATTTTAACACTCATGCATTATGGGCTTAATAAAACCGAACAGTAAAATATAAACGTTTAAAGAGCGCATTTTTAAAGCTCGGTGGCCTGTGGAAAATTCTATTCAAATAATTTGTTCTGCCAATTCTCCGTTCGCAATGTTGAGGCTTGCTTCAAATATATCCATCCCGCTCAATTATAGAGGGGTTTATGAAGGGCTGTGCTCTCTGGAGTCATCTCTCCTCTCAACCTCAGGGTAAAGCCCTTCCAGAATGAGTTTTCTAATGTGGTCGTCTAGAGTGGCACACATGTGTAGGCTTCCTCTCTTTAGATTGTTAAAAGGAGGATCGGCTATCTGGGGAAGCATTAGAGTAAACCACTGCTCGAGCTTAAGCCAAACCCAGAGTAGAGCTCAGCAATCCAAAGCCAGAATCACTACACAGTCCACAAAACCAGAGATTTCCGTTTCTACGCTATAATGAATCTTGATTTAACCAAATCAACAGCCATGATAAAACCTCTGTATTAGAACGAAATTTTGTTCAACAAAGCTAAGCATCCAGAATGAACAATAATAGCACTGCTAAGATTTCAGAAATGTGAATGAGCCTTTTATTTAGTGGAAAATTTGATTTCATAAGTCATAAATATGTCTATAGGTCTAATATAGTCTACTGTGTTCTTGCAGAAAGAGTCTTCTAGTGTTTTTTTGTTAGCTCAGAGACAGTGCTCTTACTACGCAGTCGTAACGAAATTTAAGAAAACAGAAACATTCTCCAAACTGTGTGTTTTTCTTTGCATATCTTCGCTTAGCCCTTGCCATTTAAGACCTCAATTGTGTGTTTATGCTCAGTAGGGGTTGGAACCATTTTATGGAAATACCTCTATGTTGTTGTTGGATATCGAGATGCTTATCCAGACCTACCTGGGTAAAGAGTTTTAAAGGGCAATAGGAAATAAATGAGCTTGCGTGTTTTGCATTGATTAGCCCCAAAGTTTTTGATAAATATATGATTTAGTCCAAGCCCATTGGTCACATCTCTGTGCTATTAAACTTAAATACTAAATAAATAAAAATATTTATCGAAACTTATGTTGTTCCACACCTGTATGGCATTCTGTCTTCTGCCGAACACAAAAGAATATAATTTAATGAACACCCAGTTGGGTGAATTGAATACAATAGCAGTATATAATGGCTCACTTTATTACATAATGAAGCACTTAAGAGTGTCAATAAGAAAGTATCTGCAGCTCGCTGATAATTTTTCACGTCGAAAGTATAATTTTTTTAATGAAATTGAGCAGTCGACCATGTCATCTCAATACATCACTTTCATAACTGTAGTTATGTTACATCTGTAAGAGCAAATGAAAGCTGCATAAATAAAAAAACGTGTCATTACAAGAAGCTTTTATGGCAGCCATGATTTTAAGGAAAATGCACTTTTAAATGTTTATCTACCAGAAATTGAGTCGCCAGTGTCTGTGCAGAAAAACCCTGTAATTATACAAATCCATCTATTCTTCTTTTTTTATCTCCTTTAAACCACCATAGTGACAAAAACAGTCAGTTGGCCATCCCCTATGAATCTGATGTCACATTGTTTACGCCTGCCCATGACCACTCACAGACTCCGCCTTAAGAGCGCGTAGTTCCACATTCAGCCAGAGACACGCTGTCAGCCAATTCCAGGCAAGAGCAGATGTAGCCACTAGCCAGTGACAAAAATGTCTAAGAAACAACAAATGTGTACTTTCGTTGGATGTAAAATGGAACATAAAACGAGGCTGAGAGGAGACCTTTCGACCCTCTGCGGACGGAGTTATTAACAAATTAAAAGGCAAAAGTCCTGGGCGAGACCGTATCTCCGGTCTGGAAAGACTTACAGAAACGAGACAGGACTCTTAGGAAAGCGCTGACCGCGAGTTGATGGGACTCCTAGATCTAAGGTATCTGGAAAGGTTGAAAAATCTAAGCTCCGGGACCCGGTGGCCCGTTAGTATAGCATGGGTTTCACCCAAAAAAAATCTTAAGGATGGATCATTACCAGCTGTTTGCGTTCAAGCTTCATCTCCGGAAGAAGCAAGTATTACACATTGTTTTTAAATCGCCTTTCTTAAATAATGTGTTTAGCATGTTAGCGGCTGTTGTTTTTTTCGAACATATAAAGCTGTTTTGTTAGTCCCGTATTGGACAATTCTCCCAGAAAAGCAAATAGCACTTCCAGAGCAGGAGAAGGAGCATGCGCAAACGTCACTTTCACTCAGAGGAGAGAGAGAGAGCATATGTTTGCACAGTTCAGGTGTTTGTTTGTTCACTGCATTTGAGGGATGAATGTTATATAAACAGTGGATATAACGCTGGGTTTGGAGATCATTTGAAACTGATATATGGAGCCGTCCAAGCGCTAAAAGATGCCGGACATGAACCGCATGCGGTGAGTGAAACTGATGTCTGTGTTTGGTTGACAGTGTGCTTTAGTTCAGCCTTCCCCTCCCCCCCACACCCGGCATATGATTTCGGAAGTAAACGTACAGCTGTATCTATCTTTTATAAATGTGATCAAACTAAATTCTCTTCGAATAAACCACATATGCAATACAACTCTATAGGTACTCAAGATTAATATGAGATTGGCAGAAACCCTGTATGTAAGGGCCGCTTTAAGTAAACTCAACCAATATTATAGGGTTTTGCGTTCTACTCAACAATGTTAAATTGACCAGTCAAGCACTTGTTAAGTAAAGTGACAGATCTTAATTTTTTGTATAAATAACATAGTTCACTTAGGTTAATTCAGTAACTTGCATTCTTTATGTACTGTGAACAAGGATGGGTTAAGTAAAACTTACTGCAGCGACAGTTCATTTTTTTAGTGCACTGTGCTAGTGGTCTTTGAATATTTTAATGAAAATCTTGCATACTGTGCCATTAAGAGCAATGGCATTAGTTATCATATCACAGTACAGACTTATTTGCTCAACCTTATTTACCATGTGCGTGAATCAGTCATAACGCAGGAATCGCAATGGAAAGTAGGACACCTTGTGGGAGTTTTGACTGAAAAAAATGACTCCTACTTGACCACCAGGTCTAAGTAAATGATCAACTCTATTCACACCAAATACCTATTTACGGATCAGCCACTCAGTGAATCCTTCCTGAACTTCTAAACGTCTAATGGTGGGTTTAGGTCATAGATAACACACAGGTTAAATACTACAACTGAATTCTGCTGAAGTGTTCATGTCTAGGCATCAGAGAAAGCAACCTACCAGGCCAGCAATAGGTGTGGAGAGCCTGTTTAGTTTCTTGATGATTCCAGGCTTGATGTTGTTGATCAGACTGAAAGCAGCAAAAAAACACAAGTCAATACAAGCAATCTTTATGTGCGTTGGTTGCCAGTTTACAGCCTCCTTTGGACATCTGGCTTCAGTTAACAAGTCATCAAATGCCTAAAAAAACACAGACATTAGTTCACAGCCTAGTCTAGTTGTGTGTGAAAAATTGTTTGAAAGAGAAACCACCACATAAGTAATATAGTGCACTGCAAACTTAAAGGAATAGAACATAAAAAAAATATTTTAGAATAAAATGTCTTTATGATATCTTATGGCGAAGCTCCAGAAAGAACCTACGTCCATCAAAAGTTTTCAAAACAACTCCAGTGGGGTAATGAATGTCTTCTTAAGTGATACGTTTGTTTTAGAAAACATTTCATACTTAGCTGTACAGAAATGTAAACTAGCAGAGCATATCAAAATCTCTTCAAATCTCATTGGTGCTTGATTTCCTTGTGACGTAGCGTTCAAATGACAACAACACATGAGAGAACCAATGAGATATGAAATCAGGGTGAGTAAATTATGACAGATTTTTAGGTCTCTTTATCTGTTTCATGTTTTTTTTTCGCCTATTATGTATAATTACTTACATGGAAATATTTCCTTTTAATGAAAATAATAAAGCCAAATATGCATGTATTTATTTGCAGAAGAGACCAAATGTAAAGAATTTCACATCATTTGTTATTTGTAGTGGTTTTAGAACTGCCATTGTTGTTAAAGCCATTACTCCCTATAGAAACGATCACTGGTAGCCCACAAATATTTAAACAACCTGAGCAAAACTTGTGTTTTAAAAAAAGCACAAAAAATATTAACTATAACTATATTTCTTGGTTTAAAAAGTCAAAACAATGTCACTTGTGCACAACCTTGCCGAGATATCTGTTCACACATCTATGAAATGCACATTCTTTCAGCTCTTTGCTGTGGGCCCCAGTGGTTGTATCACAGGAGTCTTTGTTTAAAAGTGAGATCCAGAGTGACAGTATCCTCAGGTACGCCTTTGATCGCTCGTGTGCAAACAGCAAAGCTAATGGCTCAGCTCTGCAAGCACGCAACATAGGAAAGGCCAGTGAGATTTTACTCTGGTCTGTGGTAATTAGTCTGCTGAGTCACTCGGCGGACCGTGGGGCCACAGCCCACGCGCTTCTCCAGAACTTCCCAGTCAGGTTCATTAACAGCCTGAAATCCCTGAGCTTGCACCCTGTCATGTCCAGCCAATGACCCGACAATCTCTCTTCGCCTAAACAGAGCAGCATTGCTACTGCAGCAGGGGCCCGAGCGCTGCCTCTCCCTCTGCGCCTGCACTCTGCCCTGCTCAGGTTTCTAAACCCTGCTAGAGTAGCTGGCACTGTGGATCACCTTGTCACAAATGTACTTTTAAATGCTCTGCCATCCATGTTGTTTTCCTCTGTTTGCTAGGACACGCAGAACAGAGTTTGCTGCAAAGTACGAATTATGCCGTTTTTTAAATAGAACTGCATTACATAATGAACATTGAATGACGTGCAGCTGACATCAGAGGCACATTACAGTTAAAGTAAGTTGAGTTAATGTTAATTATACGTTGGTTAATATTTCAGACAGTGATTTAAAGGAACAGTCCACCCAAAAATAAAAACTCTCTTGATTTACTCACTCTCATGTCATCACAAATGGACGTGTTGTCATATTGTAATTTAACCCTTGGATATGTTGGTTTTTGATTCCATTGTTGCTAAATAAACTCATTATCTTTTAAGTCCAACACACATATGCTTTTTCTTCAGAAGACACTTTTGGATTTTTTATGAATCAGATTTTTGCTTGTTTTAACTTTTTGGGGTCTACCAGGTGAACAAAACACACTAAATTACACTTTATTTAATTACACTTAATCAACTTTCATAAGTATACTTAAAAGTGCTCTATTTTCACACATTAATTTAAACTTGATGTATAAAAAATATAGTTTCTAGTAATTCTATTCAGGGTGTCTCAAAATAGTTGAGTACACTTTATCATAATAAATTCATTTTTAAAACCAATAACAAAATTACACGTGGTGCTTGAAAATAAAGCACTTTAAATACAAGTATATTTCAGTGCACTTTTTTTCACCTGGGCACATATGTAAAGTGATGAAAAAAAAAATATTATTTTAATTATTCAAATAAAACATTTGCTTATTTGTAGAAAGAAAGTCTTACATCTGAAATGGCATAAGGGTAAGTAAATGAGGCTACACAAAATTAAAGTATTTCTTTAAGTATTTTACATAATAAAAATAATCTTACATAATAATAACAGTTCATATCAAATCACATTCTGCAGTCCAATATGTTTTTTCATACTGAAACTTCACATTTGACCCTTGTTCATAGCATAGTCTCCTACTTTTGAAATTCCATTTCATGTCCATTATTTCAATGCAAATTACAATATCTGTACAATAACAAGTTGTGTAATAAGCAGGATAATGCACAAAACCGATACAAAATAAAACACAAAATAAAGCCTTTCATGGGCTGCCTTCCTTAATATCACATACAGAGACTTGCAACGCTTATGGAAAACACACAAGAAACAATATGTCCCTCATTTAGCAATTAAGAACTTAACCAACAAAGCGTCAAATCATAAACAGTGCTTTAAGAATGACAAAGGTAGAACATGCTTAAAAAAATACAAAAGTATAAGTAAGGCAGTCATACTTACTCACACAACAGAACTCCATTCTCTAGAGAACTCCGGAAATGACTGCTCCCAAACCTCTTCTGAGTGACTGCCTAAGAATCAGACAAACACAGGAAGCGCCAAAACAAGTGAGTGGGAAGGTGGGATGTTCAGCGAGAGGAAAGCAACAGTTGTTCTTCCAAGCTGCAATTCCAGAGGAGTAGCAAACCAGTAAAACAGCACGGTCTCTTATGGAGAATCTCGGGTTATTCAGTAATCAGGGTTGAAACCCAGCGGCCAAACCACAGTGAAGTAGAGCATCTGGAGGAATGTCACAGTTTTGCACACTGCTTCATGCCTTTGCAATGATCTCAAGCAGCTCCTGCAGGACACACTAGGCAGGCGACCTGTTGTTGTTGCTCGCACACAGGGAAGCATTTATGTGTTTATACCCTCAGAGTTGGCTTTTACGACGTGAGCCCCGTCGATCCACACCTCATATAACATCTATGAGTAAAGCTCCTCTTTCAGAATGTTTTCCATTTTCAGATTTAAAGACACAACAACAAACAACAGTTGTTATTTAGATATTCAGAGACAATGTCATGAGTAATCTCAATGTGTTTTGTATTACCGTACACTACTGGTGCAGGAAGAAATCATTTTGCATAAATACTTTCACCATTTTACAGACATTGTGTAATGTCTTCAAGACTGCCTCGTGCTGAGACTATTTTTATAATCAAAGACAACAAAGTTCAAGGGTGAATTAGATACGAAACAACTAAATATGAAAAAGATATAAAATCTGGAAATGTCAATAAAGTGTATACACTTATTGATAGCATCACCTCCAAACATTATTTCCAAAAGTAGACTAAGCTGCTTTGACTTGGCTGTTTCTCAGCAGCATGGCATGTATTCAGAGGGCGTGGAGAGCCTTACATGTAAAAGGACACTGACTATCTCGAGAACGGTATTGACTAAGATCTTAACCACAATGTAAGTCTCCTATTGTTGGCTTTCTGTCAGAAGCAGAGCTTTAAAAGGACACTTTCTATGTCTGGCGAACAAAAGAAGGCCAAAAATAATAGGTACATTTTTGGTATTACTGATGTACGGACAAATGGTGTGATTCTCTCCCCAGATCATGTTTCACTGCAAATAACAAATCAAAGGCAGATCATTTTAAAGGGATTTTCAGTCAAGCCTTTTAGAACATGTGTTTAAAAGTCATTTTAAGCTCAAACTGCTGCTTACATACAGAAAAAATTAAAGGGATAGTTCACCCAAATATGAATTTGTCATAATTTACTCACCCTGCTTGAAACCTCAAGCCTGCATGAGTTTTTTTTCTTCAGCAGAACACAAAAGAAGATATTTAAAAAAATGTTGGTAACCGATTAGCAGTGGCACTCATTCACATCTATTGTTTGCATACGAAACCAATTCAAATCAATGGTTGTCTTCGCTGTTCGGTTAACAACATTTTTCAAAATATCTTTTTTTGTGTTCTGCGAAAGAAAAGATCCGTGTCAATTTAGTAAATTGCAAAATGTGTTACATTGATCTGTGTCTTTTAAAGTTAATAATATAAAGATAACATGCCAATAAAGGCAAATCAAAGTCAAGAATCATATGGCACAGAAGCTCATGTTGACAAATAATTTTATGTTCCATATGTGCAATTTATGTAATCATGTAAACCATCACAAGTTTTTTAAGAACAATAGGTTAATCATGTGGATCACATTTCACAGCATGGTGCCATAAACATTATAGTTCCGTGACATATGAAATCCTGACCCCTGCTGTTCCATTAATTGTAATGCCTATGTTGGCTTCATTCACCCTCAAGTTTTTCCAAAGCTGTAAAAATCATTAATTGTTTTGATGAACACAAAGGAAGATATTTTGAAAATGTTAACAACTGACATTTCTGGGACATCTTTGCCTACCATAGTAGAAAAAAAACACACAAAAAAGATGTTTTGACGAATTTAGAAAGCAAACAATTCTAGGGCATTCAACCCTTTTTATTTATTTAAACACTAAGATGGAAAACACTGCTCCCAAACTAAGATTAAAAACTAAGATCTGAGATCTAAGTGGTCAAACAGTGCACCTTTAACCCACAAGCCAGGCGCTCAACTACCAATAAATAAATGTTTCTGGTTGTAAGGTTGTAATATCAGAAACTTACTTCTTAAGCTTACATTGCGATTACATACTGTACTTGTTTAAATAGCAGGTTTCGGCTGACATGAGGCATGTAATTCTAATTCAGCTGCAAATTTGCACTAAAGCTTTTGTTCATTCATGAAGGCACAATAAGGCATTCCAAGTTGTTTGGACACCGGGAATGCCACACATCGTTAATTGTGCCAAAGTGCCATTATCCCTATATCCAAGCAAGGTTGACTGAACATATGAAGGAATATAATGGCACAATGTTCATAACTCTCAAATTAAGAATTTAACCATACAAACAAAAGGCGAGCCCCAATTAAATATTAAAGAGCTTGACATTAATGGGCTTTTTTTAATCATTATGAAAATGGCCAAATTATAAGAAATGTCTTATTTTTTATTTTTTATGTATTTGAATGCTCATTCGGTCTAATTTGAAAATAACTTTTAGACACCCTTGGAAATTAGCTGGGGTCTCTTTGTGGGCCACAGCCCCCTGTTGAGAACCAATGACATTACATCAGCATTACACTAAAGGTGTTAAAGTACAGTGATTTGCTATCGGTCTTTTTTCTAACATCTATTTGCAAACTGAATTGTGATTGGTCTTGTTTTCTATTACGTTGTAAATCATTCACAACTGCTTTCAAACAGCATATTGACTGATTCTTGTGTGCAGCCAAAACATGAAAACAACAGCTGAGGCAGCTCTGGTGCTACATTTCATTCATACAGAATAAAAGTATGAAACTATAGCTCGCATAAACCTTCAACACTATTCTTTAGCTACAGATATTTTATTTTTTATGCAAATCTATTTAAAAAACATTAGTATAAAAAGTTAGCGGCAGCTTTATTAACATTCCTACACCTTGACATTTCTAAGTCAGTTCTACCAACTAATTCAGAAGGCTGTGACTTTAACAAGCAGAGAACTAACTCCAGACGAAAAACAAGAATGTCGTAGCCCAGTCATGGTGCCTGCCTGGTGCAAGAGTGAGCACATGTGACAAACTCCAGATCGTTCAGCTGACCACAGCACCCTGAGCTTTTGACATACACACAAGCACAGACTCACAGCCCTGCTCGGTGCCCCTCACACCCGTCAACACGTTAATCATTCAGATCAGACGCTAAATGACACATCACCTTGCTTTGCGGGGGAGAAGCTCGAGGCTGAAACTGCCCTGCCAAGGTTCACTGGCCATGACAATGAACCAGTGTACATGTGTGGGAGACTGATGTCACAGTGAAAGCATTCAGATTCACCCCTCATGAATCAGGAACAATATTTGTTCAGTTACAGACAGTGCAATTGGCCACGCCATCTCCTGCTGAGATGGGTATTCAGGAGGATAAGAAACTCCTAATCAGTAATGCCCTTGAATTTGATTGAATAAACACAGCAAAGCATTAAAATTGTTTTTTGTAGTACTTGGTTTTCCATTGTGACAGTTCTGAGTGCTTAAGGCACTAATGTTACTGTTAGTAAAATGTCAGGACTTGACAGCAGGTGCAAAAAATATGACATGCTCTGAAAATACAATGCCTTCTGACAAAGTAAATTTGACAAACAGCGAACAAAATACAGTATATTTGATGAACTTCAACTATCATTTAAAATAAGGAACATATTGCTTTGTATCTTGGTAGTATTCTCAGCTGCAAAATAATACTTTTCTGTATTGCGATTTTAGTTATATTACGAAACTAAGTTTGATCTTCATAAGGATAAAATCAAAATCAGTAATCAATTACAAATGCAGTGCATAAATTTACCAACCAAATTTTCCAATTTTTCTTTATTAAAACTAAATGAGCTATGATTATTTACCTATTCAAAATTTAAGGATTAACTAATTTGTCACAAAAACATCGATTTGTAAACTCGCTACATTTCAAATAGAAAAAAGTTAGCCTATCTTTTCTCAAACTTAAAACGTTTAGTGTTAAATCATTATGGTATGTGTAGGGAAGTAACGTTAGCACTGAATGAATTCTTCAGGTTGTAGCCTATGTGTAACATTCGCAGGGAGGAAAATTACTTTTATCATTTATAGCCATGAGATAACATGTGAACGGGAGAAAAGTTCTTACCTCTATCCATCTCTGTGCTTCTGAGAAAGCAGACTCATAATCCACCGATGACTGCTGTCGCCAATCCATCACTCACATGAGGTGCGCTTCACGCGCTTGCAGATGCCAAATTTAATCCCACTTTTCCTATGCGACCACCCTAAGCGTTATTTTAAAACTCAAGGAGAAATGTAAACCAACGCACGATTGGAGAGAAATTACGTCTTTATTGTGTGTTTGGTTACTTGTGAGAAATTTTAGCTTTGTGGGAGTTATACGCCCTCTAGTGCGTCAGATTAAGGTTACACCTAACCTCCTACTAGTTCACGTTTCAGAAAAAGGCCCAAATCAGTAAAAGTATCCGATCCTCCCATCAACAGCTCGCATTATCCGAACAGAGTGAAACTATGAGGAAGAGCGTCGATGGGTCAGGGCAGGTTCATTTTAAACTAAAGTATCAGACGTGCGCTGCACACAAAATGAGACAATATGAAAACACAACAGAGCGATAGGTCACCCTAATTACTTATTAATATTAAGTAGAAATAATGTGGACTACAATTAATAAAAACCGCTGAAAAAATGATTTTGTGTTTTTGTAGATTTTATGAAAAGAAACGATTAAAATATACTTGATATAATTATGTTCCTGTTTTTAACAAAACAATTGTGTTAAAATAAGGTTTCTTGGGAATAAAACCTACTAATTTGGGTTATTTGTTTAAGTAGTTTTATTTGAACGTATTATTAAGTAAATCCAACTCAATTTTATTATGTTAAACCCATTTAAATTGGTCAAATTAAGTTTGTCCTGTAGCTCCCAGCAGGCTTTGTATCTGATTGCATTAGGAGATTAATTTAAAGATTTTTCAATTTGTAACTGTCATTTTAAGTGTTTGTCAGTGAAAAGAAAGACTTGTTCGTGTTTTTTGTTGATTTATCTTTGAGATTTAGAAGATTTTTGGTATTATTTTTAAGTTTGGGTTTTTTATGTGGTTACCATTGTTCAGAAGAGTGGTGCTTGTGCCTCATTTGAGGGACCCACCAGGCAATACTCCATACAGCAGTAACTTTGCTTATGCTATTGCAGAGACCATCATTCTCTTTTCATTATATTTCAATGAGGAAGTGAGAGATTAGTGACTTGTTGTGTAACATTTACTTGACTTTTTACCAAAAACTAAATGTAGTTTAATAAGTAGAGTTTACATTATTCTGATTATTTATTTGTACTTGAATTATAGCAGCAAATTTTACTTACATTTTTTGCAAATTGTTGCAAAAAGGTTTTTACTAAGCAAATTCTACAAGTTATTTTTCAGGGTTGAATTAGCTATTGTTAGTTTACATTAACTAATGCAACAAAATTATTAACTTATATAAAAAATGGAATCTCATTGTAAAGTGTCACCAGATACGTAGGCTACTCTGTAATCAACACGGTCAATTTAAGATAAAAACATTTGGGTTTGCTCTTTGTTTGTTTTGGTCTATCTGATCTCAATGAATTATGGAATCATCTCTACTGTTTATTAAATAAGTATTTCTGGTGCTTTCTTGAGAACACTGGTAAGTACTTTATTTTGAAGTGGGAGGACACTATATACAATAACACATTGGAAGATAAGGTATAAGGTGGAGCAAAGCATATTGTTCATAAATATGCCAAACCTGCCTGTGCTCAAAAGTTAAATTGCAATCAGTTTTTTAGACAATTAAGTACATTTTGAGTTGTGTATTATTAATGGAGGAAGTGATTGGAAGTCAATGTGAACACAAAATAATGTATATTTATTATATATACTTATCGGAGATGACTCGGGTATAAACAGTTGTGGGATACCATTTATTTTCATAATCTTTTAACAGCATGTATCTGTCGAAGTCAAAAATTTATACAAATTCATTATCAAAGTCAAATTTGAACTGATAATGTATAAATGCTAATGTTCTAAAGTAAACAGCACTCCTGAACGATTGGCAATTATAGGTAAAACATCAAGAATATTTATGCTTTGGAAAGAGCCACCACAGTAAAGCGGAGCTCCTGGGGATCCCGTGCCATGAACTTCTTGCAGACCTCTGCAGAATCCTGCAAATCAAACAAAAAATTAATTGCCAAAACCATAAAAAATACTCTGCCAATCCAAAGAGATTAAATACTTAAATAAGGAATATGAACAGATAAATCAAACTGAAAATAGACAAACTGCCAAGAGTCTGCACATCCACATTAGAAACATAAAGCCACCTCAAGAAATGTGTCGTCTGTGGTTTTCCCATGAACAACTGGAAAAGGCTTGCGTCCATCTGCAACACATGAAAAAGTATGAAATAACCCGAATATAAGATTTATAAGACACAGCTTTAAAATGTTTGACCAAAGGTAGACACCTCTTCTAATTAACAGTTTTGGTTATTTCAGTCATTTCTGTGAGAACAAATCATAATCCTAAACCACGCAATACGAACTTTAATATTACTGTGTGCTTTCAACCTTGTGGTTATGGTTTGGGTCAAGTTCTTTTTTATTTTGGTATGACAATGCCAAAGTACCACAGAGAAATGGTTTACTAAATCTGGCGTGGAAGAACTTGGCTGGCCTGCACAAAGCCCAGACCACACCACAGGGATAAATTGGAACACTTTCTGGGAGCCTGATTGTCTAACATCTCTGCCTGACCTCTAAATGGAATAAAACTGCTGCATCCATGTTCCAACATCTAGTGGAAAGCCTCACCAGAAGAGTGGAACATGTTATAGCAGCTAATGTTTTTTGGCAAGCTTTGGGAATCAAATGGTTAGTGCGTTGGTGAGGCAAAGATGATGGATGAGGCAACAGTGAGGCAATGCTGCAATACATTATATTATAATAAGATTTTAGAACATCACTTGCATTTATTTGCAATGTGGACTGAATGTAACCCTTCAAAAAAGCTTAATAGCAGAATAATTATTCATCGTCATGTACCTACCCAGTTCATATAAATGTCCGTTAACATTTACAAAAGCAATAAAATGCAAATCCACTTTTTCATCTAAACTTGGAGCCTATATGGATGAGCAGAGAAAAGAAACAGTTAGCGTGTTTCATGATTTTAAATATCATGTCCTAGAAATATACTTTTTACAATATGAAGTAAAACTAAAAAAGTTGCATTAAATAAATTATACATTAAATAACAGAATAAATGACAACAATTTATTAAAATAAAATACATGTAATATATAAATGAAGATATCTATATTTACTACAAACCAGATTTACAAAATTGTGTTATCTATGTATTCAAATAAAAAAACCCAAAGAAAACAACGTTTGTTTTACTGTACATTTCTTTATGTGACTTAATGACTAGTAATAAAAAAAAAAAATGCATGAAAGCTCCGCCCACTTCCATAATCTCTATTTCTCAAAGATCAAATTCTAACCCTCCAATATCTACAATATGGTCAATGTCCCAATATATCATGCCTGCTGCTTCAACGTAAGACATAACATGGAACAAAAATGTGTAAACAATGTTGGTAATTTTTGACTAGTTTTTTTTACTTCTCTGTATTTTGCAAATACTAACCTCTGTTTGTCCTTCCTGAGCACTTGACTCATGTGTTACACGAATACTCTGAAATCATACAAACACCAGTTCTGTGAATAAAGGCTTCATTTAGTTTCCTGCAAAGGTTTACTGAAAACAGTTAGATGTAGTTAGTGTGGGCTGTCCTACAATCCATTCTGCAAGCTAGATTTATGGACTGGTCACACAGGATACATTATTGCTCATTCTGTTGCCTGATGCTGGACTGGCTGCAGACTCACATATATTTGCTACAGAATTTATGTCCAGTCAGATGCACATGGTAATTCAAAGACATACTATTTTACTACCTCATCTTTTTCAAGGAAAGCTGCTTTTTCCTCTGGGCTCATCTTTGCAGTTTGCAGTAAAAATTCTTTTAATGGTGAAGTAGACTCTGCAAAAGAACACATCAACAAGCAAAAAATACATTTAACATGTAAACAAACCATCTAACATATTGTACAACAGTTGGGAAAACCATTCTAGAAAATACAAACACTGACACCTACCAAATTCCAGATGCCTTTGATTGTTTGCAACAGCATGGATCAACCCTATTGTACCACAAGCATTGCCAATAGTCTGTTTCATGAAGTAGACCCCAGGGGACACCTCTTGCCCTTTTGCTTTAATTTTGGCCTCTTCTTCCTGTCTAAAAGTTTCATACTGTATAGGGAAAAGCAGCTATTTTACTCAATATAATCCTAATTTCCTTGTAAAAAAATCAGTGATAAAGCATGTGATCAAAAACAAGTATGATTTACTTTATAAAACTGCCAGTTCTGGTCCTTGATTCTGATTGGCTGAGCGGAGTTCTAAGCCGTTATAAAATACCCCGATATATAACGGCTGACTGCACCACATAGCCTAAATATCATTTTATTTACTTTATTTAATGAAACCTTGCTAAGCATATGGAGTAACTGTTTTATAAAAGCAATAAGCCCCGCGAAGCCGTGTGTTACAGTGCATTTTATAACAGCTAAGGGGGTAAAATGCACTGTAACCCACGGCTTCTTGGGGCTTATTGCTTTAATATATATTGAAGAGTGATTATAATAAAACTATCAGAAGGAATCAAATCCTATTGCAGGTGAATATGATGAATAGTTTGTATGGCCGTATCTGCAGTCATACCTTGTCAGTTATAGGGAAGAGCAATAGAACAGCACATGCTGGTCTTGGCACCAAACTGAGAACTTCAAGTTCCAAACCATACACATCCCCAAACTGCCAGGTAGGTACCAAGCCCAGCTGTCGTAAAAACTTTACAGGTACAACACAACACATACATATTAATATAAATTCATGTAACGGTAAAAAGCTTGAAAGTAAATAGGTAAAGAAGTATATGCAAGGGTCCACACAATGTTTTCAAGATAAAAGTACATTACGTTATATGGTAAACTAATGTGGAAAGAGAATATTAAAACATGTGAAATTAAGTTATTAACAACAAAGGAAATGCTTCATTTGTCTCAAATCAAATAACAGAAAAAGGTGCCATTGGTTTGATCTCAGTAGTGCTCAAATAAACCTGAATCATTCATTTGCCACTAGTTTTGATTGATTCCTAGACACACCCAGACAGCCGAGACATCTACTCACTTGGTTCATAACCTGAAAAAGCAGACACAGAACATAAAACATGTCATATAAAATATGATGATCATGACGTGAAATGCAGCTTACCGTTCCTGCTAAAAGCTACCTATGAAAACGAATCGATGGACAATATAAATTGAATTAACGGGAAAGGAGCGTGGGGTGCAGGGTGAAATGAATACCTCAGGGTTGGCTTCCAGTGGTAACCAGCGCTGTCCCTCCATTTCAGACTGAGCTCCGACTAATATCGTAAATATAAAATATGATATCACAGCCTTCGAGTGATGGTGTGCAAACGCTTGACAGCAGAGAAGGAAGTTCTAGAGAATATGGACTTGTACATGTGTGAACTCAGCCGTGTTAATAGAAACCAGAGGAATATACTGTAATTCAAAATAAAAGTCATAGCCTGCTTTCTTTTATTAAGTATGATGGATTCGTCATCATCGCGTTTCATCATCAAGCACTTTGCATGGCTATTTGTAAGACAATGCAATGTTTATGAAGCAACAAGGAAAAACTTTTGAATTTAACCGTTAACGTTAGTTAGCTCTACCACACAATGTTTTGCCCTTTGTCCGATAGGTGGCGGTACTTCCAAGTTGATTCTACCACAACGCCCTTGATCCACCATAGAAGAAGATATTTGAGATTCCGCGGCATTGTTTGGATTTAAATAAGCGAGACGGGCTTGTTATCCGTATAGAGATGTATTATAACAAATATAAGGATAAACATTGTCAAGAGATTAGTATGTCGTCAACTTTAATTAGTGGTGAGTAGTCAAAGTGGCGCTTCGTATTATTAATGGTACTTTTATTTGATTTTATCAAACCTCGTATTTCCTGTCTTTACTATAGCTCCCAGTGATAAAACTATGATAATGACTTCAAAAGAGAAGAAGGAAAACCCAAGGATGGGCAACGTTAACGTTAAACAGACGGCATCTGTGTACGCAGCCAAGATAAAGACGAAAATCCACAGTGAGAAATTTCAGCTTGGTTACATAACTGGTGTACTTAGTGAAAGAAAGCATTTGAATGATCTGATAAAAAGTAAAAAATCTGAAACCAACTTGAACTTTGTGATTTCTCAGATACATCATCATTCTTTAAGCTGTCTTTGAAAACCAACAACAAGGCTCTTGCTCTGGCTCTGGTAGCACAGAAACATAGAAGCAGAGAGATGGAGACCGAGGTTGTACGGCTGAGAAAAGACGTGCAGGCACTTACTTTTGATCTTGCCTTTCAACGTCATAAAAACAAACAGTTGGTGAGTCCGGGAAGAGAGACTGTGACCTTCATTGTTTGCTGTGGTTGATATAAAATGACTGTTATCGTATCGACCGATAATATTATAGCCGATAAATTATAAATAATTTCCTCTGGTTGAACCACTTCAGTTTAATTTGTTTATTAAATAAACATTATACCAGAAAAGTTTAAGAACATTTAATTAGTGTAAAGTAGGCTTGGTACATGATTTTCAGGGGAAAATATACTTTTCGGTCCAATAAATTGGTTATCAGCTTCAAATGTTCAAGAATTATTGGTTATCATGCAAAACTTACATATCGTTGCATCCCTATTTAATATGAATGCAAATGTCTTCTCTTTCTTTAGTTTTCCATTATACGGGAGTTTTATGACTCCTCCCTTAACTGGATGACAAAAGCAGTGGATATTTTCTCTGAGGAAGATGTAAGTGGTTTTGAAAAGGCATAAATAATTTCATAGCTTATTTGTTGTTAGGACTACAGCTATAGTCATAAGTAATACCCTTTTTTTAAAGGCTGCAGACAGTGTGAACATGGAACACAACACCACTGATGGTATGTGAAAAAAATATTATGTACAAATTTAGTTTGTACTAAATTTAAATGTGCATGTGTAAACGTTACAGCAAATATAATATGCCCTGCTTTTATGTTGTATTTAATTTAAATCTTTTTTCCAGACAAAATGATTGATATTGGAAAAGATGTACATAGTAAAGGAAATCCAGTCTTTTGTCCACCCCAGCATAATGTACCTGAACCAGTAAAAAACGCCGCCGTCAATGCAGATCTACCTCCCCAATGTTGTAATAAAGCCAACGAGACCCCTCCCAGCCCAGAGCAGGACAATCCAATACAGCAGAATACCCTGTATGATTCTGAAATGGACATGACCATTACTGACAGTGCTGCTGAAATAGTGACAGTTGACATAAATGCAAAAAGAAACTCGAAAGTCATGGAAGAACACCCAGAAACAAAACGCATCAGGGAAGGTAGTCAGAGTACATCTGCAGTTGAAATAGAAACCGACGAATCTGGTACAAATTATACAGCAGCTGTGCCAAAAGAAATAACCACTACACAGCATCGCTTGCCCTCTGTTCAGAATGAGGTGGAAATTTTACAAGAATCGAATGAAAGCCAGTTTGTAGAAACCGAATCAATAACTTCACGCAGGAAGACTCACGTCACCTCTCGTTACACTAAAAGTAGCCGGCGGCGCACATGCAAACAAAAAGAGACGACCGCAGATCCAAGGAAAGCGTACCTAGTTTCTCAAGATCCTCCCAGTGATATTTTAAAGGACTGTTCTAATGACGCGGAGCTTCGGAATTCCGAAAAAAGCAATTCACTTCCTCGGGATGGAAATCTCTTGTGCAAAGTGGTTAAACATAAATTAAAGGAAGCTCATGCTACCAAGGGACCTAACAGTCAAAGTGAGATGAACAAGAGAACATTTTTAGTTCAAGATGAGCTGAAACCTCACACAAGCAAAAGGACCAAAATCCCATACCTTGCTATGCATCAAGAATTATTGCATGTGCCTGAAAATATTGTATGTGCTAGTACTGTGTGCACAGAGGCTCAGAGTACTGATGTGCACAGCAATGAGACCACAGTTCAAGTTAAAAAACTTAAAAAAATAACATCAGCACATCCACATTCTCTATTAGAAGAATGCAACACGCTGAAAAACAAAGGAACACTTGTGATTCAGGCAAGTCAAACGTTTGTCAGCAGTGACTCAACAGACATTTTAAACATAACCAATGCACTGGAGGATCCCAGACTAGGGAATTCACAGGAAGTGACATCAGAAACTCAGTCGACTTGCTGTTCTAATAATATACCTGAGGATGTTTCATGCAAGATATTGACGGGAAATAGCCGTCATCCAGAGTGTTCACAGGATGTTAATATCAGTCTTGTACAGAAAGCTTCTGAATTTGAATCATTATTGCCCGTCAAAGCTAAGAGACACAGAAAAGAAGGGGCAGAGAAAAGGATTAAGAGGAATGCAGCAGCAAAAGAAAAATCTAAAGCAAAGAAACAACGAAACAGTAATGCTCTGGAGATGGATGAACATTTGGAGACTTCAGAACAAACAGCAGAGTCTCATTGTTCAGCCTTAGAGGATGACTTCAGAAGTGAACTTAATGCAAAAAACCCTAAAACAAACATTGACAAGGCTGATCATTCGGACCATATGAACATGAATACTCTTCTTTTCAATCCAAATCAAACCATCCAAGGTCTTGATAGCAAGAGCAGGAAAACATATTTGATTTCATCTTGTAGTTCACCCAGGAACAGTATGACGGATTGTGTGGATTCCAGCCTAATTCCTGAATCGCATCATCTCACAGATGGAAGAGATGAGGTTTTAACTAATATGAACACAAGCATGTTTCTCCTGGAGAGATGCAATGTGACTTTAGACAGCTTTCACAAACACATAAAGGACCAGAGCCTACAATTCACAGAGGAGAGGCCTCCCTGGGAGTCGACAGGTGGTGACAATGAAGTTTACTTTGATGAAAGCAGCTTCAACAGGCCGCAATCAGAGGCTCACACTCGGACTATAAACCAGGCTGAGAAATCGGACGAAATGCCTCAACCTCCCGGTAATCATTCTGTGTTAATCTAAAATTAAGTTTGTTTGTTTGTTCAACAATTATGGCCATCATGGCCATTTATGTGCTTATATACTGTTTAACTACTTCTTGCAAAATTGCAGCATGCTGATGCATAAGGGTTTAATTTTGGGTTTACATATTTGTGTGTCTTTTATGTTTGATTTCTGGAAACAGAAGAGAACAGGGTTATGAAGAGTCTAACAAATACAGACATTAGTTCTGATGGTGGGAGAACACGAAGGAGAGTTACACCAGTGTCCTACAAAGAGCCCACCCTCAACTGGTAAGCTTGATTATACAGTAGCCCTAAAATTGTATTTAGAAATTTAAGCCACAATTAAAATGTCTGAATGGAAATGCATTTGATTTTAAAATAAATACGCTAGTTGCATCTGCAGATTTTCTCAGAGTTCACTTCATAGAATTCATATCATTATGAACATTTAGTGTTCTTTATAGTGTACAAAAACTTAGTTTTCGTTTTGATTTTGTAATCTATCAAATATCCTTTAGATAAAACATTTTAATTCACTTTTTAAATTCTTTTTTAATTTTCCTAGCAAAATGAGGCGTGGAGACAAATACACGGATACCAAGTTCTTGAACTCACCTGTGTTCAAAGATAAAAACAACAAGAAGAAGAAGCAAATTCAGGAGAAAGGAATAATCTCCCATTTTTAACACTTAATTTATTTTTTCTGCTTTTACTTACATATTGTCACTTGTTGATAATACTTGTATATTAAATAAACATAGTTTTACAAAATAGTTTTTAATCAGAGCTGTTAAATCTCATTTCAATCTGTTCGCATATACAATTTGTGTAAGGAGATGTTTTTTTTGTGTTGAGTTTTATGTGTTTTAATAATAAAGTTAAAGCTATTTTTTTCAGTTTGTTTATTAAAACATACTTTTTGATGTCCTGGTCCTGTGTTGACGACCTCATCTTTTCTCTGATCTAAAATATTTTGGCACATTACATTTGTGTATCATGTAACTGAGCACTGGCTGAAACAGGTGAAACTGATTGACTGACAGAATGAATAATTTAATGTCCACCTGAGACGGTTACTATTCTAAAATCAAGAGTAGGAGTGTCTGTTAAACCGGTTTATACTACTTCTGACTTGTCTGACTGGTCTTATTTTTGACCAGGGAGTCTTGATCATCAGAGTTTGGGTGAGTTTCTCTGGGTGTTTTTCTATGATTATTTTCTGTTTGTAGAAGTAAGCAATTATGCGTAAATGCGAAAGAAACCGTTGCATTTTAATGTTAAAATGGACTAATATATATTACACATCAGTTTCATCTTTAGTTTTCATTCAGTAAATTAGATTCCTAAAGCATGCTTTAAAGTGTTTGAAATTTGTATAATGTACTGCCCTGTGTAACCTTACACTTGTCTATTAAATTTCATGTCAAATGTTCATCTCACTTTTCCCGTTTACTGTTTGAACTCTGTTTAGTGTTGCCAGTGGCAGTGGATTATCTACTAGGTAAAATTGTTAATGTTTCACTAAATATTTATTTTTAATATGTGTAAATAACACTGCTTAAAATGAAATTTTAGATTGAATGACAGAAACAGATTTTTTTGAGGCTTAGGTGTCTGTAACATGGAAGTTAAGCGAGTGAAGAGGGATGTTAAAGCTTTGCTGTAAGTAATCAATATATTCACAACTGTAATATGCTGCACTAATAGATCAAAATAAATGGGACATAAAAGAACAGTCTTACATGTTTATTCTGTAAGCATTCAGTTACCTTTAAAATAATAATTTTATCGATAAACACGTATATAATGAACCAGTGCATGTATACATGTGCTGCGTATACAGCAAACTTCTGTTGATGGTGTACAAATTTGAAACACATCTTAATAGGATTATAATTGTTAAATAAACTTTTTAATGTAAATTACATCAAAGTGGTGAATACATTGGACAAAGACTTAGAGAAAATGGATTTGATCCAAAGGGGAAAGGCACATCTACCATGTTAGATGATCTGGTAAGTGTTGTTAAGCCATTAATAGTTATTTGACCCTATAATTGTTTCTGTCACACACGTTATGGAAAAACAGTAGTCAGTGTTACTAAAAATGCAACTTTTACACATTCAGGCACATTATGACTTGGCTATAAGTGTGGCTTTGTGGTGGCTCAATAGCGAGATTGGGAAGAATGCAGCAGAGAATAATGTCATGTGAGTTAGCTATAACATTTGACCATTATGTCTAAATTGATAGGATTGATGTTGTAATGGCTGTGTGTTTGCCATATATTTGATCAACATGTGTGTTTTATTTCATTGTGGTCTATGTTTATAGAGGAATTGGTAGTCCAGGACACACTCGGTACCCTAACCACCAGGAAAGAGAAGCAATGATTCTTTCATCTTTTGCAGGAATGCTGCTGGTAGGTTTCAGCAGGGAATGTTCAGTATATATTATCTCTTTTTGCCTTGTTTTCTCTCATTCTGCTTTCATTTTCAGAACAGTTTACCTATACAAGATATTCTGTCTTTGTATAACTGCAAGCCATCTGCATTACACCCACAGAACCACAGTAAGGTAATGAGAAAAAAATATAGTTTAAAGTAATTCATAACAAGTAATTGGTTGGCGTACATGTCACGTAAGAGAGAGTGGTGTGAAGTACTATGCACGTTTAAAAATAAAAAACTGATGGTGTTTAAGACAACAATACAATATACTTTTTAAGTTACGTAGCTTTCCTTTTTCTTTTATCTCTTCAGGTATCCTCAGACAGACTGTTGACATCATGGCTCATTGAGGGCCATATCATGGGTTGCGGGATTCATTTTATTATTTTGCTTTTGCTACTGATATACAGCAGAGCATTTAATTAAAAATTTAGTAGGATTTTGAATCTAAGTCACCTCAAACTTCTGTGTAGACAGTTTTAAATATTTTGGGGTTTATCAAAAGAAAAGGGAGTGACTTATTTTCTTCAACAGGGCAATATTGTTCATCCATTCTCCCTTTCCTATCATCCATTTGCAATGCTTGGGTCATTCAAAGCGGTGGACCACTCAAGAAAACACAGTAGGCCAATGTGACCAATTGCATATCAGATTCATTATTTAAAAGCAGA
Organism: Triplophysa bombifrons; assembly: GCA_029783895.1. Taxonomy (NCBI): domain Eukaryota; kingdom Metazoa; phylum Chordata; class Actinopteri; order Cypriniformes; family Nemacheilidae; genus Triplophysa; species Triplophysa bombifrons. The sequence continues at coordinate 14,747,765 of CM056456.1, read as the reverse complement.
GCCAAGGCTTTATTTCTCGTTTCTGCTGTCTCTTTGCCAGCCCTAGTGCTGAAACGGCAAATGAAGGAGCAGAGTAAACGGAATGTTTCTGCAGGAACTGAGACATCCTCCACCTTGTCCTCTTCTAGCTCCTCATTAAGTGTGAGTGATAGTCAGTTTTTACACAAACACATCTGACCACGTACTGTTATCAGCCCAAGATGACTGTTTATAACCTGTGTTATACCTTACGTGAAAGAACCTTGCAAGTGCATGGCAGGCATTTGGGTGAGATATCAACCTATTTATCAAAACAGTCATTTGCAATATAGGCTTTTATGAAGCAACAGATAAAAGTAATATATAATAATTATAATATATAAATAATAATATACCAAATCTATATTTCATCTATACACCATGTATCAGACTTGATGCAAGTCATAAAAACAGTGTCAAGCACACAAACAACATGTTCTATTAAGTAATTCTGACTCAGTTTAGATGGTCAAATTGGTAAGTGTGATTAATGGGCATTTCAATTGTAATGGATTAATACAATTTTGAGCTAAAAAAACATGCCTCACAAGTACACAAAAGGTAGACCCAATTAAAAAGGTGATGATAACACGAATTGATAAACTTAGAGTTAGAATCTACTGCCATCATGTGGTCAGAATATGATCTGTAATTGTTGCATCTGGTTTCTGTTAAATACAGGACAGTGAAGATAATTTAAAAGATGAAAGAGAACTCTATGAAGGATCTCAAGAATCTCTGCAGGACTGAAGACACGTATAGCAAACTAAGCAAACATTTGTATGTTTATTTAGAGATGATCTGTACATCATGTAGCTTTATATAGTCAGTTAAAAAGACTTGTTTAGTTTTTACCTCTTGGGTGATAAAAAGAAGAATATTTAATAATGACCAATTTTTTTAACTAATATATGTAAGATTTGACCAATTTGTCATATTTATAACATATAAAGGTAACACACTTTACAATAAGGTTGTATGATAATTATAATGCAAATGCAATAACTAATGCAATAAAGTTCATGCATTAGCAATACTTCAACATTTTATTAATCTTAGTTTAGCATTAACTAATACATTCTTTAAATGTTGTTAAATAGGTACTTTTAACATTAGTTAATGCACCATGAACTAACATGAAGAATTAACATTAACTAACATTCTTAGTTCATGATAGCTAAAGTATTTACTAATGTTAACTAATACAACCTTATTGTAAAGTGTTACCCATTTAAATAAAAAGATGTCTTTTCAAAATTGTATTTTGTCCTTGCAATGTTACTATATTATGAATAAAGAGAATGCAACATTTAACATGGTTGATTTTGAGAAAACGTTTGAGAAATAAAATATGGTACAGCACCATGACAATTTGTGATGAGTTTATGCTTTCCATACTATATGCAATAATTCCACAAAACATAAAGCATTGCATTAGCATCTGAACCAAAACAGAGGACGGCAGCTGAGGTTAGTTATTTGCCAGCTAGGAATTTTGATGTGATGAATCAGGGCTTTTAAATCTATGGATGGGATTAAGAGGTTGGCAGCAGAATCAAAATTCCAAATCCCAGTCATTGAAATGACAAATAAACTTTGATCCACCAAATGCTGATGGATGTTTATAAAGCAGACCACATGTCCAGTTTTACCACAGTGTATCTGCATTAGGACTGTATCCTGCGGGTTCTTATCAAAATGAGCAAGGTACCTTTAAAAGTTAACAAATTATTTTGTGTAATTGTGGGTCATTTGTAAACCAATTATACATCTAATGCATTGTATGAGAACTGAAATATAGGATTTACAGATGTCTGCTCCAGAGGCTGTGCATCACAGGAAGCCACTATTATGAAAATTTCTAGCCTATGTATTGCATACATCTATTAATCTTTTGCTTTCAGATTATCTTTTATGAGGAGAAAAACTTCCAGGGTCGCTCCTATGAGTGCGACAAAGACTGCTCAGACATGCACCCACATTTCAGTCGATGCAACTCTATCCGGGTGGAGAGTGGATGCTGGGTCCTGTACGAGAGACCCAATTACTCTGGTTTCCAGTATGTGTTAACCAGGGGTGAGTATCCCGACTATCAGCGCTGGATGGGCTACAATGACACCATTCGATCCTGCCGTACAATTTCCTTAGTGAGTACCTAATGTGAATTAACCATAGGCACAAATTAACATTCATGCATCATGCTTTTATTATATTGCCTTTTTGTATTGTATTCTGGAAGCTATATTTTTATTTTGTATAGTGCAGTCTGTGTAGTACATTTTTTACACAGAAAACCATGTTGTTGCTCAGTAAATAAAGGACGGTCCCAGGGATGCCATGGGCTTCATGCCTCACAGAAAACATAAACTGAAAAAACATTTGTGTCTTAATTTGAGTTTTATTTGTTTCCTTGAAAATGTTTTTCAATTTAGCATTTTGTTTCATTTTTGGCACTTACAGTGTCAAAGTGTCTAGTGTGTGTTAAAAATGTTTAAATGTAAATGGAACAAATTTCATTTCATTGTATATTATGTTCTCTGTGCCCAAAGTGTACTACATAAACTGTTATTTACATTTTTTTATGTTTTAACACAATAATAATGCATACTGCAACTTCACATTTAAACTGCAAATTTTTTGTAGCCCAGTGGTGATTCCTATCGCATCCGGATCTACGACCGGCCAGATTTTCAGGGTCAGATGAAGGAGTTCAAAGATGACCATGAGTCACTTGATGAAAGTTTCCAGTGTCGCAGCATTCACTCGTGCAATGTGATGGAGGGCTACTGGACCTTCTATGAGCATCCCAGTTATCGTGGCCGTCAGTATTTCATGCCTCCTGGCGAGTATCACAAGTTCAGCGACTGGGGCGCCATGTGTGCCACCATAGGCTCCTTCCGCAGGATCACAGAATTTTAAAATCCACATTATTAAGATAATTGTGCCTTATATGGAATAGACTTGTCAATAAAATGTTACATAACTATGAGGAGTGTGTGCTTATGATGGAGATGTGTTATTACTCAAGATGAATAATCATTATTTCACAAACGCACACAAATCTCAGTTATACACATCTCACACAAAGTAATGTGAAATAATGTTCTAAATTATCTAAAACATTATTAATGTATAAGGGAGTTTATCAAAAGTTGTCACTAGGATGGTACTAATATGCACTCCTATGGTATAAAAGCATACATTTTGACAGGGTACCGCCCTCTAGTAACAACACTCAAAAAAAATGTAACAGTGATTTTACATGAAATGATTTGCACTGAAAAATATAAATAAAATATTAAGTCAAATATTTCTATAAGAATTCACCAAAATATATAAAAATGTAATGTGTTAATTAAATGCTTGTTTTTAATTTTAAATAAAATGTGTATTTTTATAAATCCTACTAAATAAATGTATTAAATGATTTCATTAAGTCGTTATGTTTGTGATATTTTCCTTGCCCACAGATTTACTTTTTAGAGTGAACTTTTTCCCGAGTGTAGTCATATTCAGAGAAGTCTGAGTTAAGCTTTAATTGTCTGGTGTAGGGACTTTTTTGTTTATTTGAGCATAATTATACACTTTCCAATAAAGTTACTTCCTCGTTTACATTTGTTACCGATCATCTTGTTATTACGCTATTTTTCTTTACATATTTAACATTTTGAAACACACCAGGGAGGGAATATCTCAGAGGACAAAAGTGCTGTGTTGTTAGCCCTGACCTATCCAGCATCTTTCAATAGAGCTGCTTGTTCTAGAAAAACAGACGGTCTTGTTTGCAATTTATCTGTACTGTTTCTGCTGACATACATACGCTGGGATCTAAATAACAACACATGAATAACACAACAACATTTGTACTATTATCCTCTTGGATTTATATCTATAGTTCTGGCTCTGGTTGGCACCAGCAGTGGCTAAAGTTCGACCCCCTACAATCATGGGAAAGGTCTGTATGAATTATAACTTTTCTTCTTTTTAAATTTTTGTGAATTATGCATTTCTCAATCAATCACAATATTACTTTCTTCTGTAGATTATTTTCTACGAGGATAGAGCTTTGACGGCCGTCACCATGATTATATGGGTGACTGTACTGATCTTCATTCTTACATTAACTGCTGTCACTCCGTCAAAGTGGAAGGTTACTTCATGGTCTATGATCGACCCAGCTACATAGACCGCCAGTACATCCTAAAGAGGCGAGTACCCCGATTACATGCGCATGATGGAAATGAACGATTGCATTCGATCCTGTCGTATGATCCAATGGTAAGTCTAATGCTTATCGTAATGGTTTTGTTTGAATTAGTGAACTCAAGCAGTCACACTGCTCTTGCCCATCAGCATCATGGCACCTTCAGAATGAGGCTCTATGAATGTTCTGACATGTGTGGCCGAATGATGGAGCTCATGGATGATTGCCCCAACCTCATGGACCGCTTCCACATGTCTGATTTTCAGTCCTTCCACGTGATGGACGGTCAATGGCTCGCATATGAGCAGCCTAACTACATGGGCAGGCACTTCTATCCGAGACGCAGCGAGAATAGGAGGTACAGTGACTGGGGCGGAATGAGTTCCAGGATTGGCTCCATCAGACAGATCGGGGATCTCTGAAGAGAGGAGTCCTTGTGAAACATCTGCTGTATGCTCTGTTTCACACACTAAATAAATTAGTGTCTGTGCTGACGTGTGTTCAGTTTTGTTCTTGATCTCTCCACGTTTAGGATTCACTGCCTGATGAAGACACTTTCTATAAGCTGCCAGCCGTCATCTCACTGTTTGGAGAGCTGAATAAAACAATAGAAACATTTTCTCTCATTATAACAGGTGTCGGGTGTTCTCTCTGCTTTTAATGTGCATAGATCTTATAATCTGGTATGGTTAATAACTAATTATAAACAGATGATGTGTTGAAAAACTGTAATTTATATCTTCTATGGTTTGCATTTATTCCATTTTGTATAAATGATCGTAAAAACAGAAACCTAAAAATTGCAGATTGTAATGGATAAGAGAGTTTTTGCTAAATGTAAACTTCTTTGAAACAACTAAACTGCAAAACCATTTTTATGGTGTTAAAGAACAAAATAAACAAAATAAATGTACAGTTCACACATTAATGACTACTGTAAAAAACGTTCACCAATTTCAGCTGCCTTAAATTTTTAAGTTAAATAAAATTGGCTTAATAAGTCAAAAATACAACTAGATTTTTTAAATCAGTTAAATATAATTTACGTTTAATTGACTCACAAAGCTAATTTTATTTAACTTAGAAATTGAAGTCAAATGAGAGTGGGGAATTTTTTTATACAGTGCTAATCTTTATGAGATATGCCAACTCTAGAAACTTTCTGTAGTTAATAAATCTCATATGCATTGCAATTGAAATTGTATTGAAACAACTAGCTTTTTTACATTTATTGGATCATAACATTATAAAATTATTTATTTCTGTCTGTTTATATAGTTCATAAAAAATAGTTTTTCTTGGTTAAACGTAATTATAGTAGTTAACTCAATGAATCTCATGCAAACTCATTGTGTTGACTAATATTTTAAAGATGAATTAACTTTATGGCAAACAGGTAACATTTTTAACAGTGTTTTTATATTTCTTTCTTAAGTAATAGAAAATGTACACAGTTTTGCCATTAGCAATGTTTCACCAAAAATATTGTTATTTTTTATTGTTTCTAATAATTACATAAAATGTGTTTTAACAAAAGAACAAATAAAACGACTCATGTTTTAAAACCAATTATAACAAGTCATGCAGTGTCGGCACTTCACATCCACTATATATACAGTACAGGCAAATGCCTTCAAAGTTAAAAACAGTGCTCAACGATACACCTGGAGTGACAAAAATGGGAAAGGTAAAGCAATATACAGTAATAAGGAAAATATGAAAGGTTCTATATTAATGCTAAATAAATCACTAATATTATTCTTGTAACAGATCATTTTCTACGAAGACAAGAATTTTGAAGGTCATCAGTATGAATGCAGTGGTGATTGTGCAGATATGCTCTGCTATGTCAACCGCTGTAACTCTATCAGCGTGGAGGTCGGTTGGTTCATGGTCTATGAACAACCACATTACAAAGGCCAGCAATACCTCCTCCAGAAAGGAGACTACCCTGAGTATGACTGCTGGATGGGCAAAAATGATTCTGTATGCTCCTGCCAAGTAATTCCCATGGTAATGTGCTTTACGCTTTGTTTTTTAACAATCTGTCTTCCAAAATGAGAGAAAGTTGACAGACACACATTTCTGTCCCTCTGTTTATCAGACACAGCAGTCTTCACATGAAGTGAAGCTTTTTGAGAGGATGGAGTATGGAGGTCAAATGATGGGTCTTGTGGAGGATTGTCCATGTGTGATGGACAGGTTTCATACAAACCACATATTCTCCTGCAAGGTAATTGGTGGAAACTGGCTGTTTTATGAACACTCCAACTACAGAGGTAGGATGTACCTCATAAGACCTGGAGAATACACCAGATTCACTGAATGGGGAGGCAGGAATGCCATGGTGGGTTCCATCAAACGAATCTTGGTTTGAGTTGTACAGTATGTGTTTCAATCCTACATCTCTTCTCAGTAAAACTTTGAACTTCTCTTTGTTTTTAAATGCATGTTTTAAAATCGAAAGGGATCTTAATGATGTTCAAAAGATCAATATTGATATGGGCCTATTGATCAATAAATACTATATTACAAGCATTACTTTTGTTACTATATTTATTACACTTGATAATAATTTTTTTATTGGTATATTATGCCATTGTATACTCTGTACACAATATATACAATTTTGAGACCATTCCAAATTCTCATCTAATCTTGACGAATTATGGCCATTTGAGTTCAGTGTCTGTTGAATTTCCACAAAATGAATCCTCATGAATAACATAAAGTCATCCAACAGCAATGTGAAGACATGACACCATGATAAGACACATGAAAACTGTGATAAATTTGAGGTTATCACAAAAAAATAATGTAAGAACTTTTTCTAAATACAAATACTGTTGTTTTGCTTAAAAGTGAATATGATCTTGTTTTCTGGCATTATTTGATGTCTGAAAAAATACAGAGCACATTTTTCTTGTTATTTCAACCTGTTTCTCTAGTTTTCATTTTCTGCATGTAGATCCAAATAGAAACACTCTTTATTTAAATGTGGGAGAGTTTTTGAAATATTGTTAGTAGTTCACAGAATGAAACAAAATTTAGCATTTTATCTAAGCACACACATATAATAAATTCAGAAAGACTGAAAATAATTTTGAAACGTTTTTTTCCTCATCTGTATAGGTTATACAATATACTGTATACACACTGTACTAAATAGACTCAAAATTTACATTACTGGTTTGTGTTTGTTAATCAGCATCAGTTCTAAGTTTACTGTTCAAAGGTGTGATATTGGAAAATATGTATTTGCATTGCTTATTGCCTTTATACCATATCATACTGATTCAAAACATTCCAAATTCAATACCTTGCATTTTATTAATCCTGAGGTAAACACTATGCAAGAAACATCTCACGAATGCACAGGAACGCATCTTCAGAGATGTACCGTTAGTTTATTGGTAAGATTTATTTGAATTTAAAATGATGTATGTATCATACCCATTCATACATAATATCTATTAGTCACCTAATTTTGTGGAACGTCTATTGCTTTTCCATTAATTCATTGTGCTGATGGCAGGCAGATTGAAGCCTCAGCCTGCTGGTGAGGTTCCTGTGAGAATTTTGATGAATATGGAACAACTGCACCAGGGATAAAGTCAAACATAACCAGACTGTTTCATTGTTCCCCTGATTACTTTCTCCCTGTGCTACATTTATTTGAATGACAATACTTTATGCTGTGCAATCACACAGCTGTTCCTACAGTATAGGTTTTATAAAAGACAGTGAAACTGGATGCCCGTGATAAGCAATAGCCCCGCAAGGTACCAACATGACTATTGGAAAGGTAAGATGGCACCTGTTGCTGTCATTGTCTCAGCTAATACTATTGCGATAGCATGAATGTAGTTTACAGTTCATTATTCATATCATCGTATTGCAGCTGGTGATGGAAAAGTGTTGCAAGGTAACTATTACTGTACTGCAGTGTTGTGTCTTTTATCTTAACTAGATCGTTTTCTACGAGGACAGAAACTTTCAGGGCTGCTTTCACGAATGCAGCAGTGACTGTGCAGATCTGCACACATATTTTACCCAATGTCAATCCGTCAGGGTAGAGAATGGGTTCTTCATGGTGTACGAACATCCAAATTTTATGGGCCAGCAGTACTTCCTGCGAAGGGGCAACTACTCCGACTGTCAGCGCACGACTGGTTTCAGTAACTGTTTCAGATCATGCCGCATGATTCCCATGGTGAGATTTTGAGGTCTGAGTAAAAAAAGTCATATACAGTATATTTCAATTTGAATATATTAATATGCAGTATAACACATAATCAAAGTAATCTGTGATATGTCATTTGAAAATTAAAGTATGAATGTGTTCATATATTACTCAAGACAAACCAAATATGTTTCTTGCAGATGGTGATAACAGAATGAGACTATATGAGGGGGCTGATATGGAAGGTCAGATGATAGAGCTAACAGATGACTGCCCTAACATCATGGACCGATTTCACACATCTGACATCCAGTCCTGTCACGTGATGGATGGCCATTGGCTCCTTCACGAACAGCCCAACTACAGGGGCCAAATGTACTACCTTGGACCAGGTGAATACAAGAAGTACAGTGAATGGGGTGGAACTGGCCCGAGAATCGGATCCCTCCGAAGAATCACCATTTAACTAGATCACATGAATTGCATCACATGCAGTGTGAAATAAATTCTTTCAACTGAAATATCTGCTTCTTTGACTGTTAATTCTACTCAAATGTAAAATTGATAACACCAACATAATTTCTTAATCTCATGGAATAAATTATATCAGTCACTTAAATGATCATAAATAAGTGATGATATTCAACCCAACCAATACTCTCAACTACACCTTTGACAAGTGACCTTATGTTGCAAACCTGGTTACCGGACTGGAAAACATTCATTTAAATTTTCAGTAGAGGAAAACTGAGAGAAAACTGTCTATGACACATGCTTTTGGCTGAACAATGTAGGGCTCCATCTGGATTAACTGTCCTCATTGTAGGTAGATCTATCGAAACCATCACTGTCCAAAACAAAAGCAGCCCTGCTATTTAAAGGCACATTGAGCTCGGACATGTTAGAGGATGTTTTTTAATTCATATGCACGTGAAAGTGCTTCAAAGTCGATAGGGATGAAGAAAAGTAGCCATTTTTCTTGAACATGCAATTTGTGATTGAATGGAAGCTTTACGATTTAAGGAAGGCTAAATAACAACCCCTGATCAAATATTACTGGATTTATAGTGAAAGTAAGTAGTTATGTTGTGGTTTGTAAAAAACAATTTTTCTTATCTTGTTTTTGAATTCCTTTGTGACTCTGCATTAATACTCATATTGTAATAATGTACTGCTGTTTTAGGACCCTGAAATGAAATGATTTGCTTTGCTTGTATACATCATGATTAAAAAGAAATCATTTTGACGTTAAATGTTTTAAAGAAAATATTTGTGTAGCTTAATGTGATGCATTAGCCCTTGTGATAGGTGTCAGTGTCAGTCCTAGACTATTGCAATGTTAACATATTATGATAATATTATTGACCGGATCCTTTAGCATTAGTCTATATCTATAGCTATAACTGACTATGAGCTTCACAAAAAAGAAAATAATATTATTATTGATGGTTTATCTAGAGAGCATCAAGTTAATAAATGAATAAATCTATTTCGGTGTTTTATTATTTTCCTTTTCAATAAGAGAGCATGTTTGCTTCAGAGGACAAATATTGTTGGAGTTGAGTAACTGCTCCCTCTGTTGAATGACATCTTTGATGCAACAGGGATGTTCCATATTGTTCTGCGTACATTGTGCTTTGAATGCGCGTGTAATGTACCAGTCCTTTCCCTGGTCCATGCAAGAGAAAACACCAAACGTGTAATTATTTACCCTTTTTTCAAGTAAAATCCATATTTTTCAACCCAATATTGTTTTTGAACAAAAAGGTAAACATGTGCCTGTAGCCTGACATTTTCCTATGTGTTCATTTGAATAACAATACTTTGTTTGTGAAGAGGCTGTATAAAAAGCTTGGGATGCATATGGAATCTCTCCAACAGAGACCATGGGCAAGGTAGGATTTTTGGCACCACTCTCACTGTGTATATGCTGTTTTCCAGCTGCCCTATGTAGGCTAACATTGGATACAAACGTCATGTGTTTCTCTGCATTAGTACTTCTAATGTGAAATGATCATTTTGCTCCCTTTTTCAGATTGTTTTTTACGAGGACAAAAATTTTCAAGGTCGTAGTTATGAGTGCAGCAATGACTGCACAGACCTTCACACTAACTTCGGTCGGTGTAACTCCATCAGAGTGGAAAGTGGCTGTTTCATGGTATATGAGCGTCCCAATTATATGGGCCACCAGTATTATATGAAGAGAGGCGAGTATCCTGAATACCAGAGATGGAATGGCTTCAGTAGCACTATTCGATCCTGTCGCATGATTCCAGCGGTGAGCTCAGTTTAATTTATTGATTTTGTGATTCCATTGATACCCCCACTGTAACCTTATCCTATCAGGCGTGTACTAAATCATTTCTTTGGATTTTGAAATGAACAGTACAGAGGATCATATAGACTGAGGATCTATGAGAAGGCAGACTGCGGAGGTCACATGATGGAATTCACAGATGACTGCCCCTGTGTGTCTGATCGTTTTCACCATCGGCATGTGTACTCCTGTAATGTGATGAATGGCTACTGGATCTTCTATGAATATCCAAACCACAGAGGAAGGCAGTACTTTCTGAAACCCGGAGAATACAGGAGATACCGCGACTGGTGTGCTACCTGTGCCATTGTGGGCTCCTTCAGACGAGTCGCCGATTATTAGCCATTCAGCTTGAACTGATTAATACGAACTGTTTCTTTTCTGTTCATGGGCATGCCTGTTTAAAATCATTTCATATGAGGTACCTGAATAAAAAGTAAATAAAAAATGTCTTTCTAATAATAAAGTGCTGTATCATTTTGTTGCATATCAACACTAAATCATAATATATCACATTTTGTATGATTTTGATAGGACACCACATTCCTATTTTGTTTCAAATGACTAAATGGTGAAAAACACTATCAAACTACACACATAGACACAGGATTTGAAATCAAACAACTTAATGCTGCAAAAAGTGTTTGGATATTTATTAAACAATTGATCAGAGCTTTATAAATAATAATGTAAAATTATTAAGCATCAAAAACCACGTATTGTATCTCAGCAGACCTGTTATTACCTGTTAAAATACAAGCCTGATCTCACATTAATAATACAATGAGAATCTTACACAATGTGTAGGAAAGTACCACACCTAACCCCAAACCAATACGGTGAACACAGATCATATACTAAAATTTACAAATGAGATCCTACGAGTTTATGCAAATAGCCATGCACTTCACAAAATAGTCAGGAGATGCCACAAAATATTTTGACACTGTCAGAAAAAAGTACAAAACTGCACTTTTTACCATCGCCCATTTAAACAGAATTTGTGTTGAAGGTGAATAGTGAATTTTTTTATGTATAGAAGCTTTATTTGTTAATAATGATTCTTTTCACCTTGCACATTTTATGTTTTAATGATATTGATGATATTGACAGTTGACATGAAATGAATGAATTTCAAACTATAAAAAGTTTTTTTTGGTCACATTGTTTGTGTGCTGTCATTTTTAAACATCTGTTTGTGGAGATTTTTTTCTCTGAAGACTGCATCAGAAAGCATATTGACTTCTCAACAAAACAATAAATTAACATATAGTCATAATTATGGAAAATATTTAACGGGAAATGGCTTAAATGTGTAAATATGTCTTGTAGCAGAAGCAGTGTGAAAGTGGAGTAGATATTAGATAACATTAGAGTTTTTATTATAACACTGTGTTTACACTGGACGTAGCGCGGCAGAATGAGACATGACAAAAGACATATAACGCATTGGAACTTTGATTTTTTATTTTGTTTACACTGGATGCGCCGGTTGCGTCCGGTGTTGGCGTGGTGTAGTGTTACAAATCCTCATTTACATTGAATTAAATGTTATATTGTGTACCATTTGTATATACAGTGAGTATTACTGTATATACTTAATAAAAGCTTTTCTTTATTTCTATTTTATTGTTCCTTTTAGAATTTTTTATGGTTGCTGAATACACTCATTATGTCACAGAACATTCGCTCTGAATGTGATTAAAGCTCTGTCTATACTGTAAAAGACAATGCATGAAAAGCTGCCAGAGATGTATGGATGAAAACGATTGTTTCAGTATCAGTTCAGCAAAAGTCATACTGCATGTTCATCAGCTTTAGGCATTTGAATAACAACGAAATGAGGGCCCCTGGTTTTAGTATAAAAACCACCACTGAAGGTCATCAAAGTACAACTGGTACAGTGAACTGAAGCACAGAGAATAAACATACACTACCACCATGGGCAAGGTAATCGTACTCTGAAATAAAAAGCATTTTAATTAAAATATGATAGGAGAGCTGCAGGTTCACACTGCAACAAGTTTGAATTAAAAAAAAGTAACTCTTCAATTTTATTGCTAATATAATTCTATACATCAAAAAATCCATCAGTCATTTTATACCACTGACATTTTCCTCCCTTCAACAGATCATCTTCTATGAGGAAAGGAACTTCCAGGGTCGCAACTATGAGTGCATGAGCGACTGCTCCGATATCTCTTCATACCTGAGCCGCGTTGGTTCCATTAGGGTGGAAAGCAGTTGTTTCATGATTTATGAACGCAGTGGCTTCATGGGCAACCAGTTCTTCCTGAGGAGGGGAGAGTACCATGATATCCAACGTCTGATGAGCATGGGCATGATGTTTGACAATTTCAGATCCTGTCGAATGATTCCTCCAGTATGGGACTCCCTTTTGCTACTCTGAATATTTTATTATAGCTTACAGCATAAACAATGAAGAACACAAATTATACCTCTTCAATGTTTTTTTTTGTTTCTGAGAAAAATAACAAAACTTTCTTTATTTTACAGTACAGAGGATCTTTCAGAATGAAGATCTATGAGAGGGATAATTTCGTAGGCCAGATGTACGAGCTGATGGATGACTGTGACAACATCATGGACCGATTCCGTATGTCCGACTGTCAGTCCTGTCACGTGATGGAGGGTCACTGGCTCATGTATGAGCAGCCCCACTACAGAGGCAGAATGATTTACTTCAGGCCTGGAGAGTACAGGAGCTTCAGGGATATGGGATTCAGCGACATGAGATTCATGAGCATGAGGCGTATCTCCGACATGTGCTAAACCTCTAGATTATAAAAATAAATTAAGTGTTATTTTCAGAACTAAACTGAGCTGTCTACTGTTTTATTGGATGACTGGTTGACTTTCCAAGGGGCAAAATCAAACTTATCTAAACATAATTATTTTCTTTATTACCTTTTTTTACTTGTTTACTTGTCTGGGTGGACTAAACCTACATGTATTACTGAGAGAGAATACATGGAGGAAAGATTTTTGTAGATTTTTACATTAGCATATATATTTTGTTTACTATTCTTCTTTACCACAGATGTTTCCAGCAATGTTTGAATCCAGAAATTTCGTTTGAACTTCCCTCTATAGTTTTCGCATTCAGCATTTGGCATTTTAGCATCATCCTTGGGTTGCACTTTTATTGCTAGACAGGAGATTTTCTATGGGTGGCGGAAGCAAGACTAAAGGTTCCATCATTTCATCCTTATTTCATACTGTTGTTATTGTTCTGTGACCTTTAGGGTCCTCTACTGTGCCTTTAAATGCATTTTCAAAACTATAATTTTGTGTGAGTTGAAAGAAACATTAAATTGCTTGCATTTTCAAATTAGCGCATCTTAACCACACACAAATTGTACACTTTATATAAATCCTGTAGCTAAACAAAGATCATTTGACATTTGTTAAATTTTTACACCCTGCTTTCTGAAAAATACTGAAATTTGGATTTTATAGAAATTCTTTATGTTGAAAACAAAATGATGTTGTCCTTGTGTTTTATAAAATATACTTTTTTTAGAATTCAGCATTGGGTTCACAAATACACGGTGTATTGTTTGAGCCACCTTTACAATAACCAAGAATATGAAATGAGAACAGAAACACTGACAAAAGGGTGGAATATACCTTTCATAATGTTGACATTTATTGTAACTACAAACTCAAGTGTTTAACTCCTCCCCGGAAATTCCCTATTCCCCTAAAAGCACACATACTGTACATCTGGAAGACGACTATTTGATGTCTGCATAATTTTTTTCCTCATCTGCAATATGTGTCCGAGATGTCTCTTGTCACATGTCATACACTGGAAAAAAACATAATGTTTGTTGGAATTACTCAATTTAATCATGTAATCATGTTTCACACAATTTTATATATTTTTTTTAAACTAACTTTTTTTATTTAAAAAAACTTTATTTAAAAAAAATCACGTACATGATTAAATTGAGTATTTCCAACAAACTTTTTTTCAGTTTAGACATCTAGAAGATGTCTGTAAGAGGTTTATGACTTAAAATGTATGTAAAAAAAATCTGCAAAGTTTATCAGATGTTTTTACACAGATGTTTTCACGATCTCCGGATCTTCAGGAGACATAGACGTACATGTGCTATAGATCTTGATGTTGCTAGATATGACCAACCACCAGGGATGGGCATAAATACATATAAATGTATTTAAAATACAAAATACTGTGTGGAAAAGTGTATTTAAATACAAATACAAAATACTGTGTGGAAAAATGTATTTAAATACAAATACAGTATTTTGTATTTTGAAAATACACAAAATACATGTGAAATTGGTGATTCAGTGCATGTAACCCTTTTAGGCTGAAATCTACCTGGGGCTATTCTAAATGCCAAAAAGCATGATGTGTTTAACTGCTAAGAAACTTTCGTTTTCATTTTATTTACCGCTTCCCTTCCCCTGCCCGGTAGGAAATACACAACTACAAAAAAGACACTTTATATTTTTTTATTTTATTATGTTTTATCACCATCATAACTTCGAACTCAGTTACAAAAATAGAAAGTTTGTCTAAAATAAAAAATAAATAAAATTAGAATTTGGCATTATACACCCAAAGGTTGTTTTTTTTCTACTAAAAGCTAAAGATTTTGTGTGGTGTATCATTCATCAGTGTCATCACAGATGCACACAATCAATACACTAAACTGATGGAGATTATTTTGTTTAATACAATCGTTAATTAAAAGAAAATAATGCATTTAAAAATGTATAAGACAGTATTTTTCAATTTAGTGTGTTTAATGTTATCATATATTGATATGTTTTGTTATAATGTCACAATTTGAAGTTAACTGGGTTTTACTGAGGGTTTAGGAAGTGTACTCAAAATCTTTTCACATAATGTCCTAAAAATGACCCAAAACCTAATCAATTTACATGTGAAGAAATCCTATAATTACGAGAGTAGTGTTTCACAAATTATTCGGCAAACAAATGAGTTCCTCTCATCGCTCCTTTTTGATGATTTGGAGAACAATTGATCAGAGTCGCCTCCGGTCGTTTCACAGATTTATACAACGGAGAGCACGTCAAGCATAAAAGCCTCGTCGGTTTAATGAGGAGTGCGCGCAGTAAACAGTTTCGCGGCGTATCTATGCGAATTGTGAAAGTATAAACAAGGCTTCAACTGCACAAAAAGCAACAAGAGAAGTTCGCGGTAGTTATAATAACAAATCCCAATTACTCATTCACACTTGTTTCTTTTTCCACTGTCATGTTCCAATTATTCCTGCCCACTAAAAGGTGAACATGCACATATATATTTACTTACCCCAATAGCTTTATAAACTATTTAAAAATCACCCATACCTAACACGCAGTAACGTTAATATTTTAAACACAAATAAAATTGACCGTGAAATCCTCACATTATTCCAGAAAAGTCACAGATCCAATGCTGGGTTGTAGCTACAGCTGAAGCTCACGTGCATGAATGTTGGGGCTGGGGAAGGGCGTGTCTGGCCTGAATTATGTTGGTTGATGGACGAAAACACCCTGATAAAAAGGTTAACTGGCTCAAAGTATTTTGAGTATTTTGAAAATACAAAAATACTCATCTTAAATGTATTTAAATACAAATTACATTAGATTTTTTTAAAGGCTTTAAAATACAAATATTATTTTGTATTTCAAATACGTATTTTAAATACATGTATTTCAAATACTGCCCATCCCTGCCAAACACCAATATTTTGAAATGTGGGACTGCAACACAAGTTAATGAGACTGCATATATATGTGAATGAGGTACAGTACAAACTGGAGTCACATGTCAAACATGTTTAATTTTCATATTCAATAGTAAATGTCGATAGTGAGAGAAGAAAACATTTACTTTTATTCCAGATCTAAAGTATCAGAGCTCTTACTGATTGGTATCAGAAAGCTATACGTTTGATAGAACCAACTCTTGAACTCATGGCACCCCAGTCGCTGTACCTTTTGTACTCGCCGGGTCTCAGGAGGTACTGTCTACCTCTATAATTGGGGTGCTCATAGAAGATCCAGTATCCATCTTGTATGTTGCAGGAATGGATATCGTTGTAGTGGAAGCGATCATAAAGGGAGGCACAGTCATCAGTAAACTCCATTGTCTGACCACCGAAATCTGAACGTTCATAGATCTTCATTCTAAAGGATCCCTGGTGCTACGGGGTTGAATAAAAAACATTTATATAAACACGTATATAGTTGAATCTTACTGTTGCAATTGGATCAAGAACAAAGGGCTCACTTGGGGTATCATTCGACAGGATCTGACACAGTCGTTGAAACCCATCCATCTTTGATAGTCAGTGTACTCTCCCCTGCGCAGGAAGTACTGGTAACCCATAAAGTGTGGTCGCTCGTACACCATCCAGCTTCCGCTCTCCACCTGAATGGAGTTACAGCGGCTGAAATGAGAGTGCAGGTCAGCGCAGTCACTGCTACACTCATAGGAGCGGCCCTGGAAGTTCTTGTCTTCATAAAAGATGATCTGTAAAAGAGTTTGAATCAAAACTAACATCTTATCTCACCTCAACCGACAGTCTATGCAAATAAAAAAAATTAACAAAAGAAACAAAAGCCTTACCTTCCCCATTTTGATAAATCAGTGTTGTCATGTAGAAAGAGAACTGCCGGGACCCTTTTATATACTTTAGGAAAATAGACATTGTCAGTCACGTCAATTAACTTCAGATGTCAGCTTTTTCCATTTCTATTTTGAACTGGTGGTCTGTTTTCAAACAACAATGAGCATTTAAATCAGTTGTCAGCAGAGCTAATTAAGACCACAGAGGTGAAATACAGGGCACATCTATCCATGCAGATGTTTACATCTGCACATTTAAATCACTGGAAACTATTTTTAAGTTGTATTTGGTTTTCATAAGATACTATTTACATTTATTGAATAAAAATATATAACACTGCATAAAAACATTATTAACGGGGATTCTGTAGTACGCCTTATGCTCATGAATGCCATGCCATAAAACATTTTGCTGAAGCTTTTATGTCCTCTCTAGGTCTGAACCACCACATTCTGCCTCGGTAGTGGGGCTACATGATCCATCACATGACACGAATGGCATGAACCCTATAGTGAAAACGTATAGTCCATGAGTCACAATTATCAAATGATCAGCATTATTTCACAAATTTTATTCTTAAAGGTTATTATTAAAGTTACGTGAATTATTTTGCAATGCATTAAGAGATTTCACTATGTGATTACGTAAGACCATATGTAAATATGAGATAATTGATTGAAAAAAAAATTTGAGAACTGAATTATAATTAATTTAGAAAATCGCACACCGATGATCGAGGCTCGGAGCGCGTGTAATGAGACGTCAAAACAAAATAATAATCACGTGACTTTTTTGTGACATGCCGTCAAGCATTGGTTTCAAAATAAACTATGCGTAAGTTTACAAAGTTTTGTCCAGCCGTACGTTTATCACGTGTTCATATTATTATAAAAATATTAGAGAATAGCCTATCTGCTTACTCTTCGCAAGCCGTTCATTTGCTGTAAAGTACCCAACCTGGACGTTTAACAACGCAGTCGCCATCTCTTCATGAATCTGCACAGGTAAACCAAACGCTCTTAAACAGCCGTTTACGTCAAGGCAAGGCGCAAAGCGCGAGAGCTTTTCGCCAAAAATATACGCCGACCCAGCACCTAAAACGGATGGGTGCTACCTCTGTTACCGGCCATTGTGCAAACAAGAATTTTCGGCGTATATTTAAGTTAGGCTTTCAAAACTACTTGTTAAGGGTTTGCATTGCTCTGTTAGTAGGTAAACGTTTGGAATACCGATTTTATTGATTGTTTGGTCGATTAGTAGGCTAGGATGTGAGTTTAGGCATAAGTAATCTGTATAGCATTATACGACTTTGTTTATGCAGGAAAATAAAATATTTTCAGAGTTTCATTGTTGTAATGTTTCTTATTTCAGTAAAGAAACTGTTTTATAACAGAACTGTCTTTTATTATCTCACAGGTTGCAAGCATGAACATCAACACCTTCACTTTCTGATTCCCCGTCTGAACACCCCTAGATGTCAGTGTAATGCTACTGACACCTAGTGGTAAGTTTCTGTACTAACATCTACAATCACACTATCACTACATCCCCCTTCCATTAGACGTAAAGACAAGTTATAACAACTAATGACTTATATATTAGCTAACCACTAAGCAAGCAACTGTACACATCATACAAGATGCATCAACAACAATCTCAATAATTATTTACACTACAATCAGAGTATTAATAATCAACCGATTACATTTCCTTTTTTTCTTTTATGAAAAGTTAAATGCTTATGACATGTTTAAGCAATATTCAGAGATCCAGTCTATCCGGAGGCTTTACTGTGCGTCTCGATCTTCTCAGTACAGGTGAATGCAAATCTGAACAGTTCTCTTTAACTGGCTCTTTGTTATCCAGTACTGGAAGTGTTTTGGATGTTGTTGTAGACTCTGCACAGTCTGTGTCACATGTATCCTTTAGCACTGTCTCTTTTGTTTTTAATAGATTCCTCCGATTCCTCCTCAGGATTTGACCATCCTCTGTCCTGACATTGTAGGATCTTGGGTTCACCTCCTCCAGGACTGTGGCTCTTTTAGTCCAGGTACCGCAATCCTCAAGTCTTACTCTGTCATTATTGGAGAGTGGTTCAAGGCTTTTTGATGCCTCGTCATAATTAGCTTTTTGCCTCTGTTTCAGGTGTTTTTGTTTTCTTTTCAGGCCCTTCTTCTTGTTTGGTGTTGCTAAGCAAGGAAGTGTGGTTCGTAATCTACGACCCATCAGGATTTCAGCAGGAGACTCACCATGTTCTAATGGAGAAGCACGGTAATTCAGCAGAGCTAAATAAGGATCTGCCTGGCTGTCCACTGCTTTCTTGAGTAATAGCTTCACTATGTGTACTCCTTTCTCCGCCTTTCCATTCGACTGCGGATATAAAGGGCTCGATGTCACATGTTGGAACCCATATTCCTCAGCAAACTTCTGGAAGTCCATGCAACTGTAGCACGGTCCATTATCACTGAAAACCACCTGCGGAATTCCGTGTCTCGCAAAGATGGATTTTATGTGTGTTATTACACAAGCAGCAGAGGTATTGGGAAGCAACGCCATCTCTGGATAGTTTGATAGATAGTCTATCACCAGCAAATAGTTTCGTCCATCTAGGAAGAATAAGTCAGTCCCAACTTTCTGCCATGGTTCATCTGGTTGCTCAGGGATAATCATTGGCTCTTTCTATTGCTTAGCATGATGCTTCAAGCAAGTATCACAGGTTGACACCATCCTGTCGATGTCTGTGTTTATCCCGGGCCAATAGATTGCCGTTCTAGCCCGTCTTTTACACTTTTCTGCTCCAAGGTGTCCTTCATGCAGTCTTTTCAACATCTCCTTTCGCAGTGACTGAGGGATAATGATTCTGTTCTGTCTTAGCAGAAGTCCCTTGACAACACTCAACTCTGTTCTGATGTTGTAGTACTGGGCACATTCTCCCCTAGGCCAACCTTCATTCAGATGTGTAATGACCAATTGCAGACATTTATCTTTCTCAGTCTCCATTGCAATTCGTTTGAGTTGTTTATCTGTGACTGGAAGAGCTTCAGCTACCATGTTTACATGCTGAGTCACATCAGCCTCTGTGGAACTTTCTCCTCTCTGTTCCGCAGCTCTGGACAGAGCATCTGCCAGAACTAGATACTTCCCTTGAGTGTACATTAGCTCCATGTCATACCTCTGCAGTCGCATCATCAGTCGTTGAATTCTTGGAGACATTTGATTCAGGTTCTTTTTAATGATGGCTATTAACGGCTTGTGATCGGTCTCTGCCAGAAATGTCGGTAAGCCGTACACATAACTGTGAAATCTCTCCACTCCATACACTAAACCCAGGCACTCTTTTTCTATCTGTGCGTATCGACATTCAGCTGGAGTCATCGTTCTTGAGGCATATGCGACTGGCCTCCAATTATCTCCCTCCGCCTGCAGTAGCACTGCACCCAGTCCATCTTTCGATGCATCAGTCGAAATCTTTATGTTTTTCGTTGGGTCAAAGAACGTCAACACAGGCTCTGTGGTGAGGAGAGTCTTCAGTCGTCCCCATTCTTGTTCATGATCAGCTGTCCATTTGAACTCGCCTTTATCACATAACAGTGCTCTCAAATAAGATGTTTTTGAAGACAGGTTTGGTATGAACTTTCCGACGAAATTGATCATCCCCATCACTCTCAATACGGCCTTTCTGTCTGTGGGTCTTGGCATTTTGAGTATTGCTTGTATTTTACTCTTGTCTGGTTCCACACCCCCTTCTGACAGCTTATCACCTAGGAATGAGATCTCCTTCGCACCAAACTTACATTTTTCCTTATTCAACTTTAGCCCATACTGCCTTACTCGCTGTAGGACGTCCATGAGCCTCTCGTTGTGTTGTTCTATTGTGGATCCCCACAATACAATATCATCCACATAAACACGCACCCCCTCGATGCCTTCTACTATGTGTTCCATAGCCCTGTGGAACACTTCAGGAGCTGATGAAATGCCGAACGGCATCCTCAAGAAGGAGTATCGGCCAAAGGGTGTGTTGAATGTGCAATACCTTGTGCTGTCCTCATGTAGTTTCAGCTGCCAAAAGCCCTGTGATGCATCCATCTTTGTAAAGAATTTTGCACCTGCCATCTCACTTATAATTTCCTCACGTGTCGGAATTTGATAATGTTCTCTCTGAATGTTTGCGTTTAAGTCCTTTGGATCCATACACACACGAAGATCACCATTGGCCTTCTTCACACACACCATCGAATTAACCCACTCTGTAGGCTCTTCCACTTTTTCTATGACTTCCATCGCTGTCATCCTTTCAAGCTCTTGCCTCAGCTTATCACGAAGTGGTGCTGGAACCCGTCTTGGTGCGTGAACTACTGGTTGTGCATCTTTTTTCAACTTTATTTTGTAGGTGAATGGTAATACTCCAAAACCTTCAAATATGTCAGGAAACTGTTTCACTATATGTTCCCCACTGTTCTGTGTTTCTCCATTATTTATGGTGTAAATTCTACTTACGAGACCCAGGTCTTCACATGCCTTGTCTCCCAACACAGAATCATGGCCATCTGGAACCATCACGAACATGAGGTAATGTTCTCTGTTTTTAACTTTTACCCTGAGAGTGCATGTTCCTTTTGTTGGAATGTTCTGTCCATTATAGGCTTTGAGTTGCATCTTTTTCTGACTTATACGTGGCTTGATTTTCATCCTTTCGACATCATTCTCCGAAATCAGATTGACTTTTGCTCCTGTGTCTAGCTTGAGTGATACTGTTACTCCATTTATTTCGAGAACTGTCATCCACTTGTCCTGTGCAACACCATTCACATCAGTCTCTTCTTTTTTTTCTTGACTGATATCAGCCTGCTGCACCATTCCAACGAAGAATGTGTCACTGAGGGCTGTTTCTTCCACTGCATGCACACGTTCTCTTTGACTTTGTCCACCCCTTGAAAAGCATTGCTTCGCAAAATGATTCTGCCCTTTACATTTGGCACAGACTTTGCCATAGGCTGGGCACTGTTTTGGCGGGTGTCTTTTGCCACATCTTTTACAGTTAAACAGTTCTTTTTCCTTAAGCTGTTTCAGTTTACTCACTCTGCATTTATGCATTTTCTCTGTTACTGCAGCTACAGCTGAATTGTCACCCCCGCTCATCCTTGCGTTGTCACCAAAGGTTTTAACATGCTGAAGAGCAATCTCACTGGCATGACATATCCGCACTGCTTCATTCAAGGTTAGCTCTGACTCTCTCAAGAGCCTCTCCCTCACTTTTTTATCATTGATACCGAACACAATTTGGTCCCGGATCATTGAATCTTGCAACAGTCCGAAATTGCATGTTTTAGCTTTCAACTTTAAATCCATTACGAAACAGTCAAAAGTCTCTCCTTGTTGTTGTAAACGAGAACGAAAAACATACCTTTCAAAAGTCTCGTTTTTTTTCGGCGTGCAGTGTGAATCAAACTTCTCCATTATCACGTCATATTTGCCTGTGTCCTCGGCCTGCGCAAACACAAGCGTGTTAAACACCTCTATCGATTGAGGTCCCGCGACGGTGAGAAGTAATGCAATCTTGCGTGCATCCGACGCTTCATCCAGACCCACTGCTTGCAAGTACAGCGCAAATCTCTGTTTAAACACACGCCATTCGTGATCAACATTTCCAGTCCAGTTCACAGCGTCAGGCGGCTTAACACTTTCCATGACGACTGACAGTGTTTGTGATCATCACCACTCCTGGTACCATGTAATGTTTCTTATTTCAGTAAAGAAACTGTTTTATAACAGAACTGTCTTTTATTATCTCACAGGTTGCAAGCATGAACATCAACACCTTCACTTTCTGATTCCCCGTCTGAACACCCCTAGATGTCAGTGTAATGCTACTGACACCTAGTGGTAAGTTTCTGTACTAACATCTACAATCACACTATCACTACAATTGTCTCTGAATATTATTTCATTTTGAATTCACCCGCGAACAATTTGTTTTATCAAATTAATTTTTTCATGAGTAAAGGTGACACTTTGTGTGCTTTAGAGAATTATTTTACATTTGACTCAAAGTTGAGCCTTTATTATATCAAATGAGTTTGGTACTACATTTCATTTACCATGTTTTAAATATTTTTTGTTGACCTTGTTTTTTTTTCATAACATAACATTGTAGCTTGCATCATGTTAACCTAAAGTTAATCTAAACATTTTTATTTATCATGTATATTAACCAAATGTTTAAAAGTTACAATTTTAACTTGGGAAGTATTTTTTATGTGGCTTCCAACTTTCAATGCAAATATAAGTGACTCAAAGAATTTCCAATACACAATGATAATTATTGTAGGAAGTTATTTTATTGGAACATTAGAACACATTAGTACCAAGAGTCCATGATACGCCTCATGCTCATGAATCTCATGCCACCCATATTACTGAAGCTCCTGTACTCTCCAGGCCTGAAGTATGACATTTTTCCTCTGTAGTGGGGCTGTTCATACATGAGCCAGTGACCGTCCATCACATGACAGGACTGACAGTGAGACATGCGGTAGCGGTCCATGCAAGAGTCACAGTCGTCCATCAGCTCGTACATCTGACCTCCAAAGTTCTCCCTCTCATAGATCCTCATTCTGTAGGATCCCCTGTGCTGTATGAGAAAAGCATGCCTTAATGTATGTTTATTGACCAGAACCAATTCACTTACAATTGAAACATAAATCTGAAACATTTTAGTTTAGTTGGGGATTATTATAATTTGATATTCTATAAAGTTAGTAATTCTGTGAATTTTTTGTTTCAATATAAACACATAAAAATATTTTCTGTTCTCACCATGGGGATCATACGACAGGACCTGATGCACTCATTCATTCCAAACATAGACATGTAGTCAGCGTACTCGCCCCTCTTAAAGAAATACTGGTTTCCCATGTAGTTGGTACGGTCGTACATCATGAAGCATCCACTCTCCACTCTACAGGAGTGACAGCGGCTCAGATAGGAGGACATGTCAGCACAGTCGCTCATACATTCGTAAGAGCGACCCTGGAAGTTCCTGTCCTCGTAGAAAATGACCTGAGAAAAAAAGAAACATATTAATAGTGACTGAATAACGGCATTACAATATTAAACATCACCAAAATAATTGAGCTGCTTTGCTTTTGTCGTGTGTAGGTATTAAGGGTATGATTTTTTTTTTTATCTCAGCTTACTTTTCCATGCATGGTTGCGGTTGTAGTTTTTTTCTAACTTGCCATTGCAATGACAGCCTGCTGCCTTTATACTATATGGACTACCAAAGAATTTGTATTCCTATTGTTAAAAGGCCTTAGTCAGCGGCACGGTGTGGTGAGGTTTGCCATTTGTAACCACTTGAAAGGGTTATTATTTCAAGCCTTGTTGTGAAGAATATTAGAATTTTCTGCTTTTTAAGCATTGCTCGAATGGCAAGACAGCACTCAAATGAAAATAGGCCATACATGCTTTTTAGGGCTGAGTTATGACACCATTTTGGCTATTCAATTCGATGTGATTCTTATTTATAGGGTTTCAATTAGATTCGATTTGATTCAATATCGATTAGTTATCAGTATTTCATTTAAAATATTAGTTTTGCAGACTTGGAATCCATATTTAAATATGTAGGCTGGCAACTGAAACCCCCCTACTCCCCTAATGAATGAAATACACACTCACGTTAATAGTAAAACCCACACACTTGTCTTGAATTATTTACTTGAATTACTTTTTACTCTTACTTTGAGTAACCAAACATTGCAGTAAAAAAATTAAACATTGTAAATTTGCAACATTGAAATCTTGAAAATTCAATTTGAATAATGGCGCCATCCTCTGGATGAGAGGAGAACTACAGATTATATTTTCTGAGGCACCTCTATTAAAGGTAGAGTGTGTAGGATTTTGAAGGATTTATTCACCAAAATGTAATATATAATACAAAACTATGTTGTGAGTGGTGAAGAAATACCTTACAAAATTAACCGAAATGTTTATATTACCTTACAATGAGCCATTTTATGTATATACACCGCGGGCACTCCCTTACATGTAATTTATCAATGTGCACAGCCATGTTTCTATAGTAGCACTACACTACACAAATATAAACGGTTCTTTGTTGCAGTAAGAAGCAAAATTTGCGATAATGGCGGACATCACATACTCTGCACAAGATCCGATAGAGCGTCAATCTGTTCGTTCAAAAAAGAGAAAATACGATGCAGCAAGGCGAAGTCGAGACAAAAAACGGCAGAAAACCCGAATAAGCATCGGCGTGGCTTTTCCCAAATGGAGGGCACTGAAGCAGGAGAAGGGTTTGCTATGCGAAGCCGAAGTTGCCATCTTTCTGCTGGACCGGTAAGTTTGTCTAATTTCCGCTATATAAGTGAACTGTTTGTTTGATAGCTTTAGCTAATAGATGAGCATCAAGTGAGTTTTTCCTTGTTTATAGCACTTTGTAATTGTACTATAATTCCTTTTTTGCATGGCCGTGTGCAAATCAAGTTAGAAATCATTTTTACAATCATAATTTCCATAAATCGGGTGTAAATTATATTATAATACTGCTTAGCTTCTGTGCATACAAATGTGTAATTTAATAATTGATAGGATAAAATCCAAACTTCCAAGTGGCATAGTTTATCAGCAATATAGTGTCAACTAAGATTTGAGAAGATACCATTGATCAGTTGGGGTGATGCCAAACGTCTGCTAAGACTTTCGCGGTTAGATTATACGCCTTTAGCATTAGCAACCGGTTTCAATAGGCAGTAAGTTACGAACCAAGTTACCGTGCCAAAAAATGCTATGCAAAATAAGCGAATACATCACTGACACAATGCTAAACAAGTAACAATAATAATCACTATAACGATTAGAGTAAATAATGAATTAAGTCAATTTAATTAATTTATTTTTCTTTGTAAATAAACCTTGTCACTTGACTTGCAAAGGTTACTCTCTGCTGTCTCAGACGACGGCATCTCTGTCCTGTGTCCGTAACTTCAGTCTGTTGTTCGCCTGTGAGAAGTAGATTGCAATTATCAACACCACCGATAATGGCCGCTATAATTTACGGAACCCTTTTGTCCTGTGACACCAACCGTAGCTTCTCTAATGGGAGGGAGAGGGGGGTAGCTTGCAATTTCCTGCATCGCCAATAGTGGCCTCTGAAACTTACACACAGAACCTTTAAGAAAAGATTCG
Organism: Triplophysa bombifrons; assembly: GCA_029783895.1. Taxonomy (NCBI): domain Eukaryota; kingdom Metazoa; phylum Chordata; class Actinopteri; order Cypriniformes; family Nemacheilidae; genus Triplophysa; species Triplophysa bombifrons. The sequence goes on along the minus strand of CM056456.1, from coordinate 14,721,195 downwards.
GGGATTTCCCGAATCCATGTTGTTTCTTTAAATTAAAGATTGATTAAAATCGAAGAATTTTTACCCAGCCCTTGTGCAATTTGGTCTTGTATATTTTATACAAGCTAAAGTAACCCTTGATTGGTTCTAAGCATTGGATGTTGCAAGTTACACATTACTGTCAATGTTCACAGTATTTGTATATTATACTGTCCTTGTATTCCTCAAAGATTGAAATACATAGTTAAAAAAAGGTCTAGGTCTTCTAGCGCATGTGTAAACGTCAATCTTTGTTAGAAATCTAACTCTAAATCGATTTTTTCCCTACTATGGCAAGGGAACTGTGTGGGATCAGAATCCCGCCCAAAGTATTGCGTGCATTTTAAAAAATATAATAAGCGTAAATCAAAAAATTAAAACCGTGAGTCAGAACTTTAAATACATTTTAAATAATTCCATTCCATTCCATTCTCTACCGCTTATCCGAACTACCTCGGGTCACGGGGAGCCTGCGCCTATCTCAGGAGTCACATTTTAAATAATATTGCACAAAATTAATACCTAAAGGCAAAGTTGTCCAAATCGCAGATAAAATAATGTTTTCCTTGGCTGTATTACTCATTTTTGTGTTCTGCTTATATTCTCATTTTTTCTACGCATGCATTATTTTTCCATCGCTTGTTTTCCCATGTTCTGCGCTTGTTTTTTCAAATGCTGCAGTTCGAGTTTCATGGTAATAAGGGCGGGCTTTTGCATCACCATTGATCCACTAGTTCAGCAGTGTCCAATGTCGGTCCTGGAGGGCCACAGTCCTGCAGAGTTTAGCTCCAACTTGGCTCAACACACGTGTTTGGAAGATTCTAGTCTGTTTTGTGAGGCCTTGATTAGATGTTCAGGTGTGTTTGATTAGGGTTGAAGCTAAACTTTGCAGGACACAGGCCCTCCAGGACTGATTTGGACAACCCTGCACTAGTTCTAGATTGACAGCTCCTCCTCTAGCCAATCAGTTGAAGAGGGTGTTGACGTCACTTCAAACGCGACTCGCGGAATACTCTAACAGTCATCTGCAAATCCCGGACAAGGTCCACAGATAATTGAACATAATTACTGAGTTTCAGATACACTTCTCATATCTGTTATGAGTACGCTCTGCCAGGTTTATTAAATAATTTGTTGACCGATATATATATATATATATATAATATTGCCCATATATTGTCCGTAGGTTAACATACATGTGTCCTGTTGGCTTTGTTTACAGTTTACGTTACTCCATTTAATTATTGGTTGTGTATTAAGAAAAATACTGAATTGGTGTAAATGCGTGATGTTGCTAGCTCTTGACAATGATAATGCCATGCATATCTTTACTCATTTAGACGAGCACATCATGTAACGTTAGCGAATTTTCCTTTCCTTCATGAACACTACACAGTACAGGAACCTCTTAATTACACACAATACGTTGTTGCAAATCATCAGAACATTCAACATACGAGCGGGACAGTAAATATGTGATCAATTCTCTCATCGAGGACTGTAGAAGGCTGAGGACAACATCCAAAGAAGATTGGTCACACGGGGAAGCCTAATCCACATGCTCAACAGTGCCGCAGCCGATCAAACCAAAGACAGCACTCACATGTGATCATCATAGCAAACCATCCATCCATTTTCTACCGCTTATCCGAACTACCTCGGGTCACGGGGAGCCTGCGCCTATCTCAGGAGTCATCGGGCATCAAGGCAGGATACACCCTGGATGGAGTGCCAACCCATCGCAGGGCACACACACTCACTCATTCACTCACGCACTCACGCACTCACACCCTACGGACAATTTTTCCAGAGATGCCAATCAACCTACCATGCATGTCTTTGGACCAGGGGAGGAAACCGGAGTACCCGGAGGAAACCCCCGAGGCACGGGGAGAACATGCAAACTCCACACACACAAGTCGGAAGCGGGAATCGAACCCCCAACTCTGGAGGTGTGAGGCGAACGTGCTAACCACTAAGCCACCGTGCCCCCCCATAGCAAACCAAATCACGCCAAAAGAGTGAATAAGAGGCCAATGCCATGTGATCAACTCCTTGGATAGTCCACAACGTAAAGTATAATGTTCTCTACAAACCATTCATAGAACAGTAGAATAGATTACATCCGTTGCTCAATACATAACCGGAAATTCCAGAACAAAGGCAGGACGAACGTCCTCCACTCAGGGCCGAATGATACATGAAACACATATTTGCGCCAATACAGCCACGGCTCTGATCGGTCGGTACGGGACGACTCCTGCCTCGTCACCAAAGCCTTTTCAGGGCCTGGCGCCCACTACTCGCAGAGTTTTCAGTTCTCCCCGGGTGTACTTGCAGCCTATCGCACACTCCACTGGACTGTGCACGGCGAACCGACCTCACACCCTGGCGAGGCGTGAGGTCGTACACATACGACAGCTGTCACCACTCTCAAACAGACAGTGTGTGCCATTGTCCCGCCAGGCAGGTAAAAAGGCGGAGCCAACCTTCCCTCCGGGGACCCCCGCGACATGGTTAGCTCCGCCAGCCGACGAACCCCCCCGTGGGAATGATGAAGCAGACCGTCCCCTTGGTCACCCTGTCACAGTCCCTGGGAGCTCAAGAGCTGCCCACACTGTCTCGCTGGCTAATGAGGGCGGTCCGTCTTGGTTACTCGATCCAGTTCGCCAGAGACTCTCCCAAGTTTAGGGGCATCATCTCTCCCTCTGTCAGAGGCAGGGACGCCTCCGTACTTCGGGTAGAGGTCACCACCCTTCTGGCAAAACAGGCATCGAGTTCGTCCCACAAAACCAAGATGTTCAGTGGGTCACGACCCGCACTTCATCATTCCAAAGAAAGACGGCGGGTTGCAGGTCTGCGTACCCTGAACAGGGCACCTTCACAAGCTGCCGTTCAGGGTGCTCACGCAGAGGCGCGTCCTGACATCTATCAGGTGTTAGGATTGGTTCATGGCAATCGACCTAAAGGACGCTTACTTTCATGTCTCGATCCTTCTCGACACCGGCCGTTCCCACGGTTCGCGTGCGAGAGGCGGGATCTTCACGAAGATCGTGGAAACCGCCCTTTCTCCCTGAGGGGAGCAAGGCGAGCGGGTACCAAACTATCTCAGCGACTGGCCTATCTTGGCACACTCGTGAGATCTGTTATGTACACAAAGGGACCTGGTGCTCCGGCACCTAGATCGATTGGGACTCCAGGTCAACCAAGAGAGGGGCAAGCTCTCTCCAGTGCAGAGCATCCTCTTTCTCGGTATGGAACTCAACTCTGTCACCATGTCGGCGCTACTGTCCGCAGTTCGCGCCCAGCCAGTGTTGAACTGCCTGGAACATTTTCAGGCAGACAGCGGTCCCCCTGAAATAATTCAGAGGCTCCTGGGACACATGGCGTCCTCACGGGTTAATACCCCTCGGGTTGATGCACATGAGACCGCTCCAACACTGGTTTCAGAGTCGAGTTCCGAGGAGAGCTTGGCACACCGGCAGCAGGCGCATGGTGATGACGCCCTGCTTCCGACCACCATAACCCCTAGTCTTCCATGACTTTTTCGACGGACTCAGGTCCCTCTGGGCAGGTTATGAGACAGGTCGTGGTGACGACTGACGTCTCCCTGCAGGGGTACGGTGCAGTGTGCAACGGGCACGCAGGCGGGGCGTTGGACGAACCCCTGCCTGCGCTGGCATATCAATTGCCAAGAGTTGTGGGCTGTGCTACTTTCACTGAGCAGACTACGGCCTCTCGTGCAAGACAAGCACGTGCTGGTCCGAGGACAGCACTATAGCTGTAGCGTACTCAGATTGTCAGGGTGGCGTTCGCTCACAGCAGCTAACACAACTTGCTCGACGCCTCCTCCGGTGGAGTCAACACGTGACCCGTTCTCTGCGGGCCACACACACACCCCGGGCAAACTGAACTAGACAGCCGACGTGCTTTCTCGCCAGTTTATGCCTCGTGGAGAGTGATGACTCCACCCCCGCGCAGTCCAGCTCATTTGGAGGCTGTTCGGGTAGGCCCAGGTAAACCTGTTCTCCTCCCGTAACACCACCATCTGCCCGCTTGGTATTCCCTGTCCGTGGCAGAGCCCTCGACACGGATAACCTGGCGCACAGCTGACCACGGGACGGACGGAAGCACACCTTCCGCCCCCCCAGGAGCCTCCTTGCACAAATACCGTGCAAGGTCAGCACCAAGTTATTGGTTACACCACCGGTCTAACCGCACTTGGTTTCAGAGCTGATGCTCTGGACAGCGACTCCCCCTGAACCATTCCCCTGACAGAGGACCTGCTCTATCAGGGGAAGGACACGTTCTGGCATCCCAGATCAGACCTCTGGCACACCCATGTCTGGTCTCTAGACGGGACGAGAAGATCCTGAGATGGCTACTCCCCCTCTATGGCAGAGACCATCACCCAGGCTAGGGCCCCATCTATTAGGCGGTTACACGCCTCTAGACGGCGCCTCTTCTCGTCCTGGTGTCTCTCCCAACGAGAAAGACCCACCGAGGTGTTCGATCAGGATTGTGTTTTCCTTCTTACGAGACTGGAGACTAACATCTCCCCTCCACACTGAATGTGTATGTAGTCGCTATCGCCACTCATCACGACTCAGTTGATGGAAAGTTTCTAGGATGACATGACCTGGTCACCAGGTTCTTTAGGAGCGCGAGAAGGCGGAATCCGCCTCATCTCCGTTCCATACCCTCTTGGGACCCTAAGTGGTCCTGGGGGGCCTCTGGGCCCCCAAAAGCCCCTCGGAGGTTCCAATCTTCCTCACCCGAGTAAGACGGACCCCCTGATGGTGCTCGCTTCCTTCAAGAGGGTAGAGGACCCCTGAGCATCCTCCGTGTCCCCGGATTGCCTTGAATTCGGCCCTGGAAACTCTCACGTTATCTTGAGACCCAGGCCCGGATGCGTGCCCAAAAAGTTCCCACTACTCCCTTCTGGGGCGAGGTGGTGAACTTGCAGGCGCTCCCCATCGGGAGGAAGACCCACCCCGATTCGTGTTGTGTCCAGCGCACTGCGCCTCTACCCGGACCGCACGCAGAGCTCAAAAAGCTCTGACCAGCTCGGTGTCTGTATTGGAGGACAGCAGAAGGGGAAAGCTGTCTCCAAGCCGAGGCTGGCGCACTGGGTCGTGGATACCGTTACGACGGCATTCCGATCTCAGAATCTCCCATGCCCATTGGCAGTGAGGGCTCACTCCGCATGGGGTATAGCCACCTCCTGGGCACTGGCCAGAAGCGCCTCCCTAGCAGACATCTGTTGAGCTGCGGGTTGGGCTACGCCCAAACACCTTCGCAAGGGTTAACAACCTGCGCGTAAACCCGGTGTCAGTCCACGTCCTACGTGGCGACATGTAGGACTGGCATCCGGGGCGGCGTATGCCTGCGAAAGCACCTTTCCACCCTCCACTAGGTTGGGTCAGTGTGCTATCTACCTCTCTTCTTACCCAAACAAATGGCTAAGAATAGGTATCTCACCAACCTCCCTTCTTACCCAAAGACTGGTTAAGAACAGGTACTCCATCCATCACTAAACGAGCACACCCTGGGGGCTGGCTGGGCAGAGCAGCCTTCCCCCTTAGGCCGGGATACCATGTGAGCTATCACAGATAGCTCTAACCGGACCTAGTGCTACCGGACGTCTGTAACACCCCCTCCGTGGGCTGTTCCGTCTGATGTATCCTCATGAGAATGGTTCCCACTCCTGGTGACCCATGAACTTCCCCAGGTGGGCCTCCACCTCGCGGTTAACTACTCAGTCCACATGTCCCATGCGATCTCCCCCAATGGCGAGACCTGTCTATATACATTATATTCCTCCCCCGTGTAGCATCCCTAATTGTGGAAGCTGCACTCACCCGGTGTAAACCTGATCCGGACGGCCTCTTACCAGTAGAGAGCTAAGGCCTCCGTCCGTGAAAGATTACCATCTTTCTCCAAGAAAGCACTGGGACCCCCCCACCATCACACTGGAAGGTTACAGTTTCGCGAAAGCATCGAGCTGACACACCCAGGCTTGTTACCGTCGCTTCGCTAGAGATTGTGACGCGATACAGCGTTGTGGCGTTTTCCATAGGCAACCCCATCTGTCGTTCTCGACACAACGTCGAGAGACCGACAGAAAGGGAACGTCTTGGTTACGTATGTAACCTCAGTTCCCTGATGGAGGGAACGAGACGTTGTGTCCCTTATGCCACAAGCACGTATCGTATTCTGCTGCAGTCGTGAGAGGCTCTCAGGCTCTTCAGAACAAAAGGTAAGTGAATGATGCACGCCGGCTTCCTTTTATACCGGATATCCGGGGGCCGAGCCCGGCATGCAAATTTCATTCGCCAAATTTCATTGGCCTTTTCTATAGTAGTCAGAGTTGATTGGTTCTCAAGGGCGAACCCCATCTGTCGTTCTCGACACAACGTCTCGTTCCCTCCATCAGGGAACTGAGGATACATACGTAACCAAGACGTTTTCCATTTCCTTCTGCATCAAGACATCCAACTGTATGGCTTGCTGGATATGCTTATGGAGAGGATCTCTGCAAGAAAAAACACAGTATGTTACATTTCTTTACCAGCATTGTTTTTTTTAAACACGTTTGTAATTCTGTAGACTTGTATTTTTTCTACCACGATGTTGACTACATCCTCAGCCACGTTTTTGCAAGATAAAGTTCCACAGCTTTGGTAAAGCGGAAGATCATAAGGTACTTTAAAATATTTCCTTCAAAAAACGTGGAGGTGGGCTTTGCATTGTATACTGAATCTAAAATTTGCCATCTCAAAGTCTATCCAAGATATGATTTTCCTCATCAGAACAGCAATGAATGGCTCTAATACAAGTGCATGGAAATCAATTTAAGACACATTTTAGCATTTGTTGAGTGCAGTGGATCAATAAATTTCATCTAAAGAAAATCTATACAATGCACTAAAAACAAGCTGCTAACTAAAACTTGAACTCAGTTTCAGAAAGCTAACAGATAAAGTTGAAACTTTTTGTACAAACACTGATTGATTAGACTTGTGTGGATAACTTGAATGGACTAATGTGAACTTTTGAACAACCAAAAAAGACAATTCTCTTGCAGATGTACATTTACATTTATGCACTTGGCAGACGCTTTTATCCACAGCGACCTACATTGCACTGTCCTATACAATTATACATAGGTATGTTCAATCCCCTGGGATCGAACCCACAACATGCGTTGTTAACACAATGCTCTTACCACTGAGCTACAGGAAAGCTGTAAAGAAAGATGTAATACTTGTTCTCTTTTTTTTAAGTATATTGTATTAAGTACTCCATTAAACCAGTCTCATTACATTCCTTTAGTGATATTTGCTTTTTTAACTCCGAGAAGATGCAGCAGAAGTTGAAACTAGGTCGTCTCACCTCACACTCTTGAGGACGTTTATATATTCATTATATTATTTATGTTCCATTTTATTTTGCATTTTGGAGTTACTTTTGATTAAAGATAGATATCATTGCTGTTGGGTGGAAACCTCGTAAATTTTATTTTCCATTCTTATTGGTCACTCTTTGTTTACCACTTCTGTAAGGTTTTGGCATTGTTATTTAAATAAAACCTTCTGAAAGTGACTTTTGTCTTTGGGCAAAAGGTATTAATTAATACATCACTTACTATTATTTATGGAAAAATGGAGTTGGAATGAATTTTTTTTACAACATAGCTTTTATTTTCTGTGTGCTAAGCATAATCACCTTTATAATTGTGTTATAATGGTGTTAAATGACACAAAAATAACATAAATTATAGTCTGATGCTTTAAGATTCAAATATAATATCTCTGAAAATTTGCTTATTGGTTTTCCTGAATTGAGCAAAGTCATGATAACATACACTCCATCCACATGAGGGACTGTTACTCCAGTGTTTTGCTCCTCCAATGAGTCCTCAAGCACTGTCTTACTCCAAAAGGTCCTTGGATAAAAGAAATATGCAAGTCGAAGTATGCATCGTTCTGTGTGTTTTTAATGATAACATGGACACCTGCTTTCAAAGCTGATGGGGGTAAGATTCTACTTTAAACAATGTCCATCTTTTTTTACACAAGACAGACCCCTATGTACACACGAGTGCAATCTCATGCTCTTTGATGTAATTCTTGCTTCTGAGCAAAATTTAAAAACTAACATAACAAATCTGTTCCCCAGTAACAATACAGTCAATTAGCACTTATTACTGATTTAATGCACTACTGTGAGAAAAGACGCTGCATCATATGCTCGTCTAAATGAGTTAAGATACTATTCAATCTAGAACTAGTGGAGCAATGGTGATGCAAAAGCCCGCCCTAATTACCATGAAACTCGAACTGCAGCATTTGGAAAGGCAAGTGCAGAACGTGGGAAAACAAGTGAGGAAAAAATAACGCATGCGTAGAAAAAAATGAAAATATAAGCAGAAAATATCTGATAACACCAAAATTAGTAAAACAAACAAGGGAAACATTATTTTGTTTGCGATTTGGACAACTTTGTCTTTATGTATTAATTTTGTGCAATACAATTTAAAATGTGTTTAAAGTTCTGGTTCACAGTTAAAAATGTTTGATTGACGCTTATTATATTTTAATAAATGCACGCAATACTTTTGGCGGGATTCTGATATCATAGTAATGACAGCGACACTTGATTTACGTTTTCAACTTCACAGATAAAAAAACAAATAAACAGCTTGAATTTTTTTTTCACATGTGGGTGTGAGCGAAAGAACCCGCTGATTCTCGTTCGTGAACGAAAGAACGAGCTGTTACTTCTCACTCTTGAACAAAAGATGAGGTCTCTTGATCAACAAGTACAGAAACAGAAATGTAAAGATCCTTCTGAAAATACACTGACCAAAATTATTAACGCAAAACTTATGTTTTAGCCCCGATTATTCATGAGCTAAACTCAAAGATCTAAGACATTTTCTATGTACACAAAAGGCCTATTTCTCTCAAATATTGTTCACAAATCATCTTTAATCTATGTTAATAACTTCTCCTTGCCAAGATAATCCATCCACCTCACAGATGTGGCATATCAAGATGGCGATTAGACAGCATGATTATTGCACGGGTGTGCCGTAGGCTGGCCACAATAAAAAGCCGATCTAAAATGTGCAGTTTTATCACACAGCACAATGCCACAGAGGTCACAAGTTTTGAGGGAGCGGGCGATTGGCATGCATACTGCAGGAAATTACACAAGAGGCCGTCAATTGAATGTTCATTTCTCTACCATAAGACATCTCCAAAGCCGTTTCAGAGAACAACTGCAGACCGTGTGTAACCACACCAGCCCAGGACCTCCACATCCAGCATCTTCACCTCCAAGATCGTCTGAGACCAGCCACCTGGACAACTGCTAAGAGTGTCAGAAACCATCTCCAGGAAGTTCATCTGCATGCACGTCATCCTCATCGGGGTCTCGACCTAACTGCAGTATGTCGTCGTTACCGACTTGAGTGGGCAAATGCTCAAATTCGATGGCGTCTGGCACTTTGGAGAGGTAATCTCTTCACGGATGAATCCCGGTTTTCACTATACAGGGCAGATGGCACACAGCGTCAGAAACATGGTAAATGGTGCCATTAAATATATGGCGTTGTGTGGGTAAGCGGTTTGCTGATGTCAACGTTTTGGATCGAGTGGCCCATGGTGGCAGTGGGGTTATGTTATTGGCAGGCATATGCTATGGACAACGAACACAGATGCATTTCAAAAAGAAATATATGAGAGACTACAGATTTGACAAAAAGGACAATATTAGACTAAAGGACTATGCACCGTATATTGTAAGTACAGATGAGCTATATACAAATGATACTGTGTTATATACATTATGTTATGCATGGAAATGTGGATAGCTGAATATTATATCAATAACCTATGTTGAATAAATATGAGTATCCAGTTGTGTATTGCACGTGTTTTTATTGCATAGTAGAACAATTAATTGTTCATGAGTTAGATGGCCTGATGTCTGGCTGTTTTGGTGCTGAGTGCTCTGTAGCGCCGACCAGACGGCAGCAGTTCAAAGAGAAAGTGTGCGTGGTGTGAGGGATCCAGAGTGATTTTGTGAGTTATTTTACTCACTCTGGATGAGTACAGTTCTTTTAGATTGGGGAAGGTTGTGCCAGTAATTCGCTCAACGGTCCGGACTATCCGTTGTAGTCTTTGGAGGTCAGTTTTTGCACCTGAGCCGAACCAGACAGTTATCGAAGTGCAGAGAACGCATCAATGACAGCGGAAATTGAACTGTAAGAGCAGCTCCTGTGGCTCCTGTGTCGATCCATGCTGGTAAAAGACGTGACTGCATCATATTTGAGTCCGACACTACCCCCAGAAAAGTGGTTCTGTGTAAAGGAAAAAGCACATTCTTCTTGGCATTCAGCCTCACCCCCAGTCCCCTCATGTGTGCAAGGACAGCATCTCTGTGCTGAACCGCCAACTGTTCCGACTCTACTAGAATGAACCAGTCGTCTATGTAATTTAGGACACGAATGCCCCTCATACATAACGGGGTCAGGGCTACATCCACACATTTGGTAAATGTGTGGGGAGATAATGCCAGACCGAATGGAAGAACCCGATACTGGTACTGTCACAGTCATCATATCATGCTTCTGGCCAATAAAATTCTCCCTCTCATTGATCCTCATTCTGAATTGTCCTCGGTACTGTAAAGGTATTAACTCTTTCACCGCAATTGACGAGTTATCTCGTCTTCTAAAAAAAAACGGTTCCCCGCCAAAGACGTGTTATTATGGCAATCAGTGTTTGTAGTGCTATACAGCAGGTGGCGCTATTACACACCTTTGGGAAAAAGTACAGAATCCCAGAACCTAGAACGTATATGTTTTAGCGGTATTTAATGATTGTTCTGAGTGTAATCTGGGTGGAATCTTTGACAAAAATCTTTTGGCCTTATATTCTTTACAGAAAGCGTACTTTGAGCCATTACATTTGGGTTAAAATGTTAAAAAACTCTGGTGTAGGCTGGCAACTTTGTTTTAAAAAGGCTTGCGGGGTATGAGTTAAAAGAAATAACTAATTCTGCCAGATTGTTTTAAAAGTGTATTTTAACACCATTATTATGATCTCACCATGGGGATCATACGGCAGGATCTAATACAGTCACTCTTGCCAAACAAAGACATGTTGTCAGAGTACTACCCAAGTGAACTGAAAATACTGTTCTGGCTATTGGGAAAGACAAACTCCTGATTCAGCATACCAGTATGGAAGCCTTTAGTAGAATGGAGTTCTTTTATTTTGCAAGGCTTTTGACTGAACCTACTGATTGTGTACATTTTACACAATAAAATTCTCTAATTTTGCACTGAAATGCAATTTGGTTGTTAAATTTAATTTATTTTGCTAAAATCAATCTTAGCCCAAGTGACATGGCTATTGTTGAAATAAAATGTACACAATCTGAGAATGATATTACTGTAAATAAAATCCTGGCTGTTCTTGAATTGAATTGTGACCCATTTTTGGGTCAATTTATTATCTAGCCAAGAAAGGTTGCATTCAAATTATGGATGTAGTTCTCCCATCTATAAATTTGAACATGAACTATCCTGGCAAAATAACCTCAAATATTGTTTGTTTTTACTCACAATCATATCTTTTTTTATCTATTTAACAACGTAAAACAAGCAGAGTGATATACCTCTGTTTTTGTTTTTTGCAATGATAGTAAAATACAGATTTGCATCTTAACACAGAATTTTGTACTGCTATGACTGGTGTGACTCAAGGTTCAGTGTTTTTGTTTGATGCAAGAAGCACACCACCATATTGGCTAATAGGCCAATTAATGGAAGACTAATAACTGAAGTGCATTTAGGATTTCCATGGGCCTCTATTACATGTTGCCCGGTCAGGAGTTTTTACAATAGGAGGCACATATCCTTTAGGTTTGGGCAGGTATAAATGTAGGGGTTAAACTGTGCAGGGTGTCAGTGTACCAGAACGAAAATCACTATCACCACCATCATGGGAAGGGTAAGTTATATTGGTATATCTTGAAATGAAAACAATACTATACCTGGAAACTTCTTTGTTTAAAATATGTTTTGTTTTATTTGTTTTACAAAAAAAGATTGTTTTCTATGAAGAGAGGAACTTCCAGGGTCGCTCTTATGAGTGTATGGGCGACTGTTCTGACATGTCCTCCTATCTGAGCCGCTGTCACTCCTGTAGAGTTGAGAGCGGATGCTGGATGATGTACGATAATCCCAACTACATGGGAAACCAGTATTTCTTTAAGAGGGGCGAGTACGCGGACCACACGTCTATGTTTGGAATGAGCAACAGCATCAGATCCTGCCGTATGATCCCCATGGTAAAAACACAATGATAACTATATTACTATAGCTATTTTAAAACCCTTTTCGTTTTAATTTTAACACAATTAATAAATATACACAAATACCTTTACAGCACAGGGGATCCTACAGAATGAGGATCTATGAGAGGGAGAACTTTGGAGGTCAGATGTACGAGCTGATGGACGACTGTGACTCCTGCATGGACCGCTACCGCATGTCTCACTGTCAGTCCTGTCATGTGATGGACGGTCACTGGCTCATGTATGAGCAGCCCCACTACAGAGGAAAAATGTCATACTTCAGGCCTGGAGAGTACAGGAGCTTCAGTAATATGGGTGGAAATAGATTCATGAGCATGAGGCGTATCATGGACTCTTGGTACTAGTGTTCTAATGTTTCAATAAAACAAATCTTTACACTCTGAGCCATGAAACTCTTTATTTATTATCGCCACTAAAAACAACACTTTATTTGGAGCAGTCCACGGATTTTTTTAATGAGCAATGCATTTATTTTTCATTAAAAGCATTTTACTTCTGTAAAGTTAAATTTAAGCTAAAATTGTATTATTATCCTGTAAATGATCTTTCCCAATACACAAAGAGATAAACAGCCTTATGGTATTCGTTATGCTGAAACTGTAGAATTACACATGTACAATTACAAGGCACAAAGTTTAGCATCAAACCAAAAGTCAGATGAGTAGCAAGTGCAATATATACAGTATGTATAGATGAAACAATATGCACAAATAAAGGCAGATAATTACAGGTGGGTATATATACAATATGTTAACATGATATAAAGATATATGTGCTATGGACATAATATAAAGAGTACTATGGACAACATGCAAATGTGCTGTGAACATATAAACAGAAGATTAAGTGCCTCGGACAGGGAATACCATAGCGGCAATGTGTGGTGTCTAGGGAGGCAAACAGATCTACCTGAGCCTTCCCAAACTGCACCCAAATGAGCTGGACTGCACGGGGGTGGAGTCTCCACTCTCCCCCAGGCGTCAACTGACGAGAGAGCGCGTCGGCTGTCTGGTTCAGGTCGCCTGGGATGTATGTGGCTCTCAGGGAGCGGATCACCTGGTGACTCCACAGGAGAAAGGTCATTGAAGACCAGGGAGTTAGGGTGCGTCGGCAGAGAGCTGGTTTGAGAGGTTGTAGATGCCTATTTGTAGTTGCAATTCAAATCTGAATCTAAGAAAACGTGTAAATATGTGCAATACATTTGTATCTGCTAATGTCTTTTGTAAAATGCCAGTTTACACATTTGTAACAATTTTTCTGCAACTTCAAATTCAGAAGACAGATTTCTGAGTTTTGTCCACGAGTGCAAATCTTAACATTCAATTTCATTTTTCTACGTTACACGTGTTCACATAGGGCCTGTGAGTGTACATTTCAGTGTACAGGTACAAATTAAAATCTACATCTTCTCAAATTTTGCTACTGATTTACCTTCATAGGTTTCTCTCTGCGTTCTGAGCTGGATTTGTGCAAATCTCATCGACAAACAACTCAAGTTCTTATCAGCTCCATCCGGGACTAGATTAAATGTGCTTCATGCGTGCTTCCATGTCCAAGTGTCTTCTTCAAAGTGTCTGCTAGCAAACATGTTGTTGTGCAGTTTTTGTTAATGTGTGCCAAGACATTTTAGAAAAATCTTGAGTGGACGATGTTTCACGGCCATGTCCCTTATAAAGAATATGTAGGCTTTGTGTGGTAACCCTATCTACATACAGTGAGGTTGGTATTTAATGACTAGATTGCCTTCTCTATGGAACTTCGTCAACCTTGTTTTGTTTGGTCACAACACAAGGTGCCCCTGTGGCCTTAAAGCTTCAGCACCGCCGCTCTGAGATCGATTGCTAATGTCTGAGGTGAAACACGCCTCCACTCATTAGGTTACAGACAAAAAAATACATAAATCAATAAATGTAGAAATACATACATGTGAAAATAAATAAATGTAGGAATGAATACATATAGCCATGAATACATGTGGAAATAAATACAACTGGAAATAAATAAATGTATAAATAAATGAATGCAGTAAATGTGGAAAAATCTATAATTACACATAAATAAGGAAATAAAAGTATAAATATTCATTTATTTTAGATTTTTTATGTTTCATCATGGATTTATTTTTGTATTTATTTATTTATAGTTAAAGCAGGGTTGGCATTCCAGAATTATATTGCGTCCACTGCACTGTATTAAAAGAGAAATACATTGTTATCAAATTTATTAGGACAGATCAATATCACATCTAAATATAAAGGAATATAATATAACAACTATACATAATAATAGACCACAAATCTGAAGATTTTCTGTGATTCTGTTCATAATATTAAAATAATAATATCCCTCCCCTTATAACTGCCAAAGGAGATAAAAACATAATATTTCTTAATAATTATTGAGCAGCTTAAAAATGTTTGTTCTCACCATAGGGATCATATTACAGGACCTGATACAGTCATTCATTCCAAACATAGACATGTAGTCAGCGTACACGCCCATCCTAAAAAAATACCGGTTTCCCATGTAGTTGGTACGGTCGAACATCATCCAGCATCCACTCTCCACTTTACAGGAGTGACAGCGGCTCAGATAGGAGGACATGTCAGCACAGCTGCTCATACATTCATAAGAGCGACCCTGAAAGTCCCTGTCCTCATAGAAGATAACCTGAAAGAAAACACCATTTTGATTTTTAAATCATCAATACAGAAAAATATTTGGTACTTTGCAACATTAGTTTATATGTCTTTTTGTCACTCAAATCATAATTTTTAGAACTTACTCTCCCCATTCTGTCAGCTGTTGGTGTAGCTCCAATGCTTTGTGCCTTGTATTTCAGATACCTTTATATACTTTTTTCAATTCGAAGACCTTTTGTATCTATTGTATTGACCTATCGCCCTATTGAATACGAACACCTGACCCAACAATGCGCTGGCCTTTATAATTGAACTGATCCACATGACTAGATCATGCTTTTTACACCTCTTGTGTTGGAACCCTTTACCGCTTTTCAACAGGAATGCTTTCATAGATTTCTCATCAAATGTGTTTAAAATGTATATGACACAAAAAGAGGCCTTATGTGAATGAATGTTTAGTCGTGTGAAACCACAGATATCTTTTGTTGTGAAGCAACTCAGGTAATTTTGAGTTTATTGTACACATTACCAACAAGCATAACTATGGAGTTATGGAGTGATACTATATTATTGCAATGACACAAAGTCTATTTTTTAAAGATGAATAAATCTGATTACTTATCTTAATCAGACATTTTCCCAAACAGGGCTCTATGCTAACTTATTTTTTTAGGACCACTTGTATATATACCACATAATACATCTCACAACAAACAGAAACGTGCAGGGAATCTTTAAATATATTAAATATAAATATTCCACATTAGCCTCATTTGGACAATTCTCAACCAAACATTTATTTATTAGCACCAAAAGCAGCATCGTATAATTAAAGGCATGGTGCATGGCACAGCTTTTAAATGCCTGGCGATCATTCAAAGCACGCCACACAGTAACATTTATCCAGCTTCCAACAAGTGTCAGTATCGCTGGACAAACACCCCTTCAAACAATACCTGATGAAACACTCATGCACAGTCACACAGTCACAGCCTACGGTCATCACCTCAAAACCAAATGTAAAAAGCAAAGCGCTAAATGGTGCGTTAAGCATGTTTTCATTATGGGATACGCCGCTTAGTCGACTAGCATGAAAAGCAGCCAATTGCAGTGGATAATGTCACACAATATACATGTAGGCACATTTAGGAGTAATCGTTTTTATTACCCTCTGGGACATTTTTTCATGTTAAAAATTATAGCTTCATCTGAATGAGATGACACTTGATATTTTTTAACATTAGCTATGTGAACACACACAAAAAATATGGACATGATTCGTATATGTTAAACGGTCACAAAAAGTAGTCACATTGGCTCCTTCGTGGTGAAAAATGACAGACATAGAAAATTATGAAAAAAAGTAAACACAGAGAATCTTTTTGTGGTACAAACTACAAATCAGCCACTGTGCAGAAAAAAAGTGCACAGCAACCAAGGGTTGACACTGTATCAAGAGTACAGAATAGTCACACGCACACACTGGTAAGGCTGCAACAAAGCAAATTTAGAGAATATCTTAAATAAATGACAATGGCACTAATCTGCATTTTAAAGATTGGATTTTAACAGCCTGGTATCTGTTTCAACCTGAAATCATGCATAAATTGAAAAATTATATCTAAAAAATCTTTGACAAAATTGTAAAAAAAAAAATCTTTACAAAATTGTGTTGTTTGCAATGGGGAGAAAAAATGATAATAATTATAGCATTTATAAATTCATTATTACTTCCATGATTTTCCTGATAAAAGTTACAGGAGTCTAGTGTGACAGAGATGATGCCAATTGTGACCCCTAAATGAAGAGGCACATTAAACTCAATGAAAGCAAATTAATTGCAGAATGTTTGTATAAAGTGTTTGATTTATTTTGTTAGATTTCTTAATTATCAAATACTAAGTACCAAAAAGCCTTTACATTTGTTCCTTTTTTAGCAACATTTTAATGTTTGACTGTAATCATAATGCACAACTTGGTATACTGAATGACAAAAATGAATTCATTCACCTTTTGTTCTTCGTAGCCTTCGTTTATGATCGACTTCAGGACCAATTTCTACTCTGAATTACTTCTGGAATCTTACGACGTGTAGAGCGGACTGTCCCTTGTGGCAGCGACTTCCCCTGGGCATCTCGGTGGTTCCAGAGGTGAGTTTTCTAAAAGCGCTAATTTTGGTGTGATACTCTCATCCAGGAGGGGGACGGACACGATGTCTGCATCAAATGTTTGGGTCTCCAGCATGCTGAGGCAGCCTTCGTGGATATGTCCTGCCCACATTGTCTGCTTCCCGTTCCGTGACAGCAGTGGCTACGGCCCTGCTGTCCACTACGGCGAATGGCGATGGTGATATGGGGATTACTGTGAGTGTAAATCCGTCAGCCAAGCGCTCATGGACCGCTCGCGCCACATCTCGCTCATCTGACCATTCCCTAGGAGGCGAGTGTGTGCTTTCAGGTAAACACAAGTATTTTGTTACAGTTAAAACTGTGAGCCACAGAAGAATTCAAGCAATTCAACTACAAATGTGTTTGAATCAATAATACCCCGATTCGTTTAGGTACATTTTTGCATATACAAAAATTGGTTCAGTTATTCCACTTTGAAATAAAAATGCCCCCCATCTCATTTACAATGGAATCTACAATAGATTATAAACTGGTCAAGCTCATTTTATGATCTGACAATGCTCTTCATACCTGAAGGATTTTACCCTACTTCTGTCGATAGCACTTAAAAACTCCTAATAAAAATAGCTTAATAAACAGCGTGTTAGTCATGAAAACCTAAATAAATCTACTATTCTAATCTTAAGAGATCATATATTTAACTCGAGCTGTATTGTGGTGAATTACACATACAAATATTTGTGGGAGTAATGATTTCCAAAACACAATGATCGTTGTAGAGAAATTATTTTATTGAAACATTACAACACTAATACCAGGAATCCATGATACGCCTCATGCTCATGAATTTCATGCCACCCATATTGCTGAAGTTCCTGTACTCTCCAGGACTGAAATACCACATTTTTCCTCTGTAGTGGGGCTGTTCATACATGAGCCAGTGACCGTCCATCACATGACAGGACTGACAGTGAGACATGCGGTAGCGGTCCATGCAGGAGTCACAGTCATCCATCAGCTCGTACATCTGACCTCCAAAGTTCTCCCTCTCATAAATCCTCATTCTGTAAGATCCCCTGTGCTGTGAAGAAAATGTATTTTGTTTGCATATATTCAACATAAATGTAGATGTGAATCTAGATCAGTCACTGTCTTTCCCCTTTAACTACATTAACCCCCAATTACTCAACTAGTTTCCAAATTCTAAATTGTAAATGTAAGAACATTACCTAAAGTAAATTTATTACAAATGCAACAGAATGTTCACTGTTCTCACCATGGGGATCATACGACAGGATCTGATGCAGTTGCTCATTCCAAACATAGACATGTAGTCAGCGTACTCGCCCCTCTTAAAGAAATACTGGTTTCCCATGTAGTTGGGATTATCGTACATCATCCAGCATCCGCTCTCAACTCTACAGGAGTGACAGCGGCTCAGATAGGAGGACATGTCAGAAAAGTCGCCCCTACACTCATAAGAGCGACCCTGGAAGTTCTTGTCCTCATAGAAGGTGACCTGAAATTCAGAGTTAACCTCTTAGTGATTTAAAGTGAAATATAATAAATCAAAGTCATTTTGGTGAATCATGTTTACCTTCATGTTTGTGTCGGTTGATCTCAGTGGTTCGACAAAGGAGAAGCTGAAGCTGATTCTTGTTGTTGGCTGACTGCTGTCACTCGTACCTTTATACTAGACCGAGACAAAAGACTACACAGCCTCTATTGTTAGTCAATTCCTGACAGTGCATGTTGGAATAAAGGCCATTGTAGCTAAAGCTTATTATGTTAGATCCTAGTACTGATCATTGTGATGACTACACGCTAAAGAAACACTACATAAATGTCTATTGTTTTCAGTCTTTTTGAAATAGCCTAACTTATGTTTTTTATAAGGTTTGTTTTTGGGAATGATGCTTTAACCTGGACACACTTCTATAACGGTCATGCCAAGATTGAATGTACTTTGAGTGATTGTGGCTGGTCGGACCAACTAAAACCAAACTTATTCGAAAAATGAACACTTTCATACATACATCAATGTGATAAGAACTAACAAATATAACAGAAGACATCTTTGGAAAAAAAATGTTTGCAGTGTAAATTGGATTTTATAGTTTGCCATTTGTTTACATGGGTGGGGTTTATGGCCTGGACTGCATTCAGCCACAAGGGTGCAATCAAAGAGCCTGCAGCTTCACTTTTAAGGAAGTGTAAGACACACCTTTTGTCAATTCGTAAAATACTGTATTAACAAACTAAAAGCTTGTATTGATTGACCTTGGGAAAATATTTATTTAATGGTCAGTATTTAAATGTTTGCCTTATGTCCTAATAAAAATCTGATACACAAGACTGAGGATGAGAGCATGAGAATGAAGAACGCAATGAGGAAGCATATTTGATAAAGAGCAATTCTAATGTTATGGAGTTGACATTTGCAGACAAAACTTGAAATAAATTTGAATTACTAAAACTTTTAAAAGATTTTTCATGGTAAGGTTAACGTTTGCATTGAAATGGCAAAATAATTATCAGAGTGAATCTTGGTGACTCAAACATTAATATTATTAGCTCTTTAATGTTGTGGTAATGACCCTACACTGTAAAGACAAGTCGATTAAAATAATTAGTAATATGGCTTTCTAAAAATATTGAGTTCAGTAAGGTTAAAACCTTTTGTTGTTTACACATATTAAGAGTTCTTTGAACTTAGAATTAAAAGTTGCACTGACAAAGGTAAAGTCTATTCAACATGTTTCTGTGAAACAATTATCTAAAAGGTATACAAACTAGTGCATACATACAAATTTATAAATGGAAATATAAAAGCCTTCTGCCTTTAAAGGCTGCTAAAATTTGCCAGTACATGTTGTCTTTAAGCAGCCTGTTGCGCAATCCATAAAACTTTGCAGAAAAACTGCAACTGCTTTAGGGCCGTTTGCTAAATGGTCAATTCTACATATAAATTCATTATAACAAAAGTCAAAATACCCATGTTTTGCGTAGTTTTAGACTATTCAAAACGATTAAATCATGAAAGGTGTTTTTATTGTGAAGTAAAAGTAAATTTTCATGAAGGGGGTAATGCGACTATTGACTGAGAAACGGAGATAAAAGTGGCTTGTAAACCTAAATCTGCGTTTGGGATGAGCCGAGCTGAATGACTTTGTAAAACGCTTAACAAGGTTTAATGTACCTTAACAACGACCAGAAATTTACTGCTCAAGAACCTTGTCATGAAGCTGCAAAGATCGAGTCCTGATTAAACGGATAAAGTGATTTGACTCTAATTAATCATTTCTCTCCCCATGATCATGTAAAGACTAACTTCAATTAAACCTTATTTTTAATAAACACTAATTACTGTTACAATAACAAGCACAAATTTCAGGGATAAGAATAGTCTCACTTTAAGCTTGATCTTCATTACAGTTCATTATAAAGAAACCACATAACGTGGCTCTAGGCAGCAAAAAACTGACAAGATAAAACTTTTCTGTTATCATGTTTATGTTTGATATCAGTGATAAACAAAATGTATATATTTTGGTTTTCCATGGTTGTTGTTTTGGTACTGTTTCCTTATAATGGACTTCTATGGGTAAGAAACGCTTAACGTAAGATTTTTTACTTTATCCATTAAAAAAGTGCTTGTTCTTTCAACTGAAGCTAGTATTTATTACAAGTACCTGCCACAGCAATAATCAAACTCTCCTCCATTTTGCTTGGGAACTAATGTGGTCGGAACCAAAGATTCTTCTCAAGGAATCTGGAATCTTCTCAAGCTGTACAATTCTACATTCTGATTAGTTGCCGCCGAACCGTGTCATAGCTCATTGCCATAAAGTTGAACTGATATCAACTCTCCTTGACGCCCTCAACGGCCAATTTTAGATAAAATTGTAGTCACCAAGTTGCATGAACATTCCTGGAAAATAACAGTAGCCTCCAAAAATATGGTATTGTGTGTAATTAACAACAGTGTCCAACAGTCCAGCAAAGGTCCAAAGCAACTGATGAGGTAGGGTTAGTGTTCTATGTAATGATGTTTTGGTCTGAATTTACTGTCAGGAAACATGCATAGCACAGAGTCTTATCAGTAAAAGAGGGTGTTGCCAAAAATTCCACAATGTCTTCTAATTTGAGAGTAGCACCCCATGTTTTATAATTTTCAGGGATTAGTTTCCCAATCACATATGGAAGTAGCCATAACAAAATCCAGTTCGCATGACCGTTTCAACCGCTTATACTATTGATGCTGAAACTCGGGGATATTTTGTTGAGGCGGTTCATCAGAGAATAAGTACGGGAAATTCTGAATAGCAGAATTGAATTAATCCAATGTGAAGTACATATGAGATCAACTTTTTGAAACACAATATAAATCCACACGGCACAATCCCCTCTAATACCACCTTTACTTGTATTACTGGTACTGGTACTGCAGCTGGAGCCGGTTCTCGGCCGAGGATGGCACCATTCAGAACGGGCTCGCGTTTCCACTGGCCGGGAGAAGAACCCTCTCAATCCCAGTTCAAATTTATTTCCATGTAAATTTATATTAATCTGAGTAATATGAAATAGAATGACATAAAACACAACAGTGCTTCCTGTCATTTCCCTTTTTAAAATAGTCATACGTGATTTAGGCAACATAAACCTACTCTGATTATTCTAACTGTTTTTTAATCAAATTAAATATGATATAAAACTCAACCCCTTTTTAGAACGCATAAGATGTTTGTTCAATAAGTATTTAAAATATTTTTTTTTCGTCAAAAGCACAAGGAAGCGCTTCAATACAGAGTTAAATAAAATTGTATAATATATTTATAAAAATATAAACTTAACTTTGCTCTCAGGTAAAACGATTTGACCAGGTACAAATAACAGATAACAAATAAGGCCGAAACTGGCCGTTAGACATATGCCCATAATTAATTATATATCATGTTTAACCGCTACCGATATCAGACATCAGAGCCTGCCATGGGTTTTAGAAGGACTTCTAGCACTCCATGGTTGCGTGGAGCTCACATCTCTGAGAACATCCAAGATCATTTTTAAACAGACACCATCTTTATTTACCGACCACAGTTTTGGACTTTTAACACATTCGCGCCTAAATAATTCTTTAAAATAAGTTTAGTTACAAAATAACACTAATTTTATGAACATTGTAAAACTTTCTTGCTCTATTGCCGTTGCTGTGCAATAGCGCCTTTCAAACTGCAGTAACCAGAGAAAGCTCCGCCTACTGACGACGTGGGTTTCCTAGTTCGAGACCAGCAAGGATTCGGGGCTAGTTCGGAATCAGGATCTTGGCACCGGCCAAGTGGAAAAGTGCAGCCTGGTTCCCATTTGGGCTCCAGGACCGACACCAGCCCCGGTGGAAAAGCGGTTTAAGAGGTCATGCAAAAAGTTAGGTGGGAACCATGTGACTGAATGAAAGTAATTCAACTTGTTCAAAACACAATCCCATTTGAAACCGTTTTCATTCTGTACATGGACATTTTATTTCAACTCCAAAAGATTTCCCTTATGAGTTAATTTTATCCTAAGTGGAAATAACCCATCTCTCTCAAAACTGGCAAAATGTATTAACTTTAAAGGATTCCTAGAAGCCAGCTAGCAAATGAGCAGCTAAATTATCAGCAGAGACAAAAAGTACTGTTCCTTTGGCACTTGCTCCTAACCTCTGAATGAATAGACCTTGGTTTTCAAGTATCTGTATGTCTTTTTAAAGTGGCTCAAGAATTTTCTCATCCGAAATGTTTTGATATCATTACTGTTACACACCACTGCAAGGTATATAGAATGCAAAGATAATATACACCACACACCTTATTTTTCTTCCTAGCAGTACCTAAAGGATTGCATATTTTGAAATTGTCCAAACATAATCCAATGGCAATTGAAAGCTGCTGTCTTGAGAATATTGGGTTTTCTTTATAAAATAAGCCGTCATGAAAAGTTTTATAATGACCAAATTGCAATGCAAGAGATTCCTCAGTATATGGTAACTCAGTTAAAACACTTAATATAGGGACATATACAAATGTCCTCTTCCTGGTAGTATTATCAAACATATATTCTACAAGCTCAATGACATTAACGCTTTCTTCTGAAAACAGTGCCAAATGGTCCTTTCTTTGAAAGTAAACAGAGAGGATTATTTTCCTGCAATGTTTATCATACAGCAGTCAAAACATGCTATCAGTTTTGCAATGTTCCCTCAGAACATTCTCAATTGACGTACTAGTCAACTCTCCTGGTAAAACACCTAACTCATGCAGTTCATTTACTATCTAATGTGTTGCTGATTTGGACATGTGTTTTCATACGTAGCAGTAAAGGTCTTTGCACATAAAATCCGAAATATTCGTAGGCAGTGTGTAAATGTCATTGACAAATCGTGAGGTCGTATTTTTTTTTTACGTGCCTAAATTTCGGACGCAAATTTCGGACATAATGTGCAATGGGCTTAAGGATGCAAGTCTGTGAGTACAGTGCTTAAAGACAACCCAATGTATAGAGAGATGTATGGCTTAATATGTTGTAATAGCCTTACACTACTAGCATTTTTAAGCTAAGGAGGCCGCCATGTTATTTTTCGAGGAACTAAAATGGTTGCACGCATATGCAGCCAAACTGAACAGAGACACACTAATCAGTTCCTCAGTAAATCTAAGGTGCTGTAGGATAAATATATACTGTATAAATAATGCTAAAATGATGAAGAAGAAAATAATCACGCTGTTTGGTGTATTTTCATACACTTTAATATACGCCCTTTTCACAATGACGTAACGTAACTCCCGCCTTTTTGCATGCAGTGTATCATAACATCCGTCTAGCAACAAGCAAGGAGAGGATGTAATACAATGTGTATACACGATTTAAGGTTAAAAACGCTGTATTTTCCACATACCGTGTATGTTTGTATCTCCTCTTTGCCCCGCCTCTCTGAGAGTGCATCTTTTGTTCCGACACTTTAAAATTTGCAATTTTACATGCCTAATACATGCATCGGCAAGTTATAACACACCAAAGACACAGAAAGACACGCTGTTTGGTGTATTTTCATACACTTTAATATACGTCCTTTTCACAATGACGTAACGTAACTCCCGCCTTTTTGCATGCAGTGTATCATAACATCCGTCTAGCAACAAGCAAGGAGAGGAACTTCCATTTCGCCGTTGTGCTTGACTTTAACAACAGTGAAAAACACCTGACACGTATTCAAGTACTTATCCTAGCACCTTCGCTAACGCAAAAAAAATCCCCTTTCCCAAAGTTCCCTTTGAAGGGCAATATATCCCGTTTGGAACACACCGAAAATTTTAATTAAGCAGTCTAGCATTACTAAACTCCACCCTCTCGTGGCGAGTTGTGGTTAATATTAGTTTGAGTGTCCATGGATCTAAACTTCGATTTTCTCTATGAAAATTAGAGATATTTCATCCTATGATTTTTGACTAATGTTAATTTAGAATATTATTTAGCAGAGGTCGACCGATATTGAATTTTGCCAATAATTGTAAATGTCAGAAGTTCTGACATGAAACTCTAGATGACGCAGTCCCACAATCTAACCCAATCAGACAAAATAACTTTAGCACACAGAGCAGGTGATTGGTTCCTTCTGTACCAGCAGCCAATGAGCTTGCTGCTTTATGTTTATATCTTGGCTAGTGAATGTGGTGGCAGTGCAGCCCGCTTCAGAGAGGATGGATGTATTGGCAGTAGCAAGTCTTTGTGCAGCAGCGTAGCATATCTTTTCGCACCAAGACAAAATATTTATATGTCATGCACACTAGCTTGCTAAACCCTCAGATATGTGTATTGACAGAACTAAGGTAGTTAGTACCAGCCGATAACAATTAATTACTGATTGTCTTTTTATTGATTTATTGATTGTTGTTTCACATCACCTGAAAAACACTACGGCCTGTCAGTGGTAGTTTTATATCCACCTCTAGAGGTCACTTTTTTACTCTTTCTTCCAGCATATCACTGTTGAGCTCCATCTGGATCAAACGCAACCAGGAAAAACTATTGGTGGGGATTATTACCGATTAGCGATAGTTTAAACTAACATTATCGGTTGTGATTTATCAGTTAAACCGTTTAATTTGTCGACCTCTACTATTTAGGATTTATAATATAATAATTAGGATGCTGGACCTGTGTACATTGTACTATCCACCTGTCCTGGGTGTTTCTTTGACTCAGGCCAAGATAGATCCAGCACTCTCTGTGACCATAGGTAAACAGTTAAGATGATGAATGAACTCTTTCCATCTACCGAGGGGGGCATTATATGACTAAACAGGCAAATTCAAAATACCATGATTAAACTATGGTTAGGCTTTTTTGCTATCCTATAACTATACCATTAATGGTGTAAACAAGCTTTATCTGAAGGTGTTGACTACATTCTTGAAAGTAGTTTCGTGCAAAAATATAATTTACACAACATGTATTTATTTAATTATATCGGTTAAAGGAGTCATATGACACGGCTTAAATGAATATTATTGATTTTTTGGATGTAATACAATGTGTATACACGATTTAAGGTTAAAAACGCTGTATTTTCCACATACCGTGTATGTTTGTATCTCCTCTTTGCCCCGCCTCTCTGAGAGTGCATCTTTTGTTCCGACACTTTAAAATTTGCAATTTTACATGCCTAATACATGCATCGGCAAGTTATAACACACCAAAGACACAGAAAGACACGTATTTGCGCCATATGACCCCTTTAAAATGAATAAAAAATTAACATGGATGAATCATATAGAGTACTTTGCAAGTTATAAGAACTTTGTAAGTTATAGAAAATGTATGGTTTCTTGGAAATTGTTTAAGTATAATATTTTGGATTTATGGATTACATTTTTCCCAGTTTCGTTTGTTCCATCCATCCATTTTCTACCGCTTATCCGAACTACCTCGGGTCACGGGGAGCCTGCGCCTATCTCAGGAGTCATCGGGCATCAAGGCAGTTTCGTTTGTTACTTAATAGAATTGATTTGTTTACATTCACTTATACTACATGCTTTTCCCCATGAATATGTTGGTTTTAATATGTATTGTAATAAATAGAAAAAAATCCTTTGTTTTTTTTGTATTATATTACGTCTGTTAATTTATAAAACCAAAAACAAATGATTTTAGACAAACAATTTTATTGAACTATTTTATTGAAAGACTAGTACCAGGAATCCATGATACGCCTCATGCTCATGAATCTCATGCCACCCATATTACTGAAGCTCCTGTACTCTCCAGGCCTGAAGTATGACATTTTTCCTCTGTAGTGGGGCTGCTCATACATGAGCCAGTGACCGTCCATCACATGACAGGACTGACAGTGAGACATGCGGTAGCGGTCCATGCAGGAGTCACAGTCGTCCATCAGCTCGTACATCTGACCTCCAAAGTTCTCCCTCTCATAGATCCTCATTCTGTAGGATCCCCTGTGCTGTATGGGAAAGAAGATCATTGTTAACATTTTTCACAGAAAATAACAAAAAATGTAGACTTAAATCTCTAACCAAATCACAATGTTTTCTGTGCTCACCATGGGGATCATACGGCAGGATCTGATACTGCTGCCCATTCCAAACATAGACGTGTAGTCAGCGTACTCGCCCCTCTTAAAGAAATACTGGTTTCCCATGTAGTTGGGATTATCGTACATCATCCAGCATCCGCTCTCAACTCTACAGGAGTGACAGCGGCTCAGATAGGAGGACATGTCAGAACAGTCGCCCATACACTCATAAGAGCGACCCTGGAAGTTCCTCTCTTCATAAAAGGTGACCTGAAATTCAGAGTTAATCTCTATATTAAAGTAAAATATACCTAATCAAAGTCATTTATTTTAATTTGTGGTGAATCGAGTTTACCTTCATGTTTGTGTTGGTTGATCTTCAGTAGTTCCACAGAGGAGAAGCTGAAGCTAGTTCTGGTTGTTGGCTGACTGCTGTCACTCGTACCTTTATACTAGACCAAGACTAAAGACTACACAGCCTCTATTGTTAGTCAATTCCTGACAGTGCATGTTGTAGCAAAAGCTTGTTATGTAGATCTCAGTACTCTTTATTGTAAGGGCAACACACTAAAGAAATGCTACACAATGTGTATTGTTACAGGTTTTGAATTACCAGGTTGTTTTATCTCTTTGTTTCATCTTTTATGTTCAGTGTTTTAGAATGATGCCTAAATCGGGAAACAGGTTACAATTCTCATGCCGATTTTGAATGTAATTTGGTTGTGATTACTGATCCTTTGCATGGCTCTCTGAAGCAAATGCGCTAAAGAATTTAAGAAGAACATTCTTTTTACCTGACATATTTAAGGGATTCGAAGTTAGGAATATTATTGTCACGATTCAGTCTGTGTTCCCCTGTCTTTTGGACTTTTGGAGGTTTTCATTCAACCAATTAAAAATGTTTAGGCTAAGGATTTACTTTTATGTTTATAACTTGAGCCAAAGAAAAATAAATAACTATTTTTATCATTAGCTCAAATTAAAAAATGTAAATATGAATCCTTACCCTTAAATATTTTATTTAATTATTTTGATGAAACAGCCCCACTTTTTTCAGTGCATTTTATTGAGCCAGAATTTTTATTTACTTGCCATTGAGGGTTTTTTATATTAAACAGAGTTTTGCGTGTATGGTATAGTGCCCCTGGGGATTTGGTTTCGTCCAGTAACTTAGCACAAATGTACAAATGAGGTCCCACAGATACTTAAATGACAGTTATGGTCATAACTTAATTGTTAAATTCATTATCCTGTGATATCTATCTTCATTTGTTCGTTTTTTATCACTCAATATATGAGGGTAGGTTTCTACAAAAATGCATCATTTTGATTAAACAGCTGAGATAATTAACGTTTTTGTCAAAGATTCCGCCCAGATTCCACACAGAACAATCATTAAAAACCGCTAAAACATATACGTTCAAGGTTCTGGGATTCTGCACTTTTTCCCAAAGGTGTGTAATAGCGCCACCCGCTGTATAACAGTACAAACACTGATTGCCGTAAAAACTCGTCAATGGCGGTGAAAGAGTTAACATCTTGTATATTTCTTAGTACTGTCAAAGTCCTATGGAGTTTAAGTGAAGTTAAGTGATCCTGTTCACTTGTTTTTTGCCCCCTCGTGGGAAGTCTTTTGTTTCAAGTTAATATTTTGTGCCGTTCTTGATTTACCCCCATCGTGGGCTTTTGTTTTGAGTTAATAAAGATTAAGTTCATTTGTGTACTGCTGCCTACACTTGGGTTCCCTTTTCTTCAAATTCCTGACAAAGAAGTGTGTGAACAGCATTAAGCAGCTGATTTTATCTCTTTATATTACCTTATAAAAAATGTATAATGAGAGTTCAGCCCTCCAGTTGGTATGATTTATTAGGGTCTTCATGAAAAATCTGGAACATATTTTGCTTAAAAACACTCAATGGCTGTGTAAACAAAACCCTTTTTGCCGCGTCAAAAACAACTACCCTGAAGAAACCCATTTTGGTGCATGTCTCTTTAAATGATGATGAGTTACAGCGCACCCCACCCCCCTGTCGTCCGGCGTGCAACACGACACACGTGTAGTACTGCCATGGCAATGGTTTAGCTAAATTATGTTTCCTGAACTCCTCTGCGGTTTCCGTCATCCGCAGAGAGCATGTGTGTTATTTGCAAAGTCCTTGCAAATCAGACAGTTATCAGGACAGCTATTGCTTTAAGATCTAAATTTATATGTTGATATGTGAATATAAAACAGTGTGCTGCTCTCAGGGCAGGAGTAGTCTATAGGCCAGTGTTACAGTACAGTCTGCTGCTCTCAGGGCAGAAGTCTATAGGCCAGTGTTACAGTACAGTCTGCTGCTCTCAGGGCAGAAGTCTATAGGCCAGTGTTACAGTACAGTCTGCTGCTCTCAGGGCAGGAGGAGACTATATGCCAGTTTTACAGTACAGTCTGCTGCTCTCAGGGCAGGAGGAGACTATAGGCCAGTTTTACAGTACAGTCTGCTGCTCTCAGGGCAGGAGGAGACTATAGGCCAGTTTTACAGTACAGTCTGCTGCTCTCAGGGCAGAAGTCTATAGGCCAGTGTTACAGTACAGTCTGCTGCTCTCAGGGCAGGAGGAGACTATAAGCCAGTTTTACATTACAGTCTGCTACTCTCAGGGCAGGAGATGTCTATAGGCCTGTTTTACAGTACAGTCTTCTGCTCTCATGGCAGAAGAAGTCTATAGGCCAGTTTTACAGTACAGTCTGCTGCTCTCAGGGCAGGAGGAGTCTATAGGCCTGTTTTACAGTACAGTCTGCTGCTCTCATGGCAGAAGAAGTCTATAGGCCTGTTTTACAGTACAGTCTGCTGCTCTCATGGCAGAAGAAGTCTATAGGCCTGTTTTACAGTACAGTCTGCTGCTCTCAGGGCAGGAGAAGTCTATAAGCCAGTTTTACAGTACAGTCTGCTACTCTCAGGGCAGGAGATGTCTATAGGCCTGTTTTACAGTACAGTCTGCTGCTCTCATGGCAGAAGAAGTCTATAGGCCTGTTTTACAGTACAGTCTGCTGCTCTCAGGGCAGGAGAAGTCTATAAGCCAGTTTTACAGTACAGTCTGCTACTCTCAGGGCAGGAGAAGTCTATAGGCCAGTTTTACAGTACAGTCTGCTGCTCTTAGGGCAAGAGGAGTCTATAAGCCAGTTTTATAGTACAGTATGTTGCTCTCAGGGCAGGAGAAGTCTATTCTATAGGTTTGTTCTACAGGCTATGTGATTCAGTTGGGGCAGGATTACTTAATATAATCAAATCAGTGTGGAATTTGTACTGTACTGCTTCTCTTAGGGTAGGACTGGACTAATATGCTTTTTTCCCTTTAAACAAGGAACCCCTGAGTACAAACACAATGAATTTTAAGCAAATACAATTATTATCTTTATGTATTTAAACTGTAAACAATTAATATCAAGTTTTTATGTGTGTATGTACTGTAGAGGAATAGGCATAATGTTATGTTTATATTCTGTACCCATATAGCTCTGCGCTTTTTAATTTCGGGACAGTTAAGCTCTGATACCAAAATTGGGAAAATAGGGCCATATCCTCTATATGTAAGCAGCTTTCAGTCCCTTCTGGGAAAGCAGGAACTTCCTGATGATGTCAAAAATCTATTATATTTCATAAATTTCACATAATGCATATTTATAAATGTAATAATTTCTTTATTAATGTATTCCATTTTACCATTTTTATATTTTTATTTATTATTTATATTTATAACCTGGTGATCTAGGTACTTTATACAGCATTCTGCAACGTATGCTATTGAAAAAAGTGTAAGTCTATTCCTCACAGCCTCGCTTTCATACCTGTTATGGCGCTGCTCAGAATAAGGTCTATTACCCTACAGAATTAAATGAGGAAAAATCTCGGCACCCCACTATTATTTTCATTGAGATAATCTGACCTTTTAAAGAAAGCAGTTGAGAGCCCAGTTATAGACAAAACTTGTGAATATTTGTGAAAGTGTATATTTGTATGTATGTACTGTATACACAGCCATGCAAAAAATAAGAGACCATTTCAAATCAGCATTTCTAGATGTATTGTGTATTTTGCAAAGAAATGCAAATTGAAACAATGTATTCATTTGAAATTTCACAGAACGAAATAAAATTATAATTGTACCTAAACACAAATTTATAAAGGGTTAATTCAGTAAAACTGAAATGGTGCTTTGGAAGGGTCTCTTAATTGTTTCCATGGCTAGTATTTATTAACAGTATATATTCCAAAAATGTAGTTACTTGTATTTTGTCTACATTGTCTTTGCAGAGACTGCCAAATCCATAGATGAGGAAGTGGTGGAGAGAGGTTAAGCAAATAGTCTCTTCTTTTATTAATTTATTTTTGACACAGTTTAATTTTTTTCTTTTGCTCGACGCCAGGGAGTGCTGCGAGTATCCGTGGCTATGCACACACTCATACACACACACACTGTATTACATGTTCTATGGAGAAATGTCTTAAGACACCCATTGATTTTATATCAGGCTTATGATGTATTCCATATGCTTGTGTAACAATGATTACCATGTGTTTGGAAGGTTTTCATTAAATAATATCTAAATTATTGAAAGGAAATGTTGTTCATCTACATTCCCTGAAAAAGTTTTTTGTAGCTCTTGTCATCTTTTACAGATGGCTTCCTTGTAGAAAGCGTACTGAAAGTTTCAGACTTTCACCAGGCGAAGAGGTAATGCAAAACGATTAGTGTATAGCTGAAATTAAAAAGATCTAAAAAATCTAAAGAATTTAATAAATTTGATAATTAAATATTGTAGCTTGTTTAGATATTGGCAAGGCTTCCTTTGCTTTTTATCAACTGTAGGGTAATGGACTTACAATAGGAAGAGAACAGGTAACCTAAGTGAGGTTGAATTATGAACTGTTGTGGTTTCACAATGTACATTCAGTAAAACGCTGTTGGCATGGCTGATTAGGTGCATTGCTTACTTGATTGAATTATGCTTTAGTCCTGTACCCCTGATCAAAATGCTTGAGCATTTTCTCATTTATTATTACAGATATATGGTCTCTACAAGTGAGTTACAGAGGAGATGTTCAACACCTGAGTGTTACTCCAACAACACTGTGGTTTCTTATTTGGGAAAAGCAAAGGAACAGAAGAGAAACATAGAGGAAAAGCTTACTGGTTTGGGTGTGCAACCCACAAAGCGGACCAAACTGACCTCACTGTGCACTAAACTGTGAAGGTAATATTTTTAAAAGTAGTGTCATTTTATATTACTTATTATCTTTTTTCTAATCACTGTTTACAATGTTCAATTTCAGATGAATGCAGTGAGCTTGTCAGTGATGTGATGTTATAGCAGCCAAGTTTATGCCGCAAAAGAAAGTGTTCCAGGAAATGTGTGAAAACGAGGGTATTCATGATTCAATTTCCAAAGCTGAATCCTGCAGGTAAAGTATGTTTTATGATTGTTTTGAATGACTTTGTAAACCAAAACCAAAGGTTTATGTTATTCAATTGCAGGAAGACAACACTTCTGGCAACTTTAAGGAGAAACTGGGAGACATTTGGACTGGCATCCCATGGCCTTGGGCCTTGTTTAATAGGGGTCACATTTAACTTTATTGACTCGTGCCTCAAAGAAAAAATTAAAGCACTTAAATCCTCTACAACAGATATGGGAACTACATAAGGTACAGAGGTTTATTGATACCTTTGTGGTAATATGTTGTATGCTGTGTTGAATAGATAGCTACTCCAATGCACTTTAAAAATCATTTTTGAAATGTATAATTGAATCTGTAATTTGATTCTGTTCCAAGCATTTAACTAGTTTAGGTACATATAAGGTCAATAAGATACCTATGTGTTGTAATTTGTTGCTGCTTTAAATGAAATACCTATAATAAAATAGGTGAAAATAGTCATCATATTTTTAACGTTAAAACCAAAGACCATTTAATAAAAGCATTATGTAGTGAATATTTACAATCAACATTTGTTTCTCATTTTGTTTTTATACAAAGCATCTGTACAACACTCGTTGACAACAGAGACAGTTGGAGCAAGGGGAAAAATAACAATTTTGGATAGCTTAAGTCTAACCATAAATCATTTCATAATCATGAAGAAACATTCATTATCTTTCTACAAGATAAACCACTTTTTTCTTCTTTTTGACTATTTAAGTCACAGTGATTGCATTTTTTGCCTTTTTGACTCTTTTACCAAAATATTGAAATTCAGTCACTTTCTATCTTGACAGTTTGCTAAACTGTGAAAAAACTAATTTGTGTGCACTCTGTACTAAACTGTACACTTCATCATCCTCGTGAAAAATTTCTTGCAGTGTAACTTTTTTTTCCTCACTGGACTTTAAACGGTGTGAATTATCAGATTCGTTCCCACGAGCACGGCCGCATTAACAATAGGGCTAGGCGGGGCTAAAGCCCCGGGGCCCGAGCAAGGAGGGGGCCCGTGATTGGCTGTGGAGCAGATTGATTACTACTAGCCATCTGATTGCCAAAGACTTACCACGCCTCCCACAAATTAGCCCTGTTATTTAGTAGCGCTTTGCCGTATATTCCGTGCATTATCATGGAATCATTCTCATTAATATTATTAACAAAATTGCGCATTCGCGTTATGATTGGTCAGGTCGCATGTCAATCAAACCCCTGTGGGCAGCAGGGCACGGTGAATTGAAACGTCACGTTTGAATTTGATATACCAAATCAAATGCATTTATTTTATATACAACAATTCAGCTTAGGCCTATCAGGATGGCTGTCTGCGCCTTATTAGAATATAGCCTACGCATCAACCAATCAATCGCCTCCACTCTTCACTTCATTCTAGACTTTTCTTAAAATTGCCACGCAAAAAACAGTCTTCGTCTTCGACAGCTAAAAATGTCATCTTTAAAAAAAAAAAAATGTGCGAGTGGGGCTCAAAAAATGATTTTTTTAAAAGCTAAACAGCAGAGGAAACATGAGCTACTCAGTAAAATCCCAAAACTATCGGGTTATTTTACTAAAGCTGATGATCACGGAGTGGTGGATGTTGGAGCTGATGATAAAGACACAGCGTCATCATCGACTCCACCAATTAACTATTAAGTTTGATTATTAACTTGATTGATGTATGATATTGCTTTTTGTGTTTGATCAAACTATTCGCCTAAAGGGCTGGCAGTGGCGATAGTGCTATTGTGTCCTGTAGAAATATGTCAATTGTGCTGCGCCATCATCATGATGTAAGTTTATAATTTAAACACGTATTTAAGCATTGTGGTATAGATACAAATTATTTTAAACTGCTCAGGCACAATAAGCAGCAGGAGAGGATTCATTTTGTAAATGCTCGTTTTGAACTTGAGACGGTTTTGCACAGGGCACTTGGTCTTAAAGTGACAGAAGCTGCTAATAAAGCTGCTGTCGCCATTGTGTCAATAATGTTAATCAAACATCAGAAAGAAAGTAATTTACTGTCCTTGACTGAATCACTTTAGTAAAATGAATAAGAATGGATGTTGAATTTATATTGAGAGCTATGTATTGAATATTTGATTACTTTATACAACATTATTCAGTGCTTAAGGTTTTTCAAGTAGGTCGATTTCTTATGTGCCTTTTTTCTATTATTATTTGTGATTCTTGTCATCAGTAAGCTTGATATCCATTTCTTAAGCTACTATTATTTTTTGTGATATTGAAAATTATCACAATAATTATGAAATTTTAGTGCCATTAACTTTTGAAATGATAAAAATCGTATTAAAATTAATATAACTTGACTATGAAGTATATTGTTCGATAAAATGACTCCGTATGATGATATAGGCTAACATTTAGCTCATCGCCCACCCCTATATATTCAAGACTTGTTGACAGGTTAGTGTTAATCTAACAGTATGTGTAAAAATGTGTTTCATGCTTATCCTAACCAGATCACCAGAAACATGAAACATCGACATTTTTTAGAAAAAGCAGGGTTTTTTTCTCTTTTTCTGTAGTTGGTGACCTAAAGTGGTGGGGGGGCCCTGCAGTAACTCATAGCCCCGGGGCCCAGTGAGCTCTTAATGCGGCCCTGCCCATGAGATGTTGTGTAGAGAAAATTGTGAACTAATATACATACACATCCCTCTCCATAGCTTTTTGCAGTGCATGTGCAAAAGTTTGTCCCTTTACGACTTACAATTCCTACACTCCCATCAAAGTGATAGACAGTAAGGTTTTCATCAACTGTTAAGATTCACTCTTAACAATTTTTCTTGCTACTTCTGCCCTGCGATCTTGAATTACGAGTCCTTGTTTTTCTGCAATGTTCTGTGAGAAAATCAAGTGAAATTACTGTAAAACTGGCCTATGGACTTCTTCTGCCCTGAGAGCAGCAGAATGTACTGTAAAACGTCTTGGTTACGTATGTAACCTCAGTTCTCTGATAGAGGGAACGAGACGTTGTGTCGAGAATGACAGATGGGGTTCGCCCTTGAGAACCAATCAACTCTGACTACTATAGAATAGGCCAATGAAATTTGGCGAATGAAATTTGCATGCTGGGCTCCGTCCCCGGATATCCGGTATAAAAGGAAGCCGGCGTGCAGCATTAATTTACCTCTTGTTCTGAAGAGCCTGAGAGCCTCTCACGACTGCAGCAGAATACGATACGTGTTTGTGGCATAAGGGATACAACGTCTCGTTCCCTCCATCATGGAACTGAGGTTACATACGTAACCAAGACGTTCCCTTTCTGTCGGTCTCTCGACGTTGTGTCGAGAACGACAGATGGGGTTGCCTATGGAAAACGCCACAACTCTGTATCGCGTCACAATCTCAGCGAAGCGACGGTAACAAGCCTGAGCGTGTCAGCTCGAAGCTTTCGTGAAACTTGTAACCTTCCAGTGTGGTGGTCGGGGGGTCCCAGACCTTTCTTGGAGAAAGATGGGTACAGCCCTGACCGGTAACCTTTCACGGACGGGGCCTTAGCTCTCTACTGGCGAGAGGCCGTCCAGCTCGGGTTTACACCGGGTAAGCGCAACTCTTAATCAGAGAAGCGCTGCAGAGGCCACCTCCTACCCGAGGGGAGGAATATGGTGGATATAAGTATGGTCTCATCCTTGGAGGAGAACGCATGGAACGTGCAGACTGGGTAGTTAACCGCGAGGTGGAGGTCCACCTGGGGAAGCTCATGGGTTACCATGTGTGGGAACCACTGTCATGAGGGTATAGCAGACGGAACAGCCCACGGTGGTAGCACCAGGTCCGGGTAGAACTATCTGTGATAGGTCATATGGTATCCCGGCCTAAGGGGGAAGGCCGCTCTGCCCAGCCAACCCCCAGTGGGTGCTTGCTTAGTGATGGATGGAATGCCTGTTCTTAACCAGTGTCTAGGTAAGAAGGAAGGTTGGTGAGGTACCAATTTTCTTAGCCATGTGTTTGGGTAAGAAGAAAAGTTAGATAGCACACTGACCCAACCTCTTGGAGGGTGGGAAGGTGCTTTCGCAGGCATACGCCCCCCCGGATGCCAGTCCTACATGTTGCCACGCAGGACGTGGGCTGACACCGGGTTTACGCCAAGATTGTTAACCCTTGCGAAGGTGTTTGGGCGTAGCCCAACCCCCAGCTCTACAGATGTCTGCTAGAGAGGCGCTTCTAGCCAGTGCCCAGGAGGCTATCCCCCGTGTGGAGTAAGCCCTCAGTGGGTATGGGAGATTCTGAGATCGGAATGCCGTCGTAACGGCATCCACGACCCAGTGCGCCAGCCTCTGCTTGGAGACAGCCTTCCCCTTCTGCTGTCCTCCAATACAGACAAGGAGCTGGTCAGAGCTACTGAAGCTCTGCGTGCGGTCCAGGACACAACACGGATGGGGTTGGGTCTTCCTCCCCGATGGGGAGCGCCTGCAAGTTCACCACTTGCTCCCGAAGGGGAGTAGTGGGAACTTTTGGTCACGTCTCTGGGCCTGGGTCTCAGGATAACGTGAGAGTTACCAGGGCCGAATTCAAGGCAATCCGGGGACACAGAGAATGCTTGGAGGTCCCCTACCCTCTTGAAGGAAGCGAGCATCAGCGGGGGAGCCGTCTTACTCAGGTGAGGAAGATCGGAGCCTCCGAGGGGCTCTTGGACCCACGTTAGGGTCCCAAGAGGGTATGGAGCGGAGGTGAGGCGGATTCTGCCCTCTCGCGCCCGTTAGGAACCTGGTGACCAGGTCGTGTTGCCCTAGAAACTTTCCATCAACTGATTCGTGATGAGTGGCAATAGCGACTACATCCACTTTCAGTGTGGAGGGGAGATGTTAGTCTCCCGTCTCGTGGGAAGGGGAACACAATCCTGATCAAGCACCTCAGTGGGTCTTTCTCATTGAGAAAGACACCAGGACGAGAAGAGGCACCGTCTAGAGGTGTGTAACCGCCTAGTAGATGGGGCCCTAGCCTGGGTGATGGTCTCAGCCGTATAGGGGGAGTAGCCATCTCAGGATCTTCTCGTCCCGTCTAGAGACCAGACATGGGTGTTCCAGAGGTCTGATCTGGGATGCCAGAACGTGTCCTTCCCCTGAGAGAGCAGGTCCTCTGTCAGGGGAATGGTTCAGGGGGAGTCACTGTCCAGAGCATCAGCTTCAGGGGGAGTCGCTGTCCAGAGCATCAGCTCTGAAGCCAAGTGTGGTTAAACCAGTGCGGTGTAACCAATAACACTTGGTGCTCCTCTTCCCTGACCTTGCACATTGTCTGTGCAAGGAGGCTCCTGGGGGGGGAAGGTGTGCTTCCGCCCGTCCCGTGGTCAGCTGTGCGCCAGGGCATCCGTGCCGAGGGGGGGCCTCGGTCAGGGAGTACCAAAGCAGACAATGGGTGGTGTCGTGGGAGGCAAAGAGGTCTATCTGTGCCTGTCCGAACAGCACCCAAATGAGCTGGACTTGGGGTGGAGTCGCCACTCCCCGCAAGGCGTATACTGACGAGAGAGCGCATCGGCTGTCTGGTTCAGTTTGCCTGGGATGTGTGTGGCCCGCAGGGCGCGGATCACCTGCTAACTCCACAGGAGGAGGCGTCGGGCAAGTTGTGTTAGCCGCCGTGAGCATACGCCACCCTGGCGATGTACGCTATGGCTGTCGTGCTGTCCCGGAGGACCAACACGTGCTGCCCTGAACTAGAGGCCGGAGCCTTCTCAGCGCAAGCAGCACAGACCACAACTCTAGGCAATTGCATGCCAGCGCACACGGGGGCCCGTCCAACGCTCCGCTACTGCGTGCCCGTTGCACACTGCCCGTCACCCCTGCAGCGAGGCGTCCGTCGTACCACGACGTGCCTCGTAACCTGCCCGAGGGGAACTCCCGCCCGGAGGAAGGTCATGGAAGACCAAGGGGTTAGGGTGTGCCACGCTATCCTCGGAACTCGACTCTGTAGCCAGTGTTGAAGCGATCTCATGTGCATCATTCCGAGGGTTATTATCCCCGCGGAGGACGTCATGTGTCCCAGGAGCCTCTGAAATTGTTTCAGGGGGACCGCCGACTGCCTGAAGTGTTCCAGGCAGTTCAACACTGACTGGGCATGTGCTGCGGACAGCTGCGCCGTCATGGTAACAGAGTTTAGTTCCATACCGAGGAAGAAGATGCTCTGCACTGGGGAAAGTGTGCTCTTTTCTCGGTTGACCTGAAATCCCAATCGATCTAGATGCCGGAGCACCAGGTCCCTCTGTGTACACAACAGATCTCACGAGTGTGCCAGGATAAGCCAGTCGTCGAGATAGTTTAGTACCCGCACACCTTTTTCCCGAAGGGGAGAAAGGGCGGCTTCCACGATCTTCATGAAGACGTGTGGAGACAGGGACAGACCGAAACGGAGGACTCTGTACTGATATGCCCACCCCTCGAACGCGAACCGTGGGAACGGCCGGTGTCAAGGGGATCGAGACATGAAAGCAAGCGTCCTTCAGGTCGATTGCCATTAACCAATCCTGACACCTGATAGATGTCAGGATGCGCCTCTGCGTGAGCATCTGAACAGCAGCTTGTGAAGGTGCTTGTTCAGGGTACGCAGACCGATGGGGCGCAACCCGCCGTCTTCCTTGGGAATGATGAAGTGCGGGTCGTGACCCACTGAACATCTTGGTTTGAGAGATGAATTCAATGCCTGTTTTGCCAGAAGGGTGGTGACCTCTAAGCGAAGTACAGGGGCGTTCCCTGCCTCTGACAGAGGGAGAGATGATGCCCTGAAACTTGGGAGAGTCTCTGGCGAACTGGATCGAGTAACCAAGGCCAGCGAGACAGTGTGGTTAGCTCTCGAGCTCCCAGGGACTGTGACAGGGTGACCAAGGGGACGGTCTGCTTCATCATTCCCACAGGGGGTGGTTCGTCGGCTGGCGGAGATAACCATCTGTCGCGGGGGGTCCCCGGAGGGAAGGTTGGCTCCGCCTTTTTACCTGCCTGGCGGGACAATGGCACACACTGTCTTGCATACACTACGCTTCCATAATATTAATCCTCAGAGGATTTAGGCTGCATTATTTAGATCAACTGGAACCAGGAACACATCCAACAACAAATGATGTACTTGTTGCATCAAAGAAAGCAGAACAGTACTCTACTCTCAGCCAGTCTTGTCTCTTTGTTCCAAGGTTACCTCAGGAGGCAGTTCATTCCCAGACCTGATGGCAGAGCTGAGAATGGGAAGCGGTGACCTGACGAGAGCTAAGAGGATAGAGCTGGATATAGGACGTGGCAACTTTGATTTTCCTACAACATTTCAAATGCTATTAGATTGTTAATGATAATCTTAAACTACCATTTACCTAATTAAGCTTATTTTTTTATTTTTATTTAGCCTTGTTGTGCAAGCACTGTTGTGCTTGTGCAGAGGCAGCAGCTTTTGCCAGAGGGGAACTGGAATCCCCCGGTCGGGCCTGGGTTCCCCTGAGTTTTTTTTTCTCGATTAGAGTTTTGGGTTCCTCGCCACCGTTTGCATATTGTTTTGCACTATCTGCCTGGCCGGGGGGGCTGCTTTAGAATTCAGAAATTAGAAATAATTAATATATGAGAATTTATAGTCTGTTTAATATTTGACCTGTGGTTCACTCTCTCCTTTATCTCAAATGTGTCCTTTCACTGTCCTTTTGTGCGAGTGTGTTTATGTGTGTGTGTGTGAGTGTGTTGTGTGTGTGCGTCTATGTCAATGTGTGTAAGTATGTATGCATATTGTGTGTGTGGAGCATTTGTATGTCTGTCTTTTGTTGTTTTCCACCTTTTTCTTGTTTTTACAGGTATATGCCTTTAGTTGTTTTACTTGTAATATATTGTGTCTCATGTACAGCTGCTTTGTAACAATGAAAATTGTAAAAAGCGCTATATAAATAAAGTTGAGTTGAGTTGAGTTGTTTGAGAGTGGTGACAGCTGTCGTATGTGTACGACCTCACGCCTCGCCAGGGTGTGAGGTCGGTTCGCCGTGCACAGTCCAGTGGAGTGTGCGATAGGCTGCAAGTACACCCGGGGAGAACAGAAAACTCTGCGAGTAGTGGGCGCCAAGCCCTGAAAAGGGCCCGGCTTTGGTGACGAGGCAGGAGTCGTCCCGTACCGACCGATCAGAGCCGTGGCTGTGAAGGTTCGGGTCCGATGTTTTTCTCCCTTGAGTCTTCCCGTCAGTGTCCCTTCTCGAGAGAAGGTTGCTGACGGGGTGGAGGTTTCCCCCTCGACCTCTGCTTCCGGGATGCCGCCTGTGGGGACACAGGAACCGGAGCCGATGTCGAAGGGGTCCTGGGTTGAAGGGAACCAGACGTCACGCGGGATCTCGGAGGCCTCGGAGGATCTCGAGTCGTGGCGTGAAAAAATGTGGCTAATTGCCACTCTCTGCTTCACCGTCAAAAACTGCTGAGCACAGTCCTCGACGGTGTTACCACAACCCACCCTGCGAGATGGGTGCATCAAGAAAGCGGACTTCCTTGGTGTCACCCTTCTACACAAGGTATAACCGGGGATGTCTCTCCTGTACCACTACCATGGACATCGTCCGACCCAGGGCCCGTCCGACCGCCTTGGTCGCCCGTAGAGCGCTGTCAGCGGCGGCACAGAGATCCTGCATTATACCCAGGTCGGCCTTACCCTCGTGGAGCTCTCTCAACGCCTTGTCCTGGCAGACGAGCAGGATGGCCATGGCGCAGAGAGAGGAGGCAGCCTGGCCCGCGGCATCGCAAGCCCACGACACCAGTGATGCCGAAGTCTTAATTGCTTTGGACCGTAGGCGTGGACGTTCCACCCGGGGGATCTCGACGCAATCCTTGGCTGCCCCACCATCGAGGGAAGTAAGGGAGGCGGAGCTGGTTTTCACTGGAGCGATCCGTGAGTGGAACGCTCCACGTTTTACACAGCTCCTCATGCACCTCCGGAAAAAAATGGCACCCGGGGTGGGCGCAGTTTGCACCGCGCTCCGACCTCAGGAACCACGTATCCCCGGGTTAGCATGAATGACGTCTGGGGGTGGAGCTCGGATTCGTCAGAGTCGGATGCCAGTCTCCCTCCGATGCTGCGAGCGACATCTCATCTACGTCACACATCGTTCCCGATGTGTGTGCGTGAGAATCCGGACGGTATGCCACCGCCGGTTGGGGAACGTTCAGAAGAGCGAATCGGGGTGCGATCGGCCCTTGAGCTCTTAGCTGGCGGGTTTACGACTGTACTGTAAAACTGGCCTATAGACTCCTCCTGCCCTAAGAGCAGCAAACTGTACTGTAAAACTGGCCTATAGACTCCTCCTGCCCTGAGAGCCGCAGAATGTACTGTAAAACTGGCTTAAAGACTCCTCCTGCCCTAAGAGCAGCAGACTGTACTGTAAAACTGGCCTACAGACTTCTCCTGCCCTGAGAGCAGCAGATTCTACTGTAAAACTGGCCTATGGACTTCTCCTGCCCTGAGAGCAGCAGAATGTACTGTAAAACTGGCTTAAAGACTCCTCCTGCCCTAAGAGCAGCAGACTGTACTGTAAAACTGGCCTATAGACTTCTCCTGCCCTGAGAGCAGCATACTCTACTGTAAAAGTGGCCTATGGACATCTCCTGCCCTGAGAGCAGCAGAATGTACTGTAAAACTGGCTTATAGACTCCTCCTGCCCTGAGAGCAGCAGACTGTACTCTTAAACTGGCCTATAGACTTCTCCTGCCCTGAGAGCAGCAGACTGTACTGTAAAACTGGCTTTTAGACTCCTCCTGCCCTAAGAGCAGCAGACTGTACTGTAAAACTGACCTACAGACTTCTCCTGCCCTGAGAGCAGCAGACTGTACTGTAAAACTGGCCTATGGACTTCTCCTGCCCTGAGAGCAGCACACTGTAATGTAAACCTGGCCTATAGACTCCTCCAGCCTTGAGAGCAGAAGACTGTACTGTAAAACTGGTCTATAGACTCCTCCTGCCCTGAGACTAGCAGAGAGTACTGTATCCTGGCCTATAGTCTCCTCCTGCCCTGAGAGCAGCAGACTGTACTGTAAAACTGGCCTATGGACTTCTCATGCCCTGAGAGCAGCAGACTGTAATGTAAACCTGGCCTATAGACTCCTCCTGCCCTGAGAGCAGAAGACTGTACTGTGAAACTGGTCTATAGACTCCTCCGCCCTGAAACTAGCAGAGAGTACTGTATACTGGCCTATAGTCTCCTCCTGCCCTGAGAGCAGCAGACTGTACTGTAAAACTGGCCTATAGACTACTCCTGCCCTGAGAGCAGCAGACTGTACTGCAAAACTGGCCTATGGACTTCTCCTGCCCTGAGAGCAGCAGACTGTAATGTAAACCTGGCCTATAGACTCCTTCTGCCCTGAGAGCAGAAGACTGTACTGTAAAACTGGCCTATAGACTCCTCCTGCCCTGAGAGCAGAAGACTGTACTGTGAAACTGGTCTATAGACTCCTCCGCCCTGAAACTAGCAGAGAGTACTGTATACTGGCCTATAGTCTCCTCCTGCCCTGAGAGCAGCAGACTGTACTGTAAAACTGGCCTATAGACTACTCCTGCCCTGAGAGCAGCAGACTGTACTGCAAAACTGGCCTATGGACTTCTCCTGCCCTGAGAGCAGCAGACTGTAATGTAAACCTGGCCTATAGACTCCTTCTGCCCTGAGAGCAGAAGACTGTACTGTAAAACTGGCCTATAGACTACTCCTGCCCTGAGAGCAGCACACTGTTTTATATTCACATATCAACATAGAAATTTAGACCTTATAGCAATAGCTGTCCTGATAACTGTCTGATTTGCAAGGACTTTGCAAATAACACACGTTCTCTCTGCGGATGACGGAAACCGCAGGTTCGTATGAATTCCAGAGCTCGCAATGTTAAACTATTGCTATAACTAGTATTATCAACATTAAAGCGGCGGATGGATAAAACAATCGTTTAATAAATGCACTCGATGAAATAATGGCGCGAATAGCGGAAGTGCCAGTGTTGTGGAAAACAGAGCAACTAAAGTTTAGATAACAAACTCAACTGGCTAGTTAATAAGGCTTTTCTAGTTTAAAAGTGAGCATTATAATGGCTTATAAGAACTTTGTAAGTTATAGAAAATGTATGGTTTCTTGGAATATGTTTTAGTACAATATTTTGTTTATTTTGGATTTAAGAATTACAGTAGTCCTGGTTCCGTTTGTTACTTAATAGAATTGATTTGTTTACATTCACTTATACTACATGCTTTTCCCCATGAATATGTTGGTTTTAATATGTATTGTAATAAATACAAAAAAATCCTTTGTTTTTTTGTATTATATTACGTCTGTTAATTTATAAAACCCAAAACAAATGATTTTA
This sequence comes from Triplophysa bombifrons, assembly GCA_029783895.1. Taxonomy (NCBI): domain Eukaryota; kingdom Metazoa; phylum Chordata; class Actinopteri; order Cypriniformes; family Nemacheilidae; genus Triplophysa; species Triplophysa bombifrons. The sequence goes on along the minus strand of CM056456.1, from coordinate 14,677,674 downwards.
GACACACAGTTTTCATGGAAGAACTATTTTATTGAAAGACTAGTACCAGGAATCCATGATACGCCTCATGCTCATGAATCTATGTCCACCCATATTACTGAAGCTCCTGTACTCTCCAGGCCTGAAGTATGACATTTTTCCTCTGTAGTGGGGCTGCTCATACATGAGCCAGTGACCGTCCATCACATGACAGGACTGACAGTGAGACATGCGGTAGCGGTCCATGCAGGAGTCACAGTCATCCATCATCTCATGCATCTGTCCTCCAAAGTTCTCCCTCTCATAGATCCTCATTCTGTAGGATCCCCTGTGCTGTATGGGAAAGAAGATCATTGTTAACATTTTTCCAGGGAAAATAACAAAAAATGTAGACTTAAATCTCTAACCAAATCACAATGTTTTCTGTGCTCACCATGGGGATCATACGGCAGGATCTGATACTGCTGCCCATTCCAAACATGGACGTGTAGTCAGCGTACTCGCCCCTCTTAAAGAAATACTGGTTTCCCATGTAGTTGGGATTATCGTACATCATCCAGCATCCGCTCTCAACTCTACAGGAGTGACAGCGGCTCAGATAGGAGGACATGTCAGAACAGTCGCCCATACACTCATAAGAGCGACCCTGGAAGTTCCTCTCTTCATAAAAGGTGACCTGAAATTCAGAGTTATCTCTATATTAAAGTAAAATATACCTAATCAAAGTCATTTAAATGAATTTGTGCTGAATTTAGTTCACCTTCATGTTTGTGTTGGTTGATCTTCCGTAGTTCCACAGAGGAGAAGCTGAAGCTGATTCTGGTTGTTGGCTGACTGCTGTCACTCGTACCTTTATACTAGACCAAGACTAAAGACTACACAGCCTCTATTGTTAGTCAATTCCTGACAGTGCATGTTGTAGCAAAAGCTTGTTATGTAGATCTCATTACTCATTATTGTAAGGGCAACACACTAAAGAAATGCTACACAATGTGTATTGTTACAGGTTTTGAATTACCAGGTCTCTTTGTTTCATTTTATATGTTCAGTGTTTTAGAATGATGCCTAAATTGGGAAACAATTTAGAAAACTCATGCCGATTTTGAATGTAATTTGGTTGTGATTACTGGTCTGAGCTTTCCACTGAGCTTTCCTGTAGCTCAGTGGTAAGAGCTTGTGAGTTCGATCCCAGGGGATTGCAAATACCTATGTAAAATGTATAGGATAAAGCAATGTAAGTCACTTTGGTTAAAAGCGTCTGCCAAATGCCTAAATGTGATCCTTTGCATGGCTCTCTGAAGCAGATTCGCTAAAGAATTTTAGAAAAACATTCTTCTTACCTGACATATTTAATGGATTCGAAGTTAGGAATATTATTGTCACGATTCAGTCTGTGTTCCCCTGTCTTTTGGACTTTTGGAGGTTTTCATTCAACCAATTAAAAATGTTTAGGGTAAGAATTCACTTTGATGTTTATAACTTGTATGACTATTTTTATCATTACCTCAAGTTATAAAATATAATCTAACCCTTTAATATTTTAAAGGGTTTACTTGCCATTGAGGGTTTTTTATATTAAACAAAGTTTTGCGTGTATGGTATAGTGCCCCTGGGGATTTGGTTTCTTCCAGTAATTTAGCACAAATGTACAAATGAGGTCCCACAGATACTTAAATGACAGTAATGGTAATAATTGTTAAATTCATAATCCGAACATTTACTCGAAATTCAACCTGTCCATTTATGATCATTTATTGGGATTTAAGTTTCCATTTTCCATTATGCAGTTAATATCAAAAAGCCTGAGGGAAAGAACTGTTTGCTCAAACTACAGTTGTGTTCAAAATTATTCAACCCCCAATGCTGTAAATGGTTTTAGGGAATTTAGTGTACATTTGTAATTGTATTCAGAATGAAATCCTACAAGGACTTCTTAAAGAACCATATGCAACTAAAATGACATCAATTAGTTTTGTAATACAGTAGTAAATGTTTCTTTTGTGAATTCTTCATTGACATAATTATTCAACCCCTTAAAGACTACCACTCTGAAGAACAGAGGTTCAATGAAGTGTTTTCAATCAGGTATTGAAAACACCTGTGGATATCAGGGAGCAGCAATAAAGCCTAATAAGCACCAATTAGGCAGCTTTAAAATGACTGTGATACTCAGCTCCTTCTAGACATTTACTGGTGTGGTTACAAACATGGTGAGGTCAAGAGAATGGTCCAGGAAGACAAGAGAACAGGTGATTACTCTTCACAGGAAGGGCAATGGCTATAAGAAGATTGCAAAGATGTTAAACATACCAAGAGACACCATAGGAAGCATCATTCGCAAATTCAAGGCAAAGGGCACTGTTGAAACGCTACCTGCTCGTGGCAGAAAGAAGATGCTGACTTCGACTGCTGTGCGCTACCTGAAGCGTAGATTGGAGAAAAGTCCCCGTGTGACTGCTGAGGAACTGAGAAAAGATTTGTCAGATGTGGGTACTGAAGTTTCTGCTCAGACAATACGGCGCACCCTGCGTAATGAAGGCCTCCATGTCAGAACTCCCAGGCGCACCCCCTTGCTGTCCCCAAAGAATAAGAAGAGTCGACTGCAGTATGCCAAAAGTCATGTGGACAAACCACAGAAGCTTTGGGATAGTGTTCTGTGGACTGATGAAACAAAATTAGAACTGTTTGGGCCCATGGATCAACGCTATGTTTGGAGGAGGAAGAACAAGGCCTATGAAGAAAAGAACACCTTGCCTACTGTGAAGCATGGCGGGGGGTCAATCATGCTTTGGGGCTGTTTTGCTTCTGCAGGTACTGGGAAGCTTCAGCGTGTGCAAGGTACCATGAATTCTCTTCAGTACCAGGAGATATTGGATGACAATGTGATGCAGTCCGTCACAAACCTGAGGCTTGGAAGACGTTGGACCTTTCAACAGGACAATGATCCCAAGCATACCTCCAAGTCCACTAGAGCATGGTTGCAGATTAAAGGCTGGAACATTTTGAAGTGGCCATCGCAGTCACCAGACTTAAATCCGATTGAGAACCTCTGGTGGGACTTAAAGAAAGCAGTTGCAGTGCGCAAGCCTAAGAATGTGACTGAACTGGAGGCTTTTGCCCATGATGAATGGGCGAAGATGCCCGTAGATCGCTGCAAGACACTTGTGTCAAGCTATGCTTCACGTTTAAAAGCTGTTATAACTGTAAAAGGATGTTGTACTAAGTACTAAGATTGAATGTCACTTGGGGGTTGAATACAACTGATAATGATGTGAGCTCAGAAAAGACATTTGTGGTTATTTCATTATAAATGTTATGTTATATTTGTCTGACCTACACGTGCCTCTTTGATTTAATTATAAGCAGGATGACTGAATGATCATAATCAATGTCAAACCGACCAAAACAATCAATTTCAGTGGGGGTTGAATAATTTTGAACACAACTGTATGTTTCCTCATATAGTACTTCAAGATTTTCTTAATATGTCTGATTGTCAATGGTTTTTACATGTGTTCTACGTTTTAAAATGAAAATAAAACATTTTAAAAGAGTACTTGACCTCAGAAAAAATCTGAGCCGATTATGTCCACAGAATGTCTGCTCCGCTGTGCTTTTGCGCTTGCCGCCTTAACCACGTAAACAACAACGCTGGTCCAAATGCACTTCTAGGTTTATTTTTTAAAACATTTTATTATTTTATTTATTTTTGTATAACACGAACACTAATTAATAAAAATAAATTGTTTATTTATCATAAATCGTGTATAGTGCCGGAAACTCGGTCCAAGTTATGTAATGTAGGAGAGTACTATTATAAGCTCACATCTGTCATGATCCTGCCTATTCTTGGCTTGTTATTCGAGCTTTGTGGTAGTGTCATGACAGCCCCACGGGTTTTGTGTGGAAACGCAGGGTCATTGTTTGTTTATGATGGACATGCGTTGTCCTGTTCTGTCTCTTTGCACCGCCCCCTCGTTTCCTTGTTTAGCTTCCCGCCATTGTTTCATTACCCACACCTTGCAATTGTAATTATCCCTTGTTAGTTCCCATATTTAATGCCCTTGTGTATGCTATCCATTGCTGTCTCATTTTGCTTTGTTTCCTTGCCGTGTTCGATTTACTTACCTTATGTCTTTAATATATTTTATATTTCCTAGTACTGTCAAAGTCCTATGGAGTTTAAGTGAAGTTAAGTTATCCTGTTCACTTGTTTTTTGCCCCCTCGTGGGAAGTCTTTTGTTTCAAGTTAATATTTTGTTCGGTCCTTGATTTACCCCCATCGTGGGCTTTTGTTTTGATTTAATAAAGAATAATTTATTTGTGTGACCTGTCGCCACATACTGGTGCATTCTTCTTCATATTAAAACGTTTTTTTTTTCAAATGTCTAAATTTCGAATATGAGCACTTTCAACGAGTTGATATGATTTATTAGGGTCTTCATGAAAAATCTGGAACAAATTTTGCTTAAAAACACTCAATGGCTTTGTAAACAAAACCCTTTTTGCTGTGTCAAAAATAGCTATCCACAGCAATCCATTTTGGTGCACGTCTCTTTAAATGATAATGAGTTACAGTGCTCCCCACCCCCCTGTATTAAACTCCCCATGCTCTTCTCTCTTCTCAATAATAATGAACCCAGTATCGTCCTTTTCTCTTCCTTTGCTCATTCAGGCAAAAAACAATAAACTCATCTTCGCTGCTGCTGGATAAATCCATTTCTTGTTCTTCTGTTGTAAGTACGTAAAGCAAACAGTACTAGTAGCATAGATAACAATACTGTTTCTTCCGAGGTTATGGACTCTGCAGCGAATACATTTAGACAAACTGTCCTTCAGTGAAGCCACAGTGGGCCAGTTTGCTGGGCAAAATCTTCTGTACAAACTCTACAGCATTTCTTGAAGTCAATTCCGCACCCGTTGATAAAGTTGTTTAATTAAACCAAACTTGTGGCAAACACAAAGAAGCAATCTATCCAAATCTCTGACATATGTAGTTTTATCTAGCTGCAGAGATAAACACCTGCTAATTTATGTAGCTGCCTACTGCTGACATCATCTATCATTACAGTGTTTCAGTGATGCGAATACTGGTGTGTGTCTTTTTCAACCTTGGAAGAAGTTTGTGTGGGGGGAATACTTGTGTAATATTTCTGACAAAATTATTTTTGTAACACAATGTTTATTTTCTTGAGAAAATATTTTATTGAAAAACTGGAGCGTTAGTACCAGGAATCCATGATACGCCTCATGCTCATGAATCTATTTCCACCCATATTACTGAAGTTCCTGTACTCTCCAGGTTTGAACCACCACATTTTTCCTCTGTAGTGGGGCTGTTCATACATGAGCCAGTGACCGTCCATCACATGACAGGACTGACAGTGAGACATGCGGTAGCGGTCCATGATGCTCTCACAGTCGTCCGTCATATCATACATCTGACCTCCAAAGTTCTCCCTCTCGTAGACCCTCATTTTGTAGGATCCCCTGTGCTGTATTGAAAGAAGGATTTATTGTATTTAAGGTTAAAATAAAGAAGTGTCACTACATTTGCACAAAGCAATCTAGCTTAGATACATTAAAATGTTCTCTGTGCTCACCATGGGGATCGTACGGCAGGATCTGATCGTACCGCAGTTGCTCATTCCAAACATAGACATGTAGTCAGAGTACTCGCCCCTCTTAAAGAAATACTGGTTTCCCATGTAGTTGGGATTATCGTACATCATCCAGCATCCACTCTCAACTCTACAGGAGTGACAGCGGCTCAGATAGGAGGACATGTCAGAACAGTCACCCATACACTCATAAGAGCGACCCTGGAAGTTTCTCTCCTCATAGAAGATGACCTGAAATTCAAAGTTAAGGGTTAGGTAAATCAATGTCAATTATGTGCTTTCCTGTAGCTCAGTGGGAAGAGCATGGCGCTAACAATGCCTAGGTTGTGGGTTTGAACCCAGGAGATTGCACATACATAGAAACAAAATGTATAAGATAATGCTTTGGATAAAAGCGACTGCCACATGCATAATATGTAAATGTGAAATGAGTTTACCTTCATGTTTGTGTTGGTTGATCTTCAGTATTTCCACAAATGAGAAACTGAAGCTGATTCTGTATGTTGGCTGACTGCTGTCACTCGTACCTTTATACTAGACCGAGACAAAAGACTACATAACCACTATTGTTTGTCAATTCCTGACAGTGCATGTTGAAATACAGCCCATAGTAACTAAAGCTTGTTACATAGATCTTAGTACTCATTATCAAAACTACATGCTAAGAACCATGACAGCGTGTCTATTCTTATTACTTGATTTAGATTTTTTGAAGGCTAAGTGTTTTGGAATAATGCTAGTGGCGCCCTAGTGGCGGCGGCGTGTTTTGGAATAATGCTAGTGGCGCCCTAGTGGCGGCGAGGCCCTAAGCATGCTACAGTTTTCCTGTAGATTAGTGGTAAGAGCATTGCGTTAACAACGCAAAGTTGTGGGTTCGATCCCAGGGGATTGCAAATACCTATGTAAAATGTTTAGGATAAAGCAATGTAAGTCGCTTTGGATAAAAGCGTCTGCCAAATGTGTAAATGTAAATGCCTTGTGATTTCCCTCTCAAAGTATTACTACACAACAATGAAGATTGAGTTAAAACGTGGATAATAATGGTCACCTAATCTGACTAGAAAGAAGACATCTGTCTCAGTTGAGTGAATCTTTGAGTGATGATTTTGAATTTAAGCAAATCGAAAGTGTATATCAGACTATGTACAGCAGGCATTCTTTAATTAACTCATAGTGGTATTAAATTATGGAGCTAAGTGATTAAATACATTTTCTATTTTATTTTCAAACTATTATGGACAGAGCCGGCCCTCCCTCTAAGCAAACTAAACAGCTGCTTAGGGCCTCGCCGCCACTAGGGCCCCCCCCAAGAGGACATGAAATAACAGCTTTTTTTGGTGATATATTCACAACACACATTCATTTTCTCACTAAGGCCATAATCACAATTTTAAGGGACAGCTCACATAAAAGTGGAAGTAATGAAATTATCAAATGTTTTGACAATTACAACACACTTGTAATCCAAGGTTTATGTGTTTTTGTTTTAAGGACATCCCAAACACAGCTACAACTAGTAAAATTGGGTGTGTTAGATTTAAAATGTGCATGCAAATAATAAAATATAGACAATAGTCAAATGTATAGGGTGTACAGGGGACCCCCAAATAAAATTATGCTTAGGGCCCCGAAAAAGACTTGGGCCGGCCCTGATTATGGACAATCTAGTTCTTAAATTCTACCTTTTTCCAGCTTTTGTAATATTAGGCATTTAACAAATATTCTTCGGTAAATAAGACCTGATCAACAGAAGCTTGGTGTGAAAGAGAATTTTCCATCGTACAGCTCTTAAGATCTTAGCATATCTCGCAGACAAGTTGATGTTTTAACATTACATAGAGTGACAGAAAAACAACATGTGGACCCTTGAAGTTAAATAATCAATTGTTTAACTTATTGGGACATTTTACCCATGAAGTAAACAGATAATAAATCAATAATCAATTTCAGTGAAAATGCTGTATGTTTTCTGAGTTGGATTTAGGGGTAGGTTTAAGTAATATAACATACTGTTTGTCAAGTATTAATGGTTTATGTCTATGTAAAGTCACTATAAAACATAAAAACCCAACCTGTGTGCATTTTGGCATTTCTGAAGAACATATACTAAGCTAGTAAATCAGGCATATCTACATAATTAAAATCCGAACACAACATTTCATATCTGCTTTGGAAGTTTTCTCTGGGCATCCAGAGGTGCCTGGAGCTCAGTGCCATGCAGTACCTCTGGGTAAAGTGGTCCTAAAGAAATGTACAAACACTATAACAGCTTGTCACTAGCTGACAGTATGTCCAATATAAGGACCATGAGTCCATGATGAAAAGTTCCATTGGTTCTTACAACCCTATTTAAGCTGTTATTTTCTTAGATGATACACCTCAGTAGTTTATATTTTTTCCAATAGAAACAAACGTAGATGTTTTAGTGCCATGTTAAAATTTAAGTTATAATAACCTAGGTAGAGTTAGCAAACAGGTTACTTTTAGACAAAACAATCTAATATGCATGTCTCAAAATCAACGCCATGACAGAGCCAGCAAAGAAACCAAAGAGTGTTTTGTCAGAGGAAGCGAAGATAGAGAGAGAATGATTGGACACGAGCCCAAACACGAATCAATATCTGAAGGGCTTACACTCGGTGGCGTGAGCTGCAAGAAGCAACGGATTGCAAAACGGATGGAGACCTAGCTTTCCTGCTACTGGATTTGAAAGTATTATCTGTAATTTTTTCTTACTGTCTTGTACTTTTGAGCTTATTAGGCTGTGCTCAGGCTGTTTATTGCCGCTCACTGTAAAAAATGACTACCAAACCACGATAAATATTTTCTGTTCAAAAGTAGCTGATTCCTTAGTTCATGCACGTAGACTAATCTTATCGCTAATGTTATCTATAGTTATTCGTTAGGCACTATTCTTGTAGCGAGTTGAGTGTAGGCAAGCACTAGTGACTTGAATCTGATACAGGCTTCAACCGGTAGCCAGTGGAGCAAGATGAAAAGGGGTATCACATGAAAGCTTATTGGCTGTTGAAAGAGGAGGTATGGTGCTGCATTCTGAACTAGCTGAGGTTTTTTCCAGTCAGATTGAACAAGCTGAATTCTTCCAGCCAGTTCCACACCAATTGATAAAGTTGTTTAATTAAGCTGACTCGTGTCAAAAATAAGCAAGCTATCTAGCAAAATCTCTGACATCTGTAATTATGTCTAGCTGCAGAGATAAACACCTGCTATTTTGAATTCGCTATTTTAATGTAGCTGCCTTCTGCTGACATCATCTGTCATATCAGTGTTTCAGAGATACAGACTCATGCCACCTGCTGGTTTTCCTTTTTCAACCTTGGAATGAGTTTGTGTGGGGGGAATACTTGTGTAAATTATTATATTGTGTAAATATTATAATACAAAATTATATTTATAACACAATGTTTATTTTCTCGAGAAAATATTTTATTGAAAAACTGGAGCATTAGTACCAGGAATCCATGATACGCCTCATGCTCATGAATCTATTTCCACCCATATTACTGAAGTTCCTGTACTCTCCAGGTTTGAACCACCACATTTTTCCTCTGTAGTGGGGCTGTTCATACATGAGCCAGTGACCGTCCATCACATGACAGGACTGACAGTGAGACATGCGGTAGCGGTCCATGATGCTTTCACAGTCGTCCGTCATATCATACATCTGACCTCCAAAGTTCTCCCTCTCGTAGACCCTCATTTTGTAGGATCCCCTGTGCTGTATTGAAAGAAGGATTCATTGTATTTAAGGTTAAAATAAGTAACACTACATTTGCACAAATGAATCTAGCTTAGATACATTAAAATGTTCTCTGTGCTCACCATGGGGATCGTACGGCAGGATCTGATCCAGTTGCTCATTCCAAACATAGACATGTAGTCAGCGTACTCGCCCCTCTTAAAGAAATACTGGTTTCCCATGTAGTTGGGATTATCGTACATCATCCAGCATCCACTCTCAACTCTACAGGAGTGACAGCGGCTCAGATAGGAGGACATGTCAGCACAGTCGCCCATACACTCATAAGAGCGACCCTGGAAGTTTCTGTCCTCATAGAAAGTGACCTGAAATTCAAAGTTAACCTCTATATTAAAGTAAGATATACCTAATCAAAGTCATTTATATGAATTTGTGGTGAATCTAGTTTACCTTCATGTTTGTGTTGGTTGATCTTCCGTAGTTCCACAGAGGAGAAGCTGAAGCTGATTCTGCTTGTTGGTTGACTGCTTTCACTCGTACCTTTATACTAGACTGAGACAAAAGACTACACAGCCTCTATTGTCAGTCAATTCCTGACAGTGCATGTTGAAATAAAACCCATAGTAACTAAACCTTGTTGCATAGATCTCAGTACTCATTATCAGAACTACATGCTAAGAACCATGAAAGTGTGTCTATTCTTATTATTTGATTAAGATTTTTTTGAAGGCTGAGTATTTTGGAATAATGCATACATGTGGTGCCTTGTGATATCCCTCTCAAAGAATTACTACACAACATAATAGGCGAACTGAGCAGCGGCTAGTGTTGGGAATCGAAATTCGATTCCAATTCTGGAATTGGATCCATTAGAAAAGAATCAGATCTTTAAAAAAAAAAATACGATTCCAATTAACGATTCTGGACCGCTCGGTCACATAATTTTCAGGTCATCTGTCAAGACCTGAGTCACCTGACCTGACATCGCCATCTCTGAGGACCCTCTGCTAGAATACATAAAGTCAGTTCTCACGATGGACCATGGAAGGCGCACTAAGTGTCTGCATTTTGCGAAATCAAAAAAAGACAAGCTAAATGTTATTATTTTTACAAACAATTATGTTGCAAGACACGTGTCGCCAGCAATATGGCAAAGCATCTGCGGTTGGTTCATCGTTTCAAATTACAAGAATGCACCGTGTTTGATGCATTGTGCATCCGGAGTGCCCACACTGCCGACGTGCTCTTTAAAAGCCGGGAATCTAATAGTGTATTTCTGTTCTTAATTAATTCTACATATTTATGTAATACTGGTAGTACAATTAGGTTGGGTATTGCGCTGTAAATTAATCCTACATGTTTATTTTATGCCGGCAGGGAAATCTGACAGGGTATTTATGCTGTTCACTTATTTTCTGTGTTCATTTTAAGCTGGTAGGACTATGTGACAGGGTATTTGGCATTGTAAAATCATCCAAAATGTTTATTTTGTCGATGTGGTTTACATTATATAAAGTTTTGCCCTGCGGTAAGAAAATCTGACAGGGTAGGACAATTCGACAGAACACCGCTACATGATGCTACACCTGAGACCCCCTTCTCCCTCGCTCGAAAGGAAGGCTCACACAGGACACTTTTTGTGTGTTCAACTGTAACTAATGACACAAAATAAATATTTTTGATCTTGCTTTACTTCAATTGCTTTGTCCCCGCTTAAGAATCGAAACTAAGAATCGATAGGAATCGGAATCCAATTTGGAAACCAATTTGGAATCGGAATCGATACATTTGATACAGTGCCCAACCCTAGCCTCGCCGCTGTTAGGGGGCCCCCAAGAACACATGAAATTACAGCTTTTTGGAGATATATTCTCGACACACATTAATTTTCTCACGTAGGGCCATACACAGTTCTTTTCTGTGGTGTGTGTCAAAACTTGTGTTTTTTTTAAGGGTGTTTATAGGTTGTGGTTAAAATAAGTGGAAGTAATGAAGACATCGAATGTTTTGACAATCAAAATACACTTGTAATGCAAGGTTTATGTGTTTTTGTTTTTATGACATTCATGAGTCCCAGACACAGATACAACTAGTAAAATCGGGTGTGTTAGATTTAAAATGTGCATGCAAATAATCAAACATTGACAATAGTCGATTGTAATGGGAGTACAGAGGGAACCCCAAATAAATTATGCTATGGGCCCCGAAAAAGGCATGGGCCGGCCCTGATTATGGACAACTAGTTCTTGGATTCCACCAGCTCCCAGTTTTTGTAATATTAGGCAGTTTTAGATCGTACAGCTAAAATATCTCAGCAAATTTGCAGACCAGTTGATGTTTTAACATTCCATACAATGACAAAAAAACATGTGTTTAACTTATTGTGACATTTTACCCATGAGGTAAACAGATATTAAACCAATAATACATTTTTAAGTGAAAATGCAGCAGGTTTTCTGTGTTGGATTTAGGGGTAGGTTTAAGAAATATAACATATGTTTTTTTCAGGTATAAATTGTTTATGTCACTAGCTGACAGTATGTCCAATATAAGGACCATGAGTCCATGATGAAAAGTTCCATTGGTTCTTACAACCCTATTTAAGCTGTTATTTTCTTAGATGATACACCTCAGTAGTTTATATTTTTTGCAATCTAAACATAGGTAGATGATTTAGTGCCATGTTAGAATTTACGTTAATGAAAACATCTTGGTTACGTATGTTACCTCAGTTCCCTGATGGAGGGAACGAGACGTTGTGTTGAGAACGACAGATGGGGTTCGCCCTTGAGAACCAATCAACTCTGACTACTATAGAAAAGGCCAATGAAATTTGGCGAATGAAATTTGCATGCCGGGCTCGGCCCCCGGATATCAGGTATAAAATGAAGCCGGCGTGCAGCATTCATTTACCTCTTGTTCTGAAGAGCCCGAGAGCCTCTCACGACGGCAGCAGAATACGATACGTGTTTGTGGCATAAGGGATACAACGTCTCGTTCCCTCCATCAGGGAACTGAGGTTACATACGTAACCAAGACGTTCCCTTTCTGTCGGTCTCTCGACGTTGTGTCGAGAACGACAGATGGGGTTGCCTATGGAAAACGCCACAACTCTGTATCGCGTCACAATCTCAGCGAAGCGACGGTAACAAGCCTGAGCGTGTCAGCGCGAAGCTTTCGTGAAACTTGTAACCTTCCAGTGTGGTGGTCGGGGGTCCCAGAGCTTTCTTGGAGAAAGATGGGTACAGCCCTGACCGGTAACCTTTCACGGACGGGGCCTTAGCTCTCTACTGGCGAGAGGCCGACCGGCTCGGGTTTACAACGGGTGAGTGCAACTCTTAATCAGAGAAGCGCTGCAGAGGCCACCTCCTACCCGTGGGGAGGAATATGGGGGATATAAGTATGGTCTCGTTCTTGGAGGAGAACGCATGGAACGTGCGGACTAGGTAGTTAACCGCGAGGTGGAGGTCCACCTGGGGAAGCTCATGGGTTACCATGTGTGGGAACCACTGTCATGAGGGTATAGCAGACGGAACAGCCCACAGTGGGGGTGTTACTGCGTCTGATAGCACCAGGTCCGGTTAGAACTATCTGTGATAGGTCATATGCTTCAGTAGCATATGACCTATCAGTAACCCCCAGGGGGTGCTTGCTTAGTGATGGATGGAATGCCTGTTCTTAACTGGGTAAGAAGGAAGGTTGGTGAGGTACCAATTTTCTTAGCCATGTGTTTGGGTAAGAAGAAAAGGTAGATAGCACACTGACCCAACCTCTTGGAGGGTGGGAAGGTGCTTTCGCAGGCATACGCCCCCCCGGATGCCAGTCCTACATGTTGCCACGCAGGACGTGGGTTGACAGGGTTTACGCCAAGGTTGTTAACCCTTGCGAAGGTGTTTGGGCATAGCCCAACCCGCAGCTCTACAGTTGTCTGGTAGAGAGGCGCTTCTAGCCAGTGCCCAGGAGGATATACCCCGTGTGGAGTAAGCCCTCAGTGGGCATGGGAGATTCTGAGATCGGAATGCCGTCGTAACGGCATCCATAACCCAGTGCGCCAGCCTCTGCTTGGAGACATCCTTCCCCTTCTGCTGTCCTCCAATACAGACAAGGAGCTGGTCAGAGCTACTGAAGCTCTGCGTGCGGTCCAGGACACAACACGGATGGGGTTGGGTCTTCCTCCCCGATGGGGAGCGCTTGCAAGTTCACCACTTGCTCCCGAAGGGGAGTAGTGGGAACTTTTGGGCACGTCTCCGGACCTGGGTCTCAGGATACCGTGAGAGTTACCAGGGACGAATTCAAGGCAATCCGGGGACACTGAGAATGCTTAGAGGTCCCCTACCCTCTTGAAGGAAGCGAGCGTCAGCGGGGGAGCCGTCTTACTCAGGTGAGGAAGATCGGAGCCTCCGAGGGGCTCTTGGACCCACGCTAGGGTCCCAAGAGGGTATGGAGTGGAGGTCAGGCGGATTCCGCCCTCTCGCGCCGGTTAGGAACCTGGTGACCAGGTCGTGTTGCCCTAGAAACTTTCCATCAACTGATTCGTGATGAGTGGCAATAGCGACTACATACACTTCCAGTGTAGAGGGGAGATGTTAGTCTCCAGTCTCGTGAGAAGGGGAACACAATCCTGATCAAGCACCTCAGTGGGTTTTTCTCGTTGAGAAAGACACCAGGACGAGAAGAGGCACCGTCTAGAGGCGTGTAACCGCCTAGTAGATGGGGCCCTAGCCTGGGTGATGGTCTCAGCCGTATAGGGGGAGTAGCCATCTCAGGATCTTCTCGTCCCATCTAGAGACCAGACATGGGTGATCCAGAGGTATGATCTGGGATGCCAGAACGTGTCCTTCCCCTGAGAGAGCAGGTCCTCTGTCAGGGGAATGGTTCAGGGGGAGTCGCTGTCCAGAGCGTCAGCTCTGAAGCCAAGTGTGGTTAAACCAGTGCGGTGTAACCAATAACACTTGGTTCTCCTCTTTCGCAATTGCATGCCAGCGCAGACGGGGGCCCGTCCAGCGTCCCGCTACTGCGTGCCTGTTGCACACTCCACCCCACCCCTGCAGCGAGGCGTCCATCGTCACCACGACGTGGTGCCCGAGGGGAACCCCCGCCCGAAGGAAGGTCATGGAAGACCAAGGGGTTAGGGTGCGTTGGCAGCAGGGCGTCATCACCATGCGCCTGCTGCCGGTGTGCCACGCTATCCTCGGAACTCGACTCTGTAGCCAGTGTTGAAGCGGTCTCATGTGCATCAATCCGAGGGGTTGTCCCAGGAGCCTCTGAAATTGTTTCAGGGGGACCGCCAACTGCCTGAAGTGTTCCAGGCAGTTCAACACTGACTGGGCGCGTGCTGCGGACAGCTGCGCCGTCATGGTGACAGAGTTTAGTTCCATACCGAGGAAGAGGATGCTCTGCACTGGGGAGAGTTTGCTCTTTTCTCGGTTGACCTGAAATCCCAATCGATCTAGATGCCGGAGCACCAGGTCCCTCTGTGTACACAACAGATCTCATGAGTGTGCCAGGATAAGCCAGTCGTTGAGATAGTTTAGTACCCGCACACCTTTTTCCCGAAGGGGAGAAAGGGCGGCTTCCACGATCTTCGTGAAGACGTGTGGAGCCAGGGACAGACCGAAAGGGAGGACTCTGTACTGATATGCCCACCCCTCGAATGCGAACCGTGAGAACGGCCGGGGTCAAGGGGATCGAGACATGAAAGTAAGCGTCCTTCAGGTCGATTGCCACAAACCAATCCTGACACCTGATAGGTGCTTGTTAAGCAGCTTGTGAAGGTGCTTGTTCAGGGTACGCAGACCGATGGGGCGAAACCCGCCGTCTTTCTTGGGAATGATGATGTGCGGGTCGTGACCCACTGAACATCTTGGTTTGAGGGGGGGACGAACTCAATGCCTGTTTGCCAGAAGGGTGGCGACCTCTACCCGAAGTATGAAGGCGTCCCTGCCTCTGACAGAGGGAGAGATAATGCCCTGAAACTTGGGAGAGTCTCTGGCGAACTGGATCGAGTAACCAAGACGGACCGCCAGCAAGGCCAGCGAGACAGTGTGGGCAGCTCTCGAGCTCCTAGGGACTGTGACAGGGTGACCAAGGGGACGGTCTGCTTCATCATTCCCACAGGGGGTGGTTCGTCGGCTGGCGGAGCTAACCATCTGTCGCGGGGGGTCCCCGGAGGGAAGGTTGGCTCCGCCTTTTTACCTGCCTGGCGGGACAACGGCACGCACTGTCGGTTTGAGAGTGGTGATAGCTTTCGTATGTGTACGACCTCACACCTCGCCAGGGTGTGAGGTCGGTTCGCCAGGCACAGTCCAGTGGAGTGTGCGATCGGCTGTAAGTACACACGTGGAGAACGGAAATACTCTGCGAGTAAGTGGGCGCCAGGCCCTGACAAGGGCCCGGCTTTGGTGACGAGGTAGGAGTTGTCCCGTACCGACCAATCAGAGCCGTGGCTCTGAAGTTTCGAGCCCGATGTTGTTCGCCCTGGGGTCTTCCCGTCAGTGTCCCTTCTCGCGAGAAGGTTGCAGGTTGCTGATGGGGTCGAGGTTTCCCCCTCGACCTCTGCTACCGGGGTGCCGCCTGTGGGGGCACAGGAACCGGAGCCGATGTCGAAGGGGTCCTGGGTTGAAGGGAAGCAGACGTCACATGGGATCTCGGAGGCCTCAAGGCGGCCGAGTCGCGGCGTGAAAAATGTGGCTAATTGCCACTGTCTGCTTCACCGTCAAAAACTGCTGAGCACAGTCCTCGACGGTGTTACTAACAACCCACCCTGCGAGATGGGTGCATCAAGAAAGCGGACTTCCTTGGTGTCACCCTTCTGCACAAGGTATAACCGGGGGTGTCTCTCCTGGACCACTACCGTGGACATCGTCCGACACAGGGCCCGTGCCACTGCAAATTTCATTTGCCTTTTCTATAGTAGTCAGAGTTGATTGGTTCTCAAGGGCGAACCCCATCTGTCGTTCTCGACACAACGTCGAGAGACCGACAGAAAGGGAACCTGGCTAGAGTTAGCCAACAGCTAACTTTTAGACAAAACAATCTAATATGCATGTCTCAAAATCAACGCCATGGCAGAGCCAGCTAAGAAACCAAAGAGGGTGCTTGTGATCATGATCGGCAGCAATCATTTCGGTGCCGAGTCTATTTATGATGCGCTGCTCATGCTCAATGTATGCGACAATGCATTCATTTAGGGTCAAAATCAACATGGATTGACAGGATTTTTTTTATTTAAAGCATGTAAGTGGTGCCTGACATGTTTTTAACAGTCGCCATGACTTCCAGAAACACTTAGGTCAGTTTTTATAGAACAAGAAGGCTATATGTCAATGTACTGTCTAAACGCAACTTTAATCATATCCTTCTTAAAAAATAGTTAAAAGGACACAGACATCATGTTATATGCTTTTGCGTATGTGTGAGAGAAATGCGATCGCATCTCTCCTATGGTGAGCTAACCCTTTAGTGACCTTGTATCCTTCAAAGCACGATGGCTTTTTATTTATAACTTACATTAACATTTAGTCATTTACCAGACACTTTTATTCAAAGTGACTTACAGAGAGTTCAGGGAGCAGTAAAGCGATATGTCATACAGGAGGAATAATACAATAGGTGCTAATACTAAGTTACTAGCTTCAACAAAAGCCAGAACACTACCCGTTGAGAGAAAGAGAGTTTTTTTTTTCATTTGTCAATGAAGTATTCACAGTATGCCGGTGGAGAGAGATGAAAAGGGGTGTCACATGAGCTCTTTTGGGCAGTTGAAAGAAGAGGTATGGTGCTGCATTCTGAACTAGCTGGAGTTTTTTCCAGTCAGATTGAACAAGCTGATTTCTTCCAGCCAGTTCAACACCAATTGATAAAGTTGTTTAATTAAGCCGACTCGTGACAAAAATAAGCAAGCTATCTAACAAAATCTCTGACATCTGTAGTTATGTCTATCTGCAGAGATAAACACCTGCTATTTTGAATTCGCTATTTTAATGTAGCTGCCTTCTGCTGACATCATCTGTCATATCAGTGTTTCAGAGATACAGACTCATGCCACCTGCTGGTTTTTCTTTTTTAACCTTGGAATGAGTTTGTGTGGGGGGAATACTTGTGTAAATTATTATATTGTGTAAATATTATAATACAAAATTATTTTTATAACACAATGTTTACTTTCTCGAGAAAATATTTTATTGAAAAACTGAAGCATTAGTACCAGGAATCCATGATACACCTCATGCTCATGAATCTATTTCCACCCATATAACTGAAGTTCCTATACTCTCCAGGTTTGAACCACCACATTTTTCCTCTGTAGTGGGGCTGCTCATACATGAGCCAGTGACCGTCCATCACATGACAGGACTGGCAGTGAGACATGCGGTAGCGGTCCATGATGCTGTCACAGTCGTCCATAATATCATACATCTGACCTCCAAAGTTCTCCCTCTCGTAGACCCTCATTTTGTAGGATCCCCTGTGCTGTATTGATAGAAGGATTCATTGTATTTAAGGTTAAAATAAAGAAGTGAAACTAAATTTGCACAAAGCAATCTAGCTTAAATACATTAAAATGTTCTCTGTTCTCACCATGGGGATCGTACGGCAGGATCTGATCCAGTTGCTCATTCCAAACATAGACATGTAGTCAGCGTACTCGCCCCTCTTAAAGAAATACTGGTTTCCCATGTAGTTGGGATTATCGTACATCATCCAGCATCCGCTCTCAACTCTACAGGAGTGACAGCGGCTCAGATAGGAGGACATGTCAGAACAGTCGCCCATACACTCATAAGAGCGACCCTGGAAGTTCCTGTCCTCATAGAAGGTGACCTGAAAATTAGAGTTAACCTCTTAGTGATTTAAAGTGAAATATAATAAATCAAAGTCATTGTGGTGAATCATGTTTACCTTCATGTTTGTGTCGGTTGATCTCAGTGGTTCGACAAAGGAGAAGCTGAAGCTGATTCTGGTTGTTGGTTGACTGCTGTCACTTATACCTTTATAGTAGACCGAGAAAAAACCTACACAGCCTCTATTGTTAGTACATTCCTGACAGTGCATTTTGAAATACAGCCCATACTAACCAAAGCTTGTTGCATAGATCTTATTCCTCGTTATCCTAACTACATGCTAACAAACCAGATACCGAACAAAACAGAGTGTCTATTCTTATTACTTGTTTTAGATTTTTTGAAGGCTGAGTGTTTTGGAATAATGCTTACATTCGGTGCTTTGTGATTTCCCTCTCAAAGTATTGCTACACAACACCGAGGATTGAGTTAAAATGTAGATAATAGTGGTCATCTAATCTGACTTGTCTCAGTTGAGTGAATCTTTGAGTGAGGATTTGGAATTTAAATCTAAAGTGTATATCAGACTACGTACAGTAGGCATTCTAGGACAATCTAGTTCTTAAATTTATAAATGACCTCCCCACATCATATTTTTAATGGGACGCAATCGCACAAGATGATTTTACTTTTTTACAAAAGATCACCGCGATCGAGGGTCGCGGTAATTTATGGATATCACCCAGCATCCCAAATAATACCAAAAGCAGCCTCCATGCAAGTAATACAAATGACTAGAGGTCCGAATAGTGCTCAGGGCACATAAAGAGATCTCTAACAAACGCTCCATGTTTTTTCCCAAATGAGCTGGAACGTCTTTAAAAATCAACTTTAACCCTACATTCCTAATATCGGAATCCGAAGGACGGTTATACAGCGACTGTATTCTTCCACAACCAGGGGTGTCACAATATTTAGCTATCTTTAACGGCATGTTTGTTTATTGATTGCTCCACTATATGTCCACTATAAGGACCATCAGTCCATACACCTCAGTAGTTTATATGTTTTGCAATCAAACATACAAAGATGTTTTAGTGCCGTGTTAAAATATAAAATAATAATAATCAAATGATTGTTAGAATACGATATTGAGGCAATTTCCCAGACAGGGATTAAGACTAGTCCATGACTAAATGTGACCCTGGACCACAAGCCTCTTAAAAAATTTTATCGGTACATTCTTTGAAATTGAGATTTATACATCCCCCAAAGGCTTAATGAAAGCTTTTGTAGTGTATTTCGGGGAACTATTATATGAGTTTGATCACAGTAAAATACGTATAATTATTGATGATTCATCCCTATTTTATATACTTTATCGGATTCAGCAGACATAATAATAGCAACAAACTAAATTCACTCGTCCACCAAGTGATCAGCAGATCGTATATCAAATCTAAGAAATATTGCTTTCCTTGCCTTGGAAACATAACACTCTTACTGCAGTACAGTACCGCTCCAGAAATGATAACAAAGTCAAGCAGTTGAATTGACATTAATATGTGATAAAGAATCACAGCAACAATTCGAGCGTAGATAACAAATGTGGGTTAATTGACTATACTAAAAGGGGAAACACACCAACTAACTAGCACATAACAACGCTAAGACAAACAAAACATGAAACGTAAAAGCAGTAAAGAAAGATAAGAGAATAACAAAGAAAGTGGCAGTATTACAAACAGCTATTAACATCGAGGACAATCTCCTTGTTAAAAAAGGGGTTACGGCTTAAACGCAGCTGTTTAGAATATAGTTTCTATTCTTGTATTGGTTTCCTGAGTGTGCTTGGACAAGTTCTTGTGCCCGTGGAAAAGGGGTTTTCAAAGTCCTGATGGTTTCGATCCGTCGGATCCCTTCTTAGAACCGGATTGGCTGACGAAAGTAGAACGAACTTAGCCGAGGTAAAACTGTCCTGTTCTTTGTCCTACTCATTAGATCATTTGCATTTATGGTCACCTTGACTTTGGGGCTGTATTACTCTTAGAATAAGATGAGTACAATTGTCCCATTATTGACAGTAATGTATAAAATACATTACTGTGCTATACACCATGTTTTAAGGAATGAAGAGAGAAACATTTATTATAAGGATTAAGTAAGGTTTATAAGTACATTGACCTGAAGTTTGTACAAGAATGTAAATATAGGCAGAATACAAGTAAACACACATGCTTTTAAGGTTATAGGTGAGGCCGAATAACATGGGGACAAGCATACAATGTACAATGTGGAGATATACAGTCAGGTCCATAAATATTGGGACATCGACACAATTCTAACATGCTCTATACTGTTATGCCTTTGTGATAGGCTATTCAAGTATTTTACTGTTAAAATGTATTGTTAACCTGAAATGAAATGTTTACAACCCAGAGCTTAATGTGGAAGAAACTTTTATTAAACTTTTATTAAAACTTTGAAAATCTAATACTAGGAATCCATGATACACCTTATGCTCACGAATCTCATGCCAACCATATCACTGAAGTTCCTGTTTTCTCCAGGTCTGAACCAACACTTTCTTGTGGAGTTTTTGGTTTTTAATATATTATTATTAAAACGATGATTGTTTTTTATTGTTTTGTATTGTTTTATTGTTTTATCATTTTCAAATTTCTCTGATTTAATATGTTTGAGGGCATTTTTATAGCATCTGTGTTGGATTATGCATACACATTTGGAATTAATGATCAAACAATGTTTATTGTTAAGGATAAATTATTTTATTGAACCATTACAAAACTAATACCAAGAATCCATGATACGCCTCATGCTCATGAATCTCATGCCACCCATATTGCTGAAATTCCTGTACTCTCCAGGTCTGAACCACCACATTCTGCCTCTGTAGTGGGGCTGCTCATACATGAGCCAGTGACCATCCATCACATGACAGGACTGACAGTGAGACATGCGGTAGCGGTCCATGCAGGAGTCACAGTCATCCATCATCTCATGCATCTGTCCTCCAAAGTTCTCCCTCTCATAGATCTTCATTCTATAGGATCCCCTGTGCTGTATGGGAAAGAAGTTAACATTCATAAATGTTGACATTAATCTGGAACACATACATTACAATGATCTCTGTGCTCACCATTGGGATCATGCGGCAGGATCTGGCCCAGTTGCTCATTCCAAACATAGACATGTAGTCAGCGTACTCGCCCCTCTTAAAGAAATACTGGTTTCCCATGTAGTTGGGATGATCGTACATCATCCAGCATCCGCTCTCAACTCTACAGGAGTGACAGCGGCTCAGATAGGAGGACATGTCAGAACAGTCGCTCATACACTCATAAGAGCGACCCTGGAAGTTCCTGTCCTCATAGAAGGTGACCTGAAATTCAGAGTTAGTGATTTAAAATGAAATATACCAAATCAAAGTAATTTGTGTGAAATTGTGGGGAATTTAGTTTACCTTCATGTTTGTGTTGGTTGATCTTCAGTAGTTCCACAAAGGAGAAGCTGAAGCTGATTCTGGTTGTTGGCTGACTGCTGTCACTCGTACCTTTATACTAGACCAAGACTAAAGATTACACAGCCTCTATTGTTTGTCAGTTCCTGACAGTGCAAGTTAAAATAAAGCCCATTGTAGCTAAAGCTTGGTATGCAATGCTGGTCTTAGTATGTACATGCATAAGGTTTGTAACACTTCACAGGTTTATGTATTCTAAAGTGTTAGTATTCAACATTGGTGACCATAAGAAGTTCAAATGACCCAACTTTTCCCACTGTAACAAAGGTTAAACATAATTCAAATACAGTGGTGTTCACCTCCAGGTGTTCATCAAAGGTTAGACTGACAAGTCAAGACAGACTAGGTCACAGACAAGAACCACAAGGGTGCGGGCATTTATCATTGCTGGCAAACAATATGACATTTTTGGATTTTATAGATATAGATTAATATCGACATCATCCATTGCTCTTTTTATTCTTAAGTTTCGTGCTACGAGGATGGGGTAACCCGCTGCTTCAAACGATTGAGATCATGCTGCGAACTGAAAAAATCATTTGAACTGAATTGTGAACCTTAACTGTTTGAACCCGTTGTTTAATTAATGCTTTCAACAGAATCAACTCAAAACAATCAATCACTCGGCAATGCACGTAAAAAGAGACGACAACTTTGAAATAAACAACGCATTTTATAATGCATATTTTAAAAGGAAGGAACGAGGGAACGTCACACATTGTAATGAAGTAAAAGTACAGATTTTCTATTATAGATATACTGAAGTAAGGATAAAAGTACCCATTTTCAATATTACTTTAAAATACATATTTTACAGAAAGTTTGATGCCAGTCTGACGGAAGGGATTGGGTGATGTCTTTCCAGCACAAAATGCTGCCAATACTGTAACGTTTATTTTATCAATATAATGTAGAAAAAAAAAAACAGACATGAGTAATAAACCGAAACAGAGAACATCATCACTGGATTTAGTATATGCAGTTCAGTAAATTAGTTAAAATCAGAAAGTACCTGTCTCAGGTTGCTGTCCTGTAAACAGCACAAAAACATTATTACTAGAGTCCTTCTATTATTACTTCTATAGTTGAGAAGTGTTTTTAAATTAAAATATGAACATTAAACAGGCGGTGATAAGGTATTAAGATTGTTTACATTATTTATACGAAGTCATTTAGTTGAGACACTGTTGTTAGACTTGGATACTGCTGTAACCGGAACATCGTTTACCCTGCGTCGAACGATGTGGAAGTTAAAAACCCGGAAGCATGAAAAAGGCTTATTTATACATTTTTGTCCCTGGCAAGAAGTGAAACTACTGTAGGTCAACCAGACTTTTATTTTGACAGGTCGTCGGAAGATGCTTATCCTTTAGTGTGTGTTAGCTTTACTCAGTAAAATGTTTTGAAAGGAGAAGAAGTTCATGTGTTCATGTCCTCATACAGCGCAGACGCAGACAAATCCATGAGAATCACGCGTGTAGTGCGCAGTTCCAGATGGCATGATTATTATAACAAGATTAGGTGTCCATATGTCCACATCCATTTATATAGAGTCATAGCGATGGGCAGAGCGAGGCAATACTAAGATACTGGTTTCAACAAAAGCTAGACCACTACCTGTTGAGAGAAAGGGTTAGTGTTTTTTTTTTTTAAGTATTCACAGAAGAGATGAGTTTTAAGTATTTTATTTAATGTTTTGAGAGATGTGGTTGACCTGACCGAGTTAGGAAGAATGTTCCACCAGGAACCAGGAGTTGTGAAGGAGATTGAGCGGGAAAGCGATTTACTGCCCTATGGGAAGGCAATACAAGACGCCGCTGGTAAGATGAACGCAGGGATCTTGATGGGGTGTAGGAGCGCAGGAGGGTGTGAAAGTAAGCCGGTGCAGATCTAGTAATAGTCCTGTAGGCAAGTATTAGTGACTTGTATCTGATAAGGGCTTCAACTGGTAGCCAGTGGAGGGAGATGAAAATGGGTGTCACATGAGCCCTTTTGGGCCGTTGGAAGATGAGGCGTGATGCTGCGTTCTGAACCAGCTTGAGCTGTTTGACAGCCTTTGCAGGAAGACCAGCAAGGAGAGCATTGCACTAGTAAAACCTTGAGATCACCAGGGCCTGGACAAGGCGTTGCACAACATGCTCAGTGAGATAGGGTCTAACTTCTCTAATGATGAATAAGGCATATCGGCATGACCGCATTGTCTTTGCAATGTGATCATTGAAGGACAGCTGTTCATCAAATATGACTCCGAGGTTACTGGCGGTTTTGAAATGAGTGATTGTGGTATTTCCAAGATGGATGGTGAGATCGTGTGGCACCATGGGGTGTGCTGGAAATATGAGTAGTTCTGTCTTGGCAGGGTTCAGCTGGATGCGCTTTAATCCAAGCTGAGATGTCCTCGAGGCAGGCTGTAATGCGAGCTGCTACAGTGGTATCATCCGAGTGAAACAAGATGTAGATCTGGGGGTCGTCAGCAAAACAATGATATGGGAAGCCACGTGCCCGTATGATGGGTCCCAAGGATGTTGTGTAGATGGAAAAAAGCAGTGGTCCAAGTACGATCCCGAGATTCATTGCGCGCCTGTAACGTGTTGAAATATTTAAATAATTGTTCAAAACCTTAGTTAAATAAAAGTATGTAATTCACAAAAAACGGTCCATTTCAGTGTTTTAAAATGATATGTGATGTTGTTAATTAACATTATTGGGGCATTATTGTGTTTGAAATTTCCAAGGTTGGTTAATTTAATATACTGTTGGGCTGTTTAAATGTACATAAACATGTCATATTCTCTAAAATAAAATATCATTTTTGTGGCTCCGTATTTGTATAAAAAAGTCAGAAACGTCTCTGCTGTGTCCTGCTGCTGTCACTGCAACATGAGCAGCAGGTTACGCAATCAGGAAATCCTCAGCAAGGCTGGACCGTCTCATTTCAGTTCGGTTCTTGGACTATTGAGGCTGCGTGCTTTGAACAACAAAAATCATCGTTTTTAAGTCCTCGACCTTTTAAGGTTGCAGCCCCCACATTGGGACAGAGCTATTCAAACAGTTGATTCAAGTGTTCCGTATTGTTTAATGGCTTCGAAACATTCCAACAACCGTCCCATGGTGACACGTAGTGGTCATTTGCGCGTGTTGCTCTAAGACACTTGTATTACAACGGCTTAGACAATTGCCGACCGATTAGAATCTGTGTGTTCGTGAGTTAGCTTCGTTGAGTGTGTGGGGGAGTGGTTAGTGTTCCCGAATGGCTTGCTTTGATTGAAGGTTCGAACTTTAGAAAAAGCATCATCACATCCTTCATACTATTATTTCTTTATTATGTTTTTTTATTTCAAGTTTTTAAGAACAGCAGATGTTTTGGCTACACCTTTGCCCATAAAATAAATGAAGGTGGTAGGAGTGCATGTGTTTCAACATTGATGATTAACCGTCACACACTTCCAAGGCTGTTTTCAAAATGGTCCCATAGGCTAAAACTGACCTTCGAAAGTGCCGCATGCGTGCTAACGTGTACTGGTAAATACATAAAGTTATATGTCGCACTGCACAGCCCTGTTAGGAACGATTCAAATTTCGATTCACATAGGGGGCTACGCGGTCGCGACACGCATGCGCAACTTTTCAGAAAGGCGCAAGCGAACCACAGGTCGTGTGACAAGAACCAACCAGCCAATATAGACAAGCTCAATGAAAATGGAGACACAGATGATCACAGCATAACTAAATCTAGTATCAGAGTTATTGCAAGGTACTTTCAGTGCATACAATGCATCTATCCTTTGCTTATACCTCCCCGTCTCAACGGCTATCGTGGCCGATGGTTGCTTAACGACAACAGGCGCCAGGACAGACGCCAGGATAGCCCAAATGATAATTCTGTTTTGCGACAATTTACAACACTGCACGATCTGTTCCACGCTTGAGCACCTTTGTACAGCGAGAGTTTTCATTTACGCTGCCGTTAAGCAATATTTGGTTGATGTGCTTGTGGATGCGATGCCTTTCCCATTAATTTTTTTAAATATCCAGGACATGGAAACATTCATGATTATTTGCAGAGACACCCTTAACCTGAGAGTAAATGCTGGACGTGGGGTGCACAGTCACGATATACAGTTTGTTAGTGTGTGTGTGAGTGTATTTGGGTGACTGTGCACCCAACATACTGTTTGTTAGTATGTTTGAGAGCGGGTGACAATTTTTTATTAATTACAGTAAAGATACTCAAAAAGTGTACTTAAGTACAATACTCAAGTAAATGTACGTCACTAGTGTGCTATGTAGCTCAGTGGTAAGAGCATTGCGTTAACAACGCAAGGTTGTGGATTCGATCCCAGGGGATTGCACATACCTAAGAATAAATGTATAGGGTAATGCAATGTAAGTCGCTTTGGATAAAAGCGTCTGCCAAATGCATAAATGTAATGTAAATGTAAATGTACTGTCCACCTCTGGTCTCATGTCACTTCTGTGTGCACACTATGCATTCTTTCAATTCATTTCCATTGTCAGTTTGAAAAAAAACATCGAAATACACCTGCCACGAACTGTTATAATAACACAATGTAGCCTACAAAAATATGCCGCCGGTTGTGCCGCCTGGCCGTCAAGTGTTTCATCACATGCGCAGAACGAATTGTGCATGCATCCTGGATCGTGTAACGAAACCAGGATTAAAAAGGGCCGTATTAAGACTGCAGGGAGCCACAGCAGGAAGGTAGAAGAGTTAAACTGATCTATAATCTGATTGGTTGATTTAAATGTTGTCCCAGGGTCATCATGATATTGCCCTAAGGACACCAGCCACTTGGAAAAATCAGGAAAGCCGTAGGCCTACAGTAAATGATTAGACTTAGATGAACGGATTGAAATCTAGAAATGTATTCATAATCTTTACCTTACCTCAAAGATAAAAAAGGAATAAAAAATGCCACATGGAACAAATTTAATATTGCAGTCAGTGTGTCATGATCCATTCAGGTCTTGTGGCAGGATCATGACATACCCATGTGTTATATGTGGAAAAAGGGCATGGCATTGTTTTGATTTTTGTAATGCCATGCTTTCTCTCCGGTGCTGCATCCTCTAGCCCCACCCCTTGTTCTCTGTCAGCTCCCATTAGTGTTCATCCCCCTCACCTGTCCAACCCATGCCCAATAGTGTCTGAGTCCCAACACCTGACAGTTCCTAGCCCAGTATTATTATCCCTTGTTAGTGTTCCCCTATTTCTTTTCCCAGTTCCCTCTGCCCCCGTTTTGTAGACATGCCCGGAACACCTTCCTGGGAAGACGTCCAGGGGGCATCCGGAAAAGATACCCGAGGCACCTCAGCTGTCCCCTCTCGATGTGGAGGAGCAGAGGCTCTACTCTGAGCTCCTCTAGAGTGACTGAGCTTCTCACCCTATCTCTAAGGGATCGCCCACCCACCCTGCGGAGAAAGCTCATTTCGGCTGCCTGTATCCGGGATCTTGTCCTTTCGGTCATGACCCACAGCTCATGACCATAGGTGAGGGTAGGAGCGTAGATTGAACGGTAAATCGAGAGCTTCGCCTTGCGGCTCAGCTCCTTCTTCACCACGACAGACCGGTACAGCGACCGCATTACTGCAGGAGCTGCACCAATCCGTCTGTCAATCTCCTGTTCCATCCTTCCCTCACTCGTGAACAAGACCCCCAGATACTTGAACTCCTCCACTTGAGGCAGGGACTCTCCACCCACCTGAAGTGGGCAAGCCACCCTTTCCCGACTGAGAACCATGGCCTCAGATTTGGAGGTGCTGATTCTCATCCCAGCCGCTTCACACTCGGCTGCAAACCTTCCCAGCGCATAAAAATTATGAACAGAACCGGCGACAAAGGGCAGCCCTGCCGGAGTCCAACATGCACCGGGAACAAGTCTGACTTACTGCCGGCAATGCGAACCAAGCTCCTGCTCTGGTCGTACAGGGACCGGATAGCCCTTAGCAAAGGGTCCCGAATCCCATACTCCCAGAGCACCCTTCACAAGATGCCGCGAGGGACACAGTCGAATGCCTTCTCCAAATCCACAAAACACATGTGGATTGGTTGGGCAAACTCCCATGAACCCTCCAGCACCCTGTAGAGGGTATAGAGGTGGTCCAGTGTTCCACGACCGGGACGAAAACCACACTGTTCCTCCTGAATCCGAGGTTCTACCATCGGCTCTAGGGATAAACAGACCATGTTTAAAAAACATACATTATATAAATACGTCTTTCAGACTTTAATTTCAGAATCGGTGCAAGTAAATAAGTGCACACATATCTCTCTCTCTTGTCCAATGAGTCCGATGTTTGTAAATAAATCACATTTTTATATATTTCTTTATTCATTGTCCCTTTAAGTAATTTATTGTTTTTTATACTACATTTTGTGGGATTAAAATTCAGAACCTACATGCTAATATTCTGTAGAAACATAGTCAGAAATGTTGGGAAATCAGTTATCTACAGACTTTTACAGCAGGCACGCAGATGGCACTAGGGATGGGGCGGACATGATCCCCTCAGATTCATAGTGATCCGATCCGTTCCCCAATCCGTCCATACGAAAGGCGACAAACATCTGTAATACTAAGATTAAATCAGGGTGTCCGCTGTGTACATTAGCCTAAATAGTGGCTGACAGGCCCGCCGCTCCATAATTATTTTGCCCTCACTGCTACAGAATCGTGTCGGCCACCAACGTTTACGCTCTCTGTGCTTTCTGTGGGCTGCTGTTAGCCTGCTACGGCTCCTGACCTTGCCCCATGGGCCCTACAGTAAGAGGAGCTGTTAGCTGTCTCAATTGTGCCTGCAGGAGCTGAACCAAAGTGATCAAATGTCATCATCTATGACTGAGCTGGTGATTTTTCTGGACTGAGAAAAAATTTACTGCAGAGCTGCCACAAAATCACAATGAAGAGACAAAAAAATCACCTTGTTTTTTTCAAAACCAAACAATGCAAGTAAGTATGCTATACCTGTTGAGATGTGGCAGATTCATTTTGTTATTTATTTGTAAAGCTCGTCATTTGCACTTAGCAAACACAGCAAAACATTAAGACCATAAAATGCAATTAGGTGACAGGACAAAGGCAAACAGTGAATACACAAAAAGAATGGTTGGATTAATCAAACAATTTATCGTCAGGAAATAATGTTTTTATCTGCAATTGCAAGACTAAATTAGGTTCCTGGCATAACACATGTTTAAATAAAACATATTTCACAGAAGGCATGAAGTTTTGGTGGGCGAATTGCATACTAGACAAATAACAGTTTGATCATGCATTGCTAGTGTTGATAGGTAGCCCTCTATTCATTGTTGTTTATCCATAATTTCAAATAAGAATCCAAAGGCTTTAAAGTGCAAACCATTAGCCCAAATTCCACAAAGTAACTAACAATGTTGAAATCATTTGCTGACAGCTTGGTACCCCTCAGTTAAAAATTCCCATCTTCGCCCTGGTTCTACAGTACTTCCTAGTGAGCAGTTAAATCTGCAATTTTGGATTTTTTCATATATTTCAGTAATAAAATGATGATCGTTTCTTAATGTTTTGGAATCATTTTCAAATCTTTCAGATTTATGTTTCAGGGCATTTTTATAGCATCTGTGTTGGATTATGCATACACATTTGGAATTAATGATCAAAACAATGTTTATTGTTAAAGATAAATTATTTTATTGGAACATTACAACACTAATACCAGGAATCCATGATACGCCTCATGCTCATGAATCTCATCCCACCCATATTGCTGAAATTCCTGTACTCTCCAGGTCTGAACCACCACATTCTGCCTCTGTAGTGGGGCTGCTCATACATGAGCCAGTGACCGTCCATCACATGACAGGACTGACAGTGAGACATGCGGTAGCGGTCCATGCAGGAGTCACAGTCATCCATCATCTCATGCATCTGTCCTCCAAAGTTCTCCCTCTCATAGATCTTCATTCTATAGGATCCCCTGTGCTATATGAGAAAGAAGTCAACATTTGTAAATGTTGACAAAAATCTGGAACACATACATTACACCGATCTCTGTTCTCACCATTGGGATCATGCGGCAGGATCTGGTCCAGTTGCTCATTCCAAACATAGACATGTAGTCAGCGTACTCGCCCCTCTTAAAGAAATACTGGTTTCCCATGTAGTTGGGATGATCGTACATCATCCAGCATCCGCTCTCAACTCTACAGGAGTGACAGCGGCTCAGATAGGAGGACATGTCAGAACAGTCGCTCATACACTCATAAGAGCGACCCTGGAAGTTCCTGTCCTCATAGAAGGTGACCTGAAATTCATAGTTAGTAATTTAAAGTGAAATAAAGCAAATCAAAGTAATTTGTGTGAAATCGTGAGGAATTTAGTTTACCTTCATGTTTGTGTTGGTTGATCTTCAGTAGTTCCACAAAGGAGAAGCTGAAGCTGATTCTGGTTGTTGGCTGACTGCTGTCACTCGTACCTTTATACTAGACCAAGACTAAAGACTACACAGCCTCTATTTATTAGTCAGTTCCTGACAGTGCAAGTTAAAATAAAGGCCATTGTAACTAAAGCTTAGTATGCACTGCTGGTCTTAGTATGTTCATGTGTAAGGTTTGTAACACTTCACAGGTTTATGTATTCTATAGTGTTAATATTCAACATTGGTGACCATAACAAGTTCAAATGACCCAACTTTTCCCACTCTAACAAAGGTTAAACATAAGCCGAATACAGTGGTCTTTCTAGAAAAAACAAAATAAATTTAACAATTTATTCAATGATATTACATTCCTGTTGGTTTCAAATGTACAACATCATAAGAGCAAGACCTGGATGCAGTTGTGCTGCTGGGCATGCAGAACATCAAGCTTGTGATAACTGATATTACCTGGTCAGTTCGACACATGTTCAGTGATATAAGTGGCAGCGTTTTGTATACATGCTTTTTTTGCAATTTAAAGAGCTACTCAGAATTTGAATCTAAAGAGCAGAAGATCAGTACAAAGTGAATAAGCTTCAAAAATGCAAGCTAAATCTCTTTAGTGCCAGCATATGGAATGATGTTGCCATTGTAAGATAGACTGTTTGCTGTAACAACGTAGGCCTAAGCGCTTAAACTAATTTTGCCAAGTGGATGATGTCCTCAGGCCAACCAATTTTGTTGACCTAAGGATAACATTTTTATGAATAAAACAGAAACAAACCCTTACCATAACTTACCCCTAAAATCAGAGGGGAATGATATTTGAAACACAATGGTCTAGAAGCACCTAATCCTGGTTGTAGGATTAAATTTAAAATAAACCGTAAACTAAACTAAAATCTGATTGGTAGATTTAAATGTCATCACAGGGTCATCATGATGTTGCCCAAAGGACACCAACCACTTGGCAAAATCAGGAAATTCGTAGGCATACAGTAAATGCAGTAAATACAGTTCATAATCTTTTACTAACCCTCATAGAAAAAAAAGGGCAAGAAATAAAAATGCCACATGGAACAGGATTAATATTGCGGAGGTAGTGAGGATCAGGGGGTTGAAATTTCTGTGTGTTTAAATCAATCTCTGCTTTCCTAATTTTTGAATTCCAGTGGCTAAAATACTTCACACTTTTCTTTTGGCCTCATTCATGAAACATGAGCAGAACAAATTTTTCGTGTAAATCGTCCGTAAAGTCGTTTTGACGCATTTTTTCGGATTAATTTAAATGTTTGTATTTTCCAAATGTTCGTGGTACAAGAGAAATTTTCACCTGCACCCTACCATGTGTAAATGGTGTGTAATATACTCAAATGTTCTGTATTCTTTTAGAGAAACTGTTGATACCGCATTTTGATGCACTATATCATGATATTTCATGAGTTTGTTTGCCCTGTCCAATTTATGTGTTTTACTGTTAAACTTTAGGTAAAACAGTTAGCTCGTCACTATTACTTTTTACACAGCCGTCCAATCACAGTTGAGGAGGGGCAGGACCAACACTATGTTGACTAACCATTATACTTGTACAGCAAAACAATGGAGAAGTTAATATTGCTGGTTACTGCATTTTTATATTCATTAATATTGAACAAAATAAATCTTAAAATATTACTGCAAAGGATATTCCAAATCATAGCTGCCCAACGCGTCTCTGGAAAAAACGTGTAGCATCTTAGGTGCTCTCATGTGCCACTGGCCGTTCCGACTCAAGTTTGGTATATATAAAGCTTAAAATTTCCGGTCTCCACAACATCATTACAGCAGTAAAACAAACAGAGAGCATTAAAACAAACCTGTTTCTTCTTAGGAACAGCCTGCCACAGCTCCTCTCATGGACAACTTTAAGGGGATATTCTGAATATTTGCATTTTTTACACCCACAGATTCCAGATTTTCAAGTAGTTGTATCTTGTAATATTGTACTATCCAAACAAACCATACACAGATGGAAATGCTTATTTATTCAGCTTTCAGGTGATGTTAAAATCTCAATTTAAAAATATTGACCTTAATGACTGGTTTTGTGATCAAGGGTCACACATATGACAAAAGTTTCTTTTTTTTATTGTAAATTAAGTACTTTTGTCTTTTCGTTTTTGGAAATGTTGCTTTAAACATACATTATATGCAATTTCCGAAATAATAGGTTTGCCGGTAGACCCGTGTCCTCTCATTGCTTTATTTGGTGTTACAGCACAGAACGTGCACCATAAGTAGTTATGATTGTAAAATATTAGCCTTTAGTATGCTACTTGCCAGAAGATTAGTTCTGTTTAAATGGAAAGACCCCCTTCTTTTTTCAATTGATTAAAGAGATCATGCAATTTCTTAAATTGGAAAAATAAGATACTCTCTTCAAGGGTCTACCCAGAAATGTTATGCAATCTGGCAACCCTTTTTGTCATTTGTTAAAAAATTCAAGTAGGAAAAGCAATCCCCAAAAGATGTTTGTGTGTGTATTTGTATACTGATTAGAGATGCGCGGATGTGCTAAAATGTCACACGCAACCGCTGCTTTAAATAAATTATCCACCATTATTTTCTCTGATATAGATATCCGTCACTTTACTCGAATTCTTTGTTTTAAACATGATGTTATCAGATTCAGTGATGAAAGAACTAATCTGCAAATCTCTGATGTTACAATAATACGGTAATCGTAAAATACTTTTAAAGGAACATTTATTTATAAAACAAAAGGTTGTCTTTGGCCAGATTAGCATTCGTTTTCTTAATAAAATAAACACAGGCTTTACTACCTTCAGATTTTGGATATCGCCGTTTCTGTCACTGCAACCCACAAACACACACGAATGATTGGATAACGGTTCATTTTCTAGCACTGTCTATGTCTGCAAATGCCTAAATCTAATCCTTCGATTTAGCACACACATGATGTAACATATTCAAGGTCTTGTGGCTTTCATATACACACTATGCCTCACCATCGTTGCATATTACATGCCCAGCACTTGATTCATCCTAGTTAACCACTTCCCTAAAACGCTCACACATGGTACTTTTCTTTCTTTCTTTCTTTCTTTCTTTCTTTCCTTCCTTTTGTTTTGTTTTTGATTCTCCCACCCTCCCGGATCTGTTTTTCCTCCATATCTGCTTTAAGAAATGGACCCCCCTCTCTTCCGCTGGCACGTGCATATTTCTTTTAAATGAGTGCAAATTAGTGCCTGCCTGATGAAAAATGCATTTAAAACCCATTCGTATTTTTAGAGAATTTTTTTTATATTTGTAAATGATCTGATCCACCTGCGACCCACCCTCAATTAATCAGAATGTATTTTTTTATTAACCGACCCACCCGACTCGCGGATCATCCGCAGCGCCCGCGGATTTATGGCTATCTGCGCTTCACTAATACTGATGTATATATATCTATGTACTTTATATGTATGTAAATGTTTTTTTTTCATTGTTATGTATTTTTATTAATACTTATTTTTTCATATAATTATAATTTTCAACAATGCCATAGATACTTTATGTCTGATGGGTATGGGGTGGGGTTGGTTGGGAATTTTGATCCTACAGTATACTGTACTGTTTAGGTTCTCTTTTGTTTCTCCTTTCTATTTGTGTGTTACAAAACTTGGAAAAAACAGACTTTGTTTAAAAAAACATGAACATATGAATACATCTTTCAGACTGTAATTCCATAATCGGTGCGAGTAAATAAGTGTACACATATCTCTCTGTCTTGTCCGATGAGTTTGATGTTTGTAAATAAAGCACATTTTGACATATTTCTTTATTCATTCAATAAAACATATTTTGCAGAAGGCATGAAGTTTTGGTGGCTTTTTGGCATATTAGACAAATAACAGTTTGATCATGCATTGCTAGTGTTGATATGTAGGCATTTGATAATTGTTGTTTATTCATGATTTCAAATAAGAATCCAATGGCTTTTAAGTTGAAACCCTTAGCCCAAATTATGCAAAGTAACTAACAGTGTTGAAATCATTTGCTGACAGCTTGGTCTCCCTCAGTTAAAAAATCCCATCTGTTCTACAGTACTTCCTATTGAGTAGTTAAATCTGCAATTGTGGGATTTTTAATATAGTAAAATGCTGATTGTTTCTTATTGTTTTGGAATTATTTTCAAATTTCTCTGATTTATGTTTGAGGGCATTTTTATAGCATCTGTGTTGGATTATGCATACACATTTGGTATTAATGATCAAAACAATGTTTATTGTTAAAGAGAAATTATTTTATTGGAACATTACAACACTAATACCAGGAATCCATGATACGCCTCATGCTCATGAATCTCATGCCACCCATATTGCTGAAATTCCTGTACTCTCCAGGTCTGAACCACCACATTCTGCCTCTGTAGTGGGGCTGCTCATACATGAGCCAGTGACCGTCCATCACATGACAGGACTGACAGTGAGACATGCGGTAGCGGTCCATGCAGGAGTCACAGTCATCCATCATCTCATGCATCTGTCCTCCAAAGTTCTCCCTCTCATAAATCTTCATTCTATAGGATCCCCTGTGCTGTATGGGAAAGAAGTTAACATTTGTAAATGTTGACATAAATCTGGAACACATTCATTACAATGATCTCTGTGCTCACCATTGGGATCATGCGGCAGGATCTGGTCCAGTTGCTCATTCCAAACATAGACATGTAGTCAGCGTACTCGCCCCTCTTAAAGAAATACTGGTTTCCCATGTAGTTGGGATGATCGTACATCATCCAGCATCCGCTCTCAACTCTACAGGAGTGACAGCGGCTCAGATAGGAGGACATGTCAGAACAGTCGCTCATACACTCATAAGAGCGACCCTGGAAGTTCCTGTCCTCATAGAAGGTGACCTGAAATTCAGAGTTAGTGATTTAAAGTGAAATAAAGCAAATCAAAGTAATTTGTGTGAAATTGTGGGGAATTTAGTTTACCTTCATGTTTGTGTTGGTTGATCTTCAGTAGTTCCACAAAGGAGAAGCTGAAGCTGATTCTGGTTGTTGGCTGACTG
Source organism: Triplophysa bombifrons (assembly GCA_029783895.1). Taxonomy (NCBI): domain Eukaryota; kingdom Metazoa; phylum Chordata; class Actinopteri; order Cypriniformes; family Nemacheilidae; genus Triplophysa; species Triplophysa bombifrons. The sequence goes on along the minus strand of CM056456.1, from coordinate 14,642,547 downwards.
CTGTCACTCGTACCTTTATACTAGACCAAGACTAAAGACTACACAGCCTCTATTTATTAGTCAGTTCCTGACAGTGCAAGTTAAAATAAAGGCCATTGTAACTAAAGCTTAGTATGCACTGCTGGTCTTAGTATGTTCATGTGTAAGGTTTGTAACACTTCACAGGTTTATGTATTCTACAGTGTTAATATTCAACATTGGTGACCATAACAATTTCAAATGGCCCAACTTTTCCCACTCTAACAAAGATTAAACATAAGCCGAATACAATGGTCCTAGAAAAAAACAAAATAAATTTAACAATTTATTCAATGATATTACATTCCTGTTTGTTTCAAATGTACAACATCAGAAGAGGAAGACCTGGATGCAGTTGTGCTGCTGGGTATGAAGAACATCAAGCTTGTGATAACTGATATTACCTGGTCAGTTCGACACATGTTCAGTGATGTTAGTGGCAGCGTTTTGTATACATGCTTTTTTTGCAATTTAAAGAGCTACTCAAAATATGTATCTAAAGAGCAGAAGATCAGTACAAAGTGAATAAGCTTCAAAAATGCAAGCTAAATCTCTTTAGTGCCAGCATATGGAATGATGTTGCCATTGTAAGATAGACTGTTTGCTGTAACAACGTAGGCCTAAAGGCTCAAACTGATTTTGCCAAGTGGATGATGTCCTCAGGCCAACCAATTTTGTTGACCTAAGGATAACATTTTTATGAATAAAACAGAAACAAACCCTTACCATAATTTACCCCTAAAATCAGAGGGGAATGATATTTGAAACACAACGGTCTTGATACACCTAATCCTGGTTTTAGGATTAAATTTAAGATAAACTGTAAACTAAACTAAAATCTGATTTAAATGTCATCACAGGGTCAACATTATGTTGCCCTAAGGACACCAACCAATTGGCAAAATCAGGAGATTCGTAGGCATACAGTAATACAGTTCATAATCTTTTACTTACCCTCATAGATAAAAAAGGGCAAGAAATAGAAAAGCCCAATGGAACAGGATTAATATTGCAGGCAGTGAGGATCAGGGGGTTGAAATTTCTGTGTGTTTAAATCAATCTCTGCTTTCCTAATTTTTGAATTGTCCTCCAGTGGCTAAAGTACTTCACACATTTCATTTGGCCTCATTCATGAAACATGAGCAGAACAAATTTTCGAGTAAATCGTTCGTAAAGTCGTTCTGACATTGTATTTTCCAAATGTTCGTGGTAAAGAGAAATTTTCACCTGCTCACTACCATGTGTAAATGGTGCGTAATATACTCAAATGTTCTGTATTCTTTTAGACAAACTAATTATATTGTATTTTGATGCACTATATCATAATATTTCATGAGTTTGTTTGCCCTGTCCTATTTATGTTTTTTACTGTTAAACTTTGGGTAAACAGTTAGCTCGTCACTATCCCTTTTTACACAGACGTCCAATCACAGTTGAGGAGGGGCAGGACCAGCACTATGTTGACTAACCATTATACTTGTACAGCAAAACAATGGAGAAGTTAATATTGCTGGTTACTGCATTTTTATATTCATTAATATTGAACAAAATAAATCTTAAATTCTTACTGCAAAGGATATTCCAAATCATAGCTGCCCAACGCGTCTCTGGAAAAAACGTGTAGCGTCTTAGGCGCTCTCAAGTACCACTGGCTGTTTTCGACTCAAGTTTGGTATATATAAAGCTTAAAATTTCCGGTCTCCACAACATCATTACAGCGGTTAACCAAGAGAGCGTTAAAACAAACCTGTTTCTTCTTAGGTACAGCCTGCTACAGCTCCTCTGATGGACAACTTTAAGGGGATATTCTGAATATTTGCATTTTTTACACCCACAGATTCCAGATTTTCAAATCGTTGTATCTTGTAATATTGTACTATCCAAACAAACCATACACAGTTGGAAAGCTTATTTATTCAGCTTTCAGGTGATGTTAAAATCTCAATTTAAAAATATTGACCTTAATGACTGGTTTTGTGATCAAAGGTTTCTTTTTTTATTGTAAATTAAGTACTTTTGTCTTATCGTTTTTGGAAATGTTGCTTTAAACATACATTATATGCAATTTCCAAGATAAAAGGTTTGCCAATAGACCCATGTCCTCTCATTTCTATATTTGGTGATACAGCACAGAACATGCACCTACGTAGTTATGATTGTAAAATGTTGCCTTTTGCACACCACTTGCCAGAAGATGAATTCTGTTTAAATGGAAAGACCCCCTTCCCCCTTCTTTTTTCAATTGATTAAAAAGATCATGCAATTTCTTAAATTGAAAAAAATAAGATACTCTCTTCAAGGGTCTAACCAGAAATGTTATTCAATCTGGCAACCCTTTTTGTCATTTGTTAAAAAATTCAAGTAGGAAAAGCAATCCCCAAAATGTGTATGTGTGTGTATATGTATACTGATGTATATACCGTATATCCATATACATATGTACTTTATATTTATGTAGTTTTTTTTCATTGTTATTTATTTTTATTAATACTTATTTTTTCATATAATTATAATTTTTAACAATGCCATAGATACTTTATATCTTATGGGTATGGGGTGGGGCAGGTTGGTTATTTTGATCGTACAGTATACTGTACTATTTAGGTTCTCTTTAGTTCTCCTTTCTATTTTTATGTTACAAAACTTGGAAAAAACAGACTTTGTTTTTAAAAAAACATATAAAAAAACATTATATAAATACATCTTTCAGACTGTAATATCAGAATCGCTGCGAGTAAATAAGTGCACACATATTTCTCTCTCTTGTCCGATGAGTCTGATGTTTGTAAATAAAGCACATTTTGTCATATTTCTTTATCCATTGTCCCTTTAAGTAATTTATTGTTTTTTATACTTCATTTTCTGGGATTAAAATACATGCTAATATTCTGTATAAACGTAGTTAAAAAATCTTGGGAAAGCAGGTATGTCATGATTCCGCCATCATGTCATGTCTATTCTTGGTCTTGGGGCGGAGTCATGGCCTTAGGTTGTGTGTGGAGGGAGAGATAGTGATCCTACCGGCTTGCTATACTACCTCTCAGGTCTGCGTCTTTGTTCCCGCCATCTCGTTTCCTCGTTAGCTTTCCTTGAGGGTTTGATTCCCCACACCTGTGCCTGTTAATTATCCTTTGTCTGTCTCCCCTTTATAACATCCTTGTGTCTATTGTCCTGTGCTCGTTCGTTGTATGTACTTGAATGTACTTCATGCAATTGTATAGAGTCTTCGTGTACGCTCATGTTCCCCCTGCCCTGCCCTGCCCTGCCCTGCCCTGCCCTGCCCTGCCCTGCCCTGCCCTGCCCTGCCCTGGATTTGTATGTATCGTGTATTACCTCGCCTTGCCTTGCCTTGCCTCGTTACTCTTCCGTGGTTTTTGAGACGTTGTGTTACTGTTTTATAATTAGTCTTATTTTTCCCTGTCCTTATGTTTTGCCACCACATGCGTAGTCTTTTGTATTTTAGACATTCTTAGTTTAGTTTTCCCCCCATCGAGGGTGTTTGTTTTGTTTATTAAAGTGTTTTTGTTAACACCCGTATTGCTGCCTGCGTCTGTGTTCTTCCTCCCCTGCAAACCCTGTCAAGGTAACTACAGACTTCTACTGCAGGCACGCAGATGGCACTTGGGATGGGGCGGACATGACCCCTCAGATTTATAGTGACCCGAACCGCTCCCCTATCCGTCCATACAAAAGGCAAAAAAACATCTGTAATACTGAGATTAAATCAGGGTGTCCGCTGTGTACATTAGCCTAAGTAGTGGCTGACAGGCCCACCGCTCCTTAATTATTTTGCCTTCACTGCTTCAGAATCAGGTCGGCCACCAACGTTTACGCTCTCTGTGCTCTCTTTGGGCTGCTTCTGGCCTGCTATGACTCCTGACCCTGCCCCGGCCCCGAGGTCCTACAGTATGAGGAGCTGTTAGTTGCCTCAATTGTGCCTGCAGTAGTGGTAACCATAGTAATCAAATGCCATCGTCTGTGACTGAACTGGGGATTTTTCCCAGTAAGTATGCTATGCCTGTTGACTTTTCCCAGATGTGGCAGATAAGTTTTTTTATTTATTTGTATAGCTAGTCTTTTGCACTTAGCAAACAGAGCAAAACGCTGAGACCATGACATGCAATTAGGTGACAGGACAAAGGCAAACAGCGAATATAATGGAATGATTGGATAAATCAAACAATTTATCGTCAGGAAATAAAATATTTTCTGGAATTGCAAGAATAAATTAGGTTCCTGGCATAACACATGTTTAAATAAAACATATTTTGCAGAAGGCATGAAGTTTTGGTGGGCGAATTGCATACTAGACAAACAATAGTTTGATCATGCATTGCTAGTATTGATAGGTAGCCCTCTGTTCATTGTTGTTTATCTATCATTTAAAACATGAATCCAAAGGCTTTTTAGTGAAAACCATTAGCCCAAATTACGCAAAGTAACTAACAGTGTTGAAATCATTTGCTGACAACTTGGTGCCCCTCAGTTAAAAAATTCCCATCCGCGCCCCTGTTATACAGTACTTCCTAGTGAGCAGTTGTGGTGCAATTGTGGATTTTTTGTATATATTAGTAAGAAAATGATGATTGTTTCCAATTGTTTTGGAATCATTTTCAATTATCTCTGATTTATGTTTGAGGGCATTGTATAGCATCTGTGTTGGATTATGCATACACATTTGGTATTAATGATCAAAACAATGTTTATTGTTAAAGAGAAATTATTTTATTGAAACATTACAACACTAATACCAGGAATCCATGATACGCCTCATGCTCATGAATCTCATGCCACCCATATTGCTGAAATTCCTGTACTCTCCAGGTCTGAACCACCACATTCTGCCTCTGTAGTGGGGCTGCTCATACATGAGCCAGTGACCATCCATCACATGACAGGACTGACAGTGAGACATGCGGTAGCGGTCCATGCAGGAGTCACAGTCATCCATCATCTCATGCATCTGTCCTCCAAAGTTCTCCCTCTCATAGATCTTCATTCTATAAGATCCCCTGTGCTGTATGAGAAAGAAGTTAAAATTTGTAAATGTTGACAAAAATCTGGAACACATTCATTACAATGATCTCTGTGCTCACCATTGGGATCATGCGGCAGGATCTGGTCCAGTTGCTCATTCCAAACATAGACATGTAGTCAGCGTACTCGCCCCTCTTAAAGAAATACTGGTTTCCCATATAGTTGGGATGATCGTACATCATCCAGCATCCGCTCTCAACTCTACAGGAGTGACAGCGGCTCAGATAGGAGGACATGTCAGCACAGTCGCCCATACACTCATAAGAGCGACCCTGGAAGTTCCTGTCCTCATAGAAGGTGACCTGAAATTCAGAGTTAGTGATTTAAAATGAAATATACCAAATCAAAGTAATTTGTGTGAAATCGTGGGGAATTCACGAGTTCACCTGAGCAGATAATGAAGATAGCAGGGGTAGTAAAAGTATGCGTGTTTGGCGTGCTGTCCGGCGGGCAGGTTCCGAGCTCGCCGATTCCATCCGATCCCGGAACGCTCCCGCCCCCCAATAGGGGGGAGTGCGCCGAGCTCGGAAACGGCCGAACCCAGAACTCACCCCCCGGAGTTCTGCTATCGACATGAGCTCAAGTAGAGGAGCCGGGGAGGTGGTGGGATGTGTAATCCTTTGAGATGGCTTCAGGTAAGAATCTTGGTCTACTTAAGTGCTGGTTCGCTTGAGCTGATAGGTTGGAGTCTATGATTGCTGATTGCGAACCAGCCGGTCTTAATTATATGCTCTGGCTTCTCCCGAACTTTGTTAATCTATAATTATCCATTAACATCATTTAAGTTTACCTTCATGTTTGTGTTGGTTGATCTTCAGTAGTTCCACAGAGGAGAAGCTGAAGCTGATTCTGGTTGTTGGCTGACTGCTGTCACTTGTACCTTTATACTAGACCAAGACTAAAGACTGCATAGCCACTATTGTTAGTCAGTTCCTGACAGTGCATGTTGGAATAGAGGCCATTGTAGCTATGCTTGGTATGTACTGCTGGTCTTAGTATGTACATGCGTAAGGTTTGTAACACTATGTATTCGTAAGTTTTCAATATTAGTATTCAATATTGGTGACCATAACAAGTTCAAATGACCCATTTTTTTCCAACTGTAACAAAGGTTATAAATAAGCCAAATACAAGTGGTCTTTCCAGAAAAAATGCAAAATAAATGTAACAAAAGTTAACAAAAAGTTATAAGTTATGAGTTAACAAAAACTTTTTTCTTGATTTAGTTATCTATTGCGTAATATTGTTTTATATTGTTGCTTTATATTGTTTTGTATACTGTAAGTAGCCTAATTAAAGTAAGTCAGTTTCTACCCTAAACAATGGCAGAAAAGTTTATTTTATTTTATTTTCTTTCATTTCTTTATTTTCTGTCCTTACTCTTCTATTGTAGTTTTCTTGAAAGTCATGCGAAATAAACAATAGGCAATGTAACACTACGAAACTACATCTCCCATGAGCATTCCCTGCACCCAGTCTTTGGTCATCGTGCATGCTACTAACAATCCTGAAGAAGTGAAATAAACGGAAAAGTCAGTTGGTTATAATGGCAGAATGTCAACAGAATAGGTGAAGACAGCTTCTTTACTAGATAAAGTAGAGGGGAAGTCCCTTGTCCTCATAAAGTCTGCTGAGCTCGAGCAGATGAAGATATTAGCTTTGTCTCAATTCAAAGGCTGTGTCCTCCGGAGGCCACATTTGTCTGCCGCATTTGTCATCAATTTTTATTATTTCAGGGATTTTTTCAGGAAGGCAACCGTTACATTTCAATGTAAGAATGAAACTATAATGAATAAAACTTAAAATAAATAATTGTTCTTTTACGAATGTTTTTTTAACTGAAATGAGACAACCTTGATAACGTATGTGGTTGACAAATGGACCTCCAGTGGACACAGCCTCTAGAAGAAAGGTCAACCTTTCACGGAGTACATTTGGATGTACGAGTAAGTACAATTTTGTGGTATATGCCAGCTGATATATTTTGGTGATCAATTTGCATTTGAAAGGTGTTTATCAAATCAAGTAAACTAGTTTACTTAAACTACTAGCTAAATCAATTAAAATTACTTGAAATTAAGTAATTTTGCTCTAATCAGGTATGTCAATGTCAGCTTTAATCATATTACATGTACATTTATTTTCCCAACAGCAAAATTGTGGCCAGTTTAAATGCTGTGACCTTGCAAAACCACTAGCCACTGTGGCAAGCCCTGGTTATCTCTAGCAGCTAAGGATACACCTCATGCATCCTCTGAATTCCTGTGAAAGAAGATTGCATTTAAGGTGTCATTCAAAGGGTCCTCCTTGCTTTTCTGAAATGAGTCAGCCTCGACCCAGCCTTCTGAAATGAGACACAGCCCATGAATAAATCAGCCGTTTTGAACGGATCGGTTGAATGATTGAACCATTTTGAATCAAAGGCTTTGGTGGTTTGGCGCCATATTGAAAATTCAAAACAGTTCTAAAATAGTAAAATCATATTGTCAGTTAATCAGTCTGTGGATGGGTCAGGAAGAACTTTTTTTCACCCTTGAAGGGCACTGCTGAAAGGGATGCAATGCAAAGTGTCGCCTCGGATAAAGGGAAAATAGTGTTGTTATTTATTACTGTTGTTTGTCAAGTGTGATCCGAACGGCTATGTGATGAGATAACCAATTACAAATCTCCCTTCAGAAATCCCACTTCAAGAGTTGAGCCCTTCTAAGTATGTAGGGCACTTGGGTGCGATTAATTTTCGTTCAAAGTTTCAAATACAGAAGCTGTAGATTACCATTAATATTAAATAATTTTTTTCACAGATTGATCGATTTGCTTAAAAAAATCTATTTTACGTTGTTTGTAACTGCTTTTTGAATTTTCAACGACATGGCACCAAAGGAATTGTTGGCCTCAAGATCTGAAGATGGTCCGTAGCTGAGTAAATTAAAAACAAATGACATGAACCAACCTCTCTCTGAACACGTAATGAAACAATCACTTTATATTATCAAAGTATTGTGCTGTACAGGTTTTACACCATCTGAACCACATACGTTTATCTAGGTCTCATCAGACCGCAGGACATGGTTCCAGTAATCCATGTCCTTAGTCTTCTTGTCTTCAGCAAACTGTTTACGGGCTTTCTTGTGCAACATCTTAAAAAGAGGCTTCCTTCTGGGACAACAGGCATGCAGACCAAATTGATTCAGTGTGCGCCGAATGGTCAGGCTGACCCCCCACCCCTTCAACCTCTGCAGCAATGCTGGCATCACTCATACGTCTTTCCCGGAGATAACCTGTGGATATGACACTGAACATGTGCACTCAACTTTTTTGGTCTACAATGGCGAGGCCTGTTCTGAGTGGAACCTGTCCTGATAAACCGCTGTATGGTCTTGGCCACCGCGCAGCAGCTCAGTTTCAGGGTCTTGGCAATCTTCTTAAAGCCTGGGGCTAGCCATTGTTATGTAGAGCAATACATTTTTTTACAGTTCCTGAGAGAGTTCTTTGCCATATGGTGCCATGTTGAACTTCCATTGACCATTATGAGAGAGTGAGAGCGATAACAACAATTTTAACACACCTGCTCCTCATTCACACCTGAGACCTTGCAACACTAACAAATCACATGACACCGGGGAGGGAAAATGGCTAATTGGGTCCAATTTGGACATTTTCACTTAGGGCTTTACTCACTTTTGCTGCCAGCGGTTTAGACATTAACGGCTGTGTGTTGAGTTATTTTGAGGGGACAGCAAATTTACAAGCTGTACACTCACTAGTTAACAATGTAACAAAGTTTAATTTCTTCAGCGTTGTCACGTGAAAAGATAAAACTAAAGAATAAAATATTTTTAAAAATCTGAAGGCTGTACTGTGAGATACTGTATTCCACTTGAGTATTTAAACGCGTTTGAAAACGCTCGACAACACATTGATGCACATTGTTTGTCTTGATTCGTCATGTCCGCCTAAGTATTGTAAAAGTAGTAATAGTTTCGCAGATAGTTTGTTTAGTTAATTCAAAATTAATATTGTGGTCCAGGGACTATTACCTGATACAGAAATGACACTCGAATCTTAAAGTATTCATTCCTGCACTGTTTTTAGGCGTTGTAGCCTACAGGTATTTGCTGATTGGTTGATGCTGAATTTGTCCCAGCCCTCCTGCTCTGTGATTGGATGGCCGAGTAAAAAGTAAAATTGATGAACACAATCATTATGCATTAACACATCGCCCACCACTGGCAATGGGCAGCAAAAAATATATTTTAGCATTTAGAATGCATACACTGCTGAAAAGGCGATACAAATGATCAATGACACATGGATGTCATTCCCTCTCACTTCAGCAGGATTCTGTCACACTCCCAGCAGTAATATTATATGTTATCATGTCCTGCTTCCGCACACATCATTCACAATGAGTCATGTTTTCGTTTGCAACGATTTGATATAAAGCCGCAAAAGCTTGCAGGTAAAGCCTAGCGTTACATAGATTTCAGTGCGCTGTGCTTCTACACGCAGATATTTTTGTACTTGTTCCCCATTTAATAAAACATGATTGAAACTGTGTCTCATATTGGCTGCTGTGTCACTGAGGTGCTGCGTTTGTAAGTCTGCTATAAAAGAGTCTGCTGAATTAATGTTATAAACATATTGACGTTGATAGTTATAGGCCGTCACATCGATGCGACTTTTGTCACATAAATCTGAGGTCATTCAACCACTAGTATTTAACAAAGGTTTCCAATAGAGTGTTAATGGAAACCGTTAAAATTTCTGTGGTGTTATGTTTAGAAGGTTGGTCATTTTTTGGTTATTTTGATAAAGGTAACTCAGAAAGTATTGTAACGCATTACAATTCAAAGAAAGAAATATTATAATAATATTTGTTAATAGTAATATTTGCCACATTTAGTTAGGTGAAAACTCTTTATTTAAACATTCATAAGGTGTTATGTGTCCGTGAGCATTGAACAAATTGTTTAATATGATGTCTTAATAATGTTTCATACTGGATCCGTGAGAAGAGCGTCCCGTGCGTACGCTATACAAAGCACAATATATACAACATTGTGCTTTCCTTTCACAGCGACATATTGCGCACCGCACTGCTGCCTCTTTACATCCAGTACAAAATGTGAGTTCACTGCCCCTCCAATAAAAGTCACCACCTGGGCAGTGCTATGATCTGTGGTTGCTGCATTTGGTCAGGTCTATGTTCACCATTATGTGCCCAAAGAATGAGGTCAGCTGACCACCTGAATATACTAAATGAACATGTCAGGGCACAGGCATATTCCAAGGTGACAATGGCAGGATTCAAGCTCAAATTGTGAAAGAGTGGTTCAGGGAGCACGAGACATCATTTTAAAACATAGATTGGCCACCACAGAGTCCAGACCTTAGCCCCATTGAGAATCTTTGGGATGTGCTGGAGAAGACTTTGTGCAGCGGTCCAACTCTTCCATCCTCAATACAAGATCTTGCCGAAAAATGTATTCAACTCTGGACATGAATAAATGCTGTGACATTGCAGGAGCTTATTGAAAAGATACCACACCAATGCTTGTCGTAATCAAAGCTCAAGGCGGTCCAATGAAATATTAGAGTGTGTGACTTTTTTTGGACGAGCATTGTATTACTGCTATTATTTTAAATACAATTAGGAACATATGACTGCGTAGATTATATAAATTGATTTAGTTTATCCACATTACTTAGTTTCTCTTTCTGCAGTGCGAGTTATATAATTATGCGTACAGTATATGTTTCTTTGAGAAGAGAAAGTTCACACCATTCAGGAGAGTGTTATTGACAGGGTGATGTGATCATTCCACCTATCAGTATATACAGTTTAGGCATAACATTATGTGTACAACTTTATTCTTTCTTTAATACAACCTTTGAAAGTCACACGTTACTATTATATTTTATATTTACAAAGAAATACTGTAGGCATATTTTATGAAGCCTGTTTGATTGGTGATATGTTTTACCTTTTTGTCTGTGTTTCTGAGGCTATAGACTACAGTACATGCATCTATTATCACTTGTAGCTAAAAACAGTGGTGAATGGTGTTGTAATAATATCATCATTTGTATCATTATTGCAACAAATACCAGAAAATACCTCGATAGAGTTTTAGGGCCATATCGCCCATCCCTAGTCTTTCATTCTCAAAACTCTGAAATTTCTCTATACTTCAGACCTGAACAACTGGACCTTTGAAACAACAAGCTTTTATAAGAAAATAAGCTAATACTTTATTTTAAAATGCCCATGTTACAGTGTAATTATACATTTAAGTTATGAGTAATAAAATTTAACTACATGTACTATAGGGTTAGGATTAAGCCCATTGCACATTGAGTCGGAAATTCGCGTCTGAAATCTCCGCACGTTAAAAAATAAATAAGACCATCACATAATGCATTATGCATACATATGCGACACACTGCCTCCGATATTTTCGAGAGTCAAATACGAAAAAATGTCGGACTGTTTGTGCAAAGACCTTTGCATTATGTAACACCATTAGATCAATACATTTTAAGTATAAAATGTTATTTATTTTTACGTTTTATAGCTTGACTTGATGCTCAATAGTCTGATAGGGCATGTGTCCCCTCACGTTTCTATTTTTCTGTGAATAATGCATAAACAATTTAATGGCGTAAATGATCATAACACAATGTTTAGTGGGAAATTATTTTATTGAGACTTTTACTTTATAGAACACTAATACCAGGAATCCATGATACGCCTCATGCTCATGAATCTCATGCCACCCATATTACTGAAGCTCCTGTACTCTCCAGGCCTGAAGTATGACATTTTTCCTCTGTAGTGGGGCTGCTCATACATGAGCCAGTGACCGTCCATCACATGACAGGACTGACAGTGAGACATGCGGTAGCGGTCCATGCAAGAGTCACAGTCATCCATCATCTCATGCATCTGTCCTCCAAAGTTCTCCCTCTCATAGATCTTCATTCTATAGGATCCCCTGTGCTGTATGGGAAAAATCCATGAAACTCAGTTTTTTTAACATGTCTTGAAAATATTTCCAGAAGGAATTGATTTATTATAAATATATAAAAATGCAAATGGAGCTCACCATGGGGATCATACGACAGGATCGGATACAGTTGTTCATTCCAAACATAGACATGTAGTCAGCGTACTCGCCCCTCTTAAAGAAATACTGGTTTCCCATGTAGTTGGGATTATCGTACATCATCCAGCATCCGCTCTCAACTCTACAGGAGTGACAGCGGCTCAGATAGGAGGACATGTCAGAAAAGTCACCCATACACTCATAAGAGCGACCCTGGAAGTTCCTGTCCTCGTAGAAGATGACCTGTAAATGTAAAATGTTTGTGGTTTAATGTAAAATGTATGAAAATAAAAGTAATGTATAAGAACTGTATTGGAAATGTGTTTTTTGTGGTTTACCCTGCCCATGGTTATGGTTGAACTATTCAGTTTCCAGTAGTTCCACAAAAGAGAAGCTGAACCTGATTTTGACTTTGATTGTTGGCTCACAGTCACCCGTGCTTATATACATGACCATAGCTTAACAGTACACTGCATCTATTGTTTGTTAGTCCCTGACTATGCAGGTTGAAACACAGGCAATGTATCTAAAGCATAGTATGTATGTGACCTCACATGTGTCAGGACTCTAGAATTTCTGTTTCTATCTATTTTAAAATGAAAGGGGTGGTATCCGTTCAGGGTTTATGACTAGTCCTAGGCTAAAATAAATGTTAGAGCTGTCTAAACTGAAAACACCTTGCAATGACACATCCATCAGTGTCATTGTTTTGTCTCAAAATGCACACAAGTAATGCTTTTTGTAAGGGATATTTGTAAAAACTAGTTAAATGTCTTAATTTAACTAAGGCCTAGTCCTGGCTTTATCTAACCCCTTAGAGTAAAGACATTAACAGGGATCCCTGTCTAGGAAAACGTGTATGCCTACATCACTAGCATTTGTCATTAAGAACACATTCAATATTTTCATTTCTTAAAAAAAAACTATATGTATTAATGATTTTAACCTTAGGAGACCACAATTTTCTTCGGTGAACCAAACTAAAACATTAACGCAGACAAACTAATCAGTTATTCTGTAGATATAAGGTGCTTTAAAATAAACATGTGTAACAATGTCAGACTGATGAAGTGTGTAATTTCTGAGTGATTTTGGGCCCAAACAAGACATATTTTGATATATTTTACATACACTGGGCACTGGTCTTCACCACAGTTATTATATACCTAAGAAATACCTATTTAGATATATTTTACATGCACTGGGCACTGATCTTCAGCACAGTTATTATATACCTAAGAAATACCTATTTAGATATATTTTACATGCACTGGGCACTGATCTTCAGCACAGTTATTATATACCTAAGAAATACCTATTTAGATATATTTTACATGCACTGGGCACTGATCTTCAGCACAGTTATTATATACCTAAGAAATACCTATTTAGATATATTTTACATGCACTGGGCACTGATCTTCACCACAGTTATTATATACCTAAGAAATACCTATTTAGATATATTTTACATGCACTGGGCACTGATCTTCAGCACAGTTATTATATACCTAAGAAATACCTATTTAGATATATTTTACATGCACTGGGCACTGATCTTCAGCACAGTTATTATATACCTAAGAAATACCTATTTAGATATATTTTACATGCACTGGGCACTGATCTTCAGCACAGTTATTATATACCTAAGAAATACCTATTTAGATATATTTTACATGCACTGGGCACTGATCTTCACCACAGTTATTATATACCTAAGAAATACCTATTTAGATATATTTTACATGCACTGGGCACTGATCTTCAGCACACCACAGTTATTATGTCCCTGAGAAATACCTAAACAGTATTATAAAGACATGTCCTGGCCCCAGTCATACCTGAGGACCAAATTTGAGCATGTTCCGCCTCGTCACTATGACAACAATCTACATTGAGTTTTGCAAAGGGAATCGGGTCATGATGACCATTTCGTAATTGTGGTGGACAAGAAATATCTAAACAGTATCAAGAAGACTTGTTCCGGCCCCAATCATACCTGAGGACCAAAATTGGGCATATTCTGCCCCATATTCTGAGCAGGTGCTGAGTGAGGATTATATAAAAATTCACAAAGATTTATTTTTATTCATTCATTTATGCCTAAAATGTATTCAGAAGTATTCATAGGAACAGTAGGAATGTAAGTTGACATATGTGTATTAGTGGAAACATCTGAGAACACATTCAACTAAAAATAATTGCATACGAATTAGTTTGTGATGATGATTTAATGATTTGATGTTATAATCGGTACATCTGTTCAATGATTATTCACATTAATGCACTTTATGTAATTTTAAGCATGCTAAGAGCACATTTTGAGCACTTGTAACAATGTAAAAATCCAGTGATGTTTCTGAGGCCTAAAAACCAGAGGCCTGAAGGTTTGTGACATGTTGTTCTCTCGTAACCTTGGGTACTTTTCCACTGTTTATTGGGCATGATCCAGCAGTTTTTGATGACTTCATAAGTATTAAAATTTTCCCCAATGAATTTAAATATGTTTTGAAAATCAGACAATAACGAGCGAACCACCGTTAGAAGCGTATCTAGTTGCGTACGAAACAAACGTGGCAGATCAAAAGCATTGGATGACAAAAATAAGTGATAACGTGAATTTACCTGATTTGTTTTTGAGGAGTACTCCTCTCAGAAGTTTTGCTATAACAGAGGCTGGAAGGCACTGGATTTTCAAATGCTCTGGGGAACATCTCACTTTGTTTCATTCAAACAAATAAAGTTAACTCTTTGACACCTGTCATGATTCCGCTATCATGTCATGTTTATTCTTGTTCTTGGAGTGGAGTCATGGCATAGCCTTAGGGTTTTGTGTGAGAAAGACATGGCTTTGCTTATACATTGGCTGTCATGCGCTTTCTCATGTCTCATCAGTGTTTCCCGCCATCTGGTTTCCTTGTTACCTTCCCATTAGTGTTTAATCCCCAGCACCTGTTCCTTGTTAATTATCCTTTGCCTGTCTCCCCTTTAAAACACTCTCATGTTCATTGTCCTGTGCGTGTTCATTGTGATAAGCCCCTGTGAATGTTGTGAAAGTTCCTGTGTATGTTCCTGAATATTGGATGTTCTTGTATAGCTGTTTCTGTTTCTGTTTGTACCTTGCCGTGTCTTCTAAGTTCCTGTTACCCCCCGTGTCTAGTAAGTGTAGTTTGGTGTTTGTATTAAGTGTTTGTTTTCTTAGTTTAATTAGTCTGTGTCTTCATTTTAGTTAATAGTTTATCCTGTTTTGTTTTCCCCTTTGTGGGTTTTGTTTAGCATTTTTGTAGTGTCTTTTGTATAATAAATATCTGTTTACCCCATACCATCATCTCGCCTTGTCTGCCTGCAATTGGGTTCTCCTGCCATGTCTTCCCAGACAAACCATGACAGAATGAACGCGCCAAACCATACCCAGCAGGCAGCAGCCAGGGACACTAGCCGTTCTGGCCTTGCCCGTCATCTCTGCAGTCTTCGCCAGGGGAGTGAGACTGTGGATGATTATGTGGAGAGGTTCCTCGATGTTGCTGAGCAAGGCGTCTTCGGGGAGGAGGAACTGGCGGTGCTGTTCCCACTCTCTTGGGCGGAGATGAGGGCGATGGAGCCGTTGGACTTCGATAGCGTGTGGCTAACCGCCGCGGCAAGATCGGAGTCCACGACTTCATCAAACTCAAGATACTCGTCTCCGCTGGTCACGATACCTGAGAGTGGTCCTCTGCGGATCAGGGTTAAGGGCACCGCCACACACCTCCCCTCAGCCTCTGCAGCCTGTCCACAAACACCCAGTCTCACTGGCAAGCGGGGAAGACGAGAATCCTGGAGGTCCTGTTCCGGGGCCTCCAACCCAGAACCAGACGCGCCCTTCACCTCATTCCTCCAGCCGACCACCAGATGGGTGGGTCAGCTAAAGAAGAAGAGGCAACGGAGGGCAGTTCCTGTGGTTCCGAGCTAGGGGATCCGAGCCCGGTCCAGCAGCCGGCACCGAGCCAGGTCCAGCAGCCGGCACCGAGCCCGGTCCAGCAGCCGGCACCGAGCCCGGTCCAGCAGCCGGCACCGAGCCCGGTCCAGCAGCCGGCACCGAGTCCGGTCCAGCAGCCGGCACCGAGTCCGGTCCAGCAGCCGGCACCGAGCCCGGTCCAGCAGCCGCCAGAGAGCGCTGCCCAGCCGGCCTTCCAGTCCATGTGTCAGCCGGCAATCCAGCCGGCCTTCCAGTCCATGTGTCAGCCAGCAATCCAGCCGGCCTTTTAGTCCATGTCCAGTCCGGCGATCCAGCCGGCCTTCCAATCCATGTCCAGTCCTGCGATCCAGCCGTCCTTCCAATCCATGTCCAGTCCTGCGATCCAGCCGTCCTTCCAATCCATGTCCAGTCCGGCGATCCAGCCGGCCTTCCAATCCATGTTCAGTCCGGCGATCCAGCCGGCCTTCCAGCCATGTTCCAGCCGGGGTCCACTCCGGCATTCCAGCAGGGGTCCGTTCGGGCATTCTAGCCGGGGTCTAGCCCAGCAGTCCTGCCGGGGACAAGGACAGTTCCCCCCAGGACTTCCCCAGTCAAGCCCCCTGGGGCTCCGCGCTCTCGCGCGCCCCCACGGGCTAAGACTTCCCCACACAGCCCCACCCATTGTGGATATCCCCCATGTTCTCTTGTTTGAATCTCCCTCCGTTGTTTGTTATTTTTGATGTCCTACCCGAACCCGTTTGTTGTTATTTCTTGTATGCCCCTTGTTTTGTTTACTTTGTCTGTCTGGTTCTTGTCTGTGACCCAGTCTGTCTTGTCTTGTTAGTGTACCCCTTGATGAACACCTGGAGGTGTTCATTTAAGGGGGGGGCTTATGTCATGATTCCGCTATCATGTCAGGTTTATTCTTGTTCTTGCAGCGGAGTAATGGCATAGCCTTTGGGTTTTGTGTGAGAAAGACATGGCTTTCTTTATAATGGCTTGTCATGTGCTTTCATGCCTAAGGCCATCAGATGTATTGGGTAACTTAAATGACGCGAAATGGACGGCACCAAATGGACGCTGCGCGCCAGCGCCCCCAGATTTTTCCCAGGTCGCGCGGCGGTCCCGAAACGAAGGGGAAGTTGCCCGAACGTGATCCGCAGTGTCTCGGCGCGCCCACGCCGCCCGTGGACCCCGTGAAAAATGCCCGAAAAGCGCCCCACGGAAACAAGGTTAGGGGCAATACGAGGCGAAGCAACCAGAGGGCGACTGCACGTACGCCTGTGACCTATTTCGCGCGCGTCGATTAGGTGGCGAGTGGGCAGTCAGAATGAAGCCTAAACGTCCCCTTGCAGCCTAGGGCCCGGCGTACACGAATCACTTACGCATCCCCCTTGCCACCTATTTTGGGCGGGGCATCCCAATGGACACGCCTCCGCCAACAAAACGCCTATGCATCCCCCTTGCAGCCTAAACGCAGCGGAGGCCCACCTGACGCCCCGGACGCCCCCCGAAGCCCAAAAAGAACCCGAGACGTGCCGTTCTCGTTGCCGGCCGCCGACTCCCGCTCCGTATCGGTGCCGACTGGCCATATTCGAGCCGATAGGCCCCGAGCGGCGGTGCGACGCACGCCCAAACACCCAAGAGCCCTTCGCTTTGAATTTCGAGACATAATGGCGAAATGTGTATCCAAACCTAGTTTTCTCACACCTGCGATTTATTCGAAAGCGGCCTTGACCGGAGCACAGGGCGAGAACCCAGTCCAGTGGTCTTGTTTACTTCGGCAATGAGTTATACAGCCTAAACCAACTGCAGAGTGCCTCAGAGACATGGCTCTTCGTGATGATGTACTTTAAAGCTCATCTTTGTGCTCCAGAAGCATAAAAACGGTGTGTCCATTATTTACCTATTGAGACCCTGTCAAATAAGTTTTGTGTGGCATGTACATTCCTAACTTATTTAATGGGGACCTCGTAGGTAAATAATGGACAATGCCTATATCTTTATTATTCAATTAGTTATTCAGCTCAAACCAACTGTAAAGCACACAGGAGACACTGGGCTTCGTGGTGATGTGCTTTACAGCTCACAGTTGTGCCCCATAGGCCTAAACAAGGTGTGTACATTTGAAACTTACGGGTAATGTGTCAAAAGTGTTATGAGTGGGATTCATTTGACATATTGGGCCAATACCTGTTAATTACAGCGTTATAACACCTTTATTAAGCTTAATATCAGTGTGTCCATTGTTTACCTATGGAGACCCTATCAAAAAAGTTATCTTTGGCATGTACATTCCTAACTTATTTAATGGGGACCTCGTAGGTAAATAATGGACAATGCCTATATGTGTAATTATTCAATGAGATATTCACCTCAAACCTACTGTAAAGCACAAAAGAGACACTGGGCTTCGAGGTGATGTGCTTTACAGCTCACAGTTGTGCCCCATAAGCCTAAACAAGGTGTGTACATTTGAAACTTACGGGTAATTTGTCAAAAGTGTTATGAGTGGGATGCATTTGACTTATTGGGCCATTACCTGTTAATTACAGCGTTATAACACGTTTATTAAGCTTAATATCGGTGTGTCCATTACTTACCTATGGAGACCCTGTCAAATAAGTTATCTTTGGCATGTACATACCTAACTTATTTAATGGGGACCTCGTAGGCTAATAATGGACAATGCCTATATGTGTGTTTACCTGTGAATTACAGTGTTATAACACCTTTATTAAGCTTAATATCAGTGTGTCCATTGTTTACCTATGGAGACCCTGTCAAATTAGTTATCTTTGGCATGTACATTCCTAACTTATATAATGGGGACCTCGTAGGCTAATAATGGACAATGCCTATATGTGTGTTTACCTGTTAATTACAGCGTTATAAGAAATTTATTAAGCTTAATATCGGTTTGTCCATTATTTACCTATGGACACCCTGTCAAATAAGTTATCTTTGGCATGTACATTCCTAACTTATTTAATGGGGACCTCGTAGGCTAATAATGGACAATGCCTATATGTGTAATTATTCAATGAGTTATTCACCTCAAATCTACTGTAAAGCACAAAAGAGACACTGGGCTTCGTGGTGATGTGCTTTACAGCTCACAGTTGTGCCCCATAAGCCTAAACAAGGTGTGTACATTTTAAACCTATGGGTAATATGTCAAAAGTGTTATGATTGGGATGCATTTGACTTATTGGGCCATTACCTGTTAATTACAGCGTTATAAGACGTTTATTAAGCTTAATATCGGTGTGTCCATTACTTACCTATGGAGACCCTATCAAAAAAGTTATCTTTGGCATGTACATTCCTAACTTATTTAATGGGGACCTCCTAGGCTAATAATGGACAATGCCTATATGTGTAATTATTCAATGAGTTATTCACCTCAAACCTACTGTAAAGCACAAAAGAGACACTGGGCTTCGAGGTGATGTGCTTTACAGCTCACAGTTGTGCCCCATAAGCCTAAACAAGGTGTGTACATTTGAAACTTACGGGTAATGTGTCAAAAGTGTTATGAGTGGGATGCATTTGACATATTGGGACACTTCCTGTTAATTACAGCGTTATAACACGTTTATTAAGGTTAATATCGGTATGTTCATTATTTACCTATGGAGACCCTGTCAAATAAGTTATCTTTGGCATGTACATTCCTAACTTATTTAATGGGGACCTCGTAGGCTAATAATGGACAATGCCTATATGTGTTATTATTCAATGAGTTATTCACCTCAAACCTACTGTGAAGCACAAAAGAGACACTGGGCTTCGTGGTGATGTGCTTTACAGCTCACAGTTGTGCCCCATAAGCCTAAACAAGGTGTGTACATTTTAAACCTACGGGTAATGTGTCAAAAGTGCTATGAGTGGGATGCATTTGTCTTATTTGTCCATTACCTGTTAATTACAGCGTTATAACACCTTTATTAAGCTTAATATCGGTGTGTCCATTACTTACCTATGGAGACCCTGTCAAATAAGTTATGTGTGGCATGTACATTCGTGACTTATTTAATGGAGACCTCGTAGGTTATTAATGGACAATGTCTTTATATGTTATTACATATTAATTACAGCGGTATAACACGTTTATTAAGCTTAATAACGCTGTGTCCATTACTTACCTATGGAGACCCTGTCAAATAAGTTATGTGTGGCATGTACATTCGTGACTTATTTAATGGGGACTTCGTAGGTTATTAATGGACAATGTCTTTATATGTTATTACATGTTAATTACAGCCTTATAACACGTTTATTAAGCTTAATTACGGTGTGTCCATCATTTACCTATGGAGACCCTGTCAAACAAGTTATGTGTGGCATGTACATTTGTAGCTTATTTAATGGAGACCTCGTAGGTTATTAATGGACAATGTCTTTATATGTTATTACATATTAATTACAGCGTTATAACACTTATATTAAGCTTAATAACGCTGTGTCCATCATTTACCTAAGGAGACCCTGTCAAACAAGTTATATGTGGCATGTACATTTGTAGCTTATTTAATGGGGACCTCATAGGTAAATAATGGACAATGCCTATATGTGTTATTATTCAATTAGTTATTCACCTCAAACCTACTGTAAAGCACAAAAGAGACACTGGGCTTCGTGGTGATGTGCTTTACAGCTCACAGTTGTGCCCCATAAGCCTAAACAAGGTGTGTACATTTTAAACCTACGGGTAATGGGTCAAATGCGTTATGAGTGGGATGCATTTTTCTTATTTGGCCATTACCTGTTAAATACAGCATTATAGAACCTTTATTAAGCTTAATATCGGTGTGTCCATTACTTACCTATGGAGACCCTGTCAAATAAGTTATGTGTGGCATGTACATTCGTGACTTATTTAATGGAGACCTCGTAGGTTATTAATGGACAATGTCTTTATATGTTATTACATATTAATTACAGCGGTATAACAAGTTTATTAAGCTTAATATCGGTGTGTCCATTACTTACCTATGGAGACCGTGTCAAATAAGTTATCTTTGGCATGTACATTCCTAACTCATTTAATGGGGACCTCGTAGGCTAATAATGGACAATGCCTATATGTGTAATTATTCAATGAGTTATTCACCTCAAACCTACTGTAAATCACAAAAGAGACACTGGGCTTCGAGGTGATGTGCTTTACAGCTCACAGTTGTGCCCCATAAGCCTAAACAAGGTGTGTACATTTGAAACTTACGGGTAATGTGTCAAAAGTGTTATGAGTGGGATGCATATGACACATTGGGCCATTACCTGTTAATTACAGCGTTATAACACGTTTATTAAGCTTAATATCGGTGTGTCCATTACTTACCTATGGAGACCCTATCAAAAAAGTTATCTTTGGCATGTACATTCCTAACTTATATAATGGGGACCTCGTAGGCTAATAATGGACAATGCCTATATGTGTGTTTACCTGTTAATTACAGCGTTATAAGAAATTTATTAAGCTTAATATCGGTTTGTCCATTATTTACCTATGGACACCCTGTCAAATAAGTTATCTTTGGCATGTACATTCCTAACTTATTTAATGGGGACCTCGTAGGCTAATAATGGACAATGCCTATATGTGTAATTATTCAATGAGTTATTCACCTCAAACCTACTGTAAAGCACAAAAGAGACACTGGGCTTCGTGATGATGTGCTTTACAGCTCACAGTTGTGCCCCATAAGCCTAAACAAGGTGTGTACATTTAAACCTATGGGTAATATGTCAAAAGTGTTATGATTGGGATGCATTTGACTTATTGGGCCATTACCTGTTAATTACAGCGTTATAAGACGTTTATTAAGCTTAATATCGGTGTGTCCATTACTTACCTATGGAGACCCTATCAAAAAAGTTATCTTTGGCATGTACATTCCTAACTTATTTAATGGGGACCTCCTAGGTAAATAATGGACAATGCCTATATGTGTAATTATTCAATGAGTTATTCACCTCAAACCTACTGTGAAGCACAAAAGAGACACTGGGCTTCGTGGTGATGTGCTTTACAGCTCACAGTTGTGCCCCATAAGCCTAAACAAGGTGTGTACATTTTAAACCTACGGGTAATGTGTCAAAAGTGCTATGAGTGGGATGCATTTGTCTTATTTGTCCATTACCTGTTAATTACAGCGTTATAACACCTTTATTAAGCTTAATATCAGTGTGTCCATTACTTACCTATGGAGACCCTGTCAAATAAGTTATCTTTGGCATGTACATTCCTAACTCATTTAATGGGGACCTCGTAGGCTAATAATGGACAATGCCTATATGTGTAATTATTCAATGAGTTATTCACCTCAAACCTACTGTAAATCACAAAAGAGACACTGGGCTTCGAGGTGATGTGCTTTACAGCTCACAGTTGTGCCCCATAAGCCTAAACAAGGTGTGTACATTTGAAACTTACGGGTAATGTGTCAAAAGTGTTATGAGTGGGATGCATATGACACATTGGGCCATTACCTGTTAATTACAGCGTTATAACACGTTTATTAAGCTTAATATCGGTGTGTCCATTACTTACCTATGGAGACCCTATCAAAAAAGTTATCTTTGGCATGTACATTCCTAACTTATTTAATGGGGACCTCGTAGGCTAATAATGGACAATGCCTATATGTGTGTTTACCTGTGAATTACAGTGTTATAACACCTTTATTAAGCTTAATATCAGTGTGTCCATTGTTTACCTATGGAGACCCTGTCAAATTAGTTATCTTTGGCATGTACATTCCTAACTTATATAATGGGGACCTCGTAGGCTAATAATGGACAATGCCTATATGTGTGTTTACCTGTTAATTACAGCGTTATAAGAAATTTATTAAGCTTAATATCGGTTTGTCCATTATTTACCTATGGACACCCTGTCAAATAAGTTATCTTTGGCATGTACATTCCTAACTTATTTAATGGGGACCTCGTAGGCTAATAATGGACAATGCCTATATGTGTAATTATTCAATGAGTTATTCACCTCAAACCTACTGTAAAGCACAAAGGAGACACTGGGCTTCAAGGTGATGTGCTTTACAGCTCAAATTTGTGCCCCATAAGCCTAAACAAGGTGTGTACATTTGAAACTTACGGGTAATGTGTCAAAAGTGTTATGAGTGGGACTTCCTGGTTGCCATATTTGTAGTCCGATGTAGTTTTTCTTGTTCATTGGTTTTCCCAGGCATTTCTTGTTTACTTTTTTGCCCAATGTATTCATAAATACGATTAAAGAACCACCTTATTCCCTTAGTACGCTTTATTAGACATACATATGTTCAAATGTACATATGTTCTCTTTACGAGTTGTTTCCTGACCTATGTGTGTGTCTAAAACAGTGTTCTCACTGAATAGTGTTGTTTCTGACACCCAGAAATCAATTAATACACTTTAAATATTGTTAAAAAGCATTATTTCCACCAACATACTACACGTGGTCCACTAATACAAACAGACTAGAAAATGGATGCATTTTCTAGTTAGAACAGACTGGAAAATGGATCGCCTTTTAACTATGTTCGTGTGACAATCTCAAAGATTAGCATTCTAGAAGCACCCCATAAAGATATATTACACAATTCAGACTGTTAAAATGCGTATTTTGCATACAAGTGGACTTTTGATAAAATTATGTCTCTGCCCAGCTTTTTATTCATATTTACGCTTTAATTTTCTGCAAAAGCTTTGGGGCTTCGAATACTAGTCCTTCACATCAGTAAGCAACACATATTCAAAGCCCATAGCCCTCACAGTAGGGCAAGTGCTCGAAAAAAAATCACAAAAAATATTCATAAATAATTAACTGGGTCATCGTACGATAGCCACCTATTAGCACACCAGAATAAGTTACACGTGTCAGAGGCTCCCGTACGGCCCGCGCAGGCCACAGGAGCCCGAAACCTAACATAAAGTTGCGGCACGTGGCCCTCGACGACATACCGAGGGAG
This sequence comes from Triplophysa bombifrons, assembly GCA_029783895.1. Taxonomy (NCBI): domain Eukaryota; kingdom Metazoa; phylum Chordata; class Actinopteri; order Cypriniformes; family Nemacheilidae; genus Triplophysa; species Triplophysa bombifrons. Next base: position 14,618,475 of record CM056456.1, on the reverse strand, counting down.
CTAGGTCGTGACGCAAAGTTAAATATTTTTCCTTATTTTTCATGCATGCCATTTCCTCTCGTTGATCTCTATGGGCCGTGGGCCTGGAAAAGGTTAATTTTAAGACTTTTAACAACTTTCGTGTGACAATCTCACAGATAAGCATTCTAGAAGCACCCCATAAAGATATATTACACAATTCAGGCTGTTAAAATGCTTATTTTGCATACAAGTGGACTTTAGATAGAATTATGTCTCTGCCCAGCTTTTTATTCATATTTACACTTTAATTTTCTGCAAAAGCTTTGGGGCTTCGAATACTAGTCCTTCACATCAGTAAGCAACACATATTCAAAGCCCATAGCCCTCACTGTAAGGCAAGTGCTCGAAAAAAAATCACAAAAAATATTCCCAAAAAATTAACGTCTCACATGGAATCCAAAACGGGCAATATAGCAAATAACGTGGCCGTACGCACTCCGTATGCTAGGAAACGAATGAGGGGGCCGTGACTAGATATAGAATTTGAATTGGGGTCATTCGAACCTCCACGGTCAGTTCTGGGGTCATCGTACGGTAGCCACCTATGAGGACACCAGAATAGGTTTTGCGTGTCAGAGGCTCCCGTACGGCCCGGGCAGGCCCCAGGAGCCCAACACTTAGCAGAAAGTTGCGTCTAGTAGCCCTCGACGACACACCTAAAGGGCTAGTTGGTGACTTGCTATTAAATATTTTTTCTTCTTTTTCATAAATCTCTCTTCCTCCCATTGTTCTCTATGGATAAGGGGTTAGGCTAAGGGATTGAGAATTAATTCCAGGAAGAAAATGGTCTCGGGAAGTGTCTAGAGACAAGGAACTCGAGATCCCAACAGGGGAGCCCCTGGCGGTCAAACTTTTCGCATATCCTGGCCCTGTGACCTTTTGACCCCTGGATTCTGTGGCAGTGTCCATCATGAGCCTATGAAAATGAATGGGATAGGTTACGAGTGTCAGCGGCCCCCGTAGGGCCCAAGGGGTCTCTAGAGGCCCCCAAAATTATTTTCTGGTAGTCTGTAGGCCCTTGTTTCACATACCAAAAGGGAGGCTTTCTAGAGCCAAAGCAAACATTTTTCAGTGTGTTTCAAACAAATCTCTCAATCAGGCCTCTTCGACTGAAAGACACAAAGAGCCTCTTTCAGTGGCAAAAAGAACCAGAGTGAGGTTCAATCTTTTTTCACAAAAATGGCACCTAGAAGTGACCTAGAATGACCACACTCGTTGTCAAGGTTCATGGGACCCCCATCCTATACCTTGACGAACGTCGAGGCCCTGTGACCTTTTGACCCCTGTATTCTAGAGCGTACATGAGTAGCCTATTTGTAGGCTGTCGGTGTCTTTTCTGGCAAACAGAGCGGTCAAATAGGTCGGAGGGGCGCGGAACTCCAAGACCTGACACGGAGGCCTTTCACGGGCCAGCTACGTGAAAATTGGGCCAATCGGACCATTCTGCGGCAGTGTCCATCATGAGCCTATGAAAATGAATGGGATAGGTTGCGCGTGTTAGAGGCTCCCATACGGCCCACGCAGGCCCCAGGAGCCCGAAACCTAACAGAAAGTTGCGTCACGTGGCCCTCGACAACATACTGAGGGAGCAAGGTTGAGAAGCAAAGTTAAATGTTTTTCATTATTTTTCATACATCTCTGTTCCTCCCTTTATTCTCATTGGGCCTTTTGCCTGAAAAGGGTTCATTTTCAGACTTTGAATAGTTTTCGTGTGACAATCTCACAGATATGCATTCTAGAAGCACCCCAAAAATATATAGTACACAATTCAGGCTGTTAAAATGCTTATTTTGCATACACATGGACTTTTGATAGAATTATATCTCTGCCCAGCTTTTTATGCATAATTATGCTTTAATTATCTGCAAAAGCTTTGGGGCTTCGAATACTAGTCCTTCACATCAGTAAGCAACACATATTCAAAGCCCATAGCCTTCACAGTAGGGCAAGTGCTCGAAAAAAAATCACAAAAAATATTCCCAAAAAATTAACGTCTCACATGGAACCCAAAACGGGCAATATAGCAAATAACGTGGCCATACGCACTCCGTATGCTAGGAAACAAATGAGGGGGCCGTGACTAGATATAGAATTTGAATTGGGGACATTCGAACCTCCAGGGTCAGTTCTGGGGTCATCGTACAATAGCCACCTATGAGCACACAAGAATAAGTTACACGTGTCAGAGGCTCCCGTACGGCCCGCGCAGGGCCCAGGAGCCCGAAACCTAACAAAAAGTTGCGTCACATGGCCCTCGACGACATACCGAGGGGGCAAGGTCGGGATGCAAAGTTAAATATTTTTCCTTATTTTTCGTACATCTCGATAGCTCACTTGGACCTCTGAGTGCCCGTGCACCGCCTGGCGCGGTCGGCGAGCATATCCGACAACTTTTTGTCAGATACCCCACCAGGGCGCGTTTCGGCACTTTCCCGGTGTAGCGCCATCAATAGGCAGCAAGGGGCGTCAAACTGCCAACTCTAGGTGCGCAACGGACGAGAGGAAGACTGTGGTAGATTACAGGTGGTTAGGGGACACGAAAGGCACCTTTTGGACGTAGTGATGAAGATTAGGCAGTTAGGGGGATGTTTAGGCGTTTTGCGGCCAAGCGCCATCAATAGGCAGCAAGGGGCGTCAAACTACCAACTCTAGCTGCGCAATGGACGTGAGGAAGACTGTGGTAGATTACAGGCTGTTAGGGGACGCGAAAGGCACCTTTTGGACGCAGTGATGAAGATTAGGCAGTTAGGGGGATGTTTAGGCGTTTTTTGGCAAAATGGTACATTTCGCAGTACTTTACCACCCCTTGTGGTGTCCGCACGATGCCTTTGACGGAAAAGTGACCCTAAACTACGATAAGGGAAAAAGTGCCACTTGCCATCGCAAAGTGCGCGAATTGGGCGTCCAAATGAGGAACACGATCCCTTCGCACCCCTAGTCGTCCAATGGCAATCAATATGAATGGGGTTTTGTCCACCGTTTACCTAACTTCCCTTACACGTGTCTCGGCTGTGTTTCCCGCCCAATTTTTTTCGTTAGCTTTCCCTTAGTGTTTGATCTTTGTCACTTGGTCCCTATTAATTATCCTGTGTCTGTTCCCTTTAAAACACCCTCATGTTCATTGTCCTGTGCGCGTTCATTGTGATTAGTCCCTGTGAATGTTGTGAAAGTCTCTGTATATTATTGGATGTTCTTGAATAAGCCATTTCTGTTTGTACCTTGCTGTGCCTTATAAGTTCCTGTTACCCCCGTGTCTAGTAAGTGTAGTTTAGTGTTTGTATTAAGTGTTTGTTTTCTTAGTTTAGTTAGTCCGTGTCCTTGTTTTAAACAGTTAAATCAAATGAAATTTCCTTAATCGCAACCAATATCCTCTACCTATTTTTCATAACCATTTACTCTGTAACTTTAAATCAAAGTTACTGAGTGCAGCTGTGACACATCAGAGGGGACCTGGCCCTGCGACTGAGACTAGTTTCTCCCAAAGTTTTTTCTCCTTTTATTTATCATTGGAGTTTGTTCCTCGCCACAGGGCCGTGTTGGCTTGCTCACCGGGATACTCCTTTTAATAGATATTATTTATTAGAATGATCTTGTATGCCCTACAAACACCATGCGCTGTGTTTATACCTTTGGTGCGTTTTTTTTTTTTTTTCTTATTTTCTCCTGTAAAGCTCCTTTGGAACAATGCACATTTTAAAAATTGCTATATAAATAAAATTGAATTACCGGTCCTACCCAATCCCACTCAAAATTTATCGCGATCAGTCGTTGCACTATTTAGAGTGGAAAGTAGAGTGGTTTTAAGAATACCTTTATTGTTTTGCATTCCATTTAACTTTGTAAAAAGAATAAGATTCAGAATATGATTATGAGAATCACTCACTCAGTATTGACAAAAATGTCAGATAAACCTTATAATTACAAGTTGGCCATTTTATTTATCAACCAATCGATCAAAAGATCCTTTTTGCTAGCGAGTGCACTGAATTTGTCTGAAAGAAGTAAAATGTTGGCATCTCTTTGATGTTCAGAAAATGTAACCTTTTGAAATTCTTCAACTGTGCTAATCACAAGGGAATTCAGAAAACATAAAAAGTGGGACACTGCATCAGCAGGTAACACCTTATAAAGATATTTGTAGAATCCAAACTCTAGAGAGTCAGCTCAGGGTGAAACAGGATTTCCTCATAGTATGTAGTATTGCGTAATGCCTTAAAGGATAGACAGCGTAGATGGTCCTTAATATACTGTACATAAAGCTGAACTGGAGCAATTTGTTGAATTCTTATGTATCAAATACAATAAGTTTTTTTTTAAAATGGTTTAAAAATATTTGTACTATTAGAAGACATAAATTGATATGTCATTTTTGTGGATTACACATTAATTTCAGGACACATTGATTATTTTTGTAGAGAAATTATTTTATTGAAAAACTAATACCAGGAATCCATGATACGCCTCATGCTCATGAATCTCATGCCACCCATATTACTGAAGCTCCTGTACTCTCCAGGCCTGAAGTATGACATTTTTCCTCTGTAGTGGGGCTGCTCATACATGAGCCAGTGACCGTCCATCACATGACAGGACTGACAGTGAGACATGCGGTAGCGGTCCATGCAGGAGTCACAGTCATCCATCAGCTCGTACATCTGACCGCCAAAGTTCTCCCTCTCATAGATCTTCATTCTGTAGGATCCCCTGTGCTGTATTAAAAGAGGAGTCCGTTACATTTTTACAATATATCAGGTAAGTTGTTTATCCAAACTTTTTCCTATTTCACCAAAGTGTATTTTTTAAGGATGGAACTTACCATAGGGACCGTACGGCAAGATCTGATGCAGTTGCTCATTCCAAACATAGACATGTAGTCAGCGTACTCGCCCCTCTTAAAGAAATACTGGTTTCCCATGTAGTTGGGATTATCGTACATCATCCAGCATCCCCTTTCCACTCTACAGGAGTGACAGCGGCTCAGATAGGAGGACATGTCAGAACAGTCACCCATGCACTCATAAGAGCGACCCTGGAAGTTCCTGTCCTCATAGAAGGTGACCTGAAATTCAGAGTTAAACTCTTGGTGAATAAAGTGATATATGCCAAATTAAAGTGTAAAATTGTTGGGAATCACGTTTACCTTCATGTTTGTGTTGGTTGATCTTCAGTAGTTACACAAAGGAGAAGCTGAAGCTGATTCTGGTTGTTGGCTGACTGCTGTCACTCGTACTTTTATACTAGACCAAGACTAAAGACTACGCAGCCTCTATTGTTTGTCAGTTCCTGACAGTGCATGTTGGAATAGAGGCCATCATAGAACTAACATGCTTTTGTAATTTTCCTGTCAATTGTGCTTCAGAAAACCTTTGTCCATTGTTTTGTGGGAATATTTTACAGATTTATATTTCCCATTCTTTTAATGAAAAAATTAAGACAATTTTGCTTGCTTTCAATGAAAATGATTAAATTGACTTTTTAATGTTTATTTTATTACTCTCATTCTATTACATAAGCTTAATTTTGTATGAAATACCTATGTAAAATGTATAGGATAAAGCAATGTAAGTCGCTGTGGATAAAAGTGTCTGCCAAATGCCTAAAGATAAATGTATGATTTATTTATGGATTTAGAAATTGAGTTTATTTAGTTAATGGAAGTAGTTTCTAGCCTGCGGACACACATTTATAACTTTCTTAAGGTCTCAGGGGCAGCCATTAAGCACTTATGTACATACTGTGCTTTAATATCTTTTTGGTCATGCAGTAAGATTAGCACAAACAGGGACCAGATTGGTGTAAAGACAAATAAATAATTATAATCCGCACAGGCAACAGATAAATGTCCACAGTTAAATATAATCTGATGTAGATCAGACACGCAATAACTAATTAAATTTCTTAAATATAACAACAACACCCCTCACCCCACCAGCAAGCTAGTCGCTTGGGGGTCTACCCCCAATCTGCAACTTTTACACCAAGGTAGGACCAGATCTCTGGTGACCATTGCAACTAACACCAAACCATCAAGATAAGAGTATTTTACGACCGAATGGAATGTAGGGAGCTGAACTCTCTTTACTCACTTTAGGGAAAGACATACAATCCTAAATGCATTTATATGGAAATGTACATATATTCATTAATAACATTTCCATGTATTTATGTTCTTGTTGTTATGTCTGTTTTAAGCATTAATCCAAAGTATCCATGAATGTATAACTACTGGACTTACATTATGTGGACATAATGTTGATGTTTGTTGTGTTTTGGTAACTTTTTTCATATTAGTTTTATCAAACTCTTAGAAGTCTTCTTAGTGAACATCCAATCAGCTTTCACAAGCAAAACACCATCTGAAAGACAAAGACAATTAACTTTCCCTCCAAAGTTGCCATCTCCTAACTGGATCAGTCACGTCTGTAGGATGTGACATCCTTACAGTTTAAAAGAGACCCTGAGGAGAGTCTCTTTGGTTTTTAGGAGTTGCTCTTCAGGTTTTCAGTTTGTGGGGATTTGTTCTTTCTCTCCTCTCTTTTTGCGTTTTGCATCTCCAAAGGATGAACTAGAAGAAGACTTCACCTTTGACCCATTAGCTTGTTCCAGGCTGCGGCCTTGTCTTTCCAGATACAGATCCTCTGCATAAAACTGATTCTCTCTGATCTCTTCCAGCCAAGATCAACTGGAGAGCCTTAACAAACTGCATCAGGACACTTTAATGGATTATTAATGGATGCATGGGACGTCATTAATTCTTTTAACAAAGGTGCTTTACAAGAAGAAACTGATGTTTAGTTCAGGCGATTTATCTTCTAAATATCCCCTACACTGAACAGTAAACAGTCAACAGGTGAACATCTATCCATCCATCCATCCTTTTTCTTCCGCTTATCCTGGGCCGGGTCGCGGGGGCAGTAGTCTAAGCAGGGATGCCCAGACTTCCCTCTCCCTAGACACTTCCTCCAGCTCTTCCGGGGGGACACCGAGGCGTTCCCAGGCCAGCCGGGAGACATAGTCCCTCCAGCGTGTCCTAGGTCTCCTCCCGGTGGGACATGCCCGGAACACCTTCCCGGGAAGACGTCCATGGGGCATCCGGAAAAGATGCCCGAGCCACCTCAGCTGTCCCCTCTCGATGTGGAGGAGCAGCGGCTCTACTCAGAGCTCCTCCCGAGTGACCGAGCTTCTCAACCTATCTCTCAGGGATCGCCCAGACACCCTGCGGAGAAAGCTCATTTCGGCCGCCTGTATCCGGGATCTTGTCCTTTCGGTCATGACCCACAGCTCATGACCATAGGTGAGAGTAGGAACGTAGATTGACCGGTAAATCGAGAGCTTGGCCTTGCGGCTCTGCTCCTTCTTCACCACGACAGACCGGTACAGCGACCGCATTACTGCAGAAGCTGCACCGATCCGTCTGTTAAAAATCCCGTTCCATCCTTCCCTCACTCGTGTACAAGACCCCCAGATACTTGAACTCCTCCACTTGAGGCAGGGACTCTCCACCCACCTGAAGTGGGCAAGCCATCCTTTTCCAACTGAGAACCATGGCCTCAGATTTGGAGGTGCTGATTCTCATCCCAGCCGCTTCACACTCGGCTGCAAACCGTCCCAGTGCATGCTGAAGGGCCTGTTCTGATGGGGCCAGCACGACGACATCATCCTCAAAGAGCAGAGATGAATTCGTGTGGTCCCCAGGCCCTCCGGCCCCCTTGCTGTGCCTAGAAATTCTGTCCATAAAAATTATGAACAGAACTGGCGACAAAGGGCAGCCCTGCCGGAGTCCAACATGCACAGGGAACAAGTCTGACTTACTGCCGGCAATGCGAACAAAGCTCCTGCTCCGGTAGTACAGGGACCGGATAGCCCTTAGCAAAGGGTCCCGAATCCCATACTCCCAGAGCACCCTCCACAAGATGACGCGAGGGACACAGTCGAATGCCTTCTCCAAATCCCCAAAACACATGTGGATTGGTTGGGCAAACTCCCATGAACCCTCCAGCACCCTGGAGAGGGTATAGAGCTGGTCCAGTGTTCCACAACCGGGACAAAAACCACACTGTTCCTCCTGAATCCGAGGTTCTACCATCAGCCGGATTCTCCTCTCCAGTACCCTGAACATGATGATTGGTGAACATCCAAAGATAAATTTATTCCAAACAGGCAATTGCTAAATGTCCACAGGTAAATATTCCAAGATAAACACAGATACATCAAACTGACACGTGTCCGGCTTACCGTTTTTACTCCCCGGACGGTAGACGATTACAAAATTAAAATGACTGAAAAAGAGAGACCAGCAAGCCGACACGAGAAGAGCGACCTGACTGAACCCTCGGATGAACCGCCTGTAAAAATTGAAGAACCCCAAGAATCGCTGGACCACCTTGCGATTTCCCGCTTTTTTAAGGCACAATGAAGTCCGTGGAAGTTGTATCACCTGGAAGTTGTATCACCTGGCGCCCTGTCTTATCGAGAGTGCTGCGGGGAAGCCCGGAGAGAGAGAAGCTCTTTTGAGAGAGAGTGGGGCCAGGCCTAAAGAGGGCCAGGCTTGGGTGGGGGATGTGGCAGCCAACATCCCGCTTTGACCCGCCGGGCGATGTTTGGCCCGGGGGGGGTCGCCCGCTGTATTCTCCATCCCCATGGCTCATCCTGTCAGGGCTGCTCTGTTTTGGAAGGGTCTCAACGGGGTAGAAGCCCCCTCCCGAAGGGCTCTGCATCTCTGACGGGCCGTCCCAGGAGGGCCCAGTATCAGAGGAGCCACCGCGGGGGGACAGGGAGGGCTGGAGGGCAGGCTGTTTTGAGACCTGAACAACCAATAGGTGGCCGGGACACGGCGGATCAGCCTCTTTTCTTCACCACGAAGAATCTCCATGGTGTCACCATACAGCCCTGCTTGCATGATGACCTAGAAGGTGGACCTTCTGAGCATCCTCATGCATTATTAAGCCACAGATGTTTCCTTGGACCACTATCATGGACATCGTCCGACCCAGGGCACTTGCCACGACATAAGTGTCAAAAAGCTCACATGCCCTGGAAAGGAGACTTGGTCGACCACGGCTGCTAGTCCACCTGGGGGATCGACATATCCCTTAGCTGCTTCACCGTCCAGGGAAGTAACAGCTCCCTGTGCCATTCAGACAGGAATATGCTGCAAATGGCATATTCCACATCTTTGTGAGCTCCCCATGCACCTCCAGGTCAGCGGCAATCGTTCGGGGAGGGGGGGAACTACAACCCGATGCTCGCGGACACCTGGGGAAGCATGGCTGTCTTCTCTTGTGCTCGACTGCCCGGAGGCGGGAGCTCCAAGGGGCTTTGCATCCAATGACAGGGTGCAGCTGTCAGATGTTATGACAGAAGTTCGTCCCATCACGTTGTCGAGTCTGCATCGAGGGACGAGCCAGGTAAGCGTGCCGGGGCATGGATGATCCGCGAGCTGAAGCTGGTGGAATGACATCCACAGGAATCCCTGATCAACCACGTCGCTCGCTGAAGCGGTCGACCTCGCCAAAGCAGCAGTCGCGCTCAGGAAGCAGAGAGGGTTGCGGCAACATTCCGGAGAACGTAGCCGACTGTGACCGCCACACCTGATCGACAAGCCGTGCCGCTGCATGCTGGAACCCCAACGTGCAGTACAGGTGTCGTGCCCGTCAGACTCGAGGATGAGTCTATCATACCCAAGAACACAGCTGTAAGATATGCCCGAAGAAAGTGCAAACTGTGAGAGGAAATTTTGCTCTTTTAGAAATATCTGCAGCTCGCTGCCGAGACGACCAGGGGAAGTCGTCTCTCCGCAGGGGAGGTCCGCCGTCGGCTGGGAAAATCCGCTCTCCGAAGGGGAATCTGCCATCCGAATGGAGATGTCCGCTGCTCTGCGTCGTAAGATTCCAGCAGTAGAAGATTCTCAAAGAGATAATGGCTGCAACATATGCCGCACAGGTTTTGAAGAACAAGGGACAATTGAATGATCGCCGCCATCTTCCTTTAATACCCGTATGAATGGGGCGGAGACTGGCGTGCGTGTGCCTTTCACCAAGCCCATTGCCATTTTAAATTAATCTCGGAGATGATAGGTTCTCAAGATCAAACCCCAGTATGTCTCTCAACACAATGTCGAGAGACTGACTGAAGGGGAACTGTGTTTATGTTTAAGTATAGATGTCAAAGTGTGGTTTGTATGTGTGTACTGAAAATTGTGTGAGTGTTTATGTGTGAGTATGTGTGTGTGTGCGACGTGCGACGTGCGTGCGAGCGCTTGAATGTATACAGTTTGAAAAAAATACATCGTATTTTACAGCAAATCACTTATCCACCACCTTATATTCAAGTCACTGTAGAATATTGAGATTTAAAATGTTTTTCATTGAAACATGTTTTTTATCCCTTGTTTGCATTATAATTAATTTTTGATACTTTTTGTAGTTGATATAAAAGGTGAGCTTGATTTTGATGTAGACGTTTAGAAGCCCCTCGGTATAATTTTTACCATAGAGGCATAAAAGATGTGGCATTATGTAAACAAACTAGGTTAGAACTCTCAAAATGAATGAATTCCGGTAGATATAATCTATTTAGAATCTTGTCAAAACATTAAAGTTAGTAAAAGTCTAAAAAAATTATAACCATTTTATGAGATATGAGTGTGATTATTTTGGAAAATCTGACACTGCTTATAAAAAATAGTGCAATAAAAATCATGTTGTTGTTAATTATTACCATATACAAGAATGTAATAATAAAAATAAAAAAAAATCTTATTTGCATCTAGTATATGGAAATGTATTCATTTTTTTCATGGAAAACAACAGGGTCACCCCGTAAACAAACTGGTATTTAAAGGGTTAAATAAAAAATGAATGAATGTTTGAAAATGATAAGAACTTATTCTAGTGAAACAATTAAGTCATTGAAAGTGTGAAAATATATGGATATATAATATTGTTGTAACCTTTTGGACATTGACGTTTTTGTCCATTTTCAGACTAAAAGTTTTTGTTTAAATCTTACATTGCTCTAAAAATAACTATGCAATGAATTAGGCTAGTTGCATGAAGCCGCCATAATAGATTTCTGATCAGCGAGTGTGGACGGGCTTACTTCTGGTCGTATAACACTGTACGGGAAAATAATGATTTTTGGCCGACAAATATGTGTGTATAAATGAAATAAAAATGTATATAACCTATTTACATTGCTGAGATCCTCGATAGGCCAACATGATATAACAGAAAAAAAAGACTTTCATTCTCCATGCTCATGTGGTTAACCAAAATCCACATAGGCTACACAAGTCATGTAACATAAGACGGCATATGTCTATTGTAGTTTTCCACAGAGATGATTTGTTTTGACAGTTGGGGGACTAAGAATTAAGCTAAGCATTTTTTTTACTCTTACGATGTGAGACCGCTACACACTCTCGCCACACCGGGAGCTATGACTGCGCGATGAATGGGTACAAACGCCAACTGATCGTGACTGTAGTAATACTCTTTCTTTAAGAGGGGCGAGTATGCTGACTACATGTCTATGTTCGGAGTGAACAACTGCCTCAGATCTTGTCGTATGATCTCTATGGTCAGTTCAAAATGTGTGTTTTCTTCATGCATTTGCATGTTATCAGGACCTGATAATGTAACTGACTTCTTTTAAATACAGCACTGGGGATCCTGCAGAATGAGGAAGAGAGGGAGAATTTTGGAGGTCAGATGTACGATCTGATAGATGACTTCACATGTCTCACTGCCAATCCTGTCATGTGGTGGACGGTCACTGGCTCATGTATGAGCAGCCCCTCTACGGAGGCAGAATGTCGTACTTCAAGCCTGGAGAGTACAAGAGCCTCTGAGAAATGGGAATGAGATTCATGAGCATGAGGCATTTTATGGATTTCTGTTCCAGTGTCTCAACAAAATTTGTCTTAAATCATTCCTGAGTCGTCTTACCAAAATGTGAACGTGTGGAGGCTCAATTTATTTTAATTAGTTTCTCTTTGTTTTTATTTAAATGAAAATATGACTATATATTAATACAACTCCCCGCATTTCTCCCATATCACCATATTCTTTAAGCAGCACAACAATAAACTCGTATGCACTACTCACACTGCTATCAGTTAAGTTTTGTGTCTTAGTTTTATCTCATCGTTACTAGTTGAAAAGTCAGGATGAAAGTCAGACGGATGGAATATTTTGCGTTGTGGGCAAGAGTGAAACTCATTGTCAGACAGCACCAGCATCACTCGTGCCGAGTTCTTTGTGATGAGTTTCCGTGATTCGCATATTTATGGTGTTGTACTTACTGTGAAATACTGGTTTCCCATATAGTTAGATTGGCCGTACATCATCCAGCACTCTCTCTCAACTCTACAGGAGTGACAGCGGCTCAGGCAAGAGGACATGTCAGCACAGTCACACTCATGCTTTCGTAAGAGTAACCCTGGAAGTTCCTCTCCTCATAGAAAGTGACCTGATTTTCTTTAATTGAAGAAAATTAGCTGCTTAACCTCTAAATGCAGGCCAATTAGTTACCAGGTTCATGTTAGCTACATAGTCAATCTCAAGTTATTTACACCATTCTTGAATGAGGAATAGGTTGCATCACCTTATTTGCCCATGATTTCAGTTGTGTTACTTCAGGACCGAGCGGATGCCACTGCTACACTCACTCGCTCTGACCAGCTCTTCGTCACTTTGCTCCATATGCTGATACTTTATTTTATACTCACTTTAAAGTCTAACTTATTTCTAATATTATGTCTACAACTATTTCATCTTAACGGCAGCTCATAAATTGACTGTATTTAAAGCTATACAAAGACAGTAAAGGCTTTTAATTAAACCTCATTGAGTGTGCATTCTTGCATACCCTACAGTGATATCTTTGCTTAAAGGGCAACTATAAATAAGCTTCTTAACTCATAAAGTTGGTCAAGAATTACAGAATAAAAAACGACCAGGAATCAGCCATGGCCTGTAGTTTGACCTGAGTTCAGCCTGCAATCACTAGCAAGAAATACCAACAATTTCCCTGGAATGGAATCCAAGAAGGTTTCCTTTTAATAATGTGTGAAAGCATAAAAGACTGTGTAAAAGTAAATGATGAATTAAAAAAGATTCAATAACAAAATTTTGTAAGGTGATGAACAAGTGAAAGAAAGAAATGTGTCATGTGCGGAATGTATTGTCTTCGTTATTGACGAGGAAAAGGTGAATAAAGAGTTAATTCTTGAATAAGAGATTTCAAGGACTGTTTACACTAAATTGCTTTTGAAATATTTATTTTCTTACAAACATTTTAGAGTTCTCAGGCAATGTATGAGGCTAGAAAGTCGTAAACTTTAATTTGAAGTTCAACACCAGATACAGTCAAAATAAAAATAATGGAGACTGTTTTTTTTTCCAATAAAACAGAATCTTGGACTAGAGGTAAATGAATACTGACAAACGTACTGATATTATGCATATTACATATCTCAAAGCATCCATTGTTACCTAAATGCACACATGCACAGATTTTAATGATTTCTTTCAACAAATGAAGTGTATTTTTTTTAACAGGACTCCATAATGCGTCTGATTGAAGTAATTTCCAGTGGCCCCACACCCATATCCCCAAAGCTATTGTATTCCCCTGGCCTGAGGTATATCATTCTGCCTTCAAAATGAGGCAGTTCATACATAAGCCAGTGCCCGTGTGTGACATCGCAGGATTGGCAGCCGGACATGCTGAAGCGTTCCTGGATTGATTCACAGTCATCCATCAGCTCGTACTTCTGTCCAACAAAATTCTCCTTTTCAAATATTCTCAGTCGGAATGTTCCTTTGTGCTGAAAGGCAAATTAAAAGTCATATTAACATTTTACTCATTCACCATCATTTTCAACAGAATGAAAAATGTCAGCGTCTGGAATTACCATTGTAATCATTTTGCAGGAACTGATGCAGTCACTTATGTCAGCACTCATGATCTGCTTGTTATCGGGATACTGTCCTCTTCTGACCAGCATTTGTTGACCCATGAAGTTTGAGTGCTCATAAACCATAAAACAGCCACTTTCCACCCTACAGGAGCAACAGTGGCTCAGATATGAGGTCACCTCAGGACAGTCACCACTGATCTCATGGCTACGACCCTGGAAGTTTCTTTCCTCAAAGAATATTATCTGAAAAGCAGCAAATAATATAATGTTGTGTTCAATATAGAACATGTTTCAATCTTTTATATTTGCTTTGAGATCTAGTTAAAGTAACATCTGTTAATCGGTTCAAAATAAAAATGTGTTTTTACTTATCCATTTAGGACTAGCATCTATGTTCTTGAGCATGCAGTTAATATTTCTTACCTTTCCCATGATTTAGCTTTTTTATATGGTTCCAGTGTTTAACAAGCATACAACATCAGCATGTGTTGCTTTTATACTGCACTTGATTCCTAAAAAAATCTATGGGCCATTGTTTGAAGCTCTTACTCAGCAATCCTGTTTTTTCTGAACCAGGTCACAGGTGATTACCAGAACAGTTTGCACCTGGATCTCTGCCAGATGTGACTTTTCTCGGTTGAAGGTCATCATGTGGACATCTCCATCGCTATCTTGAGTAAATTGTTCATCACTATATAAATGTGAAACATAGAGACATGCTTATTTTCAGGACAACAATTATGGTCAACAAAGGATTTATCTGATTCTATGAGTTTATGTTGAGGGTTTATCATGGTCAAACTCTTTCAGGTCTTTTGAGACAGTAAATGTAACCGTAGAACTGTCATGGAGAGAATGCCACATGGTCTTCAAATTTGTGTTACATTATATTGTCACAAGCTGATTTATATTGTAAATAAAAGAAATGTATATGTAAGATAACTGGCATCTGTAAAATATATTATTATATATTAATATATCCGAGGAAAGAAACATTTTGTTTTATTTGTTTTATGCTGTTCTGGTTATGAAATGTTGATCAGTTGAGTCACAGAATATTGTGATACATATATGTAATATATTGTTTTTGTTGAGGACAGTTTGTGACCTCTCTGTTGTGTTACTGCTTGTAATACTGCATGACCATAATGTAAGGTATTGTGCATGAATAGAACTCAGTATGACTCCAAAACGTTTTTTTAAAGTATGTTAATGATAATGCATTTGTTAATATTGCATCTAGGCAATACAAATAAATAATTATTTCATAAAAAATAATTATAAATTGAAACTACATTTGGAAACATCCAGGCTCTGTATGATACTGATGATATACCTCTTTAAAATACTGATATTATACATTTGACAGTTCTAAATCATGATGGTGTTTGAAATGAAGCCAAATGAACTCTTGTGATCGTTTTATTTGTAATGCTTTTATTATTATGTTTAGAGACTGTGACTTTAACACAAGTCCATGATTCTTCTAAAAGAGCTGAATCTTACGTTGCTGTATCCCATATCCCTAAAGCTCCTGTACTCTCCAGGCTGGAAGTAAATCATTCTGCCTCTGTAGTGGGGCTGCTCATACATAAGCCAGTGACCCTCCATCACGTGACTGGATTGGCAGTCGGACATGCGGTAGCGGTCCGTGACGGAGTCGCAGTCATCAGTGAGCTCGTGCATCTGACCTCCAAAGTTCTCCCTCTCGTAGATCTTCATTCTGTAGGGTCCTCTATACTGTAAGATCAAACCCAAACAACCATTCAATTCTTTGCTCTCAACATCTTGACTGTATGAAAGCTTCTTTTTTTATTTAACTAACAAAATAGTTTGTGTACCTGAGGAACCATGCGGCAGGACCTGATGCCGTCAGTCATTCCCATGCGCATGTAATCAGCGTACTCGCCTCTCCTCATGAAGAACTGGTTCCCCATGTAGTTGGAACGGTCGTAGACCACAAAGCAGCCGCTCTCCACCTTGCAGGAGTTGCAGCGGCTGAGGTAGGTAGACATGTCGGAGCAGTCGCTGTTGCACTCATAAGAGCGACCCTGAAAGTTCCTGTCCTCGTAGAAGATGATCTACCAAAAAATACACAAAATAAAAATTGTGATAGCATTAGGTTTGTTTATTTAAACGTTTGCATGCCACAAACGGAAAATATACCTATGTACAGCATGTTTATATGTATAGGAATTACACTATTGATAATTGAATAGCATTTAATCTAGATGTGCATTTTCTGGCAGCTCCTCTCTGTTGGATTAAGCCCACCCGATACATACCTTGCCCATGTTTCTAGTCGTTGTGGGATTCTGTCCAGCTACTATCCGTCTGACCGCCGGCTTTTATACTTTATTGGCTGATAATGGTTTTTGTCATTCAAATAGCCTGGAACCTGATGAACAAGCAGGTCTGTGATTTCTGTTAAATTAAATTGTGCAATCACAGACTACAATGAAAAAGAAACACAGAGAGAGAAAGAGAGAGAGCGAGAGAGGCAGAAAGAGAGAGGGAGAGAGAGAGAGAGAGGGAGAGAGGGGGAGAGGCAAGGGAGATCTGGATGTGCACAAGTTACCAAGTGTGATTGTTTCACAACAAATCCTTTTGAAGTAATAAAAACGAATGACAAATTGAAATACATTTTTGAGCTTTGTTATTTGTTTATGACAATGTTAATCCAAATTTTTTTTTTTAAATGAACATACATGTGGAAATTATGCACAGATTTCTATTACTTAAGAGTTAAGGTTTAGCAACTGTATCATAATGAATCCCTTGCTGGTGTTTGCTGCAAGTTAACAATACAAATTTCAGGTAAATTGTATGTTTCTCACCCTTTAAAAAGCAGACATGTATTCTGACTATTCTGAACACATTTGGAATTTTTTGGGGGATCTATTGACAGAAATTCCTTAGAATGAGCTATTTCTATCTACATACACCGCGGGTCCCCTTGCATGGAATTCACCATTTTGTTTCTACAGTAGCCCTAAACAGACAAACTGCTCTACATAGGGCGTTTCGTAAATATGTTATCTTATTTGGGAATATGTTGTTTGCACATGATGTCACGGCACTGCACAAAGTCGAGATGGAGGGCAGCAAGTGTTTTTCTCCTTAGGAAGTCACTATCACAAACAGAAAATGCCTGCATTTTGCGTTGATGCTAAAATTGATCAAATGAAACCACAAGGTGTTTTTATTGTGTAGAAAAAGTTGATGTTCATGAAGGCGGAACATCCGAGTATTAACAGAGAAACAGAGATAAAAGTGGCTAGTAAATCTGAATCTGCGGTCGGGAGGAGTTGAGTCGGGTAACTTTTTAAAAACACTTTATAAGGTTTAACGTACATAAACAAGACAAGGTGAGCACAAACACTGGCTGCTGAGTCCTTATTAAATGGATAAAGTGATAAATCTTGCGTAAGGTGCTTCTTCCTCATAGAAATCCATTATAAGGAAACAGCTTCACATACCGAAACAAGGACCACGTAAAGTGTAATTTCGATTAAATCTTAATTGTAATATACACTGCCTCTTGTTAAAAGCACAAGCACTTATTCCAGGGATATGAATAGTCTCACATTGAGATTGTTCTTCATAGAAGTTCATTATAAAGAAACCACATACACTCTTAAAAATGAAGGTGCTTCAAAGGTTCTTCACAGCGATGCAATACAATAACCATTTTAGGTTCCACAAAGAACCATTCAGTAAAAGGTTCCTTAAAGAACCATCTCTTATGTTTTGGAATTGGAAGTACCTTCTTTCGCCCCAAAGAACCTTTTGTGAAATAAAAGTTCTTCAGATGTTAAAGGTTTGTTACGCAACCCAAAGGTTCTTCTTTGGCATCCAAGAACATTTTGAGTGTAACTAGGCTCAACGCACCGACAAACTGAGACCATAAAACTTTTCACTTATCATGTTCATGTTTGATATCCGAGATGAACAAATGTATTTAACTTGGTAGTCTGTAATCGTTGTTTCGGTACGTTAAGATGGTTCGTTTTAATGGACTTCTATGGGAAGAAACGCTTGACACAAGATTTTTCATTTCATTCATTTAATAAATAGATATTCCTATTTTATATTCCTAATAAATATTTTTATAAAACAAATAAGGGTTAACAGAAATTTGGGCTTCCCTGGTCTTTGTTTAGGTCATTAAACATAGGTCTTTGAGTTTGTGATAGTGAATTCCTATGGAGAAAATCACTTGGTGCCCTCCATTGGCACTTCGCACATAAACTGAAAGAATGAACCAGGTATAAACAGGCACAGTTAACAAGCTCTGGGTGAATACAATGATGGCTGATGAGTCCGGGCAGAGGGTTTGGGAAAATGTGGTAGTGTGTGAATGCAGTCCGGGTGATCAGGAAAGTGCCCTCTAGTGTAGTGTTTCTCAAACTTTTCAGATCAAGTATCACCTTTAATAAAATTAATTGATCCAAATAAACCTAATGACTGCCATTGGAAACACATGAATAACAACTGGCGATCTTGACAACTTTTACGGTTTTAACTAAAACAAAAGTGACATGGCAGTGAGGATAGGAAAAAAGGATGATAAAACCCAAATTATTTAGTTTACAATAATCATCTTCAAGGGCTCAATTTATATTTTATGAACAACTGGATATTTCTACTTTTTGATGCACTGTGCTCTAAAAAGGGTTAGTACTGTCCATAACCATTGTGCATATGTGTGCATATGTGCTGTAAAAAAATTCAGGATTGATTACTGTCTAGTTTGTGGGGAAAAGTGTATAGTAATAATACAAACATATAGGCTAGACATCATACAAGTACTGTACACTATAAAAAATAAACATGTAAACTTAAAACAAAGAATGATCCTTTTAAATGAACCTCTGCTGTGCTGATAGTTCCCCTTTGTAAAGTCCAAATCACAGCACAGTCAAGATCACTTAAAGGGATACTGAGATTTCTATGACATCACAGACTACCATATTAGGAAATATTAAATTATCAAATTTTGTGTTCAATAGAACAAAAATATCAAATTATTTTTCCTATTATGGTATCAATGATGTCACAGAAATGTCAGTTGTTAACATTCTTCCAAATATCTTTCTTTGTGTTCATTTTTTCTTTATTTATACAGGTTTGAAACAACTGAATGTGAATTAATGATGACAGAAATTTTATTTTTGGGTAAGTATCCCTTTGACATTATTCCTTGAAGGAACAGTTGACCCAAAAATTTATATTCTCTCAAGAATTATTTACCCTGTAGATCAGGAGTGTCAAACTCAATTCCTGGAGGGCCTCTGCTCTACACAGTTTAGCTCCAACCCTAATCAAACACACCTGATTCATCTGATCAAGGACTTGTCCAGTACAATAAATGAGGAGACAAAAGATGAAGATGCATGGAGTCAGCTTAGCATCCACTTTAATATCTCTAACTCTGAACAGCGAGTGAGGTCAAAAACAACCACACACATCTACAACCGGAACATAACAGAACTAACTCCTCCCTCCCTTAAAGGTACAGTACCTTGGTGAATATCTCTTAACAAGTATAATACTTGTGGTTCGCCACACAGGCTCCCGAGAATTCACCCCTAATAAAATATAGGTCTCTACACATATTGCAAAACAGAACAGATTTTACAGTTTTTAGGAAAGTCAACGTACAGGGGGGCGGATGAGGCGGCCATAACGGCTTCGCTTAACAGGAGAGGGGCAAAGGGCCAGGGACCGAGGCTGCCGCAGGGGGGCGCCCTCGCCGTGGAGGCTGGGCCAGCTGAAGTGGTGTACCAATATCCTAATGAGCAGGCTTGAGACGGTCTATCGCCACCCGCTCAGGCCTGCCCCCCATATCCATAACAAAGTTCTTAGACCCCCCCACCAGGACGCGGAAGGGTCCATCGCAGGGAGGCCGCAGCAGGGTACGATGGCCATCGTGGCGGATGAAAACATAGTTGAACGTCGGTAAATCCTTGGGCACGTAGAACTGGGGGAGGCCATGGTGAGATGTGGGAATAGGAAAAAAAGCATCAGCAAAGTTCCGGGACCCAGAATGATGAGAGGCCACCGACCATTGGGCCGTTGCATCTGGAAGAAACTCCCCCGGAATGCGCAAAGGCTGTCCATACACAAGCTCGGCCGATGAGGCTTGAAGATCTTCTTTGGGAAGGCCAAGCATGACCCATGGGAGGCGGTCAGCCCAGTCACAGCTCACAAGGCTGGCCCATAGCGCGGCCTTCATATCACGATGAAACCGCTCACAAGGTCCATTGCTCTGTGGGTTATAGGCTGTGGTACAGTGAACCTTCACCCCCAGGACCTCGGCGACCGCAGTCCAAAGCTCCGATGTGAACTGCGGACCTCGGCCCGAGGAAAGGTCGGACGGTGTGCCGAAATGGGCCACCCAAGAATAATGAATGCCCAGGTCACTTCAGCTGATGTAGTCGAGGACAGGGGAACCACTTCAGGCCACCTGGTGGTCCTGTCCACCATGGTGAGGAGGTAGGTGTAACCACCGGTGTGGGAAACTGGCAAAAGTGATGGACGACTGGCCAAACTCATACTTAGCCGGGTTGAGGATGAGACCATGCTCATTGAGCCGGCCAAATAGCTGCCTGAGATGTGTCAGGTGATCGTCTGCGGACGCGGTGGCCACGAGAATGTCGTCCAAGTAAACAAATAGGAATGGCATGTCCGTCAGCACCCTTGAGGCCGAAAGGCAACCGTAGGAATTCGAAAAGGCCAAAGGGTGTGATAACTGCTGTCTTGGGGACATCCTGTGGGTGGACAGGCACCTGATGGTAACCGCACACCAGGTCCACCTTCGAAAAGATGAGCTAGGTGAGCGGAGGAATCCTGTATGTGCGGCACTGGGTACCGGTCGGGGTTGGTGGCGTTGTTCAGGCTACGGAAATCACCACAGGGACGGCAACCGTCATCAGCCTTGGTCACCATGTGTAGGGGGGAGGCCCACGGGCTGTTAGAGCAGTGTACGATGCTGAGGTGCTCCATGGTAGCGAACTCCTCCCTGGCGATCGCGAGCTTGGCAGAGTCGAGGCGCCAGGTTCGTGCATAGACTGGGGGGCCAACCGAGGGGATGTACTGCTCCACGCCATGCTTAGCCACCGTCGATGAAAACGAGGGCGTGGTGATGTCAGGGAACTCAGCAAGCAGGTGTTGATACAAGTACCCGGTGGCAAGCGTGTTGGACAGACAAAGCGCCCACAACCCTCCAAGCGTGCAGAGGTATGAAGCAAAAGACAGGGCGTCGATTAGGCGGCAGTTTGTAACAACCACCGACAGTCTGTAAGTGCAGAGGAAATCCGCTCCCACTAGCGACATGGACACGGCGGCCATTACGAAATCCCAGCCAAAACGCCGCCCGCCAAAACACACTTCCACATACCTTGTGCCATAGGTACGAATGGGTGTTCCGTTGGCGGTGTCCATCAGTTGGCCATGCCCGCCAGCCATAGTCTCCACAGACGTCGCCTGCAGGATGCTGCGTTGAGCCCCAGAATCTACCAGCAGCCGCCGAACAAGGTGTCAGTGATGAATAACAGCATGCAGTCATGGTCAGCGCCCATAGCTGTTAATGAGTGCCAGTCCTGGCTTTTTCCTGGGCTCATAAACTGCAAGGCTGGCAACACTGCTTGGCATTGGCCCCAAACCTGGAATGGTAGTAACACCACTCACCCTCACGCTATCGACGGGACGTCACGGAAACTGCAATGTCCTCCGTGGGGCCAAATGGGTGCTGGGGAGGCAGCAGCACATGGAGAAACTGCTGCCGGTTGGAGAGGAAAATCCTGTCTGCCACCACAACCAGTGCCCGGTAGTCTCTCGAGGAAGGAATGAAGGATTCGCGGCGCCCAGCACAGCTAACATCCTCTCCATTAAATCGGACGTCTTGCTGTCGCCAAGGCCGTTCAGAGACAGCAGGCGGTCTGCTTTCTCCAGCTCAAATAGTTCAAAAAGTTTTGATGGGATATTTTGAGTGCGTCGTATTTATGGTCAATAGGAGGAGCCTCTAACAGCGCCATAGCCCTTGCTGTCGTCAAAGCATCCAATGCTGCTACCACGTGGAAATAATTCGTAACGTCCTGCATTATTCCTATCAGCTGAAACTGGGCCTCGATATGTTGAAACCACGGCCGTGGGTTGTGCTGCCAAAAGTCCGGTAATTTGACAGTGGCGGCGCAGGTAGCACTGACGTTAGCCGCGCCGCGCCGCTAGCAGCAACATTTTCACTACCGTCGTGGTGTGACATAAGTCAGCCATATATATCGCGTCGGGGACACAAATTGTGGATTACAATACATGAGGAGACAAAAAATGAAGATGCGTCGAGTCAGTTTAGTATCCACTTTAATATCTCTTACTCTGAACAGCGAGTGAGGTCAAAGACAACCACACACATCTACGACCAGAACGCAGCATAACTAACTCCGCTCTCCCTTAAAGGTACAGTACCTTGGTGAATGTCTCTTAATAAGTATAATACTTGTGGTTCGCCACAGTCTTAAGGATTACTAGAAACCTCTAAACATGTGTGGGTTGGAGATAAACTGTGCAGAGCTGCAGCCATCTTGAGAATAGAGTTTGACACCGCTGCTATAGATGTTCTAAACCTGTACAAATTTTATGTATTCGGTTAAACACAAAGAAAGATATTTGAAAGAATGCTGGCAACCGACACTAGAAGACATGCACATGACGTCCTCTCCAACATGAACATGCCGGAACACACCCCCTTGAGTGGCAAAACACTGCTTACAAAGCAAAATGGCTGCTTACAATATCAGGAAACGCAATTCCGTGCAAGATTTCAGTGTGCAAGGACACCTTTTCCAAGTCATGAGTCATCACTGTCGAGTACAACTTCTCAACAGGCAAATTGCCTTACAAGTTCTGTGTTCTGTTGAACTCAAAAGATGACATTTGGAAGAATGTGGGAAAGCAAACAGTTCTAGGGCCCTTTTGACTATTGTTATTTGCTAATTCTTATGCTGGACACAATTCTTTTAAAGTACAATAAAAAAATTTGTTTTGAAAGTGCTTAATGCTGCAGAAAATAGCCTTAATGTCATACAAATGCACATATTCATGTAGTAAAAAAATAAAAAAGTGTGTTTACGCGATCTCTATTGGCTGGTCAATGTTCTACACAAGCCTGTATCATTCATTGGCCGAGGCTAGAATTTGATTGTTTAAAGAATCTATGATTCAGTGCTTTAGAACAATACATTCAGCTCGGATAATTTATTTGAATTGCTAATTAAAATATTTGATTCATTTTCCAACATGTGCTTTTATTCGGGACGTGTATAAAGAGACTACAGCACAGTTCGCTTTCCAACATTTCACATTCAACAATGGCAACTGAGAGTGTAAGTGCCTTTCTGTCCCTGACAGTCTGTGTCCTGCGGTCACTTGTCATGTTTTGTCACTTTGTAAGGTTGTAGTATTGTTTGGTGGTGTGCACAAACACAAACCCATCGGTTAATTCTAAAGCAGGTGGTAACTTTCCTGTAGCTCAGTGGTAAGAGCAAGGTTGTTGGTTCGATCCCAGGGGATTGCACATACATAAGTATAAATGTATAGGATAATGTAATGTAAGTCGCTTTGAATAAATGCATAAATGTAAATGTAACCCTCTTTGGATATGTGCTTGTGGCTAGAAGCCAGTGCTGCTCTGACTTTGCTCGTATCAGCAGCTGGAAACCATTTAATTGGCCCAATAAATATTTTCTGGAATCAGCCATTGCAGGATCTAAAGGTCACGGTCCTGTTCAGTGGCCACGGCATAAATCTCTAGGAACAATTTAGAAACAATCGCTGTTGCTGATGCAAATGCTGCGGCCATTCATATAACAATGATTTCCCTGGCATAGCAATTCAATGTGAAACATATAAATCTTGCTCAATGTGTTTTCACAGCATGCATCAAGAGGAATGAATTTAGCCCCTAACATGGACAGGCTGGGAAAAGAGTCTTCTCCTCAGCTTAAGATATACAGTATATCTCCTCTCTCTTGCAGATTGTGTTTTATGAGGACAGAAATTTCCAGGGAAGTTCCTTCTAGTGCAGCATGGACTGCACGGAGCTGTCATCCCATCTTAGCCGCGTAACTCCATCCGAGTTGAGAATGGGTCCTGGGTTTTGTATGAGCATCCAAACTTCATAAGCTACCAGTACATCCTAACCAGGGGAGAGTATCCTGATTACCAGTGCTGGCTTGGCTACAATGACTCCATCAGGTCTTGCAGAATGGTCCGAAATGTAAGTCATTCCTCGTACTTGTGCTGCAGGTGAGCTCTCTGGTTCCCTGCAGAAAACTGCAGACCAGGAATAATGTTTGCAGGACATGAAAAACAGTACACAAAATCGAATATCTACATTTCACTGAAAGGAAACCTCACTTGCACACATTACAAGACAAATGATCTTCAGTCATACAATAGAAAAGTTTTGTTGTTTTTTAAACACAAGTACAGCATACAAAAAAATAAGATCCTGCATATAAAAAAGTAATGTCTTGGACAATCTCATTTTCCCACAGCCTGATTCTTACTTTTGTATAGCCTGCATAATGTGTAGTTCATTAATCCTTAACTGTTTATTGAAAATAACACTAAGCTCACATCTACTTCTCCCTCCTGTTCTGTTATGTTTCACTAGTAGTTCAATAATGGTTTATCTCTAAACAATTACCCAGTGACAACATAAAATAAAATAAAAGATAAGAATAGATAAGATAAGATAAGATAAGATAAGATAAGATAAGATAAGATAAGGCCAGGTCAGGTCAGGTCAGGTCAGGTCAGGTCAGATAAGATAAGATCATTTCAAAATATTTATGTATCACACCACATACAGTATATATCATTTGTGTATCATGTGTTTATGTTTCACCTTTTAGTGACGTCATTATCATCTGAAGTCATATCACTAAGTCCTCTATTTGTTTATCATGTTACTAATAAATAATTAATATGTTATATATAAAATAAATATTTTGTAAAATATATCATTTGTGTTTCATTCCTCTATTATTGACCAAAATATTTGACAACACATAAATTATTAATTTACTCAATTTAAGTACATTGTCACATATCAAATGTATAATTGCTAACTTAAATAAACAAATAATTGTCTTAAATAAACTGCCTTCAGTATTGGATAGAGCTGTGGAATTTTGTTTTTCTAAACAGTGTACATCCTATTCACCTGAACAGAAATACCACACGTTTATGTGTTCAACAATGTGTACATGAAGATGAATGAGTGCTTGTGTTTGTATAGGTAGAGTACAAGTTGTGTGGCTGTTTCTAGTTAATAGACTGGTAAATCTCCCCATACAATAGATAAATCCATGTTGATGAGTCAGGAGCTTTGCCAGTGAGAGTCCAGAATGTCCACATTGCTGATGAATGCCAGAGCGAGGCAAGCGTATGCTGAAACAACATTGTTTTTTCATCTACACAAAGGCCACTAGCAAGCAGTTTTTACCCGTGGGCCCAGAGCGGGTCTCTCATGATCCAGATTCCTCTACAGGCATTCATCACTGAATGGAAGGACAGGTCAGAAAGTTCACAGGTAGTTGAGCGAGGTTTTTCAGTAAGCCCGACAGCGCCATCTGCCGGCAAACATGTTTCACCGCGTGTGTGTCTTGCTCTCATTCTGTAGGCTTTTGTCCTGCTGGGAAAAAAAACATTGATAACAACAAGGTTGTGTTTGTTATTATGAAATGTATTCTTTTTGAGCATTTATACATTTTTGTTAATGTTAGTTAATACATATACAACTGTTCATGTTAGTTCATGGTGCGTAAACTAATGTGAAAATTGCACAGTATTAGAAAACAGGCAAATGAACATGAACTTAGATTAATGAATACTGTGGAAGTATTGTTCTTTGTAAATTCATGTTAGCTAATGCCCACCAATAGAACCCAACATATCACCGGTAGAAACCCACAGAGACCATAATAGATAGTTGTTGTTAAAACTAATAAAATTCTCATCATAACCACTGAACACATTTGAGATTCTCCGATGTTTTTATAGAGGCATCTTTTTTCAGCAGGGATGTTAAGAATGTCCTCTGCAGATGTAAAAAATGTGAAGTAATTCAGAAATATTGTAATAAAAAATGTCCACTAATCATCTTTGCATTTCAAGGAAGTGTCACTATCTGCATGAATAGAAATGTAACCCATGCAGAGGAAATGGTTATTGATAGATGATTGCTTTGGCCTAAAATAACTGTTAATAAACATTGTGAATATAAAGCCATGAACCTTATTAAAGAAATTAATCTAGAACAACCTGGAAGGTGTAAATCTGTGCGTTAATAATATAAATCAACACTATAAATACCAAAAAAACTATACAATAATTTAAATGAGATTTCCAATGATGATGTCACGTCTTAGATTTATGCAATCATATGGCACAGCTTTAATTTGACAAGTTAGAAAAAGATGTGCAGGTGTTAATTACCTGGCAATGATTGGGAGCTGCAAGGTCATTGTGGGGAACACCTGCTGAAATGTTATAACACTGTTAAAAGATGTTTAAAAGATGTTTAATATGGCAGGAATTAAATAAAACAGGCTTCTAGATAATAATCAATATATATTTTTTATATCAATTATCAATATGGTTTAAAACCATTACTTATATTTGTTAAATGATTATTTCATTATATTTATTTATATTGTCTTGCCAAATTGTTTGGTAAAACATAATTCCTTGCTGTGGTTTTGTCCTAAAATAATGGATTATTTTGTCTGTTTAATTCTCCTGGCATTTGTCTTTGCAGTTACTTTTTTAGCTATAAAAAGCTTTTTGCCTTTGGCATTCAGAATTACTTCCGTCCCACACTACAGAGCTATTTTTAACCTATGAGTCACTGATACAGGTCCACAGCTGAAAGGAATTACTTTAATCCTATGAAAAGAATGTAAAAATAAACTTTCCAGACATTACAATTGCCTTGTAAGGCAATGGCAGCAGAGTTAGATGGCATAGAGAGAGCAGGGGTAAAAACCACCACACTTCAGTATCCATCTCTTTACAAATCACATTTGTGCCCCATGGGAAAGACTTGAACACGTAATCTTAAGAGATCTTATGCATTGTATACACAAACATGTTTTGAATTAGACATGAGATGAAGCAAAGGGGCTTTATAAAGTCCTTAAGAATAATGTTGTTCAACCCTTTATAAATGCTCCAAAAAAATTAACAGCTTCATCAAACTGCTGTTTTCTGAACTTTTCTTGAAGGAAATGTTGATTAATTATTAAACAAAACCTTTAAATTGCTTAAAGGCAATTGATTGTGTTGTGTTAATATATAACAATGTATATATGAATTGAATAGTACTATACATAATCAAGTTTATAATGATATAGGAAAGAATGAGGATTTGGAATAAAGTAATAAAAGAACTTCTTTCTGGTGGTGATGACGAACAGACCGATGGTAGGCTAAACCTGGCACAGAATGGCATGCTGGGAACTTAATTAAGGGTCTCGTTCTGAGACAGGTGACCCAGTGCTTTCATAATTCTGTTATTAATACAGCCAGCCAATAATTCCCTAAATAACAACAACCCTACTTTCACACCCTTTCATCACGATCTCTTGCTTTACCATTAGGCTTAAGAAACACAGGATTATTTGAAGACATGAAACATGTTAATTTAAATGATGAGAAATCGGTATTATCATGAGACCTTGAAATAACCTGCTTTTGTTGTTGTGGTTTATTTTGTAGCCTATATTGTATTTTCTCCATAGGAGGGCAGCATTGTATTTAAATAGTGTATACGAATAAATAGTGTGTTTCGTTGTGTTGCACGATTATTCTTCACGTTGGTATTATGCTCATTATTATTATTATTATTAAGGACTAGTATTTTCATATTTTTTGTGTTCAGATGTACAGTAGCTACACACAATGTATTGCAGTATCCTGTATGACAGTATCCTGCAACGCTGGAGGCGCACTGAGTGTGTGTGTGATATGAAACAGGTCACTACAGATCTATTTTAAGCAAACTTACATTTGTAAACTTGGCCAGTGTTAGTTTTACAACCAATAACCGTGGAGTGAAGGATTTGCTAGAGAGCATGCGTGATGACGTAGGGACGAGAAAATATTACCATGGTAACCAACATTCTAGTTTTCTCCACCCTAGCAACATGTTTGTCACGAGATCTTACATAGAAGCGATCACATATCCACTTGAAAATGAATGGGCTTTTCATTGTTTTGCTTGAATGACAATTCAACATTTCCACAGAGAATTTTTCAAATACGATTTTAAATTATAGGCTCCGACCGATGAGGTATGTCATATTGATTATATAATCAAAACAATCTAGCTAGCTGCCAAAGAAGAAACAATGCTAATGAAAAGTTATTCCTAAAATAGATTTCTCCTTACAGCCATCGAACGCTGTCTCAGGCTTTGTGGATATGTACACATTCAATTTATACAATTTAATAATGACCAAAAGTTGAAACCCCGTTCCCATAATTCGTAAATTAAATGCAAAGATGAACAACACTCGTCACAGGTACAGTTTGGGTAACTGTTTTGCAGTCAAATAAAAGATCGCTACTTTAAAACAAAGTGTTGGATTCTATAATATTTGTTTAAATTCCATATGGATCGTGCATTGTTATAAAACAAGGTCTTTCAAATGATCTCAGAACTGATACACAGCTGCCTCGAAACGAAGTCTTCTAAATTCAACGAGGCTGTCTAGATAGGCAGGTCACTAGGTTTTGAGACACAGTCACGAGTCACGACTCCGGTGAGTCCAGGCGAAAAGACTTTTCTCTGGGTAGGTTAACAGTCGTTTTTGATATTTTCACGTGATTGTCACAAAAAATCAAGATAAAAAAAACGTGCGTGCAATAGTGATTTAATTTTCAAAACTGAATGCCGATAACTGTTAAAATTGCCTCACTATTTAACATATGTTATGATGTTGTGTCTTAACTTATTGCTTTTTTTAGCAGTCCTATCAGGTTTTAGTGAAAGGCCTTGATATATATTATATGTATAGATAATAGGGGCCTGTTTCCCAGGGGTTTCTCTCAGTTTTTGGCATATAATTCTAATATTACGCATGAGAGTTTTTATTTGATGTTGCTTTCTCATATGGACATCACAACCTGTATTGTTCACTTATTGTGGCAGATGTACGTGTTTTTTTTTTATGGTTTCTTATTCGATTTTGTCGTAGGTGATGTTTTTTCATTGTTTGAAATGTGCATTAGGCACACACTTCGAAAACAAACCACACTTGTGTTTTAAAGGCTTGCAGATGCGGTACTTTAAGATTGACTCAGGAATGAGTTGTTTACAGTGCTGGGCAAAGGGGGATCCTGGGAGGTTGCTATTTTTAGCTCTTATTTCATCATTGCTCTGTGCAGAGCTGTAAGCTGCCTGCTGCATTACAATGATTTAGAAGTAGAGCATCATGCTGCAACATCAGGGATCCATTTTCTTTAATACATCCACAGATATAAGATCAAAGATCCAATCAAAGATGACATATGCATGTAAGGTCATGGCCCTTTTTACATCTGCTTTATTTTTTGCAGATTTTGGTGGGCTTTTGTATTCTACACACGTGCAGACAATCTCGGGCATTAATGTTTGACAGAGGGATGTCTCTTGATACTAAACACAATATATACAGGCACGGATCATTTCAAAATGTTTCTTTCAAGGTTGTCATAACAGCTTGAGTTAGATTGGTATCTAACGGCATAAGCTTGACCTTAGAAGTTTGTCCTATTACTTTAAAGTTTCCATCCCATATGCAATCCATCAGATATTTTTCATCACAATAGACAAAACCTTTCGCTCAGCTGAATGAAGGTTATCTTGCATGCAGGACTGTAGATGAGGAAAGTCTGATGGCAGTGATCTTAACCTGAATATGGAAAAACATATACAGTATTAGACATTCTTTCAACAGGTCAAATCCCTTGTGCTTGTGAGCACGATTGATAATAAAAGCTTATTCAGATTCTGTATCTTATCATTTACATATGTATTGCTGCATTCAAGTGACATAACAGTTCAACATTTGTCATAGATTCCCTGATTTGAATGTCCATCCAGGGATGGTGGGGTTTCCAATAAGCTTTAATTCACAAAAATGAAAAACTGACAAAACATTTTTTTGTTTGATTAATATAGATGAGCCGAAATGTCAAATCTGTGTATTTGTACATACAGAACACTGTAAAAATGATTTGAGTCTAGACAAATAATGACAAGTCATGACAACGTTAATATTTATAGACTATTTTGACTTACAAATTGGATTATACTTAAAATTCAGGCAGCAACTATTTTACTGTATACATGGAAAACCAGTTCAGGGAAGAGAGCAATAGTTTAAGTTATAGCTGAAGGAATAGATAAAGGAAGTTAATGTATCCAGTTTTATGTAGGTTTTCATCACTTCATGCACCTGCAAAGTAAATTCAGATACGCCACTTCAAGGTTTTTGTTCTGCTTTAACATTAACACCTTTCTCCCTAGATGTTAAATTATAGATCTAAGACAGCTGCTTAATGATAAGGACAGCAGTTTAAAATGAGTTCTCATCCAACCATTTTAATAAAAACGTTCTGAGACATTAGGATGCAAGAACGTAAGATGCAAGTGCCAGCTCGCCAATATTTTCCCACATTAACACACTGTTTGTGCTAAATCACTGCAAACCCAAATAAAACTGAATTATAAGCAATCACAACAATTTTTTCAAATAATATTACATAAATATGTGTAGGCTACAATATATAAACAATATTGATTTATTAACATTTAATATTCAGAGATTTCTAAAGTGTCAGTAGGGCAGTCCTCATAGTTGAGTTGACTGTACTTTGGGAAGAGGCCATTAACGAAGCATTTGAAAGAATCTCTTGTATTCCAACTTGGTAGCGGAGGCTGAAGATCGGGTATGGACAGCGAAAGTGTACCTGGTGGTAGTTGGCTGCAGGGGCTTTGTTTCAAATTCCATTACAAGGCTCCTTAAAAAAGAGGGGATCAGAGGACAGGCCCAACGGACGGTAGTCAAAGAACTTGCCACTGTCGCTGAAAAAAGCAGCCACTGGGTGTGGTTGAAACGGAAAGATGCAATATGGGCTGCCAAGTGACCACATAATAAAATGGTGTTGGGTGTTGTATTGTTATGCCATACGGGACCGGGGGAACTGAGCTTGCATTAACAATGCCAGTGGGCTATAACAGCCTTAGTCAACGGGTTGGCGCGAATGGTTGCATTGAAATTTTTGGTAATATTTGTAATGGTATACCATACGGGACCGGGGGCACTGAGCTTGCATTAACGGAGCCAGTGGGGCTATAACAGCGTTAGCCAACGGGTTGGCGCGAATGGTTGCATTGATTTTGGGTATGTGTGGTAATGGTATGCCATACGGGAACAGTACCAAGGGCATTATCAGCAGCACCTCACCAAAAGGCATCTTTCACTCAGGATAATGTGATGATATTGGGACACACAAAGAGATGTCTCTCTGTAAAATATGTTATGTATTTCTATAATAATTTATGCCCCAAACACAGAGGATGCCTATCCGACAAACCAGTGAAACCTCAGACCTCCTTTCCTCTATTCATATACTTGACTGCTTCCCCCTGCGTAATGCGTGGGAAATGTGAACATGCCCACCCTGTCAAATGTCATTAGAACGTAATTAAAAGATATGGATTAAATAAAGTTGTGATCTGGCTTTAACCCAATGCAAAGAATAATGTTAAAACTTCTTAGCCGACATGCATGATGTGATTCCACTTTTCTCCATTGAGATGTTAACAAGCTTTCTAAGTACCTTGTAACATGTAACATTGTACAACACTTGTAACATTCCCTGGGAGGTTTCCATTGATATGGTGACAGCAATTTGCAGATGTCATCCAGCCCGTGTCACTGGGGTTGGATAAAGGTGGGCTTCAGTTTCCCCTACTTTCATTTCCTCTTCGTTTATATATGAACCTGGTCGGAATAGATCGATCGGAAGCGTAATTATTACAGAAAACTCAGCCCAAAAGCCCTTAAGTATTTTCTGCATTTCAAATCATGTAAAAGTGTGAGAGTGATAACGGCTTCGATCTTTTGAATCCCTTTTATTCTTTCTTTGACTGGAAATTAAGTCCTTCATAATGAGCCCAGATGCATTCTAATCACATTAGTAGCGTATTTACAGGGAGAAGAGGACACCAAGGTGTGTATTTACACAGGGACAGCTGGAATATATCAATAACAGGGACGAGAAAGAACAGGAAATGTTTGAAGGAAATGTTCTGTTGATGTACTTTATGCATGTCATTCTCATTAACTTGCTTGAACTTTCACATTTCTCATTACAAATTACTGTGATCTATTCCAGCACGGCCTGGGCTTCATATTATACCAAATGTCGTAGTAATTTTATTATTCAGAAGAAATAATGGATTGAGCACCAGTATTCCAGATTGTAGTTGAGAAGCCACAGCTAGATTTTGGTGCTGGGTTTTAACCCATTGTAGGGTCAAATACAAACATTTTCTGGGTTGATTTAACTAAACAGTTGGGTTTGTCTGGTTGAAATAACCCAACATTTTTTTTATGTACTTTTATACGGACAGATCAACTTAACTATTTAAAAGGAAATGTTGGTTTGCACAAAAAAGAAAGAGTTTGCACAAAAGTAATTTGTTTAATAAGATTTTTAAGTTGAAAGAAATAAAAAAATTTAGGCAGCCAGGTTAAGCCCATTGCCCATGAGTCCGAAATTTGCGTCCAAAATTTCCGCACGTTAAAAAATACAGCCTAACATTGTGTCAAGCACATTGGTACACTGGCACTTGAGTGGCCTTTTTTAACAACTCAGAGACACCGTACAAACCGGAGCCAAATACGAAAAACGCATCCGAAAATTCCGGATTGTATGTGCAATGAGCTTTACTTATTTTTTAAGTTAAACCAAAATATTTTTTTACAGCTCATTTGTACATTTTGGACGATTTGCTTTCTCACCAGTGATGGTTAGGATTAAGGGTTGGGTTACAGATGGGCCTTCAACCAATGATTTGTATAAAGGTACTTTTGCACTATAAATCTACTCGTTACAGTGTGTTCCAAGCTAATTCCTATGAATTTAATACGATATTATTGTAGTACGATCTGCTGTCGCGCATGTGATGGTCACATATTCGGGGGCTGAGTTTCAGTATTGCTTTTTTCCAATTTGTCGTACCTTTTTGTACGATTCACAACGTACAAATTCAAATGAAAAAGCCACCTTGCAAAATAGTTAGATTTCATGTGAGATCAGGCTGGACAGACATTCATAAATTCTGTTTTTATTCTTTTAACCAACTGATGAAACACACACACACACATACACCCACACACACTCACAATTGTAGGATATCAGGCAGTGGAGGACAGATGTTTGCTTTTAAATAATAGAAATCATCTTTGTCATGTGTATTGTAAACATCAGCTTCGGACGTGTCTTGTTCCCTTTTTGCAGGCAGCATTTTTTTAGGTTTTGGACACAGCCATGATCTCTAAGGCCAGATATTTATGAAAAGCAGATTTAGCACAATAATTCATCTCCTTTTAAGGACCTTAAAGAAAAACTGCTATATTTACACAGAGTCAGAGCTTAATATACTATCAGGGCATTCATTAAATATACATCATATTTCATGGAAATGAATACAAGAACACAGCTTTTTATTCATTCATTTTTTAAACCTTAGGATCGTAGAGGCATACAGAAAAGAAGAACTAGACAAACCTCAGTCTAGCCACAAACCCCAACAGCTCCTTATATGCACCAGTGTTTAACCTTGTGCCCCACAGCTTGTGTTTTACGGGAGGGCAACGACCCAAAATCAGTGTATTAATCATTATAGGTTTCCCTTTCCTGCTCAACTTTAGAAGGTGATAACAACTACACACTGCAGGGGAATCGCCTCCACTGCCACCCCACCACAGGCAAAAGGTAACCTCCACTTAAAAAATGTTATTCCCAAATTGCATTCCTTGACTTTCCGGCTCCACTTAATTACTTCCACCCTCAGTAATAACATATCCATCAGGGGTGGGTGTAATGATTAGGTGTCAGTGGTTTTTGTCCCTTCGCGCCGTGAGGTCCCGCTAAAAAACATGTTCTTTACACCCACCCTCACAGGCTGAGTCAGTGCACGCCTGCTGCAGTCTCTCAACCCCTTCTCATCCACATCCACATAGCCTAATTCTATTCTTGCACATTGCTTTATTGCTCATTTACTTCGATTATTCTCAAAGTCAACTCTTAACCCTGCAGATATTTTCCTCGGCCGCACTACAATCTATCTCAATAGACACAAGTTCCTGCAGTCTTCTTATATTCGTCCACATATGGCTCTTTTCTCAAAGTGAAACCAATTACCTGTTAGGCCCGTGAGCAAACAGGGAGACAGTGGCTTGGGTGGCAGTAAAAATGACGCAACTGTGGAAAAGTAATAACGTGCGGGATAGTGTCCAAACCGTTTGCTTTGTTGTAAAAGTAAACAGCTCTTTTTAGTGAAGGATGATTCTCCATTCATGTATTTATAGAAACTTAATGGGTTGCGAATCTGATTTCGAGGATACAAATATTAAGAGTTTGCGACCAGTGATTGAGACTGGACTCCATAGAGAAACCATAGAGTAGGATAGCAATAGTTTTAATATTAATATTATATTATATTGTTTTAAAAGTTTATTGAAGAAATCTGAGGTTCCACAGATAAAGTGCAGTTTTTAAAGTAATTAAAGCTTGATTGTAAGAGGGAGAAGTGTCATGCACATCAGCATTATTCATAGAGAGCCCCAGCTGCATTCATTTCTCACGTCTTTAAATTTTCAAATGCAATATCTACTTTTTAAATCCAGATTTAATTATTTAAACCACATGTGAATTATTAAAATGGACACATAAGCGTGGCAGCTAGCTATGGTTAAATTATGGCAGAAATTAACATTTTAATGTAGAATTTTATTACATTTTTGCTCATTTTCCACCCCATATTTTCGCCTTCGGCAAAAGTGAATCATCTTCAAATTCATGAATTTAGAATTCGTTCTTAACTTTTATAACTTTTAATCATCACTTTACCTCATTTTACAGATGAGTTCAGCATTCACATGTGGCTTCATATTATCTATATTATGTCATTAAGTTAAAGGAAACCTCACATATCTCTAAAAAAACATGCATGTGGTTTAGGGGTAGTCCCTTGCATCGTAGGATACTCTGTGTATTTGCACGCTTATAAATGTGGCTGCAAATATATTGTGCACAGCAGACCTACAGTTTACCATTCATCACTGACATATACATTGATTTTCAAGTCAGAGCAAATATGTACTGATAGATTCCCTCTCAGTGTTTGGACTTATGTTATTCCTGGTCCCTTGGGGGGGCAGTGGGATTCAAATAAATTTAAGTAAAATTTTGACTCATTCTTTAGCTGATCAAGTGATTTTAAATGAAAAGTAAAATTGTGTGAAATGAGAAAAAATGTATAATAGCAGTGTTCTTTAGGGATACTTCCAAGGCTGGATTGGTAAATGGGCATACAGGGCATTTTCTGTGGCTTTTTGGTCCTACTCAAGCCCTGGATACTTCTCCCAAAAATAACAATTCTCTCATAATTTACCTTCTTGACTAAATGAAGATGTTTTGAGAAACGTCTCAGTGGTTTTGTGTCTCTACAATGGAAGTTAATAGTGTCTAATATTGTGTATAATATTAGTAAATATATTGGATATATACATAAAAAAAACATTCATCCAACAATCATCTGACTGAATGACATGTTTTTACTCACGTAAAGCGACCGCTGATGATTACATTAAAGAAAATACTGAAGTGAGAGCAGGAGCACCCTGCAAAAGAAATCCAAACCTCGATGCAGATGTGTCCATGACTTTGGAAAAAAAATATTTTGATTTGTTTTTGGTCACAAGCGAGGGGAGTTTCTGTTTTGTCTGTGGTGTGTGAAACAAGAGATTTTGTTTGAAGTTTTTAAAGAGGCCCTGAATGTTTGTAGAATGAAATAAAATGGTTAGCTAAGAATGCACTTGAGAATAATTAATGCTGCTTTAACTAAATATGTATTTTATAATTGATCCACATGAGATCCGTGGTTTTAAATTTTTTATGGCATCTTGCCTGTGAGTAAAAAATTTAATAATAGAACCATGTTATAAACACAGTCAGTGTGTTGTATGCGTGTGAGCTTTGTGCATGTGAGGGTGGATGTCAGTAAGATGCCCTAAATGTAAAGTAAAGGATCTGTATATAGTGCTATTAAAACAAAGATTTTTTTCTTACTGAGAGCGTTAAAAGATGCCAGACATGAACTGCACACAGTAAGTCAAACTAAGTCATACATCTGTGTTTTGTTGGCAATCAGCATGTACATGTATAATGTACAAAACACAAAGGGATGATGTGATGATGTGTTGCTTGCTCAGGCTGTAGTTCCGTCCCACCCTCCTCACTAGTCCCACCTCTAGCAGCTCGTATTTTTTTGGAAATAATCGTACAGCTGTATCTCACTTTTATAAATTTGATAAAACTAAATACTCTTCGAAGATACGAAGTATGCAATACTGTATAGGCACTGAAGATTAATATGAGATTGTCAGAAACCTCCTATGATACACAATCTTTAAATATCTGTTACGCGATCTTGTTCCAGGAGTTGTGATTATAATCTCCTTGGATAGGTCTGATGCCTTTTAAAGAAATGTAAGTCAGCTCTGTTATATTTGTTTTGTGTTGTCCCTGTTCGTAATGGTTTCTCAATCTCCCCCCCTCTTCATGTCCTGTGGTCTCTGGGGATGTGCCTGCCAGCTTAGTGATGTGGCTTTGGATCTCATTATAGGGCAGAGATCTATTGGAGACACAGGGGTTCTCTGTCACAATTCTGCAGTGTGCATTTTACACAGAACTATATGTCCACTTCAGCCTCTGCTAGCCATATTACCTGATTATTTTATTCTTATTTCAGACAAATACATAGTCAAAGGGAGAAAAACTGAATGAGGCCTGTATTTCATCTTAGCTTAGCCTTCAGGACATTCCTCATTGTTTGATATTATTATTTGCTCTAGGTTTAATAATTAATACTGCGGAAATGGGGAATTACTGTTTTGTTTACATTTCAGTCAGTTGAGAGTTTGACATTTGTGTCTTCCTTTTGTTGCAGAAATATTCAATGAAACAAACCATGAATCCTTATTCAAATTTGGTATTTTACTAAATTACAAATCACAAATTAGCTGTCTTCCATCTTTCAGTGTCCCTAAAAATCTTTAATAAAGCTGTAAGAACTGTAAAAAAAGGTATGCTTGTAATTTTGCTCATTTTGCTTTAACTTTTTAGGTTCTCATAACAAACTTATTTTTTAATACAATTGCATGCATAAAACTTTTCTCAAGTCATCGATGGATCTGTCAGAGGCTCCTGCTCTTTGTCTGTCTTCTAAAGGATTTCTGTTCCAGTCAAGTCGGAAAATTAGAACACCATGTCATTACTGATATACATCTTTTGACAAACTCATGCAATGTAGTGAGTTTATATAAAGAAATGTCACACAGAAAAAAAACAAGAATGGACGTTACCCATTCACTTGTATTGGTTTTATATAAAAGTGAATGGGTACCACAGTTGTTCGGTTACTAATATTCTTCAAAAAACTATTGTGTTCTGCAGTGAAAAAGAAAGTCAAACAGGTTTGAAATGACAAGAGGGTGATAAAATGATGACAGAATTTTCATTTTTGGGTGAACTATCCCTTCGATCACCTCTGCTAAAACAAGTACACCATATGTTCCTTGAAGGCCTTTTGCATAAAAACTTAAGCAATCAAGTCTTCTTTTATCTTAACCATGTGGTGAGGAGTTGCATGCAATGTCTTGCAGTTAACACCCCACCCACACAATCGCATACATGCTGCTCCGAGTATTTAATAGATGGTGAAAATTCAAGGAAATTCACTTTTACAGCAGGGTATCACAGACTGCGTGGTTCATGCATTGTTGTAGAGAAAATGAAAACAATTTGAAAAGCTGTACATTTTTTTTCATGATGAATTTCACCCACCCATTCACCCAGAATGAGGTGACCTGTCCCAGTGGACTTACAGTGGTTAGGCGAGAAGGACAGTGTTTCCGCTCACTGGGGAGACGGGACTGCTGGAGGGATAAAAATAGAAAATGGATGAACCCTGCAGGCTTTCTCTCGTCTGTCTGAGCGAGGTTCTCTCTCTACCAGCTGTCTTGCCTAAACAGTTTTAACCCATTTCTGGATTAAAAATCCTTTTTTTAATTCTTCTGCAAATGTACATACAGTAGCTATAAAATACATAAATGGATGGATTGATTCTGTTATAAAATTCAACAGGTTTTACACTCGAATATTATATCACATGAGGTTTTTCATTCATAATGACATGTGCGTTGGTTCATAACAATGTTGGCTCAAACAAAGGACAATAAGATACAAAAAGACAGGAAGTGAAAGCACTCGCTCTGCTGGCATAAGGCTACGCCTTCATCTCTAACAGTAAAGGGGAAAGTCCCCTCAGGGAAGAGAGAGAAAACACAAGAGAAACAGACAGCATAGAGAAAGTGCAGATACGTTACGTAGAAATACATCAATTTCCTTTTTGCATTTCTCTCGCCTTGACAGAAATACTGTGCGTAGTGCGAATTTACCACACAAGATTTATATGTTTAGGTGTGCATTGCACAACTGCATGATTCAAGTAGATGATGCAGTTCTTCGCTGTTACCTGCAGCTCTCTGTTCTAGGACATATAGGCCAGACTAAAACAGTCAGCTTTTGAGATGGGGAGGAACACTTTACAGGCTATTTTTGTCCCTTTGTATGTTCCTCAAATTAAGTGATTGGGAAATGATGCTGGGGCTTAATTCTCTCTGGCTGAGTGAAATTTGGTTGTTTTGCTCTGACACCTTCCCATTTGTCCTATACGGGACCATTTTATCATCCTAACATGACTTAATAGTATTTACCTTAAAGTTCCTATCTAAATTCCATTCACATTTTCTTTCTGCTTATTTTTAAACGAATCCAGAATTCAATTTGTTTGATTGTTATTGCATATTTTTATTTACATAAAAGCCTTCATGTCGAATTCTATTTGGAAAGCCTGTGTATTATGTACTCAACCCTATCCTTTTATTCCAGTAATGTAGAGCATTGTGTTGTTTAATGCTGTTGTATTGTGAGGTCTCTGTTTGGGAGTGTAAACAATAGTTTTGAATTTACTAGAATGGTATGGTGAGTCCTGCTGTACAACACCTGCTCTCCTAGATGATACAGGGTTATGTAAGGCTGTTTTGTACAGGAGTTTCTCGAATTACTTCAATAAAAAGTTAATTATGTCTTGTGGTTGTGTCTGGCCTTTGAGAGTATTAGATAAAGGAAATGAAACGGTATTTGGATGATGTCACGGATTTAGTTATAAATTACAGCAGAATTTTTGTAGGAACTTTTATATCATATTAGTAGATGTGCAGCGATACTAAGAGTGCTTTTCCACCATCGCGCCAAACCGTTCAAATAGAATGCGTGCAGAGATGTTATAAACCTCTTGTGTTACAAAGGCAACAAGGGACACGTTTGTATTTACGTTCTAAAGATGTTTCTGCGATGAAAAATTATGGCTTGTATCGACCGACAACGGATATTGACCGATATCTCGGTACACCTCAATAAATTAGAATACATTTTATAATTCAAGCAACTGGAAATCTTAAAAATAGAAATGACACAATCATGAAGCTAAATATGTAAGACGACTAGTCAAAATTGTGTTCAGGAGTAGTTCATTTCAAAATTTGCCCCCATTGACTTTCCATTCTAGGAATAAAAATTACTATGGAAAGTGAATGAGGCCAATTTTGAGGTGAATTACTCTTTTAATTTTTATTATTTCCCCCAAAAATTTCACTCATAATAATAATTCTAAATATTTGAAACGTTTGCCTGTAATACAAATTGAAATATCTACCTGAACTTTATGCTGTTAATTTTTTTCCAAATCGTAAACGTTTTCTATGTTATCTATACCGTTTTTTATTTTGTTAATCCAAAAAACAACATAGCAGAAGAAAGATCCGATTAAAGAGAGAGTTCCGTATCGTGACAGGCAAGAGGTGCTAACTGTGATGGTAAGGGGAGGGCTGGCTCTATGAGAAGCACTTTGATATTGTGCTGTTGATGAGAGAGAGTGTGTATGAGTGAGCGAGAGAGAGAGAGAGACACTGAGAGAACAAGAGGGAAACAGAGCGCCAGAGAAGAGCGCAGTGTAAACAGGCTGTCAGAAAAGAAAGTGCAGGGACATCACTGTTACAGCCGTGTGAGAGCATAGCGGAGAGCTCACCGAATGATAATCGAGAGAGAGAGAGAGAGAGAGAGAGAGACAGAGAAAAGGTTTAATTAATTCATGCAGGATGGGAGGGATGTCTCTGTTGCTGAGTGTGCTGGTTCCAGCTCTGCCTGAGCTCTGCTGCCTGTAGCGTTTTGTTTGTGAGCCTGTAACGGCACTTAGACCAGCGAGAAGCCCCTCAGAGGTAGGATGTGATACCTATCTTTCATTCTCTCTCTCTCACACACACACACTCTGTTGTGATTTCTCTTTGTGTTGTTGTTCATAGGGTACCGATCAGTTTTTTATCTCTCACGGTCTCATCTCTATAATTGTTTCTGTCGTACTGCAACACTGTAAGCATGACCATCAGCTCTGTCGCTATGACGGGCAACATGCACATTGATCTCCAGCTTTAACCTCTGAACCTAAATTGATTTGGTACACTTTGTCTTTTTTTATTCTGTCTGATCGGCACGAGACCTTTGTAACAAAAAGCTTTGTTATTGTGCGGTCTCAATTGTTTATTTAGCCTTCTTGCAGGAGGTGATTTAGGTGTTTCCTGCATCGCAGACCTGATGTGCTGGAAGATGCATGTTGTGGTCGTTGTAGCTAACACTTACTTAGTCTGCCGAGTGCAAATACCGTATACTTCACACCTTTCAGTGAGTTCACTCAGCATATGTGATGCTTAGAATTAGCGTCTGAATAAACACATCTAAACACATAATTTACCCTGGAATCGAAACCCTTGATCTTCATCGGGTCTCGACAAAAACTGAGATGCAGGAACAGTATGGACAGTGCGCTGTGGTTCTTAATCTGCTCGAGGATGCAGTACACATCGTGTCTGTTTGGAGGGGACAAGCTGAATGTTTGTGTTTGTAGTGTTTTCCCACTAATAGACATACTCACAGTCATTATTAAAACACTGTGCATGAAGCGAATTAAAGATTGCTCGTGAGACA
Organism: Triplophysa bombifrons; assembly: GCA_029783895.1. Taxonomy (NCBI): domain Eukaryota; kingdom Metazoa; phylum Chordata; class Actinopteri; order Cypriniformes; family Nemacheilidae; genus Triplophysa; species Triplophysa bombifrons. The sequence goes on along the minus strand of CM056456.1, from coordinate 14,577,080 downwards.
CCACTCAAGGTCAAAACAGCAGGCAGAGATTGAGTACCTTAATGGACACCATGATAAAAACGAGTTTAAGTAAACAGAGATCATTGTGTTTTCTTTTGGCTTGCGTCTCATCTTTACTAGGCTACTCTTGGGTAGATGAATATTTGACTGTCTGTTAGAGAAGCACTGTCATTTCTCCTAACATCCTTAAAGGAAGCACACATTGAAAGGGACAAATTTGAGAATTGTGCTAGAGGGAAAGTTCTTGTAAACAAATAGAAAGAAAAGTATGGCTGTTATTAAGAACACAGCTATATAGCACACATTAGAGTACAAAATCAAAAAAAAGAGTTTGTGACTTAATATACTGTAATTCCTGTAAAAAATAGAAAAAGTGAAACCCACAGACAAACATAAATGGTGACCAATAGTAATGATTTATGAAAAATGCAAATAAAAAAAATGGAGAGACGAGGTTTAATCTGACAGCAACGATATCTAAAGTGCTGGTTAAACTCTTTTCTACTTCATTGTTGAGAAATTTAATGTGAGTAGTCAGAGAGCAGTTGACTTGTTATTCCTCAGCTGATGATTTTTAGTACACATTTGGATTGAAGGGCACTAGGTTTCCTTTAGCTGGGAATCAGAGCAGGTCTTGCCTGGCTTTTCCATGTCATTGCATTGCAATTTTGAACCAAACCCTCCTGTTGCCATGGCATCCAACCCCAATGTAAATACTCTCAGGATTTTTTGAGGATGTTGGCCCCTGGAGGGGGGGTGTTAAGAGAGTGCCTAAGAGAGTTACTTATGGAATGGTATAAGCGGCTGATTTTTTTTTCCTCTTATTTGTCTAACATTCCACAACATGTGCAAGCAATTAGGAATTTCTCTGTTTTTTTTGTTTTTCGATATTTTAATAAAGCATGGAATCCATCGGATGTTGCATTATAGCATTTGGACAATATTACAAAAATGCTTGTTTTCCCCCCAAAAAAAATTCTGTCCACTCACCATCGAGTTTATCCAAATTTTATATACATTTCTGGTAGCTTTCCTGTAGCTCAGTGGTAAGAGCATTGCGTTAACAACGCAAGGTTGTGTGTTCAATCTCAGGGGATTGCAAATACCTATGTAAAATGTTTAGGATAAAGCAATGTAAGTCGCTTTGGATAAAAGCGTCTGCCAAATGCCTTAATGTAAATGTAAATGGTAAAAAACAGAGACAAATATTTGGAAGAATGAGTATTATTTGCTTCTCTACATTCTTCAAAAAATGTATAAAGAAATGTATCAAGAACTTTTCGAACTATGGTATGTGGTGGCCAAGAACTGTTTGGTTACAACCATTCTTCCAAATATCTTTCTATGTGTTCATCAGAACAGAGACATTTATTCGGATTTCGAACAACTTCCGGGTTAGTAAAGGAAGACAGAATTGTTATTTTTGGGTAAGCTGTTCCAATGTGATGTGGTTTTATTTACAATTTCAATAAAAAAAGTAATAAGTCTCGCTAGTTTATTTCATAACTTCATGCTTTTTTTAATAACAGGAAATATCTTTTATAAAACACTAAAACCAACCTTTCAGATATCTTTCTTCATTTTGCTCCAATCACAAAGACGTACTTGCCGTAAATAAGTGGAGATCTGTGTTTTAAGGGTGATTGCTTAATTCCAGCAGTGCACGACCGTTGCTTTACTCATGCTGTTTTGTTTTTCAATCACACACTGTACTAATGTACAAGTGGTAAAATGCAACTAAGTAATTTGCGAACATCAGAACATCACATGTTTTTTGGTACACCACTATTAGAGTCATTGTGTAGTGTTTGACATGGGAGAAGAAAACTCTAAAAAGCGTGTTGTGTAAGTAAATTAAATAGGCTCAGTAACAGAGAAACAAACATTGTATTCAGTTCAGAAATGTCTCCTATGTGCTATTGGCTGCATTTTATACTAGTACGTGCTACACTGCTTCTGTTTCCATAAAATCAATAAGGAAAACTCACCTTTACCCAAACAGCATCTTACTCAGACTGTAGCATGCACAGAGACGCACATTTATTAAATATCCTCGATCCATGGTATCAATCAAAAAATGTTTGTGCTCATGTTGTATGTTTGAGATGTGCAAGAAATTGGGCCACACCAGCTTACAGTTTGATAATGTAAGAAATGTAGCTGCCACTCTCATCCATTGGCTCAAAGCTCCTTCTCTCATGTCGCAGAGACTGAGGAGACCGAGTTTGAGACAAAAATATTACCCTGCTTATCCTGCTTGAAACAGTCACATGCAGTTACCACATGGCAAAGATACTGTTTGCCCTGACCGGAATGCTGTCCAGACGTCCGACAGAATATTTAATTCTATAAAGGCTCTGTTAATGGAATCAGAATTTTCGTGGTTCTGTTCCATTTCATTCTCGGCTTAGCTTGCCACTTTCCGCACACTCTTCATCTATCATGATGATCGTTTGATCATCTCTGTGTTTAAATGTTCTGTGTGTACCTGTCCCTGATGGAACATGGTGACAGCGGTGCACCTATCTCTCTTTTTTAGTATCCCTTCAGAATTAGAATCCTAATTTGGCTGTGTTATTCTGAACACTATGGCTCAAGAGACTTCTGCGGTGGTCAGATTCAGTAGATGTATTCAAATAAGGAATGGAAAAATCTTTCAAAATTAATTGTGTAGAATAAATCATGAGTTCATTTGCAAAAATAGATAACTCAGTTCCCTTTCTGTATCTCTCTAGACGTTGTGCCGAAACGACAGAATGGGGGTGTGATCTTGAGAATCTGTGATCTCTGATTGTACTTTTTTAAAAGGTCAATTGACTTGGCAAATGGAATAGCATGCCAGTCTTTGCCCGTACATACGAGTTTAAAAAGGAAGATGGCATGCCCATTCATTCACCATTTGTTCTTCCAAACCTGCTAAGCTTAAATGCTGAGCGCATTATCACTGATTATATGCTGGATTCTACGATGCAGAGCAATGGATTCGTCCTGGTGTGTGCGACTTTCCTAGGGCGTTTCGGTAGCTAGCCGAAGGTGTCTACTAGAGCAAATTTCCTAAAAGAGCTAAAACACCCAAGTTTAAGGACATTCTGCACCGCGGAGTGAGGCAAAATGTTCCATTGCTTTGGGTCGAGGTCGCTACCCTTCTGGTGAAGGACGCCTTCCCCCAGTGAGCCTCCTTGCACAGGTCCTGTCGAGGTCAGGAAGGGGAGCATCAAGTTCTGTTGGTTGCGACCTATTGGCCTAACCAGAATTGGTTCTCAGAGCTAAAGCTTCTGACGACAACTCCCCTCTGGCCGATTCCCCTGATGAAGGGCCTTCTTTCTCAGAGGAATCGCATGGACTGGAACCCTAGATCAGACCTCTTGAACCTCCACGTCAGGCTCCTGGACTGGACGAGGAGATCCTGAGTGACCTGCCTACAACAGTCGTGAGCACATTTACAAGTGGCCCCTCTCCTCGTCTTTGTGTTCTTCCTGTAGGGAAGATCCACAGAATTGTGCGTTCCATGTCGTGCTGTCCTTCCTTCGAAAATGGTTAGAGCGCAACCTCTCTCCCTCCACGCTCAAGGTATATGTCGCCTCCATCGTTGCACATTGCATTCTTGTGGCTGGTTAGTCTCTCGGGCAGCACAACATGATCATCAGATTACTGAGGGACTTGAGGAAGGTGAATCCAACCCCGACCGCGGTCCGTACCCTCTTACGACCTTAATGTGGTCCTTGTGGCCCTAGGAAGGGTTCAGTTTGAACTCATCTCACGATGAAGACAGTTCTCCTGGTGCCGCTTGCTTCCATCAAGAGGGGGATCTGCATGCACTCTCTGTGTCCAACAGTTGCCTAGAGTTTGGGCCTGTCGAAACCCACATGATGCTGATATCCCGGCCTGGCTACGTGCCCAAAGCTCCCACCATTCCCTTCAGGTACTGGGTGGTAAACTTGCAGGCGCTCCACTCTGGGTAGGACGACCCAACCCCTACCGTGTTGTGTCCAGTACGCTTCCTGCTACTTGGACCGCATGCAGAGCTTCAGAAGAGCTCTTTGTCTGTTTTGGAGGACAACAAAAGGGGAGATCTATCTCCAAACAGAGATTTGCGCACTAGATCGTGGACACCATCACATTGGTGTACCGATCCCAAGATCTCCCATACCCACTGGCAGGTAGAACTCACTCCACCCGGGATGTAGCCTCCCCGAGGGAACTGGCGCCTCTCTGGCAGACATCTGCAGAGCTGTGGGTTGGGCTATGCCCAATACATTCGCAAGGTACTACAACCTCCGTGTAGAGCAGTTGTCTGCCCGTGTCTTACACACCAGGAAAGACCGCTGGCTGGGTGTACGCCTGCGAAGCGCCTTCTCCCCTTCATCAGGTGAGTCAGTGCGCTGTTCCAATTTCCCTTATTCCTCCACAAGGCGACATATAAGTATATCATCCATCACTAAGCACTTTCAAACTTACGAGCTGGGCGAAGGGGCTCGTATTCAAGGCCCAGTATAGGTGAGTTTTCCTCACAAGGTGAACCCCCTCCTTAGGTAGTCCAGTCTGACGTTTCCTTAATCTTGTGTACAAAAGTGTAGCTTGATAGAGCAGCGTGGAATGATGGAAGTTGTATAGTCTTCATTTACACTGCCGATGAAAATCATTCATTTAACATCCATCCATCCGTCCATCCATTTTGAACCTGTGTGTCCACCCAGTATCACGCTGAAGCGTGTATCAGACACGATTGTCCACTCAAAAATACATGTCGGTGTCACGCTTTGCCTCCTCTAGGGGTGAACATATCACGTATGTATGAAGCTGAAGTAACGTAAGGAGAACGGGACGATTTTCGAATGTTTTAATAATTCATGTCATGTATTGTGTACATGGTATACGTTGATTACTTTGTGCGCACACTTTTGACACATTTTAGAACGTACCCAACCCCACCCCTACACCTTAACCTCATAGTTTTTATATTATATAATATAAAACACAACACATAACATAACATATAACAGGTAGATACAGCTACAGATGCTTTTTATTCGTAACATGCAATTATTCCAAGAGTTCCGAGCCCAAATATTCCCTTCTCTGTTCAAGTTGCATATAACTTTAAAAATGGCAGCAGGAATGTCAGCTTCGACTCTGAAATGGCATTGGCTCTCGTTTGTCTTTGTTACTGGTTGCATCATTACGTTCACTTACGTAATAAAACAATATTGGATGTCCTAAACTGGAGTGTACACGCCACTACGTACGTACCATTGAGCCCATTCATCGGTGATTAGAACCTACTGTGTATGATATCGTACGGCTAAATAAAAGATTTGGAATGCACGCGACCAGTTCGTAAGGTTTTTATACTGTTTTTGGTGTGTTTTAATAAATGCTCTTGGCTGACTTCTATTTGCTTGTTGCTTGTTTTTAATTTTCATAGGTGGGTATAGGTTTAGGTAACAGATAATAAACATAAATAAGTACAAATATTACGTATTTATGAAATCGTCTAAGTTTTCAGTGAAAAAAACTGAGTGTGTCATGTTCACGCCCTAAAGAAGGCAAAGTGTGACACTGACAAAAAAATTTGAGTGGACCAGCATATTTATTACATGCTTTGGGGTGATACCAGGTTGGTGTGTCCTCTTTGGGATCACGGGGGCTGGTATTTAATAAACAAATTATAAAAAATATAAAAATACACAATTGGACTTTTGTAAAGTATTCTTGGGCTGATACACAGCACCACAGATAAGTAAATATGTTTCCTGTTGTGAAATGACCAAGTTGAACAACATGGCGTAGTGTGCGTCAAGTGTGAGTTGAGAAGCTTCTAGATCTGGAAAATTTCATTGACTAATATGGTTATAAACTTAGCATTATGTCATTACAGCATATTTGCTCTGCTTGGACATCTTTACTGTTGCATACATTTCACCTTCCCAGTGTAACATGAGGTATACATTTGTAAGCAGAATATGATCTTTATGGACTGTGTATAGTCATTCTATATTCAATGAAACTATCCGCATTACAGTTATTTGATTGGTGTAACAGAAAGAAATCATCAAAAAAAAATTATAAATGCCATTCTAGCTCCTCTCTTCTTTAATGCATAAACACACCATGGACTTTAATGAGCCACACTTTTACCAAATACACCATATATAATATCATGTTAATTGAACTATGTACAGTGCAAAAAAAAATCTACTAAAAGGCACATTATTAGCTCACAGTTTAAGTGTTGATAAAACAATGTTCGGTGGGTTGAGGGTCATGTCGGTGGGATACATGTTGGATTTTACTGCTAATTACGTTAATAATTATTATGGTTGATGTTTCTCCGAATAGTTCAAATACAATTTGGTGAAACCCCTTGTCAGGGTTTTGTCTTTAGCAGAGTTAGAGAAGACAGAAAATGAGAGATTAAAACAGGCCTCTGCACACAGTCTGTTATCCAAAGCTTGAATATAGATTATTAAGGTTTCTGATGATCACAAACAGCTGTCTGCTGTTTCCCTACACTACAGTCAGATCTGTGAAGTGTGATTCCATGTGGGTAGCGTACGAGTCCATCGCATGCATCTTTACATCACACTTAAACTGTTATATAGCACCCACATCACAAAGCCACAAAGAACATTCACACAAATCTGATGAAAGCCTTTTTACATGTTACATTACATGGTAGACAAAAACAGACTTACTGAACCTTTCTGTGCTAATTAGATTTTAATAATGAATCCAGGGAGCAGAGCCGATCCTCCCCATATGCAGACTACGCAGGTTGCGTAGAGCCTCTGCACCCCCAGGGGGGCCCCTTGAGGACCTCATCAAAAACGCTATAATGTAAACAAGACGCTATTTTTATAATTTGCGGATTAATACCCTTCATTTATTTAATTACTTTGACATACTCAGACATTGTTTACATTGTCAGCTATAATGCACCCCACTGCTATCCACTGTATGTTTCCCCATGATAATCTGCAATTTTTGTGTTATCACATTTAGAGAATTATTGATGTTTTCGTATGCTTAGCTTTCTTGAGTAAACTGTATTTATTATGTTTTGTTTTTGTTAATCACACAATTTGGTTAGTAAAAACACACTGCATTTGTGTGTTAAAAGTAGTAGGGTAGTGGCATAAATTCTACATGAAATGGAGATTCATCAATTGGTTGTTTATGGGAAGTGAAAGAGGATGAGAGATTGAGAAGAGGATGTAATATAGACGGCTACAGAGGAAGGGGTGTGAGGGAATGTTATAAATACTACCAGGCTGGAGCATAATGGAGTGTCAGTCGGAGAAAGAGGGGTAAATGGAATGCGGTAGGCTACATGCATTTCGTCGCTGCTAGACATAAGAAAGAGAATAATGAGGATGAGACTGTGTAATGGGCCTGGGAGATGATATAACTCTTGGTTAGATCAGTTTTCACAGAACAAGCCTCTTGCTGGACAAGATCTTATGTGTCCCTGTTTAGATCCTGCTACAGTCCATTCTGCAGGAAGTGACCTGAGATCTCTGGCCTGTAAGTCAAGAGAGAAAAAACTGTTTTATATCATAATACCGTAAAAGGCTAATCAGAAATGTGCTGGGTTTGCTGTGAGGAGATAGGAATCATTGGGGATTAAGTTGACAACTTAAATATGGTGTACTGAATACACCCTGCGTAGTTCCTTCAGATACTATACTTCAAAATAAATCTATGATAATTTTGGGGCTGATAAAAACCTAAGTGTCACTGCGCTGCAACAGAAGAAAACACATGCAAACACACACAAACACAAGCAAATTCAGAAAGCATCTCCATTAGTTTGGCGACACATGCCCTGCATATACTCGCAACACAAACAAACACAGAAACGCGCTGCAAACTGCACGGACGACAACGGAAGTGTTTCCGGGGGACCCCAAAAACTGATGCACCTGATTGGGACGCGCTTCATTTTGACTGTTCAAATTCGTTAGTGGAGTTGTCAGCCACACTGACTATGTCGACTAGAACAAGTTTTTAATAATTTTTTTAAACCTTTAAACTCTTTTATAATGACACTTGTAAGTCGAGCAGTTACTACGTCTCATCGTTTTTGTTAAACTGTTCAAATCGACAGGCTAATAATATCCTACGGACATACGTTAAGAAAGTTAAAATAAAGTTATAAAGCAATTACCTTCAATGTGGCTGACAACTCCATCCATCCATCCATCCATTTTCTACCGCTTATCCGAACTACCTCGGGTCACGGGGAGCCTGCGCCTATCTCAGGAGTCATCGGGCATCAAGGCAGGATACACCCTGGATGGAGTGCCAACCCATCGCAGGGCACACACACTCACTCATTCACTCACACACTCACACCCTACGGACAATTTTTCCAGAGATGCCAATCAACCTACCATGCATGTCTTTGGACAAGGGGGAGGAAACCGGAGTACCCGGAGGAAACCCCCGAGGCACGGGGAGAACATGCAAACTCCACACACACAGGTCAGAAGCGGGAATCGAACCCCCAACCCTGGAGGTGTGAGGCGAACGTGCTAACCACTAAGCCACCGTGCCCCCCTGGCTGACAACTCCACTAACGAATTTGAACAGTCAAAGTGAAGCACGTCCCGATCAGGTGCATCAGTTTTTGCGGTCCCCCGGAAACACTTCCGTTGTCGTCTGTGCAGTTTGCAGCGCGTTTCTGTGTTTGTTTCTGTTGCGAGAATTTGCAGCGCGTTTTTGTGTTTGTTTGTGTTGCGAGTATTTGCAGCGCGTTTCTGTGTTTGTTTGTGTTTCGAGTATATGCAGGGCATGTGTCGTCAAACTAATGAAGATGCTTTCTGAATTTGCTTGTGTTTTTTTGTGTTTGCATGTATTTTCTTCTGTTGCAGCGCAGTGACACCTAGCGGCCACCGTAGATAAAGCACTACGGTGGCTGACACAGAACTAAGATGTCATCATGTTTTTGCTTCTTTGCCGAAGGAGATTATATATTTACGAAACGTGCTGTAGAGCAGTTTGTTCGTTTAGGGCTACTTAAGAAACAAACATGGCCAATTCCATGTAAGGGGACCCGTGGTATATGTAAATAGAAATTGATCATTCTACGGTAATAAAAAAATAATGCTTCATTATGAAAGGTCTTTATACACCTCAGAAGACAAAGTATATTAAGTTGCATTTCTGTCAAAAGATCCCCCAAAACATTACAGACAGCACCTTTAAGTCATTCTCATGTCATTCCAAACCTGCATGACTTATTGCAGGAATGAAGATATTCTGAGGAATGATTGGCAACCAAAAAAATGGACTCCCCATTCCATTGACAAAAAATCAATTCTCAAGATGTCATTTGTATTCAGCTTTCCTGTAGCTCAGTGGCAAGAGCATTGCGTTAACAATGCAAGGTTGTGGGTTCGATCCCAAGGGGTTGCAAATACCTATGTTACAGTAAATGTATAGGATGAAAGCAATGTAAGTCGCTTTTGATAAAAGCGTCTGCTAAATGTTAATGTAATGTAAATGTATTCCACAGACAAACTGTTTTGAACCACATGAGGGTGAATCAACAATGGCAGATTTATCCAGTTAAGTGTAATGGAAAATCAGTTTCTCCGTTTTAAGTATCAGATGTTATTTCCAGAATACGGGGAAGAAAAAAATCTCTATTGTTTTTTATATCATCAACCCAGGTATTGTCAAAGCAGCATTAGGCTCTGAATCATTCTATGAAGTACAACTGATATCATCATCCTTTTTAATTGTTTTGTGGGCATAGAGTGAATGACAAATTCACATTGCATTTTTCATTTTAGTGCTGTATTTGGTTTTGTGTCAGCAATTCGTCTTGATATGTGTTTTACTGTGGACATAAACAAATATCCTCATGTTCAGTTCATCATCTTGCTGCACACTTATGACGTCAAGTTGCCAGGCAACTGAGTGAGCAAACAGAATCCCTCTCTGCACAGAGGGGAGGCCCCATCCTGTTGACCAGCACGTGTCTGGAGCTCATTAACACACACACTTTTGCACTATACAGCCATTAATGTTGTCTCTTGATCTTTCCTCTGTACAATGTCCACATGGCCTTAACTGCCCTATTAGTGTATTCTGTCCTTGACACTAATAACGTTTGACTGTATAGCTTACATTGTTAGGGCAGGACACTGGAGAAAAATACTATGAGTTATAAAGTCGACCTACACTGGAAAGAAAAAGGCGTTAGTCTAGTATGTGAGACATAAACAGTTTACAGCGATTTGAAGATATAACTTTCCCTTAACCAGAAATGGAATTAACATATCAGCAGATGACGGTTATGTATCATAATGTCTGTTCTCCTTTTTAATATTTTCACCTTGAATGTGCCTCCTGTTTGTCACCTTTTTCCACTGAGCACAGCACCACGTTTCATGAGGCCAGAACTGGCGGATTCGACTTCACGTATTGTCCTAGCATCAGGAAACTATAACACCTCGATAAAAACAAAATTTTCAACCTGTCAGTTTGACGCACCACAGATACCATGATGTCATCCTTGTAACAAGGATGTAACATACTGTACTGAACTATCTGGAGGTCTTCTGCAGGAAAAATATTTCCTGCAGAACTCTCTAAACCTTCAAATTAGGAATTGTATTTTGGAACAGTATTTATTTTAGAAACTGGCATATGTAGTTTTCTCTAGAACAAAAGTGTTTCAATCAAACATTATTTGGCTATGATTTTTAATTCTGTGCTGATTTAGCAGTGCGTTGGCAGAGTTATGACAAGATCTTTTTAACACCGTGTCTACACCCGGCGTGACTTGACCCAACAAAAGACATTAGAAACAATTTTGTGGATGCCGTGCGACGAACCCATTAACGGAACTTTCACACGGGGTGTGAACGTCAACATTGCCTTATACAAAAAACCTAGTGCAGGCACTAGCCAATTGCGTTCACACAAGACCGGAGAACAATTTGATTGGCTATTGTCACTATGACGATCGCGTCAGCCACGCTTCAGATATGCCCTACATTAAGCATTGATGCCCCATGTGAATCAGGCGCAAGAACAAGCAGGTTGTCATGTTGTGTTACGCCTGTTGCGTCCGGTGTAGATACGCTGTATTTGCCCAAGCTCTTGTGTATTGATATATTATATTTGACAAGATCTAAGGAGAGTTTTATTCTGGGAATCTAAAATATTGTGTGTAATTCTGAATGATCACATTGAGCTGTTTAATGAGAAAAACAAATGAACTCTTAACTCACAAAAATCACATTCTTGATATATGAAGTAATAAATAATTTACAGTTACGGTAAATGAGGTAAGGAGAGAATCAATTATGTCTTATAATGGGATATTTTATTAATTGATACAACATACAAAGCTGGTCACCGTACTTGTTAATATATTAATGATTTATTACTGAATTATTTGACCTTCCATTATTTCCATACTTCCAGATGGGCTCGTGTGATTCCTCATTATCAAAATTAATCTTTTAATTATACAAAGATAATGATAGGAAATCAAATTTGAGCTAAACTGTTTTGATTAATATCTTATTTCTAAGCTTTGCTGCTGTTTTATTTAACATTGTGGCGTACATCTATTCAACGAATAACAGCACATGGTCAAAGAAACAAAATTCTTCCTAAATCCAAAATTATTGTTTTCTATTAAAATCATTGTGATTCGAAAAATTCCACTAAGATGTCTGTCTGCCCTAGTAAATTTTAGACATTATGTTTGGTTTCGGTGTGTCTCATGCTTAAACTGAACTGAAGCAAGTTTTTAATACAGTCAAAAGGAACATATCAAAAGAATTTACTATATTGACTTTGAATATTTACAATGTAGTCTACCAATAATGTATAGTGCACTATGCTCACGTAACTGTTTTCCATACGCAGTCCACATGAAAGTTAAATAAATAACTAGACACTTAAGCAATATCACACTCACAAGCGTTATGGCTTATCAGCATGACTGGGAAGTGGCTGAAAGCACAAGATAAACACAATGTGCTGATACACCGCCATAACAACATGGTCCAGTGTGATTCCCTCTATCCAACAAACTTCATCAAACAGTTTTCAAACTTTGTCCCTCGGGAAGTCCACATGCTGTAACTTATGGTAGCCCTATCAGCTCCATCGATTTTTTGTCTTTTTACTCATCTCTTCCTCTTCTCATCATACAGTTTTTCAAGCTTTGGCTCCTTGTAAAGATTTTATGTCTGGTTCTTTACTTCCCTTTGGAAGTGCTGGCAAACTACTGTTGATATTTCTATCTGCCTAAACTCAAAGCGAATGTCTGGACAGGGAGAGAGCTATGAGACTAGCCAGAACAGGAGTATTCAGCAGACAGAGACATAGAGACATTGATTGGTGCAGCGTGCTGAGCACGGAAGCAGGCCGAGCCCGTGATGTGAGTCATTTGCTGAGTGGCTCTTTGAAATCAGAACTGTATAGAGGAGCTTGGCTATGCTAGTTTAACTGGATTCACTGGAAAAATAAAATGCAAATACAGTATGTGAACGTACTGTTTACACCTTGATCAATTCAATTCAGTTATATTTATATACCACTTTTCAGGCAAGGGATATGGGCTGATCTATTAGATGCTGAAATTGTAGTACAGAAAAGAAGCATTTACAAACTTTTTAGAAGTTTTAGAGAAGCACATAAGGGGAATTATATACAGTATTCTTTGGAAGATTTTGTGTACTTACACAGATGATGCATTAACCACTAAATCGTATATCAAACATATATTACATATATCTACACTGGAAGCGGCAAAAGACAATAAAAAGCATTAGAACCCATTATAATTTTACATTTTGTCCACCCTGGATGCAGCACAGTGTGACAATCCCATTAGAAACAGGTGTGCCGTGTCGTGTCGTGCCGCGTCCGGTGTAAATCACCAAAAAAGCAACATTAACAATTATATTACAATAATAACAATTAATACATTTCCATGTGTAACTAAAACACAGTTCGCCTGTTTATTTTTATTTCAGCACAGTTTTTGCCTGGTCCAATATGCCGGCGCCATTTATGTCCCGTACGATTGTTCTGCTAGTGTGGCATCTTGGGAATGTACAGTTTGTGGTGGTTCGCCTCGGATGAAATTTGGCTTTCTAATTTCATTCACGCTTATAACTCAAGTTTGTGTGATCTAAAATGTATTTAGTACGGAATGAAAACACTTATACAAGGTCTTCCCTTAGGATACCAAACTGGAAGACACGAGGTGACAATGTGGGTACGCAAACCATTTTTAGACAACGTGTATGTATTCTTCACAGGCCAAAACATAGTGTCAGCTCCTTCTAGTATAAAAAACAGCACAATGCTAGTGTCAATGTTAAATAAATGGTCCAAACAAATAGTCCAGTCAATGGAGTACCTCAGAGATTACTTATTTTTGTATGCGAAACCCAGAAGCCAGTTAGCATTTCCGGTTCGATTGCCACAAAGTCAATGGGTTTTTTGAATGGGTTTTGAATCCATCCCCATGGGTTTTGGTAAAACGCCTGAAATAAGGTTAACAATATCTCTAAATATTTAAATGTTTAAATCTAATACAAAAACACACCAGATATAATACACTTGTGATGTTTTAAACCTTCATTGTGTCTTTAAAATGGCGGTTACTAACAAGTTGCTAAAGCATCTTTTGGCGGGGATGTAATTTGCTCATTTCAATCTCAGGAAAAAATTCAACATGGGCACAAATCTCTAAAAACAATGTTGAGGATTCATTCACAGAGTAATTACTTACCAGGTAACACGTTTTTAATAAAATTTGAAAAAGTTGCCGGAGGCTTGGTGGTGGTGAGCTTGATTTCGAGCAACTGTTGTGTAGTCTGTTTAGATTGTCTCGATAGACAAAACGTGTGAACAACATTTGTTACATTTACATTTATTCATTTGGCAGACGCTTTTATCCAAAGTGGCCTTCAAGTAGGAGAGCATATAACATTTTATAACATGCTAAACAGTACTGTTAGTTTACAAGGCCATGCTACTAGGTGGATTAAAGATGGAGTAAGCAATGGAGAGAATGAACAACATGAAAAAAAAATTTATAAGACATAAGACATAGACAGTTATTTTTTGTCAAATAATTGCGGAACAGTATGTTTTGAGTTGTTTTTTGCAGATCTTATTTTTTGCAATCTTCCAAAAGTCTATGGGAAAAATGCATAAGCTTTTGGTCGAGGGAACAAACTCGAACTTCTGGGTTGGCCTTCAAAAATACGTCATCTCTGAGGTACTCTAAAGCGGACATGAATGTATGGTGTCAATAAGGGTGTCATTTTTTTAACTAAGTTAAATATTTTGCATGATTTAAATTTTAAAATATAAATAATATTTTATAATGTGTGCTTTATTAATACTGTAAGCTTAGTGTTGTCTGTGTTTGTGTGTCCAAACGGGACACAAAGAAGAGTGTGTACTCTTTGACTGGACATAAACACCTGCCTTCAATATACAAAAACTACAATAAATGTAGATAGGTAGACAGACAGGTAGAAAAAATTATAACTTACTTGACTGAAAACAATTTATTTGTCTTATCCAAAGGATTAATACCTGGAAAGGCTCAATGTGGAGTCTCAGGTTTACTGCATTGTCAGTTGTGTTTTATTCAAACATACCATTGTCCGAGAAGAGTGCATATATGACATGTATATTATATACACTATTATATACACTTCTGAACAAGACCGGGGGGGGATCGCATTTCTCGCTGGTGGATCGTAATCAGGCTGTAAGCACTGCTTCAAAATGCAAGAAGCATGAGCAAAAGACAAAAAACAGAGAGCAGGCAATTTATTGAAAACTTAATTTAAACTCAAACAGGCTGTTAATCAGCTGATCAAAAGTTTAAGACCATAGCCCAAAAAAAGTTTAAGACCATAGCCTAAAAAAAGAACTGACATCTGTTTTTGTAAACATCCCTTGCCATCCATCACCAAACGTTCTCAATGGGATATAGATCAACGGACATGTAGGATAGTCCAAAGAGTTAAGATATTTTTCTGGAAGAAGTCCTTTGTCATGCGGGCGTTGTGAACTACAGGGTTGTCCTGTTGACAGACACAGTGATTACCGCACAGATGAGGATTCTCAGTCAAGAGGGATGCCCGCTGAAATATGTCCACATAGTCAACCGCCGTTCGACAGCCCTGCACAACCTGAAGCTCCATTTTCACATTGAAGGAAAAAGCACCCCAGATCATGAAGGAGCCTCCAACACTGTGCCGCGTAGAAAACATCTCCAGTGGGATCTCCTTGTCATGCCAGTTATGTTGGAAGCCATCAGGAGCGTCCAGGTTACATTTTTTCTCATCAGAGAATAAAACTTTTTCCACCTGTTGATGTCTCACGTCTGGTGTTCCCTTGCAAATTCCAAACCGGCAAGTTTGTAGTGGAAGGAGACATGGGATTTTTAGTCTACAACTTGACTTTTTGTCCCATAACTTTCCGGATCTTTTAAGATACTTGCAATGACTGTCTTACTGCCAACCTCGGCAGAGATGGCACCTAGCGAGAGCCCTTGCTTGTGCAGCTCAACAATTCAGCCACGTTCAAAAACCGAAAGCCTTTTTGCCTTTGTGCAAAATTTTACCTATTTTTGCAGTATTTTTCAGTATTTTTGTGCAGATTTTACCTTTTTAAGGAGATGGTCTTAAACTTTTATCAGCTGATGAACAGCCCGTTTGAGTTTAAATGAAGTTTTCAATAAATTGCCTATTCTCTGTTTTTTGTGTCTTGCTCCTGTTTCTTGTTTTGGCATTTTGAAGCAGTGCTTACAACCTGGTTACAATCCACCAGTGAGAAATGTGAATACTAGTAATGTTTCCCCTGGTCTTAAGATTTTGTTCAGGAGTGTATATTATAGAGTCAGTAATCTTTTCATGAATTATCATAACTTTGGGCAGGATTTCCTACGCGTTTTTATTTCTCTTAGAGCATGAAAAATAAGTTTTGATATTTGTCCCATATCGCAATTGATGTGCAAATATACCCAAAAAAACGATGCAATTGCGAGAAATGTATTTTTGAATAGCTGTCCACTACAGTGACCTCTATGCTTGAAAGGGCGAAGTCGATTCTGAGATATGACTAATACAGTTTTCATATTTTCTCTCCACAGATCACGTAGGTTGATAGGTCATCAGTTGAACTACTGTTATCCTCCGTCTGCACCTGCCACCTCACATTTGCAGAGCTCCTCAAATCACAATTCTTGCGTGGCACATATGTTAAGGACGTCACGTTGCTCTGCCCTCAACCTCTCTCTCCGTGCCGGGACGCCTTTTTGCCATCTGCTCAAAAGGAGAAGGAATTATGATCATACCCAACTTCACCTTCTCCTTCTCATACCTCACCTGAGGAAAATTATCTTCTTCCCCTGTACTCGCCCCAAGCACTCCAACCGGCGAGATGGGAGACTGGGTGTGTCTGAGCCCAGCCGAGTTCTCCCAGCTACAGCAGTACAGCGAGTGTGAGTATGAGTGAATGACATCCTTCGTCTCCAAACGTATGCGTAGCTGAGATTAAATGGTTTCAGTGATGCTTATTCTGGGCAAAAAAATCTGACATCAGCTGGTTAGGCTGAGACCAACCTCACACAAACTGGCTGGCTGATTAGAATTGATTTTTGATTTTGTTAGGTGGTCAAGAATGGGTGGGTGGATTTATCAGTCCATTTGGTTGGTTCATTTGTTAGATTTTTGCTGATTAAACCAGTCGATTCGGCCATTTAAGGTGACGTCTTTCTTAGAGTATTATTTAGGGTGATGTTTCAGGACGTGTCAACATTTCGAGGTTGAACCACTGGACTACATGCACTGCTGGGAATGTAGGCTATATTGACATAATCTATCGATATACTGCCTGTGCTCTCTGCTTCTCTATTGATTTGCAACGTTTAATGCAGTTATTGATGCAGACCACTTTATAAGCTAAACAGGCATATGAGATTTTCAATAAAGGATATTAAAAAGTGATGGCCTTGCTTATAAATGGACATCATTTTAATTTTACAAGGGAATTGGGATATGATCGTTTTGAGGGAGTTTAAACTGTTTGTATTGATCGTATGGGGGAATAGGTCAAAAGTGATGCCAAGGCAGGATCAGGTATTCATTTAGCACATATTTATTATAAAGTCTTCCAGGAAGTGTGACACATCTGTTGTTATTGTGCTGACTCTACCAGCACATATTCATGCACAAGTTAGGAGAAGTTTGCCTCATCTGGTCAATAGAGACCTGTGTGTTTGTCTTTTCTATGAACTGCTACATAAGAACTGAAAGCAACCTCTGTTTAGGTTTTTTGCTTGGAATTCTCATCGCTTACTTTAGGAAGCTAATGACAAGAATGTGCATGTCATGCCAGTGGAAATACCAAGGCTGGTTGTTTATTTTAGGTTAAAACATTGCATTTTGGAACAAAACATTTTGCTCTCGGGCAATTTCTGTGTTATGGGTGTGACATTATCAGCCAAAACTTATACATAACTAAACATAAATACTCATAGAATGAGATGTGACAGTTCACTTACCTGTTATGGAAACTTTAAGAAAGAGTTCAAATGTGTATTTAAACTATCAAATAATGACATCTCACCCATCAGGAGAGTAAAAAAAATTGGTAAAAACATTTTATAATACAGAGATATACCGTTCATTCAAGTCAAGTATTATAACAGGATTAAAACTTTGAACCGCTCATAAAAGTGCATAAAATTGCATTTATACTAAATAAAAGTAGATTTTTTTATTGAAATTGAAATCAAACTAGATGTGAATAATCTTTGAATCTATTCTAAAAGATAACATCTTTTCCATAGTCAAACTTGATCTCTGCTGGGTAAAATAACCTTTAGTTAGTAATGTGATCCCGAGATAAAATAAAAACAAAGGTATCTATCAGATCTCAGATCTCATCTGTGAGCTTTTTTCCTTTTTAGTTGATGTTTTTAGAATGTGTTTCAATCAAATTCGGTTCTTTATAATATAGGTTGTTTGCAATCACGTTTTTTTAATGATATTTCCACTTGTTTATTACTGATCTCAAACATAAACATGCTTTCCTGTAGCTCAGTTGTAAGAGCATTGCGTTAACAATGCAAGGTTGTGGGTTTGATCCCAGGGGATTGCACATACCTAAGCATAAATATATAGGTTAATGCAAGGTAAGTTGCTTTGGATAAAAGTGTCTGCCAAATGCATAAGTGTAAATGTAAACACCTTTGATTGATTTGAACAGTCAAAAACAACACAAAACATGGGTATTTTGTGTTTGTTATAGTGAATTCCTATGGAGAATATCACTTGCTGCCCTCCATCTGCACTTCGCACAGTGCCATGACGTCATGTGCAAACACTCTCTTGTCTAGATGGGTGTTTTTTCACATATAATTAACAATATTTTCAAAATCTTACACCCAGTCTTATTTCTACAGTGTTGCAATGTTAAGAGAAGCCTTTATTATCTACATCGCCTTAGTCTGGCCATAGAATGTGAATCCAAAAAAGACCTTTGGGTCAATTGTTAAGAGGGTACCTCAAAATTACCTTAAAATTGCAGTGAAATGTGTTTCCAGATGGAGTATCTTTTATGCCTTGTGAGGTTAATTGGCTTGAGGCATGCAAGTAATAAATCTAAATACTCATAAAGTCTGGATAATTACTTTTCTTTCGTGGGGTGCGACCCCAGGTAACACATTTGATTAAAAAGCCTTAGGGAGCTCCGAATAATCAGTCAGAAGTACCGTTGCCCTGAATTCTGCCAACATGCCATACTTAAGATATAATGTCTTTAAAAATAGCACATATATTATATGAAGCCTATTCGGGAAAACTGGACACATTTCCATTAAGAATTCAGCAGGTGAGAGATGTAGTTAAGTCTAAGATTAATGCTTCGTCTTAGAGATTAATTGTCTGGCATGTCCGGCTATAGCAGAGATTTCAGCATCTTTTAATTATTCTTGAGGGACACAATGAAAAAAGTGGCGAAATTTTTTAAATGCTCTAATTTATCTCTGTTTTCTTTCATTCGAATCATGGAGAGTACGTCTGACCTCAAATAAAAGCTAGTGTATGCTTGCCTCTTTATAGTTTTAATTCAAATGTGCATAGAATCAGTGGAATACATTTGTCATCTATCTGTAATCAGCTGCTAATTGAATCTCCATTCACAGATCCCCCACTATCAAATCACCCAGACATAGAAGTCTGTTAGAAAAAGGATGTGTTGTCCACTGCCCACGGAAGCCACAAAGAGTTCAGAGTCTGGTGTCAGGTTTTAAATCAAGTATCAGTCTCTCCAGTTTAACATACTGGAGATGAGGGGTGATGAGGAGAAGTGGGTAGGTGTCAGACTGAAGCAGTCCAAAGATCTCATTTTATACGTCTGTGTCTAACATCTGACATCATGCTGTGTTGAGTGTGAATTGTGATCTGAAACTATACAAACAGCTCATAGAACTTTGATTAATAATGAAAGGTCAACGTTTGTCTTTCCTACCACAAACATCATCAGATTGCTTTTTTGGGGGTTTTACCTGTTGAGGGAAGACTCCTTTTGATGTTATTACACTCTAAAAATGGCTGGGTTAAAAACAACCCAATTGGCAACCCAGCGCTGGGTAAATATTGGACAGAACACATGCTGGGTTAAAGTAACCCAGCACACTGGGTTACACATGATAACCCAGCATGCTGGGTTATTGAAAAAACCCAAAATGTAGTCATTTTAACTATTCATGTGTTTAAATCTGGGTTATTCTTGCTGGGTTATTTCTAATTCATTCTGTACTTCATTGTCAATCAAGACAATTGACATTTATTTTGAAAAAAATATTTTTTATTTGACTGTAAAAATAATTGTTAATAAAAATGTTAACTTTTACACCCAGTAACAGCAGTATTTTTAGATTTGCATAATTCAAAGAAAACAGCTCAATTATAATAAATAAAAATGTTTCATATCAAACATTAACAAGCATTATAAATAACATTATAAATGACTAATAAACATACTCCACAATATGTAGCAACAAATGTCAATTAATAAAAATAACTAAAGACATATAAATTATGTATAATACATTATGAATTACACCACTTGATACACTAAGAAACCACACGTGCAGCAAATCAACTCATTAAATACAGGCTACCACACTTGTCTTTCTTTATCAGATGCACAAACCTTGAAATGTTTGGTGTAAAACGGAGGGAGCAACATAATTGACTGGCCGCTTAATATCCAGACTGGACACCGAGAAAGGCGTTCCTGAACCGGGAATGCTTGCCCGCGCTCGCGGGGCTCTCGCCGGTTTGACTCGCCGGTTTTAAAGTTCATAAACTTAGTTTACATGTGATGGGGTTCACTAAAATTGTATTAATTCGCATTTTCGCGTATCTTTACAGGACTATGCGAGGTCAATTTATGTAATGGTGATCGGAGGTCACAGTTGCTGGTCGTCTAAATTACACCACTTATGTTAGTTAAGACACTGTTGCCTTGCAAAACGTTACAAATTATGCTTATTTCAATAAATATTCACTTAAAACGTAAAAAACTTAGCTTTAAATTGCTCCAGCCAGTGACTTTGCCCCTTTGTTTTTAATTAAAATTAAAGTTGCGAAGTACACTCAACGTCCTCTGGGCGGTAAGCGCGCGAGACTTTTCAAATAACCCAGCGGTGAGCAGAAACAACCCAGCACATTAACCCAGCGGGTTTAACCCAACACCTTGAAAACTAAAACTACCCAAAAAGTGTTTAACATGTGGAAAAATAACCCAACAAAACAACCCAACGGACTCAACCCAGCCATTTTTAGAGTGTAGGCAGAGGGTATAGTCTGGTTTTCAGTCATGGGCTTCTGTCACATTACACTCAGTTATTTTTGACCACTGAGTTCTCTGTGTATTTACTCACAAACTGTTGTGTGGTTGCTTTTTTCATTTGAGTGTCTGAAAGGAACAGTTCACCCAAACTGGGTGGTCATTATTTACATACCCTTATGTTATTCCTCATCTTCATGATGGTATTTTTCTGTGCAATAGACAATCATTATTGCTAAACCTGTATGTTGTTTATTCCATAAATTGATAGTTCATGAATCTCACATAAATGTACAAGTCATACTTTCTTATCACAAAATTTTCCTTTAAGTGAGCTGTTCCTTCGTAACATCATGTGAGAGTTTTCATTTACCTCAAAGAGGTACATAATTCGGGATTTTTATGGTCCTACTTTAGTTTATGGAGTGTCCAACAACAATTTTATGTACATAGAAGGTGTAAAAACACAATTATTTCGTATAATAGGCAGTTATTCTTACCTTATTTCTCGACTGACACTCAATTGATTCGTTTCACGATTCATCCGTCTAATCTCCTCCTTTCCGCTAGCCTTGTCTGATGTAATTGGTCAGATGTTCTAGTCTTCTGTGATTGGTTTACCGCAATTGAGACTCACAAGGTACAGTGTTTGGGGGAGAAGAGTGAAGGTTTTGTGGGCAGTCCTAAGAAAAATGTAGCCGGGGACCATATGTAGTTACGTAAATCCACGACGGTTCACGAATCGGACTAGGGATGATTCATTTGCGTGATTCAGAGTTGACTCCCTTTTTTCAGAGCAAATCACTTTTTTATTCATTCACCTTCGGATTTACAACTTGGCAGACTGCTTACTTTCAAACACGGCAACATTACACACTGCATGAAGTTTTCCCCTTTTTTCACTGCATTTACATGATCTCATGTTATGTACTCTTTAACATAGATGTGACCATATAGCGAACTTTTTTAGGCTGTCAAACGATTAATCGTGATTAATCGCATCCGGAAAAAAGTTTGTGTTTCCATAAAAAGTTTGTGTTTCCATAATACATGTGTGTGTACTGTACATATTAATTTTGTTTTTATAAAAACATGCACATGCATATATTTAAGAAAAATATATATATATTTTATTGGTACATATAAATAAATACATATAAATATTTCCTAGATATTTATACATCTATGTACTTGTGTTTATAAAAAATTGTATATGCAAAATACACAGACATATATAATGTAAACACAAACTTAAATTTTGGATGCGATTAACTGCGATTAATCGTTTGAGAGTTGAAGTAATGAAATTCAGAGGAAATTGAAACAGGTCATGCGATTAATAAACATTGCTGCATGGTTGACACAGAAATGACCTCTTTCAAAGCAGTAAGGAGATTAGCATGTGCATGTGAGGAAAGCATCTTGTTCTTCCTGAAAACAGAAGTCAAAAACATGACTCTGAGTCTGTCTATAACAATCAATTCCTGGCTTAGAGAAAACAGAAGTGAAGCCAGGGGCAGCAGACTGCTTTCTCCTGTCCTAATGCAAATAAGCTTTGGTGACATTTTCTGCTGGGCTATTATCCCTGCTTAATTAGCCTATTATGTCAGATAGCGCCATACTTCTAATGTTCCTAGTGTTAGACACTAAATGGAAGCCTCTTTTAAAAACATGTTATGGCTAATGATGCATGTAGTTTCAGTTTCAGGAAATTTCCGTTAGAATAAGGGTTTCTGGATCAGCTTCACAGACTTTGTGAAATATAAACACATTATTTGGTCCATCATCACTTTGCAACAGTAACAAACAGTTTGTTCAGTATGTAACATGCTAAATTACATAAAAAATAACGCTTCATTTCATTTCTGTCAATAGATCGTTCAAAAATTTACACACTGGCCCCTTTAAGTGTGTAGTCCTGCAACATTATAAACAAACTTCTTGAAGCCTTACACTAAGATGCTTTTATTTGTATTGAAGAAGTTTTGTGCAGGGCTATTAATGACTTGTATTGTTTGGTCCATGTCGCTCATTTCAAAACAAGATATGTAAAAAAACATATGTAATGAAAGAAATATGTAGGACCAATTATATTGTTTCTTCTTATAGCTCATTCAAACATTCAGAAATAGGTTGATTAAACATTCATGTTTTTTAATAAGAAAACATCATTGTGAAAAACTAAAGTGAACATTGCTGAATAGATCTGGATTGACATCTAAGTAATCAAGCATTGCATTAGTTCAGACAGGTCACATCAGTCAAGTTCGCATCAGCTGACCGTCAGTTGTTCCTTATGCGTACCAATCCAATTTTGACACACATCATAGCGGTTCATTTTAAATCCCCATTCATTCTGCCATCAATCTATTGCTTATTGGCATGATGAATTTACTCCCCCCTCCATCCCCAACTCCACTTTTATCTATTTATCCATTGTCTGTGGATTTTGTTGATTTGTCTTGTGATTTTTTTGTTATAGCGCTAGTTGTTATTTAGTTATTATTTGTATAATTATTGGATCTACAGTATTCTGTTAATCCAGGTTTTTTACACGACTTGCTGCTCTCCCCACTCTGTCCAGGAATTATTGCATGAATGGGTAGATGGAGTTTGCCCAGATCAGAACCATACCGCCAACACCAACTAGATGCATTATTATTTTATAAAAAAGAAATTGACGAAAGTGGTATTAAAAACTATAAAATTATCTAGGTCAGTTGCATTCAGTGATGTCATGTGGATTGCTTTAGTATCAATATCAAGTCAATACTGTTAATCATCATCTATTTTTATTTTAAATACATCTTCTTTTAGGCGGCCAGTGCAATCAATTGTTTTTGAAGAGATCAAGAGTTTTCCAAAGTTAGGTTGTGTTTAAATTACATTACCAACTGACAGTTTTTTTCATTTCTCTCCTTTGCAGATTCCTCCAAGAAGCTAAAAGACGTACTGGAGGAGTTTCATGGAAATGGTGTTCTCTCCAAGTACAACCCTGAGCAGGTATATTATCACAAGTGCGGCCGTGAGCTCACCTGATTAAATGATCTGTTTAGAGGCAGCGAAGCCTCTGGCTGTGACTTGACAGAACACCAATACGACTCAACTCATTACAGGAAATGCTTAGTCATCCGCTCCCAGAAACAAGGTGCCCAGATATAGAGAAGGTCCAGGCTGACATCATAAAGTCCATGTATCACGTTGCCCTGACAACAAAGTCCAGCAGGCAGCCGCATCTATAATTTGCTTTATGGAGTGTCACCATTTTATTTCTCGACTCTCCTCTGTACTGACATAAATAAGAAGGCACTCATGGTTCGGCGCCACAGGTTGTGACCCAAAGGCTCGCCTGAATCAATAGCGAATCAGCACTGGTGGATGAAATGGGTCCGAAGCTGACACCAGGTTGGCCGCGATGTGACTTTGCATGCTTTTCATTGTCCATCTGTAAATCTCGAAGCCTGGATGTAGCAAAAAATGTGGGCGACATGCCATCAGTGCCCCATTGTCGCCGCTTATGATGACAGAGCGTTGTATTTCACTCATGTGTACAGTCGTGATTGACCGTCGGGTGGCTTCTGAGCTGTAAATATCCCTTTTCTGGCCTCTCAAACTGCTGCAGCTCCTTTGGGTGTCTTGGCATAATAAAGTTTAATGGCAGTGACTTTGTAACCTTTATAAAATGACGTGTGCCAGTAAAACTGGGCGAGAGATAAAGCTGAAGTAAATGGTTCATTGTTTTTGGCAGACAAAAAGTTTATCAAATAATAATGGTTGGCCATGCTATTTTAAAAGGGTAAAAGGTGATAACTCACCCAAAAATAACAATTCAGCCATCATTTATTCACCCTCATTTTTTTTTCAAAACCTGTTATGACTTTTCCTCTTATCTATGTATTTTAAGAAATGTTTGTGTCCATACAGATACAACCAATGGGCGCAAATGATGTTTGGTTACCAACATTTTTCAAAATATCTTCTTTTGTGTTCTGGAGAAAAAATAAAGGTTTGGAACGACATAAGAGTATATCAAACTAAAGGTAAACTATAAGCGAGGTATCTCTTTACAGGTTCAATGTGTATTTTTTTGTAGGTTCTATTGACAGAAATGCAATACAATATAAATATTTACGTCTTCAGAGGTGTTGAAAGACCTTACGTGATGAAGCCTTGTATTGTATTACCTTAGAATGAGCTTTTCCTATCAGCATTCAATGCAGGTCCTTATATGGACTTCCCCACCTTGTTTCTACAGTAGCCCAAACAGACAAACTGCTCTACTGAGCACATATTTTATCCCTTTTGGCAAAAAAGTGAAAACGTGCCAACAGCTTCATCCTGTGTTTGCCAACGTTGTGCTTCGAAAGGGAGGGGTGTGCCGTTGGTTGCAATTTGCTACCCCAACATTAGATGGCACTAAATTTCATACACTTGACCTTTAAGCTCTTTCTAAATAATAAGTCCAAAAGTTGTTTACTTATTGTACAATCTCAGAGACTCAAAAACAGTTGAACAAGCTTAAGGCACACTTGTGGATATCTTTTGAAACTGCTATTTATCGCCTGAAATTCTTATAAGAATTTTGATACCGCTAACATGGCTGTAGTGGAGTAGGCGGGGCGAAACCGTGGTTTGAGACGAGCGACCGGACCGTCGATGAGAGAGGACCGGGCCCGAATATGTTTTATGGTTGTATGTATGTTTTTTTTTTACATTTAAACATTTAATCAAAAAAATAACAAAGTAAAAAGACAGCCGGCAGCCCCTCACGGACGACTGCCAGCGAATAAAACATAAATACAAACATAAACATACATACAACCATAAAACATGTTCGGGTCGCTTGTTCTCTTATATGCTCCAGATCTCCTACGTGATACGAGACCGGTGCGCGCACAGCTGGCGCTCATTAACAATTACTCACCGGTCTCGAACCACGGTCTCGCTCCTCCTACTCCACTACACTGGCCAATTTAGGCAAATCCAATGTCATCCTCAAAGTGTCTGATTGAGAAAGTACTTTACATTTCTGTGTGCAATATGCCAGTGATTGGATTGCGACTGAGCCCTACTGTAAGTCTACTTTCATGCAAACAGCTCTTGTTTTGGTGTGCATCTTTTTGTTGTTGTATTTTATTATTGGGAGCAAATTACACCCTAAAGAAGTCAGGATTACGAAAATATATATCAGTTCATTTCTTTTTGCACGGCAGTATGTCAACAGTTGGACTAATTCCATACAGCCTTACAAATGCAATAGTGTGTTTGGCTGAATTCATTCCAGTGACAGAGGATGTGAAAGGTAACATCATTCACTGAACCCTTCCCTTTGCACCAACACCAGCTACATTATATATAACCCCCCCTCTCTCCCTCTACCCTCTCCATATATCTTCTGACGCCACACAGATGCAAGATGTTCTCAACCAAGTAAGCTGTTGCCTTCTGGGTTTGCATGTTTTGTGGTTCAGTGTTTCGACGGATTGCATGCCCAGACACAACCTGCCTCTGTCTAACATGAAAGTCACGCTGGGGTCATAATGTCTTCTGAGGGTCAAAGGTCCTGCTCAGTGCTTTTAAGTGTCACCCATGTGTTTGTACTACTTCTAATTTCTTTGGGAGTTATACAGTGTAAACTGTCTTCTCATCATTGTATTTATGTGACCTTGCAGATTTATGCAAATGTTTCATTTGGTTTTAATGTACGTCAGTGAGCCTTCTTTGTATTTTTGTTGCTGTGTGTCATAATGGAGTTTCTTTTATGACAATTGATTGTGTCTTTCATATTCAGTCAGGCCTGTATTCTGTTTCACTTATAAAAGCAGAAGGCCAAAAATCACAGACATGCTTTGTTTTAAATGTTTTCATTTTTTTCTCATTATCCTTTCGTTTGTCTTTTGCAGCCCATTGACTACGAGGGCTTCCAGCTTTTCATGACTACCTACCTAGAGAATGACATCCCGGAGGAATTGTGCAAACACCTCTTCACCTCCTTCAAGAGCAAGACAGGAGGAAGAAACTCCCCTGATGCTTCTCGATCTGGAGCAGGATTGCTTGGTAAATAGTCTGTTTAAATACCTATTAGTCGAAGTGCTGAGAGAGTTAAGATTTCATATACAGTTTTACATTTAGTTATTTAGCAAACACTTTTATCCAAAGCGATTTACAAGAGGGTTCAGGGAGCAATAAGTGATATGTCATACAGGAGTAATAATTCAATATGTGCTAATACCAAGTTACTAGTTTCAACAAACCCAGAACACTACCTGTTTTTGAATGTTGTGAGAGATGTGGTTGACCGGACTGAGGAAGGAAGAATGTTCCACCAGGAAGGAGTTGTAAAGGAGAATGAGCGGGAAAGCAATTTACTGCCCTGTTGAAAAGTCAATACAAGATCCCGCTGGTTTGCTGAACGCAAGGTTCTTGATGGGGTTTAGGAGTGTGGGAGGGTGTGAAAGTTTTCCTGTGCCAGATCCAGTGACAGTCCTGTAGGCAACCATTAGTGACTTGAACCTGATATGGGCTTCAACTGGTAGGCAGTGGAGAGAGATGAAAAGGGGTGATCATGCTCTTTTTATTCCATCAGGTCAATAAAAAACAAAATTGATGGGAATTTTGAGTGTTTTCACTGTGTTTAATAAAAGGAATGAATCATGTTTTTGTGTGAAAAAAAGCACAAAAATATAAAAAACATAAAAAAACTATTTAACATCCTAATGAGTGGAGTGAATGAGGTAAATAAGGTAAAATAATAATAATAATTGCATATCTTGAACATTTTAACATTAAACAAACAATAAAACCTTTTTTGTTGTTGTTTACATTTATGTAAAGTATCAATGGAATCACAAAGTATCCAAATTTGTCCACTATCAGCAAATTAGTGCAGTTGTTATTAACAGCACTTGAGGTTTACATGTTCATTCATTACTTCAGTCTGTCTTTGACTCAGGAAAATAAGCTCTTTAAAGATTCTTTTTGAGAATAGCACACTCAAGTGAAAGGGTGCTGGCAGGCTTGCTTCTGCATTACACTCTTATTGACTTGAGATCATTAAAACTAATGCAGTTGAATTTGAAAACGCTTCTGCAGCCAACAGCGCCATCTTGTGCCAGACTGTCTCCTTCATGACCTGGAAAATATGCAAAACATTGATTTAATTAATTTGCTGCAATTTATTAAAGAGGATTTAATGGTTTAAAGAAGCAGAATGTATTCTTTCTTAAGTACTTTTGGTAGAGTATTATTGAAAATATAATTACGTACATGACACAAAAGCTTTTTTCTGAAAACATTTACACCGTATTTCAACTTACTCTGTGGACTGCTTCTGTGTCTTATATATAATATAGGACTAGACACCTCCTGATATGAAACAGTATGCATTAATGTTTTTGGTATAGTAGATCCCCAACCGTGGTATTCCGTTGTGCATGGTATTCATATTGCATTCTACAAAATTACAGATTGGGAAGTTTAGACTTAAACTTGCAAAATTATTTTTGTTCCTAAATCTACGCTGTTCCTCTGTCCATTTTGTTTTTACTCCTGTTCCACTTTATCTTACTTTGACCCACTGTGTCTGCAGAGCCGAGGTCCATTGATGCAGTCATCTCTATACAGACCGAAGTGGCCTGTGCACCCATTACAGGTACCACAGCAAGTGTGGTGTGATGTCATTGGGCAGAGCAAATTGTGACTCCTTCCAAACGTGTTACGTCACCAGGGGCCCGTTTCAATAAGGAGGTTCGACCAACACCAAGTTAAAATGTGAACTCTAAGTTGACTTACACAGTGATGCGAAACTTTGAGTTTTTGGTTTCCGAACAGCGTATTTGAGTTAGTTCTATCAACTCTGGGTAGAGTTACCTTGAGTTAAGCGCGTGCACCACAGCTACGACAAGCCATGATCAATGGAGCTCCGATATTACGATTCACGATGGCAATTGCACCAAAAAAGCAACATGGCGGTAGAAAGCATTTGAGAGCGAGGCACACTCTCAACACTGTGTATAGGACACATTCGTAGCAAATTCAGACTGATCAGTGGTATGAACCCTGCTCAGAGCAGGTTTGGGTAGGAATGGCTGGACATCTAAATTAATTGTTTATTGCCTTTATCTTTCAGTTCTGCATTTATGTCTGTATTTATTAAGGCTCTCCTGTTTTTACCAAGTGGTTGATATCCTCAGGACAACATCATGTTGGGACAACATTTAAATCAACCATTCAGTTTTCAGTTTATTTTAAATTTAATCTTCCAACCAGGATTAGGTGCTTCTAGACGATTGTCTTTCAGTTATCATTTCCCTCTGATTTTAGGGGTAAGTCATGGTTAGGGTTTGGTGTGGGTTTAGGTTTTATTTATGAAAATGTTGTCCTTAGGTCAACAAAATATATTGTCCTGTGGACATCAACCACTTGGCAAAATCTGGTTGAGCATTTATTAGTGTCTTTATTCATGCACTTTATTTAAACACTTTATTAAGTAATTTCTTATCCTCCATAGAAAACTACCATTTGTGAGAACATAGCTCAACATGATTTTGCCAAGTGGTTGATGTCCTTAGGACAACATATTTTGTTGACCTAAGGACAACTTTAATAAATAAAACCTAAACCCACACCAAACCCCAACCCTAACCATAACCTACCCATAAAACCAGAGGGAAATGATAAGTGAAAAACAATGGTCTAGATTAGAAGCATTAAACTTAAAATAAACTGTAAACTTATTTTGGAAATCTGATTGGTTGATTTAAATGTTGTCCCAGGGTCAACATGGCGTTGTCCTGAGGATATCAACCACTTGGCAAAAACAGGAGAGCGGAGAAGATATAAAGGAAAGAATATGCTCTGATGTAATACATGGCCATGACGGCTGATGTTATTGATGTAAGGCTGTAAGAGATAAATTTTGATATATCTAATTCACTGTTTAGAAAAAGGGTACAGTTTTAATAAATTAGAGTTTTAAGTTTTAAGTTTTAATTCCACTTGGGTCCTAAATGGCTCTCCTGAAATCAAAGTACATCCCTCACATCCCTATGAATCAATGCGATCTCTTCAGATACAGAATCCTCTAAAAGCACAAATTAAATTTTAGTAACTGAGATGGTCACTGTGTGATCAAAATGTGTGCAATTAATGACTTTATTAAATGAATGAGGTACACCACTTGCACTTTAAAAAGGGCAGGAGATCGAAAGAAACTCTGGGTTTACCTAAAAAAGCCTGCTCCCGTCCAGGTCAGGTTCACAGAGTAAGTTACTATGGTTACTGACTCTGAATATAAGTTACATCTCCTTTAGGTCTTGAGTTATCCCGCTTTCTCAAGTTTGACTAACCTCACATTCTTAAATGGAAAACCTAGAGTTTCTCTCATTTCAGGGTTATTATACTCAGAGATTTCACTAAACCTCTTTTCTGAAACGGGCCCCTGGTTTCGTTGTGTGTTGTCCTAGTGTGCTGCAGTTGTTTTGCTGTCAAACAAAGCAATCTGTGTTTTGTGTTGTGCATATTATCGCCCACCTTGATATTTCTCAGCGGTGTCGGTTCAGCCACCATTTGACTGTGGTGACAATTGTGATAAGCTTCTGTGAGCTTCTTGCGGAGCACCCTGTGCGAAAAAAAATCTTTCCGCCTTGATTTTATCTTCTGTGGCTGTCATAGAGTTTCCTCAAAACTGGGTATCTACAAAGCGAACGGTTTTAAAAGGGCAACCCAAACAGTAGCATTGAACAATATTACCTTCATTCTCTATTCTTTTTTCTGTACAGTAGGCATGAATGGGAAAAGTATTTTGAGTGCCATTGGACGACACACACCAGAACACTCCGCAGGGATTACTCCAGGCTCAGGGGCAACCACATCTCCCTGCTCCTCCCGCTCCTCTTCACAACGCTCGGGCACAGGAGGTCACACTCCCAGTGGACCCCACAGGTCACCCGGCACGCAGCCCAAACACCCAGTAGGCAGCAGTAATGCTTTGGCCCCCTCCAACGCCACCAACTCCCCACGCCTCTCTCCAGGTTAGAGTCACGTACAATGAACAACCTTGACATTCGCCATTTTTATCATGTGTAATATCTGTTGAAGGTTGTATTGAAGGAGCAGTTTGCTTTCCCTCATATCAATTCCATTGAGTATTCTAAATCTTAAACGGCAGTGATTTGAAGAAATGAAAACATGTTAATATTATTTACAATATTTTGAATTGCTCACTGTCACAATATCAGTATCAAATCAATTATCACGATAGATTGTATGATTGAAGACAAGTCTAACTGCTGACATCATATCCTGTGGAAAAATTTGCAAACAGAACTGTTGTTGAGATTATTAATGCGATGTCATTACTAATGTGATAATATGAAGCAAATGTTAATTGACTTGCTTCCAGAGCGAAGTCAATCTGAAAAGTGCACATCTCTCCGGAGGAGTCCATCTCCACAGAAGGCCTCTCCTCTGCCCTCACCTCAAGTGGTCTTCCTGAAGGACATTGTGTGTTACCTGTCCCTGCTGGAGCGAGGGACGCCAGAGGACAAGCTTGAGTGTAGGTTAAATCAACTTTTTCCTTTAGTCATCAATGGTTTGTTGTACCTGTCTATTATTCGAAAATGCTGGATGCATTTTTTGATAGTTGATCATATTATTTTTATTAAATCATTCTTAAAACCATGTTTGGAACAAATGTTGGAACAAAGACAAATCTTTCGATTGCAAATTACATCCCTCAATCCAGTCGTACCAAACCACAGAAACCTCATTGAGGTATTTTAGTAGTCAGCTCATTCTTACAGCTGTGACATATTTAATATTCTGATTCAAAATGCATAAATGCAGCATGACACGGGCAGATATGGATCCTTGTAAGGTTGTGTTAATTTAATTTTACCTAATAGGCCTTGTGTCAGCAGACATTCTTGTGCCAGCGCTAGTAAAACCCTCCTACATCACACTTCTAGAATACTAGACATATTGTAACACATTTTTCTTTTCTATTTTCTATTTCTTCAAATTCTGCCAACACCTGCTGTACTGTAAGCTTCCAGAATCCCACTCGCTCCTCAACGACTTATCTCCGCCACTGTCCTTGTGTGCCATGGAGTTAGCACATCTTTAGCATGTGATGTTATTTCCACCCAAAACTAATCCTGACTAAATATCTCAGTCAGCCCATTGATACCAGGGCAGCTGAGTCACACTCAAATGTGTACCTGCTCTTTAAAAGAGCCAGGGGTCATACAACCTTGAGGTCTACACTTGACTTTAGACCTTATGATTAAACTTTCAGGTTGAAAATACACTACAGTTGAATGAGTTCTCTTATTTCTCATTTCTTTCACCCTAAAGTCATGTTCCGGCTGTACGACACCGATGGAAACGGTCTGCTGGACAGTTCAGTAAGTCCCTTCCGTCTGTTGTGATGTATAATGATGATGTGATATGGCATGTAGGCTGTTGCTGTGTATGATGTCATTGTGTTGGGTTGCCATACCATGAGGGTTAGTCTTGTAATCTTACAAAAGCATTATTGCTAAAAACTTATAATTGATTCTATTCTTGTGTCTTAAAACTGTTTCACATTATTGACTCACATTATTACACAATGTCTTTGTTTGGAAATAAACTACCGTGCAGAAGGAACTGTACTGTAAACATCCGTCTACGGGATAAATTTGCAGTTTCACTTGACTGATTTTATTAAAAGTGTTTGTGTTATAGTCTGTCCAAAGCTGTCTAATGCATTTATGATTGTTGATATAGGAACTGGACCGCATTATAAATCAGATGGTCCATGTAGCTGAGTACCTGGAGTGGGATTCTACAGAACTAAGGCCGGTATGAACCATGCAATCCAAACATAACAACACAGTCTCACAGGAATTTGTTACATTGTCACGAAAATGTAATCTATTGATTTGAAATAATAGACACGAATATCCCTTTTCTTTCATGTCACCCAGTACAGCTTTCAATCTAACGTATTTTAATGTGTGGTTCCTTTCATATAACTATATATACACAATGTGATGGAAATTCATACCTTCTTCACAAGGTGGCTCATTCACATAAATTCCTACAATCTCATTTATATGTTTAATTATAAATTGACCCCTGAGACGTTAGGTTTAGGGGCGGGGTTAGGGTGGGCCAGAATGTAAGTGACCTATTTGTCAGACATGGTGACCCATACCCGAAATGTGACCTCTGCATTTAACCCATCCAGTGAGTAGTGAACACACGCACAGCAAGTAGTGAACACATGTACACCCCGATCAGTGGGCAGCTATCACTGCAGCACCCAGGGAGCAAGTGGGGGTAAGGTGCCTTGCTCAAGGGCACCTCAGTCATTAATCGCTGGCCCTGGGAATCAACCTTCTGGTCATGAATCCGTGTCTCTAACCATTAGGACATGACTCACTGTGCATAATCGTTGCTTTGCCCCCTACACTAAAAAAAGCTTTAGAGCACTATAAGTAGTTATTTGCTTGTAATAATAGGGGAACCACTTTTAATGGTATGTAGCACCATATCTTGGGGCTTCATTGGTTCTTCAGAGGTTCTTTGGGGTGACCGAGGTGCTATATAGCACCATTTCCATATAAGAATCTGTTAAGCCCCTGTTTGGTTCTTCAGTGGATCTATATAGTACCTCAGTCATCCCAAAGAACTGCTGAAGAAAGACTGAGGCACCAAAATATGGTTCTAGCACTAAACGTGGTTCCCCTATGATTACGAGCCTTTTAGTGCTATATAGCACTTTTTTTGCTAAAATGTATGCGTTTTGAACACGAATCAATAGATTATAAAATACAAACAATGGAATCAATATCCATTTTGTTGTTTTTTTTCCAATATTACAGATTCTTAAGGAGATGATGGAGGAGATCGACTATGACCGAGATGGAACGGTCACACTGGAGGAGTGGATCAGAGGGGGAATGACCACCATACCACTGTTAGTACTGCTGGGAATGGAGACGGTAAGTGAGAGTAACTGTAGGTGTGTAAAGAGGGATTATTATAAGGTACAGGTGGTATTTTAATTTCTCTTTCATGTGCATTCAGAATGTACAGGAGGACGGGCAGCATGTTTGGAGACTGAAACATTTCAACAAGCCAGCCTACTGTAATTACTGTCACACTATGTTGTTGGGAGTTCGGAAACAGGGCCTCTGCTGCGCAAGTAAGTGTCTTCATGCTTTTCTGTTGTCTTTTATGGATCAATAAAGTGCACTATATGGACAAAAGAATTGGGACGCCCCCTTCAAATAAACAAATTCGACTAGTCATTTCCGTTAGCACTAATCTTAATGTGACAGTATATTATGATATTCTAGTGTATTGTGTGCTTTTGATTTTATAGCAACAGTCTGGTCAGGGTTCTTTTCTATTCCATCATTACAATGCCCCTGTGCACAAAGCAACATTCACCTGGGAGCATATTTTTTTACAAAACGACATTTTTTTAATTGTCTTTTAATTGTCTAACACCTTTCTTGTAGTTTTTATAGATGTTCTAAAATTATATGGCCTATATAGTTTTATTGTTTCAGTTTTCTCTTCCCTTGAAACGCATCTCTCACAGTTCTGTGTTCTGTTTGGCAGTATGCAAGTACACAGTCCATGAGCGCTGTGTGTCCAAAGACATCGCTGCTTGTATAAGCACCTACGCCAAGTCTCGTAGACACACCAATGTGAGTCAATAAACAACAAACTACCATTACTCAGAGCTGTTTTCCTAACTGTTTCCTAACATTTTGGTAAAAAAATTCCTCATTATTTTCCATGAGGAAAAAGCTGAGAACAAAATGTCCAAGCTGCTGTATTATATAGTAAGAAAAGTGGTGGTGTTTTATATTGCCAAGCTTAAAAAAAGATTGCAATAAAAAGTTGAATGCAACCCATCTCAGTTTTCACCCAGGGCACTCTTAGTTTACTCTAAATTTAACAAAAATTGTTCTATGGATATGTCATGAGTTAGTGAGAACTTCCTGCGTGTACCGGGCCGCGGCTCTTTCACGCATTAAGAATCATAGAGGAAAGAGAGACATCAGGCAACACGACATTCTTTGTCATAATGAATCCTTGGAACTAGACCTACTAAGTTAAGTTACAGCAAATACAGAATGACTGTTCATTTCACAGCAGAACATATGGGTTTCTGTTTCTCTAGGCTATGCAGCATGTTTGGATGGAGGGAAACTCTCCAACAAAATGTGACAAATGTCACCGCAGTATCAAGTGCTATCAAGGTCTAACAGGCCTTCACTGTGTTTGGTGTCAAATCACGGTGAGTCTCTACTGATATCTTGTGGCCAATTCTGTATTTGAAGATACATATCTGTAAATGTATTTAAAAAAAAAAAATCGTTTTCAAACATCAAACTTTGCCTTGTTTAAAAAAATGTGATGCAGCATTTATTTGTCTGCTTCATGAGGCCATGAACGACAACAAAGATGGGAAATGCATTTTTAAATAGTAATATTAAAAGCACTTAAGATAAGCACTTATCTCTTTCATTTTTAAAAACCAACGTATAGTTTTTGATAGAATTTAATCTGCCATTTTCCTACTGTATTTTGTATATCCCTGGTTAACTTTGAGATCTTTTATAATCCTGCAATAAGGAGGCCAAACAGTGTTGGCAACATAATTTAGAGCATCCCAAGAAAACACTTTCTATTCGCTGGTAACATCAACATTTTCATTTCAGGTGGCTCAGTTGATGTTTCATTAATGTATCGCTTGTGCAACAGTCTTTTCAACAGGCTTTTGTGAAATGTAGCCTACAAAACTATATTTCAAATCAATTCAAAATTAAATTTTGAGTTGAAGAGGACTGAGTTTATTTTACAGTGAAGCATCCATTCACATATAAGGATAAGGAGATATGTTTGTCCAATACATGTTACTGCACCCAGACGTTTTCCATTTTGCATGACAAGTGCGAAGACATTTCCCTGTATATCTTGCTCTCACCGCTTGGGGGCGCCCCACACTAAGTTTACATTCACCGTTTTGGTTGATGGTTTTAAAATAGCCACAGGTAATAAAGATAAGTGACAGCACTTAACGCTCATTCAAAAGACTTTCTCTCAGCATAATGACTTTTATGATCACATTATATACCCCTGCGCGCGCTCTGGCGTCGTCGTCTGAACCATCTGTCTAGAGCTGCTTTGTAAGTTATTTGCACAGCGTTTACAGACAGTCTCAGCTCTAAAGCAGCAACTCTTTTCTTTTATAAAAACTGCAGATTTATTTTCCGTTACGGTTTATAAATATATTTTTCCTGCATTCGAGTAATGGGGAATAAACCAAAGTCACTTTTCAGTGTCTTTGTTTATCAATAATCGGTGTTTATCTTTTTTAGCTCCATAACAAGTGTGCGTCCAATGTGAAGGCAGAGTGTGATGGAGGCCCTTTAAGAGATCACACACTCCTGCCCTCATATATCTGCCCTGTTGTTCTGGTGAGATCTGTCTCTACATCTGTCTCTACTACTGTCTCACAGACATTTATGATGTATCATATATAGTATGCAGTCCGATTATTATTGGCCAGCATTCAATACTACTTCATGTATAATGTATAATGCACAATATAATTGTGTCAGTACAATGTAAACACAGTGTCAAAGTCTATTCTTAGATGCTTAGGGTATTTTAGGGCTTGCATTTTACTGTATGTGATGTTAATTGAAGTTAAACAAACATCCCTCACACAGTGTGATGGTGGCAGGTTCACAAGAGTCAAAAAAAAGAATAGAAATGCTTGCAAGTTTATAATATTTCTTTAAATACAACTGTTATGAATTTTCTTCAGGCATTATCCCTAAAAACGTAATCAAGCCACTGTTACGTTGAATACGTATAGGTACCCACCGTTGTGTATGAATAGTTAAAATGGTAATTCTCTTCATTTTTGCCATTTCATATATAATTTATTTCTTCAGTGAAAATTAAATCTTTTAATAAATATTGATCTTGCTCTTTTCCATATAATGACAGTTCACAGTGGTCACAGCTGTCCAGTTTCGACAAGGACAAAAAGCATCATAAAAATATAGTGGCCCAGTCTTATATCATGATATAATTCATAAGACAGCACTATATTCAGATTCTGCTAAAGCCAAATGACAGCTTTAAGTCACTATTCACTTTAAATCACAACCTTGCCACTGTTAGTATATTGATTAAATATTCACATATTCAAACTGTATCCAGAGATGTATGGCCCTTTTTGAGCTTAACAGCTACTGTACATTTACTGTATGCAGTGTAGTGACCAAAAGTGATGTTCCAGAGGGAATATTTGTAAAATATTTGCTTTTAAAACCAACAGAGGTTTAATTTAATCATAAAAATATGAGTGGAAAAGTCAAACGACAGCGTATCAGGGAATATAGTTATATTTGAATATACAAAAAGGCTTACTAGAATTAAATCATGCATTGACTAAAGTTTTGTCCGTCATTAATGTTTTTTCTTTTATAGTTAAGGTGATAGTTCACCCAATGCCATCTTGTCATTTCAAACTTGTATGACTTTTTCCCCGCAGAACACAAAAGAAGATATTTTAAAAAGAGTGTAACCAAACAGTGCTGCCACCCATTCACTTCTATTGTATGGACACAAAACCAATGCAAGTGAACGGGTGCCAGTTAACAACATTCTTTAGAATATCTACTTTTGTGTTCTGTGGAAGAAAGAAAGTCATAAAGGTTTAAAATGACGAGAGAATTTTCATTTTTGGGTCAACTATTACTTTAAGTAGATGACAATGTCTGGTTTTCTACGGGTTTATAAACATGATGGTAATGTGTCTGTGTTGCTTGTAGGACCGTCATTCGGCTGTAAAAAGAGGTGAAGGAGAGTCATCGCCCACTACCAGCCCAGACGACACCGGTCAGTGTTTCAAGTTTACCGGTGATGGTCAAGCACTTCAGGTGAGCTTGCCCCATAAAGACTTATAAAGCTAAACCGCACTCGATTGTAACTTTGTTTTTTGGGTGTGCCTTTTAGATCACCCCTCTGCCGGGAACGCATCCTCTCCTTGTGCTAGTCAACCCTAAGAGTGGCGGTCGGCAGGGCGAGAGGTAAACCTGAATAATGTTGAGCAGCTTCATGTGTTCAAACCCTCTAAAGTCAGTGTAATCTGAATGCATGTGCTTAATAAAAGTCCCACTCTTTCACTTGCTTGCAGTGTCCTAAATACATCAAAGCTAGCTGGAGACAGCAATGCTTTTTAAGGAGGAATAATGTGGGTGTTGTTTCAGCTCTCACCGCCCACCCCACATCCTCCGGGGGACCAGTTTTGGGATTTAGCGCTGGCATCGCCATAGCAACGCAGTTTTAAATACCATTAATTGGCCGATTATCCTCCATTATTAGACATGCGCTCAAACAGAGACACTGTACTGTAACTGCCCTGGACCCCAAAAAAGATGCAAACAAAGGAACAGAGTGGTCACTATTGATTCATACTTTACAAAATTACTTTTTTTCCTTCGCATTTGGCCTGCATAGCGTGCTGAAAGCCAATTGGCCGGGCTTGACACTTGGCTACCTGCTTTTGTTCTTTGCATAAGCAAGTCTTCAGTGTTGATAAGTGCTCAAATTATCACCCCTACATTAAAGCGTGGTTTGTGACGCACATCAGACTAACAGCCCCCTGTATTCTGTCGCTCCATCGCTTTCTCTCTGTGTTTTTGTACTTTAAAGGGGCAGGGAAGCTAATGTAGTTAACAGCAAAGGACATTGCTGAATCCTCGGAAAATAATTATTTTATTGCTTCAAGGTTATAGAGGAGGAATGCTGAAATGGTCTGCAGAGTGTGTATGTGTGTGTGCTGTTTTGGCCCATTTGGCTGTTTTTTGGTATTCACTGGTTCCACCGGCTGTGTAGATCTGTTAAAGGAACAGTACAGCCAGAAATTCTAATGAGGTAATCATTAACCCGATCTGATACTGTTAAAGGTCCATTATATGACATTTAGTTGCATCTAGCAGTGAGGTTGTAAATTACAACCAGCGACTCACTCCACCCTTTCGAAGCACTACAGTGGCTGACACAGAACTACGATGTCTTCACGCTTTCTCTTCTTTGCCGAAGAAGATAACGTATTTTCGAAACGCACTCTTTAGAGCAGTTTGTCGGTTTAGGGCTACTGTAGAAACCAACATTGCGAATTCCATGCAGGGGGACCCGTGGTGTGTGTTGATTGAAATAGCTCATTCTAAGGTAATAAAAACATAATGCTTCTTTATGTAAGGTCTTTGTACACCTCTGAAGACATAGTTATTTACGCAACTTAAATAGGACACCGACATAGTTTGGTATAATATATTGCATTTCTGTCAATACATCCTCCAAAAATGTCACATTGGACCTTTAAGGCCGCATGACTAATCTGGTTATTACAATGTAATTTTTTTATTACTTGATTTATCATGTACTGTTTTTTCCTATTCATCCTCATCAGGGTGTTGCGGAAATTCCAGTACCTGCTCAACCCCAGGCAGGTGTACACTCTGGATTGTGGAGGACCCACGGCAGGGTAAGGCAACTTAAAACGCATTATCAAAGTTTGAGGGAGACACATCATGTAAAACTAATTTTATCCGTAATGACAGGGAATTACTCTAAAACAGTTTGACATTCTCACTGTTGTTTTGTTCTGCCGTAATTTCCTCTCTTTTTTATACCTTTGATTTCACAAACGTGCAATACTGTGAGCTAGCCTGCAATCATGTAGTCCTGAAGAGGAACCACTCAGAAATTGGAAGCGACTCTTAGAGACCTATAAGACATTTAACATGACTCAGACAGATTCTGCCGAAACCCCCTGCTGAGTAAATGTATTCAAATGAGTGCTAAATGTACTTCTGAGTGTCAGTCAAAAAAAGTATTCTTCTTTAAACTAATATATTGTACCAAAACCCTTCGCACACAAAATTCAAAGCATTGCTCAACTGATGGTGCTAGCAAAACCAAGTTTGGGGTTTTGATTTATGAAGAATACACATATAGCTTGAATGCACTGTAGGTCGCTTTTCTAGAGAATAAATGTAGTGTGGATCAAATGTGAAATTGCTTAGTTTGTCTTGGAAGATATTGATAATGTCTGTGAAATGCCTACCACATGTTTACGCTGTTATATATTTATTTTTCTCTTCTATACATTGCCGGACAAAAGTTTAAGAACACTTGAGTGAAATGTTTCGCATTATCTCAAACTTTAAATTTGAAGGTACTGTATATGCTTAAATGTCTAAAATAAGCTTCATAGTCAAATATATATTTGTACAAATATAAACTTTTTCATTACAAATTAAAATTGTATTTAATGAGAAAAGGTTTTTGAAATGGATGTTCTGTCAGGAACACTGTCGTCCAATATTTAAACAATAGTAATATGTGAGGTTTGCGGAATGAAACTGTTCTTGGCAAACTTTTTGCTTGTCCATGCAGCGATGCATGGACAGAGGGGGAGCCCAGCAATACACCTGGGGAACCATAACAGTTCATGATGCATAACAGGATTAAATTAAAATGATTTTACAGATATGGAGGAGATGGGGATGGACGTGGGTTTTGACGATAAACTAGCTGATAAGGAGCAAAGAAAGGCAACTTAAATAGGACGCAGTCTTGTATGTTTTGTGTGATATTGGTTAATGTTGATTAGCATCTGATATGATCGGCTGATGCAAGCTAGACTCTTGTGACCTGCCAAAACTGATGCTACGCTTTATACTTTGAGTGTTATTTAAATTTTGCATGGATTACGGGACGCGGCAGAGATATTGCAATTACTTTTAAAAGATCACCTAGATTGCTGGCGGCTGTCAACAAACTACTCCAGCTTACAACTCAGGGTTTTTGAGCTAAAGTCTCCTTATTCAGTACTGTTTGCTGTTCTCTATATAATTACTTTTCTGACATTTGGCTGGAAATGCCTAAATATGATTGAATTTTAATTGATGGAGATTTTAACATTCATGTTTGTTGCCCTAATAAGCCTTTGGCTAGAGACTTTTTAGAGCTTATTGAGTCCTTTAATTTAAAGCAGTTTGTGCAGTTTGTGCATAGCCCCACACATCAGCAAGGACATGTTTTAGATTCGGTTTTATCGTGTCACTGTTGGTCAATTACCCTGTAACTATTGAGTTGTTTTCTGATGCCTTTGACAGCATTGATAGGGACTATTTTGTGTCCTCCTGTGGTCTAAATAATTTTGGTTACAATTGCTCCATTTAAGTCTATTCAACTTAAACCTAAAGTTCAACCATGGTTAAATAATGTAACTCGAGTGCTGAACGCAGGTGGAAGAAAGATAGGCTGCAAATTTCTCTGAACATTTTAAAAGGCAGGTTGCATAAATATAAAAAAAATGTTAGATCTGAAAAGTCCAAGTATCTTTCAAAGATGATCTACAACAATTCCCGCAAGCCTTGTGTTCTGTTCAGCACTGTTAATGCTGTCTTGAATTCTCCCCAATCTATTTACCTCCAGTCCTCAAACTTTTATTTATTAACAAGATCGAGGATGTTAGAGCAAATATCTCTCTTTTCTCTACTGATCCATCTGTCAATACTGTGTGTTCTGCTCTCTTTGATCATTTTGAGCTTGTTATTTTTAAATCTTTGAGAGAGAAAGACGGTTTTGGAGCTATTGGATCTAAAACTTCCAGCATTCCTGTGGCTCAGTGGTCAGAGCATGGCGCTAGCAATAACAAGGTCATGGGTTTGATCCCAGGGGATTGCACATAGTCCGAAGCAAAAGTATAATGCAATGCAAATGTAAAATTCAAAATATTGTAAATAGCAGGCTTGCTATGGGAGTGGTACCTCAGTCGTTTAAACATGAAATTGTGGAACCAGTGATTAAAAAATCTAATATGGATTCATCTTGCAAATTTTAGGCCGATTTCGAAACGCCTGTTTCTCTCCAAGATACTAGAAAAAGTTGTCTATAAACAACTGTACTCATTACAAAACGTACATTGTCTTCATGAGGTATTTCAGTCTGGTTTTAAATCCCTTCACAGACAGCTCTATTGAAAGTTTTTAATGATTTACTACTTACCACCGATTCAGTTGACTATGCTGTAATTATGCTCTTAGATCTCACGGCTGCATTTGACACCGTAGATCATGATATTTTGATCTCTCGGTTGGAGCATTGTGTAGGCATAAAGGTCACTGTGTTGGAGGGGGCTCATATCTGTTTGGGAGACGTTCTTCTGTTCGTCTTGGGGATATTATGTCCTCTTCTGCGTTTCTCTCATGTTGGGTGCCCCAGGGCTCCATTTTGGGGCCTATTCTATTTTCTCTATATATACTTCTTCTAGGATACATTCTTAGGAAGTAGAATATCGGGTTCCATTGCTTTGCAGATGACACACATACAAACTCTATAGCGCCACTTTTGTGTTGTTTTGAGAGAATTAAAGCGTGGATCACTGTAAATTTTCTTAAATTGAACAAGAACAAAAGACGGAAGTTATACCGCTTTAAACCAGGGGCTCCTGTGGGGCTCCTGACCTGGACTTAGTTGTTTTAAACGATTTTTGAAGCATTCTGTAAAAAAAGTGGGTGTTTTAATGGATAATAATTCTAATGAAAAACGAGCTGCCCATAAGAGCACTGAATAGATGGAAACTTCCCCTCTGTTGTTTAAAATGCATCTTAGGGTAAAACCCCAAGAAGATGGATGACAAAATACCAAGAACATTTCGGCAAGAATAGCTGCTAAAATATAATAAGTCTTGTTTTTATTTTTTAGTCTGAACATAATTCTCGTAGTTTCCTTTGTGTTATTTTACAGTTTTGAGCTTTCTATTTTTTAAAACTGTGGAAAAAAATGTATATATGAGTAAGTGTGTTAACACTTTTGACCGGAAGTTTATATATCTTGCTGAGGGCACCAGTTGACATAGGACTGCCAGTTGTGCCCTGCTCAAAGAAACTGGTACATGACGGCCCTTGTTAAAGAGATATTATTTGTAATTTTTCTTCCTCGTGGCCTCTCACTTTCACAGTGGTCTACTGATTATGAGTTACACATAAACCCACTCAGATGCATTAGTACATTGTGTTCGGCACCCTGCGGTTGAGCAACAGTCACTCTCATTCAGGAAAAAGGAGAGAGAGAAAAAGAGACAGAGAGAGCAAAACACAAAAGAAGATAAGCAGTGGTGGTTGTTTCACAGGAAAGCAGGCTTTACCCTATTCTACCCCTGACACTACACAATGTTCTGTAGTCACGAGACACCTAGACATCTTATCATCCTGAAGAGCCCATTCACAGACAGAGAAAGTTTGAAAGATGTGACATCACTAATTTCCACACATGGAAAAAAATAAGATGATGTATTATATTCACATCCTTGCACACTTTTGTGCCATAACCATATACCATGTATACCTTTGTTGTTTCCTTTTAATGATGTGTCATGTTATATTATTAAGCGTCTGCATGTTCCTCATTTGAAATATTGTTTGCAGAAACATCTTATTTAAATGCAAAAAGTTTTTAAGGGTCCAGTTTGTCATTTTTTTGGAGGATCTATTGACAGAAATGCAATATAATATACATATCTATGTCCTCAGAGGTGTATAAAGTCGCTCAGAGATTACGTATATTTGTATGCAAATCCAAGAAGCACGTTAGCATTTCAGGGCTTCTGTATTCCATTGCCCTAAAGTCTATTGAATGTTTTTTTGGTAAATAACATGAAATAAGGTCTGTGGTTAACAAAACATTTAATCTATGACATAAATACTCCAGTAATAATGCTTTTGTTATTTTTTAAACCTTTATTTTGTCTTTAAACCGCAGTTGCTAACAAGTTGCTTAAAGCAACAACATCCATTAGACGTCATTGCGCATATAAACCTCACAAAAAATGCAATATGGGCACAAATAAAACACGTGGATGGGGATTCATTCAGATTTTACTTACCAGGGAAAACGTGTTTAACAAATTTGAAAAAGTTGTCGGAGGCTTGGTGGTGGTCACGTTGATATGGACTGTTTATAGCCTTGTGTTAGCTTTTTACTTCTGAGGATTGTATTTATGTTTCAAAAATAGCAAATAATGTGTCAATCTGTAAAAATTTACTTGATAGACAAACGTGTAAACATCATAAACATTTCTTAATCCC
Organism: Triplophysa bombifrons; assembly: GCA_029783895.1. Lineage (NCBI taxonomy): Eukaryota > Metazoa > Chordata > Actinopteri > Cypriniformes > Nemacheilidae > Triplophysa > Triplophysa bombifrons. The sequence continues at coordinate 14,533,041 of CM056456.1, read as the reverse complement.
AACGCTTATTTTTTTTGCGATCCTCAATTCAAAACCTTACCATTAGATGCCGCTAAAATCGTCACATTGCTCCTTTAAAGTATAGATCTGTGACGCATGGTACATATACCTCATAAATGAATACATACGGTTTATGAAAAAATATTGTATGTAATCTATAATCCAGTCTTCCTGTAGCTCAATTGGTTCAATTTCCAGTAAACACACACAGTAGTTTATGAAATATTTAAATGCCGTCGCTTTGGATAAAAATGCCTGCCAAATGCAAAATACATTTGTGTGTATTGTAACACACACAAAAACACTAACCCTTTCTCTCAACAGGTAGTGGTCTAGCGTTTGTTGAAACAAGTAACTTTGTATTGGCACCTAATGTATTATGGCTCCTGTATGAACTATCGCTTATTGCTCCTAAACTCTTTGTAAATCGCTTTGGATAAAAGCGTCTGCTAAATGTCTAAATGTAAATGTAAATGTAAACATTTACATGTTATGTTGTGATTATGTATTTTGGATATTACAGAACAAACCGTCTAAGCAAATTCTTGCTTGAGTAATGCTTATCTTTTTGAATCAATCTTTGTGTCTCATTCTTTCATTCTATTCCTTTTGTTATTTTATTGGAAATGATTGACACTCAGGGATCTAAGTGAAGATCAAAAGATGGAGCGATGAAAATTGACCCGAGTGCTTATTTTGCTAAGTGTTATCGCTGATATATATATAGCTTTATATTGAAAAACACAGATTGAACAAGTGTTTGTCTTCTGCTGCTTCCCCGTCATTGTTAACGCAAACCTCATCGGTACAACAGGAGCGTGCTGTGCCATTTTAAACAGACGTGGTACATTGTGAATTCAGCTGAGGCAGATAGCATTTAGGCAGGATGATTTGGTGGTGTCTGTTACAGTTTCTGAGCCATTGAAGTTCAATGGAGTGCTTTGTCAGCACTGTGTTGATGACGCTGTTGACATAGTTTTGGCTAGATGAAAATGCTAAAGGATTTAAGCGTTTAAACGACTGCCTGATTGGTAATGTGCCATAGCAACGACCGTTCAAGGCTGAAAGTGTACAAACCACGTTTTGAACACCCGTTGACTGTGTTGTTTGTAGCATTTGTTTTGCCTTCATGAGGCATACATAAATCATGCTAAGTTGTCAAAGCTCATGCAGAGTGGATGCACTGAATTAATATTTCAGACAGTTGTTCTGTTAGTATTTTATGCTCAGTGCTTTAGCAGATCCCTAATGTTTATTTGAACAGAATGTGTCTTCCTGATGTCACCTGCAACAGAGGGCAATTTCTTCAGCCTTTGTCCTGCTCTGTTTTAATTTCCGTTTAATTATATTATTTTACCCAACTAAACAGATTTGAGTCAATGTCCATTGTTAACTTTTAAAGTGTGATTCAACATCAATGTCACAACAACCTTCCAATAAGTCGTTTATTTGAGTTATGCTCGGATTATTATTTATATATATTTATATATGGCACTTAGGTCGTTCCAAACCTGTTTACATTTCTTTGTTCTGATGAACACAAAGGAAGTTTTTGGAAGCATATCAGAGTAACCATACAGATCTCATCCCCCATTGACTCCCATAGTGTTTATTTTCTCTACTTAGGCAGTGAATAGGTGATGAGATCTGTTTGGTTACTGGCATTCTTCCAAATATCTTAATTTGTGTTAAGCAGAACGAAGAAATTTATACAGGTTTGGAACAACCTGAGGGCGATTAATTGAAGACAGCATTTTTTATTTTCGAGTGAACTATCCCTTTAATGTCCTTCCACAGACTACCGTATAGTGGTGGATATATGATAAGGTATTATTACTGTAATGTGTACATTAACAAATGTATTTTTTACAGTGTCTAGACAAGTGTAGTAATGATTTATTAAATATAAAATCAAACTAAAATAGAGAGATAAAAATACTATATAATTTAAATTATATAAAAATACTAAACAAAACAGTAAAATCAAGTGCTTAATCGTGTTGAATTTGTTATAAATATTGTTAATATGTGACCTTGGTCTCAAAACCAGTCTTAGGTTATTAAGATCATGTTCCATGAAAATATTTTGTAAATTTCCTACCCTAAATATATAAAAACGTCATTTTTGTGAGTGGATGGCCTGCTACTGTGCCTCTGGTGGACAACTTTAAAGGTGATTTGTCAATGTTTCGATTTTTGCACCCTCAGATTCCAGAGTTATAAACGTCTGTATCCCCGACAAACATTGTTCTATCCTACACTCCTATTATTAAGCTTTCAGATGATGTAAAAATCTCAATTTTGAAAAATTGACCCATAAGACTGGGTCACATATTTTATGGCTGCTTATCAACATGAAATCAAAGATATATAATGCTATATTATATGTTAGAAAGTTCACTTTCCAAAACATACAATTTAACAGCATTAAAAATGGTCAGAAATTAACCTTCCATTAAAATCCAATATTTCCCCCCGCAATTGATTTGCCAGTTTGCCAAAAGAAAGACATCCTGAATAAAAACTATAGAACCCTGACCAAACAGAAAATGTAATGAATTTAATGGTTATCATGGGAGTTGTACTGGCTTTAATAGAAACTACAATGTTGTCAACTCGTATGTGATGGATTCTATTGGTGGGGAGTTATCTGGCTGAATAATCCCTTTGGATGTTCGTGATGGTTTCAAGGATTTATATTGTTTATGTTAATGTAACGGAGGCAAGCTAGTGTAGAGCTGTGCAGTATGTAAACCTCACTCCTCTGCCTCAAGGACTCTCTAGCGACAGACGCTAGAGACTGCGGTCTTTAGCCTCCTCGCTAGAGCGCCCGACTCCCATGCCGGACCGACCCGGTTCGAGGCCCGCTGAGAGCGGTGCGGAGCGTTCCGGTTACATTAACATCAACAAAAACATTGTTACACTGCAGAAGCTGCACGGCATTTTTTTATTTATACTTTTTAACATTAAACTATTTATAGAAATAGTACAAAGAACGTCTCCTATCATTAAAACACTGAATGATGATTCTCGCAAAAACTCCTGTTATAATCCATGAAACTGACTACACTGTTGTTTATGATGAACTCTGTGATGATCGCTCACTTAAACTCTACTGCACTTGTGACTCATATAGAGGTATCTGATTGGGCATTGCATTCCTAATCTCAACAAAACCGTCTGTCACTGTCACAATGCTAAAACCAGCAAAAACGCTTTAACTTGTGCAGATCTACATGTAATGCTGTAATCGACATTTTCACATTTAATTTGAGTCACAACGATCGTAATTTATTTTGATTAAATGTGCATGAGGCGTTTCTTGCTCATTTATCATACATTTGCGGCATTTTTGTTCATCTTGTTTTTTGCCTTAGTTAACTTCCGATTGTGCTAGTAACTTCTTCTTAAAAGAGCACACTGGGACAAAGAATTACCTTGAATATATAACCTGCATGCTGCCACATTAGTAACAATAGTCTGATAAATGCACTTCTTCTGAGTGTGTAATTTGCGGCTGGTAAAATAACTGAAGAGACGGAGAGAAGTTGCACGTGCACCCCCATCAAGTACCTCTGCATACTGCTCCATCCCCGCCACAAATTTGATTATAAAAAATAGCCTATTTTTTATCGTCGCTATGGTAGAAAGGTATTGTTATCTATTATAATTAATACTTTTATAATTAATGTAACTTTTTTTGTATGACCAGAAGGGCACATTTACATTATGACAAAAGGGGCAGGCTTCTCTCCTTTGCACGCCACTGCTACTCTGTTCTCCCATGTAACAACTTGTTAGCAACTGCCTTTTCCAAGACATGTAAAAGCTTTATAAAATCATGACACAACAAGTGAGGTCCTACTGGTGTGTTTTATGTTGTGGAGTAAGACTCAAAAATATCTTGTTTGGCTTGTATATTTTGTTTTAACCACAAACCTTATTTTACATGTAATTGTTAACTCATTTCTGGGTTTTGGGATATAAAACTTGGTTTGCACTTTATGGTGGGACTATCTGTTTGATCAACCAGTGGCAGACGGAGAAAGTATTCTGAAACCAGTTTGAACATAATCAATACATTATTTGCAAATTCAATTTGTCATTACTGATAATAATATAAAAATGACTCCCAGCACCAGCTCCTTTAGATATTTTTATCATCTCATTGTATTTTATCGTATTGTATTGTCTCTGTCTACCAGGCTCAACTTTTTTCGGGACGTGCCTGACTTCCGTGTGCTGGCCTGTGGAGGTGATGGAACAGTGGGGTGGATTTTGGACTGTGTCGGTGAGTATGCACTCGTGCTTTCCACAGCTTTAATAACCTTTGCTTAATACACCATCAGACAGTCATTTGTCCATAGAGCAACATTTAGTCAATATAACTCTCATCTTTCAAATTGAATGTCTGCTAAAACGACCAAAGCAAATTATGTAAACATCCAATCCTCATTTGTAATAAATACAGTTGTTCCTTTATTGTATTACTGTACTGTTATTGCACTTATCCACATTTGTTTGCAATTCTGAATCTGTATTTCAACCCACTAATCTACAAGCATTTGAAATGTCAGAATTTCCTTTAGTGATGCACAGGTCTGACCCTTTTTTAAGTCCCGCATCTACCGGTGTTGTTTAAAGTACCCTGAAAGATTATAGTTCACAAATCATGGTTTCTAGGAAGAGCACTGAATCATCTGCGACCTCTTTCATTCGAGAGAATGCAGGAAAGATAATGGCCTTTCCCCACTGACAGCCGTATTGATGTTAATGGATGAGCACTTGAGAGGAACTTGCTAGGAGGTTTTGGATATTTGTCCATAAGAGTTGAATCAATTTTGTCTCCAAACCTTAAAAATGACAATTGGTTGAAAACGTTGAAACCCTAATTCAGATTATCCCCTTAGATCCTCTTTAGCCTGTCTATGTGGAAAGTTAGGAAGGCACAGTTCAAGTTGGAAACAGCCCTAGAATACAGATTTAGGAACAGCTTTTTTTGCTTTTATATCTAATCTTGTCTGAGAGCTGCTCTGCGATCGGTCCTCGCTTGTTCTTAAACCCTTTAAGTTTGACTGGTATTCAAAAATGCCTGCTGCTGACGATTACTCACAGAGCCCCTGCGGTTAGGCAGTAAATCACGCCATACGGACCAGTGCCGAAAACAGCGTCCCTGTACACACAGCAATAAGCCACACAGGGACCTTCAGCGCGAGGACAAAACAAAGCAGTTCAACACGCTGCCTGCCTGTCTTCAGCAGATGTATCCTGCCGTTTGCCTCCAAACAAGAGAATCAGATCTATTATGAATTATGTGTGATGTTTTATGCGTCAGTATGTTGTGTAGGAGGAACATAATTAGTGTTGTCAAAATATCAGGTGTTCACTCACGGGTTTTCATGGCCAAATTAATTCTCGGTGACTATGGTATCACGGTATCTATTGTGAAAATGAAATAAAAAAAGGAATGAATGAATTGACCAGTCAAATTCATTTGGTGTTTTTTGTTTTGAGGGATGGAAGTTACAGACAGTTTGTAACCATCCTGGCTCTTATAAAGCAAACATTTTAATGGGTGTTTTTACTTTAGATATCACGGTTATTGTCAATACCACTTTAGTGTGACCAAAGTAAAAAAAATCTGTTTATTGGAATCAAATAAAATACTGGCCTTAAATTATTTGGCAAAAATTGAAATGTTGCCTCAGAAATAAATTAATAATTTACAGAAACTAAAATGAAATACAAGATCTTATCTTGTATCTTGATTTTATCTATAATATCTAAAATCTTATACAGCAACATAAAAAATAACCAAATGAAAAAAGTATATAAGAAATTGCTAAAAGAAATAAAATTTTTAGCCTGAAAGCTAAGAGCCTATAAATAACGCAGATTTAGATTTGTTATTTGAAACTAGCTGTGCCATTGCCAATTTCCAAATGTTCTTCATTTTTCAGACATACAAAAAGTCTTCCCCAAACTTACACTTCTGTTTCAGTTTTGGGATGCTTTTGGATGTTTCAATGCACCAGAACTACATTTTTCACACGTTTCAGAGAAATAACATTACAAGTGGAACTTGAAGTTTGATATGGTGAAAGCAGTAATAATTTTTTCTTATTGTTCTACACCAGATAAAGCCAATTTTGCTTGGCATCCACCTGTTGCCATCCTGCCACTGGGTACCGGGAACGACCTTGCTCGCTGCCTGCGCTGGGGTGGAGGTGAGAAAAAAAAGACACTATCCACCAGAGGTTCTGTTTAAAATACTTTAGGACTTCAAAGTAAAATTTAACAGAATTAAATTGAGCTTCAAGATTGCATTCTTCAAGTGCAATCCTGTGTAAAGGGTATAATCATACATTGGCTTTCAATCATCTTAATGTTCAGTCACTTGAATAAAGAAGGTGTCGCTGGACACAGCTCTGAAGCACAATAACCCCGGTTAACTTATGATTTGTTAAGTACACACTGGAAATCAAGATTTGATTTTGACTTTACAGAAAAGGCCACATGTTCTTGACCAACAACTGTAACCTGTTGCAATGAATGTATAATGAATAAAATGCATAAAAAATCCATCTGGACCAACTTATCAGAGATGAATGTGCCATGTATTTGTAAACTTTTTTGGAATGAGTTTATGTAGTCATCAAGAGAAGACGTGCTAGTATGATCATGTATTTGTAATTAGATATGTGGGTTTAGTACAGTGGGTTATGATAGAATGATACACATCTGTGATCTTGCTTGCGTGTGCCTTTAAGACAGGTGTGCGTGGCCTAGTGGATGCTGCTAAAATAATTAAACTCATATCAGTGTTTCCTGTGTGTATTTATGTGGTTTGTGTGAGCGTAAGGATTTGCATCAACGTACTTGTAATTTCGTATGGATGTTGGGCTTGTTTATCTTTGCATGTGAGACTTTGATTTACTGTACATGTGTATCACCTGTGTGCGGTATAAGACAGCGTGTGAACTTAACTTCATGTAACGTACAGCTGGAAGTGTCTGTTACACATTTGTTCAGATAGAAAGAGTGATTTCTGGGTGTCATCGAACATGTGCGTTTCCTCCTTTGGTTGCCAGGCGGGAGTTCGTATCCCCGCCTGATACACAGTATGATATCCCTCATTAAAAGATGCCTCCTTCATGGTGGTGAGGTAACACGCAGGCCAAGCATCTTGGTGGTTGATCTAAGAAGTAATTGCAGTTCATCCACCTTAGGGATCCTCTATGTGGCAAAAAGACATGATCATGTTATGTGGACGGGTTGCCAGGCGTTGAACAAATCCTACAAGGACACAGAGTTCAGTCTCTTGGTGGTGTAATTAGTCAGTTGAGTTTATGTCTCATGTCATGTGGATTATCTTTTATTTTAAAAGGAATAACTGACCAAAAAATACAAACTTACTATTGTGTCATTCCAAATTATTTTTCATTTGTCGGACAAAAATAGAGAAATTTAGAGGAACATAGGCCTACTTGTGGCTTTTATGTGCAGGTTCAAAAATATTTTTAAGCTTTCTGCATACCACATAATGTATTACAAGTCTTTTAAACTCATTTGAGGAACAGACAAAAGATGTTTATGAGTACTGGAGTTCTTGGAAGTGACATCAACGGTTTATCATAAAAAGATTTTTTTACAAGACATATGAACCACTTCACTGAGCACCCAGTCATGCAAGTTTAGTGTTTTCAGCACGTTCATAGTTTTACAACATTGTATTTCTTTAGTTCAATTCAATTCAATTCAAGTTTATTTATAAAGCGCTTTTCACAATGTGTATTGTTTCAAAGCAGCTTTACAGGGGCAAACAGTAAAAACAGAAAAGTTAAAACACAGCACAGTGCATGGTATTTATACAACGAGTAAGATCATTCTAATAAATAATATCTAGTTTATAAATAAATAAATGAATGAATGCAGTCTCCCGGTGAGCAGGCCAACACTGCCCTGCTGTGGCGAGGAACCCAAACTCCAATGATTGATTAATGGAGAAAAAAACCTCGGGAGAAACCAGGCTCAACCGGGAGGGCCAGATCTCCTCTGACGTGTCATAGCTGCACTCAGACTGCTGACATGTCGTTTTGGTTTAGCATTTAATACCAAATATTGTAACGTCAGCATTAATAAGACAAATAGTCCGTCTTTGCTCTTGGTTGGGGATGTAGTGGTCTGAGCTGGGATGGTCCGATGGTCATATTTCTCTTGGCTGGTGGTGGAATTGCCTTAGATGGAGCTGGGATGGTCAGTCAGTCTGCAGCTGTAGCTGGCGTAATCTCAAATTTGGGATGGGCATCTGTCGGTCATCTGGACATGGTGGAACTTCTTCCTACCTCGGGATGGGCATCCCGAGGCAGAGGCGGAAAGGGAATAAAGAGAATAAATAGCGTAGCTGCTGTTCATTAACTATGCATTAAGTGAAAGCTTGGCTGAAAAGATGTGTCTTTAATCTAGATTTAAATTGGGAGAGTGTGTCTGACCCTCGAATAGTATCAGGAAGGCTAGTCCAGAGTTTAGGTGCTACGTATGAGAAAGCTCGTCCCCCTTTGGTGGATTTTGTTATTCTAGGTGTTGTCAAAAGTCCTAAGTTTTGAGATCTTAGAGAGCGTGATGGGTTGTAACGTGATAAAAGCTCGGTTAAGTAAGTAGGTGCTAAACCGTTCAGGGCTTTGTAAGTAATTAAAAGAATTTTAAAATCAATACGATACTTAATGGGTAGCCAGTGAAGCGATGTTAAAACTGGGGTTATGTGATCGTATTTTCTTGACCTGGCAAGAACTCTGGCAGCTGCATTCTGAACTAACTGTAGTTTGTTTATCGATGATACAGGACAACCACTAAGTAGAGCATTACAATAGTCAAGCCGTGAGGTCACAAATGCATGAATAAGCTTTTCTGCGTCTGCAACACATAAACTATTTCGTAATTTGGCAACATTTCTAAGGTGGAAGAAGGCTGTTTTTGTGATATTTGAGATGTGATTTTTGAATGACAGGTTGCCGTCTAATATAACGCCTAGGTCTTTAACTGTATTTGTTGGAGTAACAGTGCAGCTTTCAATTTGCAGGCTGTAATCGGAGATATTCTGTTTACTTGATTTTGGTGCTATAAGTAATATTTCTGTTTTGCTAGAGTTTAAAAGGAGGAAATTACTAGTCATCCAATGTTTTATGTCCTCGATGCACTCTGCCAGTTTGGATAGCTTAAATGAATCATTTGGTCTTGATGAGATATATAGCTGAGTATAATCTGCATAACAGTGGAAGCTAACTCCATGTTTTCTAATAATGTTGCCGAGGGGCAGCATGTATATGGAGAAAAGCCAGGGTCCTAAAACCGATCCCTGAGGTAATCCATAATTTACTTGCGTAAGATTTGACGATTTCCCATTTAAATGGACATATTGATATCTGTCTGTTAAGTAAGATCTGAACCATTGCAGTGCCTGTCCCTGAATACCGATATAATTGTGTAAACGATCTAGTAGTATTTTATGGTCTACAGTATCGAAAGCAGCACTAAGGTCAAGCAGGACTAAGAGTGAGATGTTACCTTTATCTGAAGCAATAAGGAGGTCATTTGTAATTCTAACGAGCGCAGTTTCAGTGCTGTGATGCGGTCTAAAGCCAGATTAGTCTGTTTATCTGATCTTGCTTTGTTGTAATTTCAATTAAACTACATTAACTTTGAGATTGTGATGCTATTCACCACCATAGGCAGAATGGAAGACTCATCGTGTACTTATTTTATTCTTTCAAACTATTTTCAAACAACATTTTAGATGAATAGAAGTTATGTGTGTTTTATGTGACGGCATCTTGACCGCTGGTTGTGTGTTCTGCTCAACAGGCTATGAAGGAGGCAGTCTGGTGAAGTTCCTCAGGGATATTGAGCACAGCACAGAGGTGCTTCTTGACCGCTGGAACATTGACATCATCCCTGACGATAAGGAGGAGAAGGGCGACCCTGTGCCCTACAGCATAGTCAATAACTATTTCTCCATCGGAGTGGTGAGATTCATACTATACATGCTCATGGCTCACAAGGGTTAAAGGGATAGTTCACCTACAAAATGTTTGTTTACTTCCCTTAATGTCATTCCAAACATGTAAAACTTTCCTTCTGTAGAAGACAAAAGATATTTTGAAGAACGTTTGTAAACAGACATTGGACCCTATTCACTTTCATTGCATAGACACAAAATCACCGATTCATTTCTCAAAATATCTTATTTTGTGTTCCACAGAAGTAAAAGTCAGATACAGGTGTTGAATGACATGAGGTTGAAAAAAAAGAAATTTTCTTTTTGGGGCGAAATATCCCTTTAACGTTAGAAGACTATAAAAGTCACTTGCGTTCGGTTATACTTAAAGCTGCAATATTTTACTGATAGATGCTAATGCTACCTCCTCACAACTCCCTCTTCCTTCATTCATCAGTCAACGTCGCTCGCTCCTAAGTATTTTTACCCAGGCCTGAGGCTAAACTTTTCTTTCCAGTAATTTATGATTAATTAAACGTTGTTTTCTCATGTAGCATTTGGATAAATTATCATTGTCAGAGGAACAATAACATGTTCAAACTTTACTGATGTGATTTAATGCGTCTGAAACGGTTTCACGCCTATGACTTGATTTATTATCGCACAGAACTCACACACAGTTGCCTAGCAACCCTCCACTGTTCAAATGTTATATCCCATGCTGTTGTTATAATCAAGCATTTATTGAGAGCAGTTGAATGTCAAATCAATATTTTATTATTATTTTTGTTACTGAACGAAACTTCTTCTTTCACAAATTACATGTACTTGTTTGTTATAAATCAACATGTGAGCAGATTGTATAACGATAATAACAAACTGTTTTACAACTTAGAACTGATCAGTGATTGTGCCAGGTAGATAAATGGTCAGTACTACAGGGACTTACTGCGGGAACCTTCAGGAAATAATTAATGTAATAAAAAATTATCTTAAGATGAAAACAAAATGTAATAATGCAGGAGATAACGCTCATTGGGTCATGTTCAAATAATGCAGAATTTCTGTTCAGTCGCTGGCATCTTGCCCAGGTGGGTCTCGGTGAGCACATCTCCCTCGCCTTGTTTAGCTAATGATTAATTTTTGTTCTGTTTTTAGAACAGACTGCTAAAAATAGTATGTCTGCTTTCATATCTGAGTAATGTCCAACAGTCTATTATAATCAGGCAAATCCCAGGTGTGTTGGATGAACGCTGCTTTATCTCTGGGTGCTGGGTAGTCCACATTTAGAATGGCCAGAAATAGCGTGATCTGAAAGGGCCATCTGACCCGAATGAAAAAGGTGTGCGGAGTGGCAGGAGGTACACTCACAAGAATAAGGGCGTACTCACATTTAGCCGGTTGCTCTCAACTGTTCCCAAGCATGATTGACCCCACTCCCTCGCTGGCCTGCACTCACATTGTACTTTACCATCCGCACCCGATCACGCTTTCATCATTACGATGCGAATGCTTTGAAATAAACATAAACAAAGCAAACTCTCTCAGTACAACGGAATCCATCATAATGTTCAGTTTGTGGCTTATTATGTGTGTTTAACTTCATGCGCACACTGAACAGACAGATCCGCTTATGTCATTCGAGAGTGATATGAGAGTAACTAGCTCATTGTGCTTTCAAATCACCCCGCTTACGTTTTTATCGTAAAGCTTATTGTTACATAAGTTACACTATGTTTGAAAAACCTGGAGTCGTTTTGGCTGCGGTGACACTAGCCTGCACTTGTAAGTTTTAATTGCGCTGTGTATCCGTTTGTAAAGATAACACTAGTCAAATTAACCGGGCTTTGGGCATCAAATTTACTCGGGCACAGTTCAGATTGCCTGGTGAGAGTACCCCCTTAGACAAGGTGGGATGAATAAAAAAGTAGGAACGAATGTGCCACTTTAGGGCTGTTATGTAACTCGGCTTAGCATCCCACTGTTTCCAGGATGGGCTGTGTTTTCATCAGCCAATGGAACAGACCGCAGAAATGTTTTTGTTGCTGAAGCCGAACTGAGAAATTGTTGATGTGTGTCTGTGACACAAAATAATCATTCTAGTTGTTTTTGAAAAGTATTTTTGGTAGCATTTTATAGCAAATTTAATAAGTGAACATTACATAATGCTTAGTACTACTTAATATACCTTTCAATACAAAAAAATTAACAAGTATATTGTTTAAGGGTTAAATACATTTTTACTCTCAATTTGTTTTTACATTAGCTGAAGATCTGATAAGCATTATAAATATAAAGTTTGCAATTAACATTGGAATTAAATACTATATATTAAAGATGACAAGCTTTTGTTATGTAATAGGGAATCGTATTCACGGGTACATCAGGTAAGTATCAGAACTGAAAAAGGCCTTGTACTGAGATTACATCAGTTATTGACACCAGTGATTACCAGGTTCTGGAATGCACCTATCTATGACGACATTGATAGGCTGAACACCGCCTCCACAGAAAGAATATCAATGACCACTTCTCTAGTGCCGCCCACTGGTTCGCACATGACAATTCTGAAGTAACACAAGTCAAGTGGCGAGGAACCAGATAGCAAGTAATAATCAAACATGCTGTTAAAGATAAAATATTAAAATATTGTGGCATCCCTGGTTGTGGAAGAATACAGCCGCTGCATAACCGTCCTCCGGATTCTGATATTAGGAATGCGTGGTTAAAGTTTATTTTTAAAGAAGTTCCAGCTCATGTGGGAACAACATGGACCGTTTGTTCGTTTCATTTCTTCGAGGACTCTGTCACAGGCACAGGTTGACGCTGGATTTGTGGAGAGACTACAATTAAAAAGCAGTGCTGTGTGGTCACTATTTGATTCAATAGGAATGGCGCAGCAATTTTATGTCAGTAAAACATTTTTGTACTATGCGTCACTATTACTTTGTTAGAGATCGCTTGATGTGTCCTGAGCACTATTTGCACGAGATTAGTATTACCTGGGGACCTCTTCTCATTTGTATTAATTGCAGAGGTTGTCTGTGATCTTAAGCTCGTATGAATCGGGATCTCTGTGATTTGGCGGGCTCATATATAATTTTTCAAGGTTTTATCCATGGTTTGCAAATAACTGAGGCTGTTTTGAAGTTTTTTGGTATAATTTCAGATGCTCGGTCATATCCATAAATTACCGGGAGTCTCCTGTTTGTTTTTTTATCAGGATAACGCTCGTAACATTTGAGGTGATCAAATGCGGTGATCTTTTGTCTGGTTCGCGATCACGGGTCTCAAATGCTGAAAGGTACGGTCATATATCATTAAACGCAATACAACTATGGCCTTGCCATGCCATCACATCCGTCAGTAAATTTGAGTAAAATCATCCCGTGCGAATGCGTCACATGAAATACTGATGTTGGGAGGTAATTTTTGATTTCACCATCTCGTGTGAATGGTGCTAATGTGTAACCTAACCTTACGTCACTAACCAAATTCACAGAAGTCTTCAAGTTTCTTACGTGAACTGCAATCCAATCAAAGCAGTGGGCGTTTACTTCCAAGTCCTCAATGCGGCACTCCCATTAAATCCGAGCATTTGTATAGCTGTTTATTGTATAAAATAATAAACAAGCCCAGTTCATGAGACCTTTAAATTAAAAAAGCATTCATAACAATGTAAAAGTTATATTGATGCAAAATTAGTCGAATTAAATGGAAAATAATAATCTGGTGTGTAATGGTGGTTGGGTCTGTTTGATGATGATACAGTTTGCTGGTTTAAAGAGTCTGAGTGCTGAGTATGAATGGACAATGGCCTATACTGTGAACCCTGAGTCTTGTGATATGGACTGACTGTGCCATGTGGGTCGGTGCGTGTCTTGGCAATGGGGCTAGTTATATTATACAACATTAGTTATAGTTACAACATTATATTTTGATATAACTCACTTTATGAATGTTATTTTCAATTGTAATATTTTCACCTGTCTGAGGTTAATTTGTAGCAGCAGTGCAAAACTTTTAGAATCTAAACAGATTTGAATAAAATGGGCATGTTACATTAAGAAGAACATACATTCTTAGGAGAAGAATGTCAGATGAAATTATGAATGTTTAGTAGTTGAAGCCACTTTCTGCTCAGTTGCGAAGGAAGATTATGTGCCATGTACGTTTAGATGCATTGGTGGTTTGACATTGTCAGTATTAACTCTACAGATTATTACGAGACTCATACACTGAGATTTTGAAAACAGCAACTAGTGGCATGGGTTTGAGGTGGGATTTGTTTGTGTACACCTCCTCTTCTACACCTCTGTCTCTCTCTGTGGGTCTCTGGAACTGTCAGTCAGCTTTGAACAAGACCGACTTCATCCATGCTTTTGCTAGCCAGTCTGACATTCACATTCTAGGTCTTACTGAGACATGGATTCATCCAGAAAACTCAGTCACACCCGCTGCTCTCTCAACAAACAACTCATTCTCTCACTATACCCGCCAAACTGGAAGAGGAGGAGACACAGGTTTGCTTATCAACAATAATTGGAAATATTCCACAATATCTTCTCTATGCAACAAGTTTTCATTTGAATACCACGCTGTTAATATCACTTCTCCCACTCAGCTCAGTGTTGTTGTAGTTTACCGCCCCTCAGTTCCTTTTCACAACTTCATTAAAGAGTTAGATGTGCTGCTCTCATCATCCCAGAGGATGGCGGCCCTCTTGTAGTCTTGGAGAAACCCTATGCATCTGATTTCCACACCGCCTCGTTCGACCTCACAAGCCTCGCCATAGCCGGAACTCACAGATCAGGAGACCACACGATCTCTTTGAAATCCCTATCTGCACCCCAGATAATATTTAAGTCACACCTCTTCACATTTCTGACCACTTCTTCTTCACTTTCAACATGCTCCTTCCTACAAGCACTAAACCCAACACCACCACCAGTTTATTTTATACGGAACCTTTGCTCTCTCTTCCCTAGCACCCTTTCTGCTAAAGTGACATCCTCTCTTTCCTCCAACTTTGCATCTCTAGATGTAGATGTAGCTGTAGCCACCGACACCTTATGCTCAATACTTACATCCTGTCTAGATAACCTTTGTCCTCTCCTCCAGGCCAGCTCGCGCCACCCCCTCCTGCCTTTGACTGTCTATCATCCTCTGTGAATAACGAAGTACACTCAGGGCTGCTGAAAGGAAATGGCACAGGAGCAAGAATCCTGCTGAAGGGACTACCAGTCACTACCCTCCACTTGCTCTTCTAGTGTTACCACAGCTAAAACGTCTTTCTATGCCACCAAGGTGAGCAATGCACCTAACACTCGGCAGCTTTTTAAGACATTTAGCAGTCTTCTATTCCCCCCTCCTCCTCCACCCAGTTCATCTTTGACTGCGTAGAACTTCGCTGTATTTTTCACTGAGAAAACATCATCCATCAGCAAACAATTATCAGCACTACTCTCCTTTCAAACATTGAACTCTCCTCTTTTGCCCCACTGACTGACACTGAATTCAGACTTCTCTCCAGCCACCCCACCACCTGTCCCCTTGACCCAATCTCCTACCATCTTCTTCATGCCATATCCAGCCCACTCACACCTGCACTCACACACATAATCGACATCTCCCTGCTCACCGGCACTTTTCCGTCCATATTCAAACTGGTCTAGGTCACGCCCCTACTTAAGAAACCCACATTGGACCCTCTACTGCCGACAGTTAAAGACCTGTCTCTCTCCTCTCATTTACTGCAGAAACACTTGAAAGGGCAGTTTTCAACCAGGTGTCTTCCTACCGATCCCAGAATATACTAATGGATGAGAAGCAGTTTGGCTTCAAAACAAACCACTCCACTGAGACTGCACTGCTATGGGTGACAGAAGCACTTCGGCTAGCCAAGGCGGAATCTAAATCATCACTCCTGATTCTGCTAGACTTATATGCAGCGTTTGACACTGTCGATTACAAGATACTGCTAGATTTCCGGCAGATCCTTTAGGGTGTCATGGAGGGGCTTGCTGTCCACTGCTCACCACAAAAGATCACTGGGACCCCTCAGGGATCGGTGCTTGAACTGCTTCTTTTCTCCATCTACACAACAGCCTTGGGACCAAGCGCAACACAATCTCAACATCCAACTTTGCAATATCACAATCAATCCTTCCAAAACAGTCAGGAACCTCGGAGTCATATTTGATGAGCAGCTGTCCTTCAATGATCGCATTGCAAAGACAACGTGGTCATGCCGATATGCCTTATTCACAGTAGTAAGGTTAGACCCTATCTCACTGAGCATGTGGCACAACTCCTTGTCCAGGCCCTGGTAATCTCAAGGTTGGACTACTACAATGCTCTCCTTGCTGGTCTTCCTGCAAAGGCTATCAAACTCCAGGCACTCCAGCTCATTCAGAACACAGCAGCACGCCTAGTCTTCCAACAGCCCAAAAGGGCTCATGTGACACCCCTTTTCATCTCTCTCCAATGGCTACCAGTTGAGGTCTGTATCAGATTCAAGTCACTAATGCTTGCAGGACAGGACTATCACTGGATCTAGACTGGCACACTTTCACAACCTCCTACACCCCATCAAGAACCCTGCATTCAGCAAACAAGCAGCCATCTTGTATTGCCTTCTCAAACGGAAAGTAAATCGCTTTCCCGCTCATTCTCCTTCACAACCCCTTCCTTGTTGAATATTCTTCCTAACTCAGTCTGGTCAACCACATCTCTCACAACATTAAAATAACCACTTAAAACCCATCTCTTCTCTGAATACTAGACAAAAAAATTAGAAGAAAAAAAAACCTCTCACTGTCTCTTAACATGTATTGGTCTGGCTTTTGTTGAAACTAGTAACTTTGTATTAGCATCTATTGTATTATTGCTCCTATATGACATATCGCTTATTGCTCCTTGAACTCTCTGTAAGTCGCTTTGGATAAAAGCATCTGCTAAATGACTAAAGAAAAATATAAAAATTTTAAAAATAAATCCTTGCTCCCGGATGGCTTTCCCTACTGTCAAGCTCATCTGCCTGGAGCAGGAAGACCATTTGCTGGAGGAACAGGAGAGATTTGCTGGAGAGACCCCTCAGCTCACTCTCTGCATGCCAGCGCCATTGGGTCAAATGAGCTTCAGGATCTCCAGCCGCCTGCTACCACGAGGATTGAGTGTTCCACGTCTCCATCTCTAGCCTACTAGGCCCAGACTCCACCTCGGCCCTCCGACCCAGCGGCTGCAGGTTGGGTCCTATCTCCCTCATCTCCACCGTGGCCCATCATCCCACCAGGCTCCCTCGTCCCTCCGGCTCCGCCATGGTCATTCGTCGACTACCGCCGTCTCCGGGCTCCAATCCTCCAGCTCCACCTTCATCCTTGGTCGCTCTGGGTCTGCTGCGTTCTTCTTGATCCCTGTCTCCGCCTTGGTCGCCTGAGCTGCCGGCTTCACCTTGGCCCTCGGGGTCCTCTGTGTCACCCTGTCCCCTGTCTTCGCAGCTCCATTCTGGGCTCCTCTTCCATCGGCATCATCTCCGTCACTCGGCCCCCTGGTGTGTCACCCTGTCCCCTGTCTTCGCAGCTCCATTCTGGGCTCCTCTTCCATCGGTAATATTCTCCGTCACTCGGCCCACTGGTGTCGCCAGCCATCCCACCTCCACCATGGCTCCTCCCTCCGTCGACACCCCTGTGGGCCATCACCCTGGCTGGTCTCTGGACCACCATCTGGCTCCACCTGCTCCAGGCCCCCTGGCTCCTCCCACCATCCTTACCAACCTGGCCCGATGGACTACTTCCCCTCCCGATTCCCTGCCCCTTGCCTGCCCCTCGTCCACCTGCTGAACCCCCACCCTCCCTCCTCAGTTGGATCTTGTCGGCGTAAAGATGTGCCATTCCGGAGGGGGCGTAATGTCACAGTTAACTTCTGTTTGGTTTTGTCTTCTGTGTTCATTATGAGTTAATTGCCCAGCACCTGTTTCTGTTCTCCCTGATTATCTTCTCCATTGTATTTTAGCCGGTGTTTGCCTGTGTTCATTGTCCGGTTTAACTTGTGTTACTTGTGTTTTTAAGTATACTTTGTTTTCTTAAGTATACTTTGTGGATTCATTAAATACTTCTTGTGGAATATACTCCTTGTTATGCGCCTCAATACCCTACATCCCGTGACAAAACTAACATGGATATTTGTATTGGCATTAACTAACATTAACAATTATTAATAAATGTGGAAAAACTATATAAACGTCCAAATTAGACAATTTATTTACTAATGTTAACACAAGCAATCTTATTTCAAAGTGAATGGAAACATGCAGAATGCTCACTCCCTATGTAATTCATATAAAAACCCTGTCATTTGTAAAAGTCATTATGGATAAAAGGTTCTGCGGTAAATTGTAGTAAATAGCACATCGTAACTGACAATTCAGCAAGTGATTTATGCTTATTAGAGTTTCTGTTGCTCAACTGGAACTTGTGGTGTTTCTGCATCTAGTAAAGAATAACACATACAATGGCAAGGTTGTAGGTACAATTCCAAAGAAACAACCATAATGAATTTAAATGGACTGTAATTTGTTTTGAATAAAAGTGATGGCCTAATGCTCAAGAGCAAACGCAAAATTAGATTGTTGAGTAAATGAATGATTGATTTCAGTTTTGGTGGATAAAGGAAGTATTGTAGAAGACTACCAGCGTCTTTGCTCAGTGACTGAAATCACGATGCATGTTGGGGCATGGCATGATGCTGGATCAGAGGAACAGGGTGCTGGGAGTCCAGGAGGACAGGACAGATGGCTCCTCCTTGGGAGCCAGTGACACCTGAGTAAGGCAGTGTTGGTGACTCATGCACTGATGTAATCATTAGTAATGCTGTTTCAGCCATAAACATTTTCCAGAGACTATCCGTTTAGGTTGCCATGGCGTTTGCCGTTATCATCACCTCCATGGTTACTTGTTTCGTCATTTGTGACAGTCACAGAGCTCTTTTTCTGTTTCGGTAAACTAATTACCAATTTGTGGAAAGAGAAGGAATGTTCAGTGCGTTGGTGCATTATAGTGCAGTAAATATCTCGATAAGCCTATATGAATTCTCAGTTCGAGAATTTGTTTTCGAGGTTTGGATAGTTACAACTTAATCCAATTGTGCTATTAGACTACAAATTCAAGAAAGTATACTTTCAGTCTATATGTTTTTCTCAGAAACTATGAAATGTTTGTTTGCAAAAACAGATGACACAATTGTTTTTTTCGTTATTACTAAATCAAAACAACCCAACTACAGTTTGATTGATATCACTTGGAATTTTGGAATTTTTTAAAAACTGTTTTTGCAAATGAGCTCTTCATATACTAAAATTAAACGTTACTGTACTTGACTTAATTTAATCATTTAATCTTTTGGTAATCTTTTTGACATTTTTTTGTTCTTTAACTACTTTAATCTTCACAAAGTACAGTTAAATGTGTATTTGAAGTATTATAATTGGTACCTAAAACACTTTAAAAATTATAAGTACACATTTTTTGTAAGGAAAAATAAAGCCAGATTGACTAAACATGGCAAAATAGCTCGACAGCGCAGTTAAAAAAAAAGCGACAGGAGAGGAAATTTCTGTGCCTGGTATACTGTACTAACAAGACGCATATTAAAAAACACATGCGCAATATCTCATTCCATTAATGACCAACGTAATCTACCAAGAGCAGCCCAAATTAGCGCGTGCGGTGCCAGTACAATGACGAGAGCATGTGTGATTTATTTAAATACTCTCCTCCTATAAAGTTTTGTCTGAAGAGGAAACTCCAAAATGCAATAAGGTCAGTGTCAATAACATCTGTATGCATGCCTTTTTAGCGCTAATTTTCACTGTGTTTCTCAACTCTTTTCACAATTTTTATTGTTACAAAGCAGCTGTACGACACATATTGACTATAAGCAAAACATACTATTTATAGAAGAAAAGTAAGACGAACAAAGTAAACACACTCACCGAACACAAAAACACTCACACACAGGTTCATAAGGAACCACATGCTCAAAACACAGACGTGCAGATAATAATATGCACGCTAATAAGCAATTTGTTAAAGTGGTAATAGGTCCCTATACTAAAGTGTTACCAAAAAAGTAAACTTCATAAAATGAACTTGACATACAATTATTTTTGTAAGGGTACCTTGGCCACTTCATGCCTTCACCATCAACTTCACCATCTAGACTCTAGACCCAAAACAGCGCCAATCTTCTTTCAAAAATTGTTTTTTTTGACAAAAAGCTCTTTTGACAAAAGCGCATAGTTTTTGTAATATAAGAAATATAGACAAGTGACAAGAAGTGCTTTCTGGGGTGCTTGCTCTAGCCAAACCACTAGGTATTATAGGCATGATAGGCCTCTTTGCATGAACCCTCAGCTGATGGTGATTGTTGGGCAGTGTTAGGCATCAACGTGAGTCTGATTTCTGAGACATCATCTTGCTGACGTGGCATTGGGATCGTACGATCGGGTTCACCCTGGAAAGAATCTCTCGTGGGGAATTGAAGACAGCAAAGACACCTCGTCAGCAGTCATTAAAGACACCTCACCATGTTAAGCTCCAGCCTCTCCCCCAGGCCTGAGAGCTGAAATCTAACCACCTCACTTGACATCTACAACTTATCTGCGTTAGCCTCCCACCCTCCCCAGGGAGACGCTGCCCCGCTTCCATCATGTTTTCACTGGTGCGGTGTCATACCACACCTTCATCTCCAATGAAACAGATAAGTGTGTTTACAACACTGCTGGTATTAGCTTAGTCCAGAGTCATGCTGTCTTATATCTTAGCCAGTGATTAAAGGTGCAGGTGAAATGTCTTAAAGGGAAAGTTCTTCATTATTTACTTAACCACAGGTCATTCCAAACCTTTATAACCTAATACAGTTGCATGACGTTCATTTTGGTGTGAAAGGTGCGACGGTCATGCCGGTTCAATGGGTCACGGAAAAAACAAGCGATTTGTTTGATCGTTAAACCCTATCTGTGTGATAAGAGTGTTTATTTTAGAAGCTGTCAGCCTTAGTATGTGTGTGTATTTGTGGGTTTGAAGGGCTGTAGTACTGGCACAGACTGAAGGTCAGGGGAAGTATCAGTGACAGGAAGTATTTGGCTGCCAAAATCAGGCCAGGTTACCACCATAATGAATGACCGTGCTGAGTGACACCTGGCCAGTCTTAAAGATGGAAGGAAAACGACGCTTGTTAACCTCACATATGCGTTTTAGACAATCATACATACAGCATTTAAATGATTCATGCTCACACTTATGTGGACGGCCTCACGACTCCGGTGTGCACCTGCTCCCTGCCGGGATGACAGGAGCACAGATGGGCGCTGACACAGGTAGCACGCTACAATAACCCTGTGCAGACACACCAGTCACAGCGGCCTGAATATCACCTCACTTTATATTCCTCACCTCTTCACCCTGTCGATAGACATTCTCTCAGGAGGACAGTGTTGTGTTAATTTTGTGGACCAAATTAATTTTTCCTACATACAAACCACTTACAGTGCATTCAATATTCACATTTTGTTGAATACTACAATGCTACATAAATATTTATTTTGCGATACGACATATGTTTAATCCTATTGGTTGGTCTGCCAATATCTGACCGGCGTGCTCATAAATAATGTTTATATACCGTATATATAAATATACGGTATATATATTCTGTATTGTGCCATATAGTACTTCAAGAAATTCTCTCTTATGGTTTAGCTTTCTTGATTCCTTTTATTTTAAATTTACGTTAGTAGTTTTTTATTTCAAGGAACGGAACTATTACGTTTTGAATAATTTACATACAAAGTTGCAACAGAATTTACAACTTGAATTAAGGGTGTCACTGTGTGACTGGAAAATAACTAAGTGTTATTTAATAAAAAACATATTATCGATATTGTGTTAATGCTACACATATGATGATATTGTGCAGCACATATTTAAAATTTGCTTTAAAGTGATATTTCACCCAAAAGTGAAAATTCTGTCATTGTTTACACTTACATTTCGTCATTTAGCAGAGGCTTTTATCCAAAGCGACCTACAAATGAGGTAAACAATATATAGAAGCAATTGGAACAACATAAGGACAACAAAAAGCATAAGTTTATACAAAACTAAGGTTGTTTTGTGGGGAGAAAGAGTAGAAAAGAAATAGAAATCACAAACATTAACTAGCCAGTGCTGTTCGGTTGCCAACTCTCTTCAACATCTTCTTTGTGTTCTGCGGAGGAAAGGAAGTTATAAAGGTTTGAAATGACAAAAGGGTGCGTAAATGATGACTAAATTTCCCTTTTTGGGTGAACTATCACTTTAAGAATCACAAAGGTTCTTGCTCCACCTCCACCTATGCATACTTGAATATTATTCACTGGCCAAATAATTTATTTAAAATATATATAAAAATTAACAACATTAAAGATCATTTTGATTATTGCATTATTAATTATTTTTAAATGTAAATTTTACAATCATTTTAATTGTTGATTCTGTCGACAGCCAATAGTAGTGAAGATCTGACATAATGACAGCCCTAACTTAAATGTCCATTGCTATTTCATAACAAATTGCATGGAAAGCTCAAATGTTTTCAAAATTGTTAATGTTCAAAAAGTTTGTTATTTGATCTACAAATGACATAAACTCTAAGATCATGTACAACCTTTAGCCTGATATCAATGAGAGAATGCCAAGAACAGTTAAGCCCACAGTTTCATGCCATAGGGACAGGATATGTCCTACTGGAGGACATGGTGTCCCTTTTCTCCCATTGCGCACAGTTTAGGATGAATCATAATAATGCCCTGGAGGACTTTTGTATCTGGTTAGCGAAACTGTTTGAAAATCCAAAACAAATAAGAGGCTGAGAAACTAAACATAAACTGTGTCTCAAAGGATTATGGTGATAATATGGTACTGTTAGATCTTGACATTATTTGCTTGTTTTTTAAGGTTTGTTTGTTGGAGTCAAAGTTTGACATGAAGAATTAATGTCTTGGTCCATAAAAGGCCATGAAAATGTCAGTTGACAGGAGCGGTGTATTTTGAGGACGGCATCCTGGTTTGTGATAATTGCGTTGTTCTTTTTAGTGAAGTGTCATGCGGCGCTCTGTCTCATGGTATTCAATCATTGCCCGTCATTCACATGTCTCATTCCTGATGTACAGTACGTTCTGTCCCTTTCTATTTCACATTTGTAAAACACCTGTGTGGACTTTCTAGAAATCCAAAAATATCAAGATAAAGAGAAAAACGTAACTTTTTTCACCTGACATTAAACACTTAGAACTCTTTTTGGACAGCAGTGCCTCCTGATCTGCTTGCCTTTAGGGCTGTCAAACGATTAATAATAATAATAATAACAGAAGTTTGTATTTATTACATAATATATGTCTGTGTACTGTGCATATTTATTTTTATATTAATAAAACATACACTTAAATGCATATATTGTATTTAAGAAAAATATAAAATATATAAATTAATAAATATTTAGATATCATTTACATATCGGAAAATAGAAATAAATAATGTAAATATTTTCTACACATGTTTGTGTAATGTATGTGTTTATAAATACCAAATTAATATGCACAGTACGTACACAAAATATTAAGTAAACACAAACTTTTATTCTGGATCCGATTAATCTTAGTATAAACATCCCTAATGTAAACATTTAATGTAAACAGTCTCCCTGCGCTGTAGTAAAACAAAAACACATAAGCAGAGCTCAAAGCTTTGTATCTTACGTTTGGATATGTGCGGGACACGAGTCCACCGGCCTTTCATTTATCCCCCCCACGCACACACTTCCTATATCCTCTCCCATGTGACCGCTATGGCACCTGCGAGCACGGGCAGGAAGCCAGCACAGGTGCTAACGGAGTATCGTCCGCTCGTGGCTCGATAGGCGTGCCAGCAGCTATCAAACCCTGAGAATCTCACCCTTGCACGCTTCCTCCCTGTCTGAGCCCGTGATACGGTGAGCATTACACAGATAAATTCTGAGACAGGTGTTATGTGCATGCACTGGCTTCTGGGCATGATAAAGGATGTGGTGGCTTTGAGCTCTTCTTTCTTTATGTGTGCGTGTGTAAATATAGAAATCATCAGTTGCGGCTGCAGACCTGATTCATCAATTAGCTTTTCTGTTGTGCCGCTGTTGCTTTGATTTTAATCAAGGCTGCTTCACTGGCAGCGTGCTTCAGGTTGCCGCTGCAAATGCAGAAAAGCTTATGCATTTAAATTATGATGTAATATATTTGTGACAATTGATTACGTTAATTTTACTTTTAAATAAATTACTAGTACTCTAAAGGGGGTTGCATTCGGAAACTCCGAGCTGCGCAGCGTATAGGACAACTCTGCTATTAATGTGGTAGAAACGAGAGGTTTTCTGTATTAACGCGCTGTTTTTCTGTTATTCCCAAACAGATAAATACAGCTTGCAGTTTATGGTGAAGTCAGTGAGTATTTAAGATGATCTCAGTCAAAGAACATCTCATTTAATGTTAAATTAAGCGTGGCGAGTTGTGTCGCTTCAGGACTCAGAACAACGCCCTGAGTTGTAGAATAGGCTCGGCGGGCCGCGTCAGGTGCGCGACCCCTTAAGAGTTCTTACATTTACATTTACATTTAGTCATTTGGCAGACGCTTTTATCTAAAGCGACTTTCAGTGCACTTATTACAGGGACAATCCCCCTGGAGCAACATGGAGTAAAGTGTCTTGCTCAAGGACACACTGGTGGTGGCTGCTGGGATCGAACCAGCAACCTTTGATTTACCAGTTCAGTGGTTTAACCCACTAGACCACCATCTTCTTCTTGCTAGTAGGCATCGTGGAATGCTTTTCACCTCGAATGTATTTATATAGGCACCTTAATTGCCACCAGCCCATGCTTTTTAGCTGACAATAGCACTTGATTCCAGGAATATGTGAAACAGTCTATGGATTTAGTGGAAAACCCTTGAAAGTGTGTCATTCAGGGTAACAATCAAGTATAGTATGTGTCTGATTGGGTGCATAGTGCTGGTGTAAAAGCTTTGTCACTTCTCATATTTTGTTCATTTCTCTTTCCTCCACTCTGTCATTCCTGGAAAGCCTTTATCCTTCTGATGCCATCATTTATACATCCTGCTTCACTGTAGTATTCAGGCACTCCAGTACTGTGGACCCATTTATAGAATTCTCTACTTTGTCTGAAAGGCCTATCTGCTTGATTATCTTAACCTCGGCCTCCACGGCAACAGAGATTGTGACCCTCAACCCCCTCCACTAAAACCTTTAGACTGCTAAATGCCTGAGCAGCTCTTATTTTCTGGTTATATAGTACGAGAGAGTAACTTACCCCTAAAATTGATTTGAAATGTGTCGGTCCTCTCAATATGCCACTGTAAGGTGGATTTCAAAGCACTTTCCACTTTTAAAATTTAACAGATTTACCTGGTATTTCTATGCAGTATCGTCTGGGTCATGTTTAAATGACTTTATGGCCCAGGGGTACCGTTTATTCCAGAATTAACATGGGGGTTCTGTCTGTGCAGACTGTCAACATAAACAAACGTTACTGTGCATGCACACGTTCGTGGATAGCCCTTAACTACACATTCGCAAATAATAAAGAGCCTGTAGATTATTTCTGATAACAAGCTAAAGAAGCTGTGTGGAACCGTTACTTGGCTGAACTTACCTCTCCAATATTTTAGAATTTAGAGTGAATATCAAGCTTAACCGCGAGTCCCATACGGTTTCTTCAAATGCGGTAAAGATACACCACACATTCAACAAATTGTTTATTTTATCAAATTAACATACAACAAAATTATTTTCTTTTCTTTTATACAGTTTTTTTTAACATTTAACAAACTTTAATAAAGTTAAGCAAACAATAACACGGGAGTAAAAGACCGGCAGCCACCTCATGGTCGACTGCTGTCTACACGAACATAAATACAAACTTAAAACATATGTCCGGGCCCGGTCCTCTCTCGTCAGCAGTCCCGTCACTCGTCCTCTCATGCTCCCGATTTCCTCCGTGAGATATGCGCCTCAGGGCTTCCGTCCCGGCTTCCTCACCACAACGCCCAACTCGTTTTTTGTCAAGTTGACCATGTTAAGCATGAGATGACAGCACCTTTAACATTGTAAAGAAGTTAGAATGCATGACTCCTTTAATATGCACAGCACACAGATATACATTAGGTAAACACAAACGTTTATCCTTGATGCGATTTATCGCATATAAAATGCTTAATACTAATGTTTACTACTGTTTTTTTATCTTTTGTTAAGTAAAAGTGTAAACCTGTGTTTCTTGTTTTTTGTAAAGGACGCATCCATCGCACATCGCTTTCACTTGATGAGAGAGAAACATCCGGAGAAATTCAACAGCCGGTAAGAGAAAACGCATGTTTGTTGATAAACTAATGAAGACAGCGAAAAAAATTTGAGTTGAAATTAATTATAAAAATACAACACTTTAAAACACAATTTAAACATATAATTATTTACTGAATGGTTGTTTGACTTTTGGATTTTTTTCCCCACAAAAACCAACTTGATTACTATCCAACTGCAAATAGTTGTGAGTATCAGGTCATCATGTAATGCGCTATTTTTTTGGCATTCATTTTAATGTAAATTTTGCTTCAGTTTAATGATAAATGTCAGAACTGAGTGCAAATAAGGTTATTTAGGCTGTTGCTAGGCGTGAAAAGTATAAGTTTTACTTATACAAAAAGTATAAGTACGTTTTTCTATTCACCATGACGGCCATAATTCATCAAACAGTAATCAAATGACGTATAAGAGTGGTAGAACCGGAAATACCAGGACTAAACTTTCCTTGTCCTCAGAAAACCGTGCAAGATGCAAGTCACAACAAACGATGTCATTCTTGTTGTGTTTTAACATGTTTGACTCTTCCGGTCTAAACACCCCTTCAAAAACGAACAGAAAAGTTTTCTCTTTGAATCAGTGCGATGTCCTCATGTTCAAGTTATTTCAAATGTAAGTTTTGCCGTTTGACCTTTAAAAAGAGACTTCCTTTCAGCCAAGGAAAACCTGATGAATCACAATTTTATCTTATTCGTCTCTTAAAGCTGCATCCGTCAATGTCAAGTCTAATACAATGATGGCTAGCTGACTGTTTCCATTTCTTTGCTAGCTGGAGTACAGCTGGTTGAAAAGAGTATTTTTAATTAAACATTATGTAACGCATCTCAGTCACAGCGGCTGAAAGTAATTCAGTCATCTATCCTTAAGAGAAGGCCATCGAAGGGTAGGATAAAGAAGAGATGGTGTTGGTTTAACATATTCTGTTATCTCCATTCATTGTGTTGGACTGAGAGACCAGAATGGATTAGAATGACGTCTGAGTGGGGGTCTGTTCAACATGAGAAAGGGAAGCAGTGAAATCATCAGACGTTTGTAGTTTAGAATTTGCCTCCATCAGACTTTTAGCAATGAAAGGATAACAGCTTCGAACTGACCCTAGAACAGCATTTTGGGTCATTCAAAACAGCTCCATAAAATATATTTTATCTTAAGAAAGCGTCACTCAGAGCCCCTGGTGCACTTTACAGTAGCCCTTCCCAACAGCCTTTGATGTGGATCTCTTTCAAGTCAGCTCTACTGTTCTATGCCCTCTTGCTTGATGGCTCTATTGAGAAATGCTGTAAAAAGTCTGTGTAGCCTTTGGCGGCAAAACTCTAGAAAAGAATAAAGCTTTTTTGGTTAATGACTTCAGCCGTTTTACAATTACAATGTTGTACATGACATTTATTTTCTCACCAAAGCATACAGTTAAAAATGTATATTAAGCACAATGTACCGTTGGGTTTGTATTATCTGTGTAAAAAGTTATCTTGTAAAAGTCAATATTTAGTATTAAAACACTGACATTTTTACTGCTTGGATCACTCCCTGATAACATGCATACATCTCAGAGACATCTATTTGATGTCTGCATTTACATATATATATTTTTTTATTGTTTGCTCAATGTCAGGACAGACGTTTCCAGTCAGATGTCATACAGACATCTAGAAGATATCTGTAAGATGTAGAATGTATATAAAACTGCCTTTTCTAAGATGTTTTTACACAGCAGATGTATTCCAGATCTTAAGCAGACGTTTTACAGACGTAACTGTGATATGTGGGTTTGCTGTGAATTAGTGGAGAATAGGTTTCAATATTAATTCTTAACTTTTTATATTACAAGCATAAAAACTTGCTGTCGTACTGAATATCATCACAGCTTTAATAATCGCTTACACTTGGTTGTGTGCTGTTACTTAAGTGAATATTAATGGTTATTTTGCTCTCTTGCTTACAAGATCCATGAAAACATCCCTCAGAAAAGGTCATTTTTGCATGCTCTATTCGATTTGAGAGGTAGCAGCAAGTAGATCATATAATTTTCATACGACCTGTAAAACGAACTGTCTTGCACAATACTAAGGTTATTTAAAATGGATGAAACCCACCCCTCGCACTGTTTACGTATTAGAGTGAAATTGTCAGGCAGGACCACTTTTTAATGCAGAATAAAAATAAGCCACTAATGACTCATACACAATCTGAATTATGGAACCTGCCTGGCTGAATTAACTACTTAATGTTTCATTTCTTGGTAATTCAGCACCTCAATTTCAACACAGAGCTGAGTGTTGCTATATGATGCTGTATTCGACAAACAATCCCACCCATGGTTTCTTCTCTGTGGTGTGTTTTGTAATCTTAAATGAGAGTTTCAATCCAATCTTTATGTGTCTTTAAAATGATGATGGACAGAGAGACAAAATAGAAATATAGCTGCAAGCAGCATTTATGGGGTAAAGCACAACCACGGCCCAAAGGGACATATTTTGGGGATGCCAGATGATCAGATTTTGAAATCCAAGTTTAAAAACATAGGGCAAAGCAATTAGGGCAAAAGAAAAATTACTTATACTTATAACACCAAATCTTTATGAGGCTGACAAGATGGGCCATTGATGATGCATACCAAGTTTTGTGTCAAAACACAAAAGTGTCGCGAAGATACTGCCACATTTCCCTTTGGCGAGCTTGCCTTAGAATTCCTTAGAATCCAACCAGACAGAGAAACCGTGTATAGTAAAGATAAACTGACAGCGTATACATCTGATGCCTGTGTATGCCAACAGTTGCAAATGTTAGCAAATACATTTACTTGAACACAGACCTGACATATAACATTGGCCTTCTCATTGTTCCCTCTCCCTTTATACTAATGCACTCGTGAAAACTAAAGAAAAATAGATGACAAACAGTTTCCTTTATGTTTAGTTTCTGGCCGATAGTTAACTGCTACTTGTATAACTAACAAAGTTAGCTACCATACCCTATGCGTTCAAAAGTTAACGCTACGTGAAAAACAACCTTGTTCCCCAGTTTCTGATTTGGGCATACGGGACATATTTTAAGACACATACCCAAATCACAATACACACAAGACAGTCGTTTTTTAATCTTAAGTGTTATGAAGTGAAACACAAGCAATTTTGATGATCGTTTCTGTTCAGTCCCCTTGATTTATTGCGTTTAACTACATCTGTCGTCAGTGTTTTTGTTTGGCAATGGCAGCAGGTATTTGTTAAAATATCAAATTGGAGACTGTTTTCTATCGATTGTGGCACTTAACAACAATACAAGATGATATTTAAACTCCTTATGTTGCCATATCTATGTGGTTTGTATTGGCCACCTCCAGTTTTCCCTTTGTTTTGCCTCCATGCCTTGACGTAAGCATGACGTTGGTCGCAAAAGGGGTCTATTTTAAACACTTTTTGTCTGCAGTGTCTTTTGATTCTGTATACCAAATTTGGTCTGACCCCTAATAATAGAATTATGTTCTCAAATCATTCAATGTTTATTCCTTATTCAATGACGCAACATAAACATTGCTCAAGCAAATGTTTCATCTGCGTTGCTTTGTTCACCTCATTTAGGAGAGCTGGGCAGTGCATCTGTCAGTCTGTTGGGTTTTAATGAAGGCCATGCTTAGTATTTCAAGATTTCAGAAAGAATTTTGTACTGCTGTGTGCCACCAAATGCTGCTTAAATGATGTTGCCATGGAGCCCATCCATCTGTTATGTTTTACTTCTCTAGATTTTGTTGTCAGATTTTTGTATATTAAAAATAATAGACATTGATTATTTAATCTTTTGTTTAAGCAAGAGCTCCCCAGAACAGCAGAATGATGCAAATGAATGTAAACTGCATTTCTCAAACATTTCAACCGTTTTATAACATGTGGATGTGCTTGCATCTGCACACGTTAGAGTGTGATACACAGGAGGCGTTGTACATCAGTCAGTGCTCGTGATTTTCATGGCAGGTTATCAGGAGTTGGTCTGCAGGGAACACGCAGCCCAGGTGCTAATGACTGCTAATGCACAATGGAGTCGGGTCTCTCCCTCCGCTCCCCCCCAGAGGGGCAGCCAGAGGAAGTTTTGGATTAAGAGGTGTCAAATTGCCCTGTAGAAAAGAAAGGAAAACTCCTGGATGTCTTTGTCTTTTGATTAAAATAACAATGACAGCTTGGTGGACAATCGGTTTCTCAGACAAACAATGGTGTGAAGATAAGAGGCAGTCATGGGACACAGAGAGGGGGTGGGGGTGCAGGGGTTTTGTTTCTCTTAATATCATGTTAAATTCCCACACTTTGTCCCTGGATTTGCGTACAGCTTTGAAGTGTTTAACCCACAAATGTTAAAGATCGGCTCCTCTTCCAATTTGAAATGTACAGTTTTAAGTACTTTACCGTCATGATAGTTATACTTACAAAATTGAAGCTTCAACAGAAAAAAATATTCTTAGTTAAGTATTTGTTTTTCAAAGCAGGCCGCCGGCTTGAGGTCCTTTCCCGGCCCCATCACCTTCTCTCTCTCACCTCGCTTTCTGTCCTCTCGACAATGCACTGTATAAAAAACATAAAATGTTTACCAAAAAATATATAAAAAAACGACTATTCTATAAGGTCAAATTAAAAGTGAAATGATTTTGCTCATATCACTGCTGTGTCATATTAAGTGTTCAAAATCAATAGCTGAGTCACCAAGAGAAGGAACGTGGACCATGCAGTAGAATAAACAGCTCAAAGGCAGTATGGCATACGTTCCTGAATTGTATTTTGCCTATGACCGGCTCCACAGCAACAGTGTGTATATGTGTGGGAAGAGGTATTAGGGCAGGGGGTACGTTCTGTTGGGCTGCTTTATTGGCAACAGCCAGAGACAGTGAAAAGGGGAAGCATATATTTATCCCTCCCCACCACAGGCATGAAACAACAGGGAACAACAGGTTCCAGAACACAGCCACGCTGGGTTTCTGCTGAGACCCGGCACACACACATATGTGCACACCGAGGGATTTGTGCACACGCACGCACACCCACGCACGCATACGGTCCACGCACTAAAATACACAAGCTAGCGGAACACACAAACATCATCATTCGCATAGACATAATCTAGACACCTTCTTTAGGTTATGAAACACATGCTCACATGCTGAGCAGACAGACGGACGCTTGGGCCATGACCATATTTGGCCTTTTCCTCTGACGGTCAGGTGGTCAGAGGAGGTGCGTTGCAGCACAGTTTAATCTTATGACATGTATTATGTTAAATTGAAATATTTTGCTAAAAGGAGGATACTCCAACACATAAATGTTTTGAAGACAAGGCTTCTTTTTATTTGTTTAATAGATCTTAATTGGTGTCTGTTTACAGTGTAAGCTTAACCACTGACATTACATTAGAACCTTTGACATGAACGGATTATGTAATGTCAAAACAGCATGTTTTCATTTTTAGCTGCCATATAAAATAAATGTCACACGTAGGATGGTTACATGAGAGATCGATTCTTTTCACAGATCAGTGTGAAAATACACTAGACTAACCGATCAGCTTGTTGACCATTACATGCTGAAGCACGTACTGATAATCAATAACCTGTGTTAGTATGTTGTATTGTTAAAGGATTTGTCAATTTGTTAAGCCAGAAACATTGTAAACCTAATCTTATAACAATCATTCATTTAAGAATCATCTATTTACATTATTCAAAAAGCACAGCAACCAGAATTTCAAGAAAAAGGTACAGAACAAGTAATACAGATAGTTTTCCCAAAAATGAACTTTTATAAGTTACTCGCCTTCATCTCATTCTAAACCTGTATGACTTTCTTTCTTCTGCAGAACACAATAGAAGATATTTTAAGGAATGTTGCTAAACAAACAACATTGAACCCAATTGACTTCCATTAAATGGAGATAAATCCACTACATCATTTATCAAAATAGCTTCTTTTGTGGTCCACAGAAGAGAAAAAGTCATGCCGGATTGGAATGACACGAGGGTGATTAAATGATGACAGAATTTTAATTTTTGGAGGAACTGTCACTTTAGAGCTGCAATAACTGTTGCCTCTCTATCGCCATCTCTGTTTAAAACTGAAATTTGCAGGTTATTTTACATATTTATCTCTCATGTCAAATGACCTCAAAGTGACATTTTCTGTGAAATCATAGCTACTTCTGGAGAGTTCTATTATTCTTTGATTTCTAAACCTACTCAGTAACGGATTTTGTATTAAAAAGGGTAAAAAATGTAGATTTAAAAATGTGGTAAATGTTTTAAGCATCAACATCTCTGCTGTTCATTTTTTTATGCTTTGTTTTTTCCCCATACATCACTATAATTAGTTTATGTTTGTCACTGAGTTTTGCAAATATCAAACCAATAAAACGTAAGTGCTTGTAAGCTTTGACTACACAATTCCAGTGAAAATTGCGGTTGAGTATGCTTTGGAAGCTATGCAGACACGTGTGTGAGCTTGACAAAGGCTGACATGGAAGTTCACTATCAGCTTCACTGAAGTACAAAGATTATGCAAAGTGCTGAACAAATGCAGAAAAATGTTATAGACAAATGCCAAGCAATAAAATGTTATGAAACAATGAAAGACACAAATGGGTTTGTGTTGTGTTGGAAAGCAGACGCATCGACCCATCTGATGCTCAGTCCTGCCAGATCACAGTTTACATATTCATTTCTTCTCATGTTCCCCTCACAAAATGTTCATCACATCTTATCTTTAACCCCCACAGCACCCCGTCCTTAAAATCACTCCCATTTTAGCTGTCAATCAAAGGCTGTATCAGAGTTGCGATCAGTTGTGACTGATTGCCACAGTGATACAAGGGCAAAGAGCTCACGGGTCAAAAAGTCATCAGTCTCTGAAGGGATTATGGGAGATGGTTATCTTAGGCTGATGACCAGCAGGGGTGTGTGGGACGGTGTGTTTGTGTTTGAAGAATGAACGTAAAGGGTCGCTGACCCTTAAGATTTGCGTTTTATTGAAATTCATCAGTGCATTTAAGCATGAAATGTTAAACCACACCCCTTTTTTGCTGCTTTGTGGAGTGTTCTGTAATGATATAAATTCAAATTGTCAATTTTACTTTTGTTGTAGCAAAATGCCTTTAAGGAAGGTCAGATCATGCAGAAGATCTTGGTAAGACTTATCCACAGATATAGATCAGATCCTGGACAGATGTAGAACTAAAATCTGCAAAACTTATTTTGGTTTCGGTGAAATATTTCACATTTTCTGATTGAAATTCCAATGGTTATTATAGTGGCTCAGTTAAAACGTTCACTCAAAATGACGGTTCACTTCACTTTCTATATCCGGCATGTTGATTTGTACAAATTCTTGTATTTATTTTTGTACCATTGGCCTGTCTTTCCCTCCTCATAATTTCTCTGGTTTAAGTCTCTGAGTCTGAACTATCACACAGGTGTTCATCCTCTCCACGCATGTCGAAATGTTGATTTTTGGCAGGCAGCCCAGACAGCCCCCAAAACACAAACTTGATCCTCATACCAGGAAGCCGTTGGTTTTTACAGCTTTCTCGATGTGTTTGCAAAGCTCAGAAGATGATTCTACACTAGGCCACTAATGATACTTTACTTTTCTAGGCGACTGCATTATACCGAGCGTAGTGGAAAAAAGAGCAAACCGGGGCTAATTGTTTTCTTCTGAGTGTCTCAGATGGAGTTTAGCTAATGAGGTTAGACAGCTTGACCCTGTTGAGAATGCAGTGCGTGTCTAATTGTGATCTCAGATCTGCTCATAATCCCTTAATTTGACAAAACGAAGGTTGCAAGTTGGTGAAGTAGAAACCGAGGGACCGGACGACGGAAGGAGGTCTTAAAGAAACAGTGCGGGACAGTAACAGAAGTTGATGTGTTATTTACCGATAAATAAAAATTCTTTCATCATTTGCTCAATCTCACCTCATGCCAAATCAGTATAACCTTCTTCTGCAGAACACAAAAGAAGATATTTTGAAGAATGTTGTTTACCATTGACTTCCATTTTATAGACACAAAACCTTGTGGTATTTCTTAAAATATCTTCTTTGGTGTTCCACAGAAAAAAAGAGTCATATACAGGTTTTGAATGACATGAGGGTGAATAAATAATGACAGAATTTTTATTTTTGGGTGAAATATCCCTTTAATTTCATTAAGCCCAGTTCACCGTGACTAAATCACTTACACTTAAATCCCTATCACTTGATAGTCTGCGGTTCTGTGTGTTGCTAGTAAACTCTTATACTTTACTGTATCCAGAGGTGGAGAACTCTGCATTTTTATTTGTTGTCATCGCATTGTTGTTCATTTGCATAAAGGCCACTTTGATGCCTTGACCACAGTCTCTTATCACACTGGAAATCAAAATCTCTCATTGAAAATGAATGAGCTCCTCCTTTGATGTAGCAGTTTAACAATATTTTTCCTCCTTTCGCATATATTTTAAATTCATGTATTACAAGTCCCACTGCATTCGATAATTTTCTCATATAAAACATCATCTTTTAACATTAGAATAGCATTTGATAAAGTTTGTTCCTGTGACAATAATTTCTTCATGCCTTAAAATGACTTGAATGTAACTCTTCACCCTCCTTTCATTTACTACATGTGGATTCATGAGTATGCAAATTAGTCCCCACATCAATTAATTATAGGTAGGCCTACATAGATGCTCTATTCGACGTGTTAGCAGTGAGTACATGTGTCGAAGAAGCCGAGCTGAAACATCGGCGATCGTTTCAGTGCCGACTCTTTGTGCCATCCTTATATTTCTGCTTGAATCTATGGTTCAAATCTGTTGACGTGATCTGTTACAGGGTTAGGATGTCGTAAACAGAGGCAATTTCTTTTTAAACAGCAGTTTTATACAGAAAATATTCCGTAATCGTTTAAAATTCAGATTTTGCACATAGTTTATCTTAAAGCAGGGCTCCAGACTGCGACTAAATAGTCCAGTTTTCAAGACAGCGCAAGGATTTTTTAAAGTACTGGGGCATGTGCGACCTGAAAATTTGGAATTTCTTCTAGTTGTTATTTCATTTGAAAAGATGAGTGGAACGAGACCCGCCACCAGTGTAGGCTATGTGTGATAGTGAACTGCGCGGGTCACTCGCATCACAGACGCGCACAATCAAGGTCGTCATTGACAAGTTTACCAGACAGTGAGTGCATCATTGGAAAGTTGCTCTTTGCTGTGACAAAGCCTGAGGACGAACGATTTGATATACACTCACCTAAAGGATTATTAGGAACACCTGTTCAATTTCTCATTAATGCAATTATGGTGGTGGTGTAATGGTGTGGGGGATGTTTTCTTGGCACACTTTAGGCCCCTTAGTGCCAATTGGGCATCGTTTAAATGCCACGGTCTACCATGTCCATCCCTTTATGACCAGCATGTACCCATCCTCTGATGGCTACTTCCAGCAGGATAATGCACCATGTCACAAAGCTCGAATCATTTCTAATTGCTTTCTTGAACATGACAATGAGTTCACTGTACTAAAATGGCCCCCACAGTCACCAGATCTCAACCCAATAGAGCATCTTTGCGATGTGGTGGAACGGGAGCTTCGCGCATCCCACAAAGCTCCATCAACTGCAAGATGCTATCCTATCAATATGGGCCAACATTTCTAAAGAATGCTTTCAGCACCTTGTTGAATCAATGCCACATAGAATTAAGGCAGTTCTGAAGGCGAAAGGGGGTCAACCACAGTATTAGTATGGTGCTCCTAATAATCCTTTAGGTGAGTATATGAGACGTTTAAAAACTAACCGCGGAGGAGTTCAGAATACGCCATTTTTCTGTTGATTACTTGAGATCATTTCAAATCCGTTCACAGCAAGAATGAACGACAGGCGCATGCTCTTGTTAAGTTTTATTTTATGTTATATTTACAGGTGTTGTGAACTCCATAAGGAAAAGAATCCTTAGTACATAATAAAATCATTGTAAGAACATAATAACATGAGACCTTTCATTTTGATATGATGTGTAACACTGTAAACGGTTAAATATATACTTTTTGATAAGCACAATTTCTTTTGGTTCAAATGAATGCAAATTACAGTCTCTCTGTTAGCACCATTCAATAATAAAGCTTCTCTGTAGACTGCTTCTTTTTAAATAAGCTGAACCAAATCTGCTGTCATCATGTAACTCATTTGTCAGTATCAGTAATACAGTTGTTTTGGGAAAAAATGTGAATAATTGCATTGCAGGCTAATTTAAGGTTAGCCCTACATTTTTAGCTTGCGCTTCAAAAATTATCAGTCGGGGGCTGCAGTGCTCCTCATAAAAAAAGTTAGTCTGGTGCCCTGTAAAGCATATTAAATAGACATGCAAACAACATTAAAATCTTAATTTTCACCACAGGGGAACACACACAATTTACAACAAAAAATAGGATATATTATGCAACGGTTCCAATTCTCGAAACTGCGCCCATCTCTGATCAAATGACCAATTCCATTGTCACCCTCCGTCCTTCCTCTAGTCTGCTTTAACGTTGATTTGCTGCGAGGAAAGTCGAGGCAAACAGGTGTGAGAAAAGATAAGTGACACTGAACTTGGCTTCAACTTTCATGAAGAAACCAGAACCAGTGTTTGTTTTTCATAAAGCATTTGCATACTTTATTGAAGTGTCAAAGCTTTTTAGTCACACTTAATTCATTTTTGTTACATTTCATATCTTTTCTAATTTCAGAGGCTCGTAAGCTTGTAAAAATGGGGATTCAACATTTTACCATCACTCATTGGTTTCTATCATACATGTATGGCTTATACATGAGAGGATTTAATGCTTTATTTAGACGATTCAGCCGTTTGCTCCCCCAGCCTGGAGAATCCCCCATTGCACAGTCTATTTTGTAAACAATTGTGTTGTCATTATCAGCAGTACACCCTTTCGTAGGGTCCTGTCACCATCTGATGAGTGTAAATTGCTCTTTTTCATAACCAAAGTGAAAATGCAACACATTTAGAATAGAGAGTGAACTGATGAGCTCCCAGTGTGGATTTTCCTTTTCAGGATTATATGTGCACTCAGCTCAAGAACATCTTTGTTATAGATTCGACCCGTCCTGCTGTGATATATTGGCACCGTCTGTGGTCCTCGGCAACTTCATCTCAATGCCCCAGAGTAAATGTCAGATTGCAGTCGGGTTCTTGAAAGTGGCTCTGATTTCTAAATGAAAGTTGAAGCCAAGTTCACCGTCACTCATGTTCTCTCACACCTGTTTGCCTCGACTTTCCTTGCAGCTAATCAACTTTTAAGCAGACTAGAGGAAGGACAGAGAGTGACAATTAAATTGGTCATCATGTGATCAGAGATGGTCGCAGGTTCAGGAATTGGAACCATTGCATAATATATCTTCTTTATTGTTCTAAATCCATGTTACGGTATATGCTGTTTGAGGCAAACCCTGTGTGTAGGTTAGATCTAAGATAGGTTAACCGTTTTATCTGTTGACATCCCAAGGTTCTTTAATATTTGTCATCACACCAGCATTAGCATAGGGGTGCGTAAACGCAAACTTGTTTGTTGTTCCAAACAGAGAGCAGCTGCAAGCTGACTCATCATGAGCAATATAGTTTACCATTTATTCTTTTTTTATGTCAGTTAATGCCAAAACACTGGTTCATGTTAGTTCACTGTGCATTAAGTAATGTTAACAGATACAATATTGGATTTTAAAAATGTATAAATGCTGAAATGAACATGAAGTCAGATGAATAACTGCTGTAGAAGTTCATTGTTCGTGTTATCTGCATTAACTAATGTTAACAAATAACCTTGTGGTAAAATTTTACAAAATTGTTTAACTTTATAACTTTTGTCTCACCATAGGATGAAAAACAAGTTGTGGTACTTTGAGTTTGGGACCACGGAGACCATCTCAGCCACTTGTAAAAAGCTGAATGAGGGCATTGAAGTTGAGGTGAGTTCAGCCCTGTCGATACACAAACCTATTTTGTCTGACAGCCAATGTTGTCATTATATACAGAAAGACTTTAATCCGTGTATCAAGGTCAGCATGTCAGCGAAACAATTCCTCAACAAACTGATTCAGTAATGCAGTGTTGCAGTGACTTGGTATTCTGAACTTCAAATTCCTCTTACAGCATTGGATACCAATTCTGTGTTTGTATATCCTTAATGCATTACCACTCTGTATTGTTCATCCACCAATTATTAGTAGTTGCTTTTCGGATTATTGCATCATTTAATGATGTCAGTATGTCCTCGGTAAAAGCAAACGTATTGATGGTAGCGCCATGATCTTAAATGTATCCCCCAAAAACCAGCTGACTCACAAACCAGTTTATGTTCCAAATAATTTCCTTTCAAATCTGATGTTACTGAAAATCTTAGTGAGACAGTCAATTAATTAATAATAAGTCTGTGAATTTTTCGCAGATTGACACAGATACTAAAGCAAATCAGATAGAAAGACATGAATGAGGTGATGTAGTGTTAGGACAGATAAAGTGCTTCTTTCTCTTGTGTGGGATCTAACGTTCACTAATGCTTCCCATTATGTCATACATTTGTCAGTGTTTGGCTTCTTGTACTTTTCCACTATACTGACGCCCAAGGTCTAATTCAGGGTGGTCTTTGACATCATTTATATTTTTGGTTCTCATTTTTGGACAAGTTTGACATCAATTGCGTCTGGAATACGATTGTTATTTAGATAAATACTTCCCATTATATGAATACAGTTTAGATAAGTTATTCATGGTTTGGTTTTGAATTCGAACATTTTTGCATATCTATATATACTTTTGTCTGGGTTTGTGTCGCAGTGTGATGGCATCATCTTGGACCTCAGCAGCACGTCTCTGGAGGGCATTGCTGTGCTTAATATTCCCAGCATGCACGGGGGCTCAAACCTGTGGGGCGAGACCAAGAAAAGACGAAATTACAATCGCATGAGTAAGAAAGTACCAGAAAGAATGACCGGCATCACTGTTACAGACGCAAAGGAGCTCAAGTTTTGCGTGCAAGGTGAGTCAGAGTTTAGGAAAGTCCTTTATTCACACATGCCCAGGTTTATCCCTGAAATTTCTTCACAACCTACAAGTTTCTATTTATAATAAGAAAATATCCAAGTCAGTCTTTCAGTTACAGTTGTTGGCTGTTTTATTGTAAATCTTAGAAATGCGAGGATGAAATTGACTGAAACCTCTACTTACCCATCACTTGTAATGCATTTCAAATGACTAGCCATCCTCAGAAGATCATCACCCTGTGTTGAGCAGTTTCGTATGCTATGACTCACAGCTGCTGAGAAGCAGAAAAACGTTAACCATCTCTAATGAGCGAAAGACTCTCTAGATGCTTGTTAGGATGATGTTCGCTCTCACTGTGTTTTGGGACTTCCTGCATTAGTTTCCCAAAGTGTGAAGCTCTATTAGCCGCGCTAATTGTGATTTAGGGAAATCGCTTTCTATGTCAGAGGAGCAGCTTTTCCTCATCACACACTACATGTGGGTGTCACCGGCCTTCTAAACATCCTCCGGTGAGACTAAGTCACCACAAACGCCCCTGGTGATGCCAGTCCCGGGCCCCGGCGTCGCTGGCAGCTGTCTCTTTAAAAAACGGGGAGTTCAGCTGTGCCTGTGCTGCCCAAGGTCACAGCCACAGCAGCTGTTTCAGGTAGCCGTGAATTATCTCTCAGTTTAAGGCCTGTGCTTTATTCAGCTGTTTGAGGATCTTGACTGCTTTGTTTCAGTTATTATCAAGACTGGATTGTTTCTGTCTTTTGGTAATTTGTGGCAGCATCTCTTTTAACGCATTCCCTTGAAAGGATAGTTCCCTCAAAAATGAAAATTCTGTCTTCATTTACATTCTACCTTTTTGTCATTTCAAGCCTGTATGACTTTCTTCTACAGAAAACAAAAGAAGCTATTGTGAAGAATGTTGGTAACCGAACAACTGCATTACCCATCGACTTGCATTGATTTTGTGTCCATACAATAGAATTGTTCGGTTACCAACATTCTTCAAAATGTCATCTTTTGCAATTTCATGTTTGACTGAAGTAAAATAATCCATTTGTCTTTTGTTTAAATATACATAAAAGTTATTGAGCAGGTACATAAAACGGCACAAAGTGGTCTGCAAAGCACAACCCGATTCACAACGATAAACTTATAATAATACTTTATTAAATCATGTTAAGTCATGTTGTGATGACTTGTAATTTCATTATACTATTTAAGGCATAAAGATAAACTTTTTTATCACATTTAA
Source organism: Triplophysa bombifrons (assembly GCA_029783895.1). NCBI lineage: Eukaryota > Metazoa > Chordata > Actinopteri > Cypriniformes > Nemacheilidae > Triplophysa > Triplophysa bombifrons. The sequence continues at coordinate 14,492,321 of CM056456.1, read as the reverse complement.
GGGCCGATGGATTGGAGGGGGTTAAAGGATTTTTCTTGTTGTGAATTTTTTCCTCATTTTATCCCTTTTATTTATGATCCATTTCAGTTCTCCTCCCATTTTACAACTCTTTATTCCCTCCCTCCTTCTTGCTCTGTCTCTCTGGCTCTGTACTCCACTTACTGAACTCACATGAATCCTGTTACCATGGAGACCCTCAGGCCCTTCTGAACTGAGAAACAGCACAGGGATGGAAGAAGAGGGAGGGAGTGGGCTGCTGCTAGCAGTGTGACTCATATCAGTAATCTTTAACTGCCCTTCAGGCAGAAATACTCAACCCAGCACATACAGTAGTAGAACAAGAGCTCATCTAATGTCCTGCTCTACTCTCTCTGGTTTACTGAATATTTTTAATTCACTTTATAAGACTACCAACTTCCTTCACTTTGTTGTCACGATGTGGAAAGGACTCATAGTTGTTTTAGCTCTTATACCATGAGCTCATCTCCTGCTCTAAGTGTATTTTGATGTTTATAAGAATAGAAAAACTTCCTCGCCCGCTCTGAACAATAATTTCCATGCGACTCAGGGTCTAATGGATGTTGCACTGTTACCCGTCGTCAGATTAGTACAATATATTTACTGTGCCACCGTAATTGTTGTTCTTCTTCTTCACTTGATCTGATATTATTTTTGTGAAAGCTGTAAGGTTTAAATCCGTAAACTATGAGTTAGAAGTATTTGGTAACATTTATTTTCAGTTATTCGATCTGACAATTTTACTTGGCTTACAGTAGGTTACAGTACTAAGTTTAAAGTCACCATGAAAATCTAAATGAACTATTCATATTTTATGTAATATTGCAGGGTTTATTTTACGTGATTAATCCGTTATTTAATCTGTTGTTTACGTTTTATGAGGTGGTCTAGTAGACCTATAACGGTAAACTGGGAAATAAACAATATTTTTTTATTACACAGTTGTATTGTATTTTTGCTATTGTAAACTATATTATACTGTTTTTTGTAGCATTAACTATAGTAATTGGATAATTTGTAGCGAATACTGTAGTATACTTTAATAAGTAAGACTCAAAAACAGTACTGTCAATGAATTTGAGTAAAGTTTACTGTAGTAAATACAAAAGTGCATTAGAACTTTTTTCACTTATTCAAATTTGTATCAAATGTTATTTATATAGCAATGTTTATAAATGGAAATGTTTGGCTTACTTTAAATGTGAAACTTAAATGGACAGTAGGTAGTTTTATACTGAGTCAGTGAATTATTCAACTGATTTATTTAAAGTCCCTGTGAACCATAAGCTAAGATCGTTTTTGCTTACATATTCTGACACATTTCCGAGTGAAAAGAAATTTCAAAGGAAAAAAATTTGTGGCCATGGCTTGCTTTTTTCACTGGAATTGTTTGGATGTGTAAAAAAAAGGGGGTTCATTGATTTTGAAAATAAACTGGCTGCAGACTGACAGTAGAAGGGGAGGAGTTAACGAATGCTCCGGCCAAGCTGTCTAATTTACGTCATTTGAGACTTATAGTCATTTTAGGGCGGAAGTGCATTTTCTGGCTGCATGAATTTTAAAAAGAAAAGGACCCACATTGATAAGCTATTTACCATAAATGCTGCAATATTTCATGAAAAAATAAGAACTGTCATTTTTTATTTCACTGGGACTTTAAGAATGAGTGTTTTAGTGAATGACTCACTGAATCATTATCTAATCCAAGTCGTTCAAAACACGGATTAGTTTAGGAGAGAAACCCCTTCAAAATGAGAAATTTTAATAAACGTTAATGCGCATATGCAACATTACTTACTGTACTATGATACTGTTTGAAAAAAATAGAGCGACATCGCGGGTATTTTGAAGCTTTAGCATCGCGATGCTACTGTAGCACCGGTATACCATGCAACACTTTTCTATAGTGGCTGTCCAATTGCCAGGCTTCCAACTTTCAAAAATCCAATTAATTTAAGGAAAAAATCAAGCCCCACCTGCCATTATTTCCCAATCCGTTACACTCAAATATACATAACCGTTCAAAAAATATTTTGCTCAAAATTTCTGGTGGTTTTACCATGAAAAACATTAAAATAAGCTTAAATTGTAATGTCTCTTTCAACTCGTAACTAAAACCTCATATTATATATGACTGAAATATTGGCAGGTTGAAATAATAAACCCATTTTTGTGTGTCAGACAGCATACTCGACACCTCTTATCTCAAATTAGCTGTTCCTTTCCCTTTCTTTATTTCAGAGTCACAGAGGAACAGTCATTTTTGTCCTTTCACCTGCATCCCACACCCTTTAATCTCCTCTGTACTTCTCTTTACGTCTGGTGACACCCTTCCGAGGCACACATTGCCTCATGCTGTCAGTTATTTCAGGTCCCTACAGTCACGGGGCCTTTCATTGTTACATCCCACAAAAAACATGCACGTACACAAACCTCATAAACACAGTGAATGATTTGTGTTTTATTTCTCAACTCCTGTTGCACATGACAAGAATAGCTGTGAAAGTCTCCGCCCCAGAGCATTATGGGAATGTGGGGATTCAGTACACGAGAGCGACACTTTCCACTGCGCCTCAGCGGCCAGAAAGGCCAATCGACAGCTTCGCTCTCGCTTTAGCAGGAGTGATGGACGTTTGAAGAGTGGCTCTCACCCCTCAGGAGTTCAGAATCATTGAAGATGTTTCTGGCCGAGGGGCCCTTTCCCATGATCTGCATCATGAGAGCTGTGATTGTTGGCCTGCTTTGTGAGAAGAGCTTTGTTTGTGAATGGCATGGGAACAGAGGTTGGGAAAACTGTGAGCTCTTTTGCATGGAGAAAGCCACAGTGAATGGAGTCTTCTACAGCAGGCAGAGCGTGTAGCGCGTTAAAATATTATGTGATAATGAGAGTACAAGCATGTCTCATTTAACAACACCCACCTTGATATATGAGTCATGACGAGTTATGAAATGATAAACAATATAGAAATGAACACTTATCGTTCATTGAAAGCTAATAAGATGCTCGTGGAAATGTGAGACTTTTTAAAAGATGTCACATTGACATAATGAGAGCAGCTATAATGAATAGAAAGCATGGGAATGAAGCGTGTCAGGAGGAGCATGTTGTGTAAGTAGAACAGGACAGAATCGAGATCGGAAAGAAGACATAAGAGTCTGAGAAATAAAGTATACGAGGGAAGATGAGCTTTGTACAGTGTGTGTTAGAGAATATTAAAGTTCCATTGGGTAATTTCTTGGAGGATCTATTGACAGAAATGTTATATAATATACATAACTATGTGTTTAGAGGTGTATAAAGACCTTACATAATGAAGCATTATGTTTTTATTACATTAGCATGAGATTTTTCTATCTACATACACCACAGGTCCCCATACATTGAATCGCCATGTTGTTTCTACAGTTTCCCTAAACGGACAAACTGCACTACAGAAGGTGTTTTGTAAATACATGATCTCCTTCGGCAAAGAATCTAAAATGCGACGACATCTTCGTTTTGTGTCAGACACCGTAATGCTACGAAAGGGAGGGGTGAGCAGTGGAGTTAGCTGTTGGTTGCAATATATCCTCACCGCTAGATGCCGCTTCATTTCATACACTGGACCTTTAAGAGTATGTAAGAAAAACACTAGGATGAAGAATGCTGCAAGAGAAAAGAACGAGTATGCTAGCAAGGAGGTAACTAAGAGGGCGGTTTTGAATGAAGCAACAGAAGTGCACATCATGTTATAAAGTGTAATAATAAAGAGTCTTCATTCTCTAAAGTGAGGTGCAATGTTATTCTGCACCGAAAACCCAAAACTGTGAGTGCATGGAGTTTCTCATGCTCTGTCCATGTGCCATATGACCGGCCTCCCCCGCACCTCTAGCAAACTCTCCAGCTCCCTTTGACCATCTGCCTTTACTTCTGCTGGCCCAGGACACTATGGAGATTTTACATGGCAGAGGGAACCGGGAACGCAGTAAATGCTGGCTCTCCTCGGCTATGTGGATGCCCACAGAGCCCAGAGAACACTGGGAGAACACTCAGACCACATGAGACCAGTACTGGAATAAATATTCACAGTCTTAGTTTTGGCAGACATTTTTATCCATAGCCACTTTAAATGCATTCAAGGTACATAGTGTCTGTTTAGAAAGATCTTGAAAGATGAGCTCAAAGAAAATTTTGGGTGAGATAGGGTCACACAGGTAAACTGTGACATGGAACACTATTGGCTGGTTTCGCAGAGAAGCCTTAGTTGAATTAAGATATTTATCCCGCTTTTATAAAGATGCCTTAGGAACATACATTACTGGTGTGCTTCTGAGACAAAACAATGATTTATTTTAAGATTTTTCTTGCCATGTCATATTTAGTAAAGACCGATCAAATATTCATTTTAGCCTGGGACTAGCCTTAAGCCTTGTCTGTGAAAACTGGCCTTTGTGTATAAGTTGTAGCCATTTGGATCATTTAGGATAAAAGTCAGGAGCTGCATTATTATTATAAAGACTTTGCAGCAGTGACGTGTTAGGACACACGGTACTAAGGCGTTTAGCGGATATACTCATAGATATTTATGGAGAAACTTTCCAGCAGAGAGACCTTTGAAAAAGATCATTCCCAAGGAAGTTGCTTTGATTCGGATCAGTATTTGAGTAACATTGATTTCATGTTTTTAGAAACAAGATATGTTGTTGTTGTAATATTAGCTGTGTAATTAAGCAGTTTTGAGGCTCATTGTTTATCTAGAACCAGTGTGCTGCCTTTATATACAGTAAATAGCAATGCTGTTAAAGGCGTTTGATATGACAGCAAGATAGCAGTTATGAGTAAGTTAGTAGATGTTATTCCCCCCCTGTGTAAAGTCAGGAAAAACCAGACAACGCACCGCAGGGTAGAGGGAGAGGAAACACACTTTGTAGACCATTTTGTCCATTTAGGGCATCTGTACAAAACGTGGCGGGGCAACATGGCGAATCCAATGTATGTAGATAGCTTGTTCTAAGGGAATACAAACAAAATGGTTCATTATGTAAGGTCTTTATACTCCTCTGAAGAAATAGATTTGTATATTATATTGTATTATATAATAAAAATCCCACATTGCTCCTTTAAACAAAATGTAATAGACAAATTATCAACTGGTTTAGAAAAAAAACACTTTATAATAGGACTCCTTTTCACTAAAGTTTCTTCGTGAGCAGTCTTCAGTTTGTTAATGACTTTTTTTATACAGATATAAGATAATGTTAAGCTTCCTTTAAAGGAATACAAAAAACATTGTTAGCAGTCTGTTAAATTCATAATACACTCTAAAAAACTGTTGGTTCAACTTAAAAAAAAGTTACCTTGTTACATTAAAATTTTGAGTAAATTCAACTTAAAAATATAAATAAAAAAAAGACAAATTGTTTTTTAAAGTGTACTGTATATAATAGTTGCAAGTACAAAGTGACTGTGGCAATGTAAAAATGTCAAGGTTTTCTAAAAAAACAATCAAAATTTTCGAATGACTTGGTATTGATGTATTTCTCGATTTCACAAATTAAAAAATGTTGAAAACTCAACATTGCCAATTAAACAAAATTGATGATTGTCATTAGAAAATTTTGACTTGGGCTCTGAGTGTTGTTTTACAGTGTAGGTACAATAGTCACAGGTGTCATATATAAATATGATTTTCATTTTCTTCATGGCAGGTCCAAATATTTAAAACATGGCTGTGTGATAAATTCTGACCTTTGTACTGTAGCGTTCACTTACTGCCATTGAAATTGTAGTTAACTGAGAAAGGATTCAGTTTCCACTCCATCATTGGCAGTGATCAAATAAAGTTGTTTTTTTGTGATAAATGCGGTCAGTGAGGTTCATGTAATTTGTTTAGATCACTGTAATTTTGTAAAACCTCTAACACGAGGCTGCTTAGCCGGGACATAATGTCTTCCACACAATGCATTCTGACTGGTTACGTAAGAAGGCGTTTGGGAGCTATTCTTAGCGTTGCCTTGCTGTGATGCGCTGCCTGAAATAAGAAAGCCCAAACCTGACAGAGCGGGAAACATTTGTGTCGTGAGGAAAATAAGACTGTCATCAGTTTTTCCCTCCCTCTTTATTATTTATTTTATCTTCTACATTAGGTCAATGAAAAAGGGGCTGTGCATTCGATAATAATAAGTTTGCTTCATGAGACCAAAGACTAGGCTGGCAGTAAATGCACAGTTGAATATAGCATTCAGCACATGTGAATATATGAATAAATCTTGTTTATTATAGATTTATATATTTTGGATGTTAACTGGATTTTTCCACAAAAGAACTGACAGAATGAAAGGAGTTGTAATATGTTGCATGGTGGTGCTCAGGCAGTACAAGTTTGATTCTGGCTTCCAGCTTTTCCTTTAAATCTTTGTTCCCTAAAATATTTATTTATTATGTATCCTTCTGAAGAAACATTTTTTATATAGAGTAATAGTTTTATTATTGACGTGATACACTATATGAATGAATTTAGTCTTTAGAGAGACGCCCATCACTTCACTTCATAGAGTCACTATTGAACTAATCTACCCTCTTTAACTCTCTCTTCCCTTCTTATCACCCTTAATCCTATTATTCTTCCTGGGAAAAATCCCAAGATGTTCATGGAGTGTCAAGATCTTTGACATGCCTACTTGTGCCATTGAGAATGCGGATAAAGAATAGCAGGCACATATTTCTCTGTTGGGGCATTTTGTAGCTCTCTAAGCAAAGTATGTTTTGTTTACCTCTCAGCAAAGCTCTCCTGTCTGACCTTTCAGAGGAGATTCACAATATCCTCCGGCAAAGCTGCATAGTCAAGCACGTTCAGACCTCTCCACTTCTCATCAATCAATAAACACTTTATAAACACTGGCAGCTTTTTCTCTTCAGCCGGGTCATGACTCGACAAAAGAGACTTACAGGTCAAACCACATGAAAACCAACAGATTAGAGTCATGAAATCACAGTTAAAACATTTACGCAAAGCACACGTACGCAAAAATCACGCGGCCACTCATTTAGAATACTCCAAATTTGTTTAAGAACAAATTCATGTGCATGTACATGTTGTGAATTTGGCGGAAAGTTTTCGTGATAACTTCAAATGTGCGTATTAATATAAAAAATCTAGGCAATTATTAGTGAATGCGAACCGTTGGTTTTTTTACACAAGTACACAAAGCGCAGCTGAAAGGAACCGAAGGGTCATGAAACACATTTATGAAAGTTGAATAAATATAAAGATTCAGTGTGATGCAACATCCAAAGATCATCTGATGCTGTAGCTTGAGCTTTTAGCCAAATAACCAAAGTAACAAAATGGCAAACGGGCCTATCCATAGTACAGAATAAAACCTTGAGAAAAACTTCAATTTCATTTTTCTTTCTTACATAAAATCTTACATAAGACTTCAATAAACTTTTTCTAGAAGAGGCATGCAGGCTACTGCTTATAATGCATAAATGAAAGTTTTTCAAAAAGCTCTTGTAGGCGTTTCTGGAGTGTACTCGACAAAGTTTTAAAGTTGGCAACATTCACTGAAGACTCGTTCTGTGACACCTGCCGCGAAATTTTCTGAGTTAAATATTTATACTTGACAGGGACTAACTTACTCCCTGTGTAAATGCAATATTCAGAGCTGCTGAATTATTGTCTTAATTTAAGTGGCCGTTTAACAGACAGTTTCTGCATATCTCATTTTAATCTTGAGTACTTAAAGAATAGTAACGCACCCTTCAAATATCCGTAGAGTATTTAATTTGATTACATTTTAAAATACAGATACAGCTGTGCGATTATTTCCGAAAACATATGATCTGCACACGTGCGGGGGGGGGCTGACGCTGGGGTGCGGAACTAAAGCACATGCGCACATCCCGTCTGGCATCTTTTAGCGTTATATCCACCATTTATATAACTTTCCTCACCGTAATGCAGTGAACAAACAAGCATTACTGAACTTATTGCTCTCTTTCTTGCTCCACCTGGTTTACGTATGCGCATGCTCCTTTTGTTTCCATGGTTGATGCGTGGGAGTGCTGTTTCTTCTGGGTCTGCGGGGTTGACGCCTAGGCATGCTTTTCAAGGAGAGTTGTCCAATAAGGGAATTTAAAAAGTTGTTACGAAATGGATTTTCATTTTCCAAAAAAAAAAATCAGAAACCTATTCAGCGCTGGGGGGGAGTGTATCGAGCACAGAAATACCACGTCATACGTCTAACTCATTTTTGACAAGTTGACCATGTCAAGCATGAGAAGACAAAACGTTTAACATTGTAAACAAGTCAGAATGCATGAAACACCGTTGCACATCCCCTTTAACTCTTTCACCGCCATTGATGAGTTATCATTTAAAAAAAAACGCTTCCCTGCCAAAGACGAGTTTTTACGGCCAATCAGTGTTTGTAGTGTTTTACAGCAGGTTGCGCTATTACAGACCTTTGGGAAAAAGTACAGAATCCCAGAACCTAGAACGTATATGTTTTAGCATTTTTTAATGATTGTTCTGAGTGTAATCATGGCGGAATCTTTGACAAAAAACTTTAATTATCTCAGCTGTTTAATCAAAATGATGCATTTTTTTAATAAAAAACGAACAAATGAAGATAGAAGAATATGGTTTATTTTTTTTAAAAGCTGAGACTCTGTTCTTTCATTTGACATATTCTTTGTCCATATTTTCTTTACAGAAAATTTACTGTGAGCCATTAAAGTTGGGTGAAAATGTTAAAAAGCGCAAGCGTAGGCTGGCAACTTTTTTTAAAGAGGCTGGCGGCGAATGAGTTAATATAGAGCGTCATTCAAAGGTTGCCGTATGCTACTGTATCTTAATGTCGCTATAAGGAATGACATATTTTTTTAATTAAATACTTAACATTTTAATATAAAAATAATATAAAATTTAATATTTCAATCTAATACAGTAACAGTATTGTTTGACATATAATTGTAAACCAAAGTCAAGCACTGTCCTGTTTCAATGTCACTTCTGACTGGTCAGCATTATTTGTGACCTGCAGGATCAGACTGTGTAAGTCTTTATCTCATCTGAGTTGAATAAGCAAGACTAGTTTCCTGCTTGGTTGCAAAAGTTTGTCGGTGTTCTGTCAGGTGACATTGTGAAATTATTAACAGTGTTTACATTCTGGTATACACCGCACCTCTAAACAGACAGTTTCTGCCTATCTGCACTCGTGCGAGCTGAAGCGAGTAACCATGAGCTGTTTGCTGATCTGTCTTTAAGTATATGTCACACAACAGAGGGGCAGGAGGAGATTTGCAGTGTATGGGCAAAACCAAAGAATAGTATAATTGACCGCTACATGAAACATCTGTCTATCTGTTGTCTATAGCAAATGTGGATGGAGGTTTGACCAGGTTCAATGAAACGTCTTACATGTTCAGATTGCTCTCTGAAAGGCCTGAAATTGGTTGACGTCACATTCTGTACAGGATTTACAGATGCCACATCTTGATCCTGGTTGTGTTTGTTCTATTATCAGCTCTAGATGCATTCACACTCTTGTGATGGGTTACATGTAAATTCAGTTTTAAGATGCTGAATTTGATTGGATTGACTTTTGGTGTAATGATTCAAAGAAGGAGACTTTCTTAGAAGAGAAGAGGATTATAAATCACTCATTTAGTGTGGTCCATTTCCTCTACTGTTCAACAGACATAAAGCCACAGTGTGTGTGTGTGCGTGCGTGCATGCGTGCGTGCGTGCGTGTGTGTATGGGACTGTGTATATCTGTGCTGGTGTGACTGAAAGTTAATGAGTGTGTAAAGGGATAACAATGTTCTGCAGGAATTTACTAAAGCTTGGCCTTGTTGTAAGCTTAACTGCTGTCTTCAAGGCGTTTACTTTATCAACGAAATGTGCTTTACTTTTGTCATAAGGAGTATGCTGTCAGATCACACATCTGATGTCTTCACTGCAAAAACAAACTTTTTTTTGCATTACAAATATAAAAACATTCTTAAAACAAGACTTGACCAAGAAAGTGACCTAATGTATTAAACATTTGTTTAATACAACTTGAATTAAGTACTGAATAAAGAAGTAAAGAGGTAAATATATTTTAAACTAGTTTTTATTAAAACAATATTGAAAATACTAAGTATATTATTCTTTATTCAGTTCGATGCAACAGAATCTAATTTTTTTTTAAATTGAGGGGTCCTGGAACCCCCCTCAATTCGAGCACTTAGTAAAACTCTAATTTAATTTCTTAATTTAAATGCCAAAAAATGCTTTTATGCCTTTTGTGATAGAGTACAGTGGAGTGTAGACAGAAAGGCATTGGGAGAAGAAAAAGGAGCATGGCATGCAAAGGACCGCTGAGAACGGGAATCGAACCCGGGTCACCGTGAGCTCAGTGACGCTATTTGTAGTTGCACTAACAACAAGGCTGTCGTTGCCGACATACAGTCGTGGCCAAAAGTTTTGAGAATTACATAAATATTGGAAATTGGAAAAGTTGCTGCTTAAGTTTTTATAATAGCAATTTGCATATACTCCAGAATGTTATGAAGAGTGATCAGATGAATTGCATAGTCCTTCTTTGCCATGAAAATTAACTTAATCCCAAAAAACCTTTCCACTGCATTTCATTGCTGTCATTAAAGGACCTGCTAAAATCATTTCAGTAATCATCTTGTTAACTCAGGTGAGAATGTTGACAAGCACAAGGCTGGAGATCATTATGTCAGGCTGATTGGGTTATAATGGAAGACTTGACATGATAAAAGGAGGGTGATGCTTGAAATCATTGTTCTTCCATTGTTAACCATGGTGACCTGCAAAGAAACGCGTGCTGCCATCATTGCGTTGCATAAAAATGGCTTCACATGCAAGGATATTGTGGCTACTAAGATTGCACCTAAATCAACAATTTATAGGTTCATCAAGAACTTCAAGGAAAGAGGTTCAATTCTTGTAAAGAAGGCTTCAGGGCGTCCAAGAAAGTCCAGCAAGCGCCAGGATCGTCTCCTAAAGAGGATTCAGCTGTGGGATCGGAGTGCCACCAGTGCAGAGCTTGCTCAGGAATGGCAGCAGGCAGGTGTTAGCGCATCTGCACGCACAGTGAGGCGAAGACTTTTGGAAGATGGCCTGGTGTCAAGAAGGGCAGCAAAGAAGCCACTTCTCTCCAAAAAAAACATCAGGGACAGAATGATCTTCTGCAGAAAGTATAGTGAATGGACTGCTGAGGACTGTCAGTCATATTCTCCGATGAAGCCCCTTTCCGATTGTTTGGGGCATCTGGAAAAAGGCTTGTCCGGAGAAGAAAAGGTGAGGGCTACCATCCGTCCTGTGTCATAACAACAGTAAAGCATCCTAACACCATTCATGTGTGGGGTTACTTCTCTTCAAAGGGAGTGGGCTCACTCACAATTCTGCCCAAAAACACAGCCATGAATGAAGAATGGTACCAAAACACCCTCCAACAGCAACTTCTTCCAACAATCCAACAACAGTTTGGTGAAGAACAATGCATTTTCCAGCACGATGGAGCACCGTGCCATAAGGCAAAAGTGATAACTAAGTGGCTTGGGGACCAGAATGTTGAAATTTTGGGTCCATGGCCTGGAAATTGTGGTAAATCCTCAAGAGGCGGGTGGACAAACAAAAACCCACTAATTCTGACAAACTCCAAGAAGTTATTATGAAAGAATGGGTTGCTATCAGTCAGGATTTGGCCCAGAAGTATTTGAGAGCATGCCCAGTCGAATCACAGAGGTCCTGAAAAAGAAGGGCCAACACTGCAAATACTGACTCTTTGCATAAAAGCCTTTGAAACGTATGAAGTGTTTGTAATTATATTTCAGTACATCACAGAAACAACTGAAACAAAGATCTAAAAGCAGTTTAGCAGCAAACTTTTTGAAAACGAATATTTATGTAATTCTCAAAACTTTTGGCCACGACTGTACAGTTTATTTTTAAGTTTATTGGGAGAGATGCTTGTTTTAAAGGGGCCATTTCATGAAAATCTGACTTTTTCCATGTTTAAGTGCTATGATCGAGTCTACTATCTCAAAAAGTGAAAAATGACAACCCAGTAACTTTTTATGTGAGCCTATAGCAATGAGCTGACATAGGTATCCGTGATATTACCACCATTTCTGTTTTCTGTTTTGGACATATGTGAATTAGTTGCGACATAGCAAAAGCATGCTAACTGTTCTGTTGTTGGCTGCACAGACCAGCACAGAACACTGTTCCCAGCCTCACAGGAGGAATGGTTTATTTGTTTTCAATGGAAATCCACCACACTGAACGAGGCAAAGATGCAAGTAAAGACAATGTACTGGTATTTTTAAAGTTAAACTTAAAAGTTGGTAAAATGTTGCTGTGAAACGTTTGTCTGTTCACACCCATCTCCCGCCACGCTCCCGTTTAGTTATTTTGTATATTATAGAAACCCCCAGGATGCGATCGCGGGTCTCAACCCCGAAAGCGGTCGTGACCGGTGTTCTGACAAATTGTGCTACCCTGTCGAATTTTTCTACCTCCATACCAAACAGGAAAAACCCCTCACCCAACCCAATCCCAACAGGAGGGTAGCAGAATTTGTTTGGGAGCAGAAATCGACAGAACACCGGACCAACGGGGACCGTAGCGCCTTCACGAATGATACCGGGGGAAATGAGTATGCTTAAAGAAAACAATGTGTTTGATCTTCAAAGACGAGACACAGAGTTTCTAATTCACTATATGTGACCCTTCTTTCATGGGTAACGTTACTTTCACCTATAGAAAGTAGTGTAATTCGCGACCGGTTTGTCATGTGTACTTCCGAAAATAGAAAATGTGACGCCTGTGTTAGGAGTCTGTTCGCTTGTAGAAAACAATGTGTTTGGTGTTTTCAGACAAGACAGAGCATTTCTCATTCGCTTTATGTGACCCTTCTTTATGGTTTTGTTGTTGGAAGAACTGGCTCACAGTCCTGGCTGTGTTTTTGCTGGAAAGGGGGCAGTTTATTTGCACTTAAAGAGAAACACACCAAAACAGTGCGTTTCTACTCACATGCAAAACCTGGCAATTAGAGTATGGTTTAATTAAAGATCTGTGGAGTATTTTGAGCTGAAACTTCATGGACACATTCTAAGGTTTATATTACATTTGTGTAAAAGTAGAAAAAAATCTCTCCTTTAAGCATTTATATTTTCTTTCAGAAACCAATATTTACTATCTAAGGTTTCCTTGTCAAGAAAGTGTATCTTGAATTAAAATTATTAGATACAAAACTAGACAAAAATTCTCCGGAAGAAGATTATCTTCTGTGTTGCAAGGTTAAACGAATGGAGATTTATCTTGAGTGTCAGATTTCTCTACTGAAAGAAAAACAGTAGTCATCTGACATAAGCCAATATATACAAGTTATATCACAAACAGACCGTATGAGATTTTAGAATGAACGCTTGAACTCATTTAAAGAACAAATGATCAAAAAAATGATTTTTACTTCAATTCAATGAATGTGCAAACAATTGTAAATTTTTATTTATCCAGCTAGTAAAAAAATGGGTCAAAGTTAGAATAAAGGAAACGGAACTAAGAATTTCAAACAGTGTTCTGCAATTTTTCAAGCTCTAATCTTTCAATTTCTCTTTTTCTCTCTCCCACATCGATTTCTTTCTTTCTTACTAAACAGATCTGAGCGACCAGCTTCTAGAGGTGGTAGGTTTGGAGGGAGCTATCGAGATGGGTCAGATCTACACAGGTCTCAAGAGTGCTGGAAGGCGCCTTGCGCAGTGTTCAAATGTCACCATCAGGTCAGTAGCTGTGCCCTTCCACACACATGCGCTAACACACATTGACCGAGAGGTCAGTTTTTGTTCAGATAAACACACCAACTTCCTGTATTGCTCTGAAACGTCTCTCACCCTCAGTAGGGCACTCTCTCTCGGCCACAGCGGACAATAAATCAGACCTTTGACCTTTGCCAGCAGCTTTCTGAGAAGCTCTTAGCGGTGAATAATGATGTTTGTAGTACGTCCTGACTTATGCTAATGAACTGCTGGAGACTCATCAGGTCTGAGGTGCCACTTCACATGTTTGTGTTGCTCTGACCCGACTCGCTCCATAAAACCTTCATAATGACCCTAACAGTTAACACTCAATTGAATGGAGCTGTTTATTCACAGCTCTCGCTGTCATTTTACTCACATGTTTATAGGACTAGCCACATAATATTGTCCAAAATCTGCATTAATAGAGCATTCAACTTCGTCATTCTCTAATGCTGTGCTGTTTTAACTTGAAGTGCCTTCGGTGAAAGACTAAACTAACTTTTTGTGTATGTGTGTATGAGCTTCTCAGTGTATGTGTGTTTGCGAGTCTGTTGGTTTAAAGACTAAGGGGGCCGGATGGGCACAGAGATGTGGGAACAAAGGATGCAGTGTTGTAGAGCAGCCTCGTGCCCGTAGCCTGGTCGGTGACCCGACCCCTGACGGCTCTGTCTGTGTCTCTCTGCTTACAGGACGTCCCGGCTGCTGCCCATGCAGATTGATGGTGAACCGTGGATGCAGCCTCCTTGCACGGTCAGCTCATTTTGCCTTGCTTTCATTTGCAGTGTTTGGAACAGAAACACAGGTTCTTTCATGACCCACACCTGCCTGAGTAAAATCAAGCACTGTGACAAGACTAATGATTCAGTTGCAAGTCGTTATTGTGAAGATAAAGATGTTTATGGTTCGATTTAAATTGAAGCTTTAACATTTAACTGTTATTCCCAAAATGTTTACAACTTAAAAGCAGCTTTAATTCAAATGACGATTAAATAAAAATAAAAATGGGTGTTATAAGCGGGGAATATATCTAGATGTGTAAACACTGCTTGGATTTTGATGTTTGGATTGCTGTACAGTTAAAGGAACAATTCACTCAGATAAGAAAAACTCTTATAATTTTCACACCCCAAAGCATCTCAGAACCTTCCTTTTCTCTCTTAAACACAATCAAATAATTGTATATTCTAATATTCAAGATGCTGCTGAGCCTTCAAAAAGCACAAATATCTATTATCGAATGAATCCAAATGATTTGAATGGGGTAATAAATGTCTTCTGAATTGAAATGATCCATTTTTGAAAGTAGCAATTTATATTTCAAGCTTTTTGATTCATTGATATGTTGCGTTTCCATGGTAACAGACAAACCAGCACTATAGATGGGTTTAGCGCCAAAAACATAAACAAACGCTTCATGACAAAACCGTAACTTCAAGTAGACTTGAAGACTTTGGGCCAGGCACATCCGTCCGATGAAACCATATATGAATTGAATTATTTTGAAAATCTTTTGAATCTCGTTGGTTGAATCATGTCTCTCGGCTAGTTGTCAAAACACTATGGATATGCGAGACTTTGGGTGAACTATACCTTTGAGAAAACTATGTCAGATTGTGGTCGTCTCTACAATCTGGAACCAGCCTCAGTATAGAGAATTGTGCAAATTGTGTTTCATTCTGCAAGCACATTTGTGCCGTTACCCGATTTGCATAATTGAATTTGTGAAATGGGTGCTAAATAGCGCTATCAGCGGGTGAAATAAATTCACTCTGAATTTCTCTCGTACAAGGTTAGAGCCACGGCTCATGTCTGCAGTATGAGTTTAAATCTGCCTTCTCAAATTTTTCATCCACTCTGTTCACAACAGGACCAAAAGACTTTGTGTAAAGAAAATTCAGATCTTAAATATTCGCAAGAGCATCAAGTCTGACACACCTTACACTCCATGGAAGCAAATTGCCTCCTCTGGTCTGTCGGAGCTTTGTACATTCATCCGTCCCAGCGAGCAGCCTGTTAATTAAAACACTGTCATGTCACACCCTGCCATTGACTGATTATGTCATTAAGAAAGGGGAATAAACATGCAGGTTTCCATCTGCACATAACTCCAACACAATGTCCTCTGCTATATATACATCTCCATCAGCACAAGCAGGGCTCTATAAAAAGTGTGCCGCTGCGCCTCTAGTCCTCTCTAATTTGCCCAACTGTGCAGAGGGGAATATTAGATGTTATTTCAGTTTCAAGGTCAGCTTGGTTTTGTGCCTGTTAATCTGCACATGTGTGACTTCTGTCAGCTCATTTGCTGAATGTGATGGAGAACAGTGGCATGGTCGCTTAAAGCAGCGAGGAATTAACAACCAGAAGGATTTAACCAACTGTTCAGATTCGCTTTCTTCACATAACTCATGTAAGCTTGGTTCTGAAATCATAGCGAGCCGCCTGCTTCCAAGGCGGCATCCCGACAATGTTAAAACTCACACGTGAACAATTTGCTGTTGGATGTTAGCATGTTGCTTAGCTAATGACATCTATAAGCATACAAATATGCACTTCATATAGTCATTTCGATTTTTAAAGAAATTGAAACTATTATTTTGTAACACCGTTTTAGTGTTTTTTCACCCTCTTTTTGTTTTCTCTTTTGTTTTCTAGACCCTAACAATGCCTAGCAACTAGATTAAACACCCTAGTTACCACCTATAACACCTTAACAATACCTAGCAACAAGGTTCAACACCCTACAAACCAGCTAAACCACTTTAGCAACACCTAGCAACAAGCTAATGAACCCTAACAACCAGATGAAGCACCCTAGAAACAAGATAAAACACCCTAGAAACCAGCTAAACCACATTAACAAAACCTAGCAACAAGTTTATAGACTCTAGTAATAACTAGACCAGCTACAATCCCATAAATATGTTAGCATCATGCAAATTACGCTAAATTGCACTAGCATCCTGTGAAAACATGCTAGAATCATGTTTAATTGTGCTAGCATTCTGTTATAAGCATAATTATTATATTGGGGTCTGACTTTTGTCATGGTAAACACCACTTCCCTTAAGAAACATAAATATTTCGAAATTTTCTGGAAAATGCAAAATGTAAAAAAAATCTTTTGATTAGAACCAAATATTTATGTAAAATTTAACTTACTATAATATAATATTTCAATTAAATTATTTAAAATATTGACAGTAAATGTATAGGAAAATGTATTTTCTTTGCGGAAGGGTCCCATTGTACCCATCCATTTTTCTTTCACGTTGTCTTCTCCACATGGATACATGTAAACCTAACGTAGATATGACATAAGTTAGCAAACAGAATAGTAAAGGTACCTTTTAAATGGTTGAAACTCTCTAAATTGCGTCTTATTAGCTTTTGAAACATAGAAATTGATTTAGGGAAATAATCTTGGCTTCTTTCCTGTCACTCTTGCAGATACGGATCACACATAAGAACCAGGTGCCCATGCTGCTGGGACCACCACAGAAAACACCGTTCTTCTTCTTTAAGAAAAGAAACAGAAGTCGGGACTAGATATGAGACTCCAAAAATCCCCCACCCTTCTACAATCATGCAAACGCACGCAAACATCTCCACCTCAGCCTCTTCTTTGTCTTTGGGTCCTGAGGACCCTACGAAAAGTCTGCAAACCTTCACCTTTGCAACAACAATAAAACAGTGTAACGGGCCTTGTGTGGGCAATGGACTCCATCTACCAACATGGGCTGATCTTCTCAGTCTGGACCAGTTGAACGGATTCTCCATGGGTGTAATGACCACTTCCTGTGTCTTAAGAACGTCTGCATGACCTGTAAGCTATGATTCGATTTAAACTTCCCTCCCTACCAGTAGGCCACTGCCTTTAGATTACACTGTGCCCTCTCCCTTCTCATGAGGCTCATCAGAAGATACTCCCAGTTTCAAGAGAGAGAGAGATTGAAAACGAAGACCAGAAGAACAAGACCAAGGCAGAGTAAAGGGAATAGTCGGAGAGGCTTTTTGAACTGTGTAGAGAAGGACAACAGAGAGAAACTCTGCCACGATGATAATCTTTAAATAAGGGTGGGTGGAATAAGCCCAGGTTTAGCCTAGAAGGACCATGAAGCAAACTTTCCACATGAAGGGGCTGTACTGAATTATAGATCAGTGCATGCAAACAGTCATTCCATAGCTTCTCCAAGGCCCTACAACAAGCCACCACTAAACAGATGAAACGGCAATCTTATCTATTATGAAGATGATTCTGAAGGTCCATGGGTGGTGACAAGTCAAACTGAGCTAGAAGTGATCCAACATTTCACTTTTTGTAGTTTGCCTAAGCGTTTTTGGTGTTCACCCTGAGGCCTCAATATTGACCAGAGCAATATAATTGGTTGGATTTTTTAATCCCATAGTGCAGTGCTACCTGCTCAATTTACCCCCTTTCCACAGAAATGTTGTTGATGCTCAGCCAGTGGACCTTATAAAGCTCCATCAGAACCGACCCGCATTTCCACTGACTTGATGATGTAACGGACCATGTTATTACATAACCACAACCAAACATGCCACATTACTCATTAATATATAGTATTATATAGTATACATTAATATATAGTATTTATAATGTGATGTTTGTTTATAGAAAAAAAAATATTAAAGCAACAACATACAGGAACTTTATGCACGTTGTTTAAATAGCAAATGCATTTGCGCCAATTTGTGCGTGCTGGTCTGAAAACGAGGTAACCTTCCATATTTTGATGAGCACTAAGGTCCTGTGATAATCTTAGTCCCGTCCAAATCGGCATCTCATTTATTTGGCAGGTTATTTATCCTTTTCAAGGTTTTATCCACCGTTTACGAGTAATGGAGGCTGTGTTAAAGTGTTGTGATATTATTTCGGGTGCTGGGCATATCCATACCTGCCAACACTGTCGTTTTGGCCGGGAGTCTCCCGTTTTGTTCTTTTTTATAGAAACTTTCATAACATTTGAGACCCGGTGAGCTTCCGTCCGGTTCGCGATCGCAGGTCTCAAATGACAGATACGGTCATATATCATTATACACCATACAACTATAGGCTATTCAAACTATATGCAAAGCCTTGCCATCATATCTGGGAATTAAATCCATCAATTTGAGTAAAAGTACAGGCTTCACTTATCCTGTGCGAATGCGCCACATGAAATACAGATGTGGGGAGGTCATTTTTATATCACATAAGGTCCCCAGATAATACTAATCCCGTGTGAATAGGGTTTATGTCTCCCAATACCAGTTGCATCGTCAGGCATTTTTGTTGACACTGCCTGTGAAAACCCAACTAAAGTTATAATTAGCAATTTACTGTTTGGTACATAAAATCATTCTACATAATGTTAAGAACATTCTATGAAAATATAACCTCGATATCTTTAATATTGACAGAGTAAGTCCATGTCTAACTTGAAATAATAGTGAAATTTATGGTTGAAAACAAACATTGATGCTTCTAATCTCATAAGACTTTAAGCTGGATTTCACAGACAGGGATGCATATTTAAACCTGACTTAAGTCTTCTAAACTGCCCTCTGTTCTTGGATGTTGTTGGGTTCAAGGCTACTGACCAGATTCACGCAATGGAGCGGTTCAAGACAGGCCATCAGCACCCTTTTAGTGGAAAAGGGGCAAGTGTGAATACCATCTACGTTGAAAGAGCCCTTTAATTTGTGAATCTGTGTTCTGAAGACAATTTTGTAGCAATTACCAATTATTTTCCATGTGGCATTTTTTCGTTTTACAAAAACGGTGCCCTCTAAAAGCTTTGTAATTAAATTAATGCCAAATCAAATCAAACATGGTGCCATTACGTTTTAAGTGCAAAATACTTCTGTATGATTCTCCCTGACATGTTTTAACCTAGCATATTTCATTCAATCTTGTTTCTCCTATTACCCTATAATAATAATACCTTGAAAATGCGATTTGACATGATCACCCGTTACTGGAGACCGATCTGAGAAAAGCGAGTCCTTGCGCTGTGGCCTGGAGCATCTCCATCCTCCGCGGGCTGTAATGGATCCAGCCCTGGTATTAACACTGAGATCTGTGGTCCACTCTCATAACAAGCTGCTGCAGTAAGGTTTGATTTACTGCTGCATGGACGGAGCCTAAATTTAACTTCCTATTTCAGGGAGTGTCTATCATGTGAAACACTACTCCCGATTGCAGTATGAAAACATCAGATCGGGATTTCAGGTCGACGGTCAAAAGGGAGATAAAGCGGCCCAGGAAATAGGAAAAATGAAAAGTTGCTTATCCTAGGAACAGTGACTCTAATGGAAGAACATCATTAGCAACATTAGAACTGAGCTTTTTTATATTTATTCTGTATAAAAGGGCCCATAGAATGTGATAAATTATCCAAAATAAAGATGCACACTATGTATCAGTATTTGTATATTTAAAGGGCCTTGTGTGCGTATAGAAATGTGTTTAAAGGTATGACTTAGAGGTCAGAGGTAGCATCAGACGATAGGAGTGATACCGAAAGCGTTACATGATTGACTGTAGCCATCAGGCATATGTCCCCAATATAGCTCATCACAGTGATCCTAACATTCATGTGCCGTGTGATGTTGGATGAGAAGATGGAGCAATTGCCCATGCAAAAATCTGTGTCGGAATTGTATATATTTCACCAACACAGAACTAGGGTCTTATCTTGTCAAGGATAAAGGTTTTGAAACTGATCTCAGCTCAGGTCTGGGAGAATTGCAGTCTTTGAGCGGCTCGCAGATGGCTGAGCTCTTCACAGAGTTTGCAAGTTAATGTCCCTTTAAAGAACACTGAACCGCAGAAGCTACACCAGTGTCCTAAACATGACCATCTCTCCATATGACCACAGGGATGAGTGAAGGTCACATCCAGTTTATCATGAATAGAGCCCCATTGTTTCTGTGGTCTTTGGACAGATGGTTTATACTGAATGACAGTCTGGCGGTTCGGTTAAGTGTGCATGTTTACAACTACTTTTCATTTTACAGTTTAGAATGATTGAAAACAGTCATGTTTATAAAGATATTGTTTATATTTTATCTAAAGTTTGACCACAGCATGCCTGCTGAAACAAAGACGTCTGCCTGAAGAGACCACGCTGATTGTTGCCGTTTTATTAGTTCACACTAATAAGTATATTTTTAACCCACAATCCCTTGAGTATCTATCCACCGCACTTTTCTAATGATCTGTTAGTAGCATGTTCATTGTAAATGTACCTCTGTGGCTGTTCTTTGTTATGTTTTGTATTTTGTAGGCAGAGGTTTGGCACCAATATTGAATGCTGATCAATAGGCAACTGAGGAATGTCGTGTCGATGTCACCTTTTGTGTTGTTTCTGTCAAAATAAATAACTGATAGCCTTAACTTACCAATACAAACTAGCATTTTGCCTGGAGCAAAGTAAGACTTGCAATACGAGCCACTGAAAAATCAACCAAAACTGAAACAAGAGGTCAACATCTGTTTTGCTGTGTTGCAATAATTCATTGCTATCAATGTCATCATAGCTGCCTACTCACTTTTAGTAGAAAAGGGATGAAAGTGTAAAACCTGGATGCTGATTTGTGGACTGCATATAATTTTTGATGTTGTCAGATTTTTTCAAGCTCTTCTAAGGCTGTGATTATTGAATCTTCACATCACTGTCTCATTTCTCATAACAATGATGTGATTTTATCGGTAAAAACATGCTGCCTCTTGGGACCAAATCAGGAAGAGTATAATGAGTTTCATTATTAAAAAAAAAATTTTTTGTCAATTAACTATATCTGATATCTTTGCCACAAGAAATTGCAATGAGAACAATTCGATTGGCCAATGAAATATATCGTCCCAACAAAAACGTCTTAAAGGGATAGTTCACCCAAAATGAACATTCTCCCATCATTTACTCACCCTCTTTTCATTCCAAACCTGTATGACTTTCTTCTTCAGACCAAAAATGAAGATATCTTAAAGAATGTCGGTAACCGAACAACGGCAGTGTGCATTCAATTTGATTGTATGGACACAAAACCAATGGGAGCGAATGGCTCCCGCAGTTGTTCAGTTACCACCATTCTTTAAAATATCTTCATTTGTGTTCTGCAAAAGAAAGAAAGTCATAGAGGTGAGTGTGGAGTAAAAGATGACAGAATTTTCATTTTTGGGTGAACAAAGCTGTTCAACCTTAAATAGCTTAGTCTTGGTTGTCTCAGCACATTGATACAGAGAGAGTTGATAATTTTTTTTGACATTGACAAACTGACACACTTCAGTGTTGAGAAATCCGACAGAACTGATTCCCTCATGTCTTACCTGTCTCTTAGAGACAGCATGGTTTCGCTCAGTGTAGCTCTATTCTTAGCTGGGACAGAGGAACAGTATGGAGCGACAGTGACGCGTAGAGTCCATATCAACCTTGAAAGTGATGTTTTACACGTATGTATAACTCACTGTCTTATTCCTGCCTTTGGGTTAGTGTGGTTTGTAGCAGTCCATCCGTGTGGTAGGCAATAAAATTCAAGGACAAAGTCAGATTCGTGTGTAGAGATCGGGCCAAAGGGCGAGACTTCATCGAGCCCGGTTAGCCTCTGTTACTCTGCTTCTTGTCAGCTGTTGGCATCCATGTTGATGGACAAAAGAGTTTTATTGAATAAAAGGAGAGACTAAAGCTCTGTGTCTGTGTTGTTCATTGTCGAATGAGATGCTATTTCACTTCCAGCCAAGGCGCCTACAGTATGCTGACACCATCTTTTACTCATCGTGATTAAAGATCGGTTTAAACAATAAATCACATACGTTAATGCTTCTGGGTTAATTATATGAGGTTCTCGGGGGGAAAAGACTGTGCGCTCTTACAAGGTGTTACAAGCTCTGACACCGATGCCATAGAATAAGTGTTTTTGGTTCTACAACAAACCATGTGAATGGGTCGGATGCAAATGTCTCTGAAATGATCAGTTTGAGCAGACTGATGTTTATATTAAAATTTATTTTACTTTAATAGCAAAGAGGACTTCATATTCCATTAAAGTGAAGTCTCTGCACCTGAGCATAGGAGCTTAATAAATACGCTAATTTTAGAAGAAAATTTAAACAGCAATTCTTCATGTGCTAAAGGTTTTTATAAGAATCATTTATATTCATAGAAAACTTTTGTCCACTCCAAAAAAAAAAAAAACTATTTGCGAAACAGATAGGTCGTTTGGATGTTCTATACGGAACCAGCCAAAAATCTTTATGGCATTGTAGAACACCTTTGCAGGGCTTTATGATTATTAGAGTTAAACAAAACCGAGATGCCTTTTCTCAACATGACTGGCTGATTTTACATAACTTTAGAGTGATTTAAGTAAGTGTACATACCAAGTCACAAGCTAAAGCTGCAAAGTATTATTTTGAGTGGTTAAAAAAAAAAAAAAAAAGAGGAAATAATTAAGATTTGGATTACAAATTTTCTTTAGCTTGAATTATCAGAAACGAGAGGAAGCCTCAATTGCAGGTTAAAACAGTTTATCGAAACAGCAAGGCAAGAGAAAACAATCACAGCACTGGGTACGCCAGACACCCAGGAGTTACAAGGTGGACAGGAAGACCAGGCTGATGACCAACGGAAGACCTTAGTCGTCGAAGCTGACTGGGAGGCCAACTGGGAAACCCATTTTATACGGCAGCATCAGCAGAGGAATGGACGACTGGTCAGGTGCCGTGTCACTGTCAATCCTGGTGATGGCAGAAGCAGACCCGGGTGGAGAGAGCAGAGCTAGGAGAGGTGGCAAAGCTTGGCTGTGCTGGAAGGCCTGTGGAGATTGGCTGAACTGCAGAAACTGGAAGCCATGGTCAGTGGGGTGAGGTTGGAGGGCAAACAGAAAACAAAAGAAATGGGGAAAAAACCTAAAAGCAAGAGTCCACACGAAACCGCAAGAAAACGCTACAAAGTAAAACCAGTATTTAAAAAAAAAAAAACCAATATCCGTGTGGACAGATAATTCTATGAACAACACATTCAGACAAGACACGGGGAAACATGAGCGGAATAAATACTGTGCTCAATGAATGGGAACCAGGTGTGGTAAATCAGTGAATGGATTAAGGTAAACAAGGGGGGCGTGGCTACAAACGAGACAATAGAGCACATGGTGAGCTGTCAAACAGAAACCATGTGCCCCACACATAACAAAACACAGCCACGGTTCATGACTGAAGTAAAGTAACCTTTGCATTAAAACTATGTATATATAGTTCATATTTTTTTGGTGTTTTATTATTAATTTTTTCCTTATTTCTATATTTTTATTCTTATGTATCTGCTTTCTGTAGTAGTCTTATATGTATTTACTGTTAAAATGGATTGTAACAATGCAAAACTGTGAAAATAATGTAAATTTAATTTAATTAGCCTGCAAAAGACAGGCAAAATATACAGATTGTAACTTTACCTCGTATAATTGTATTTGCTGATTTGTTTTTTTGACAAACTATGTGTCACAGACTTCGTCTACATTTTCATCAATCCCCAATCCTGAATTATGCACGTATATCAGGAAATTCATGAAAAAACATAAGTAATATTTCCACAGCATCATACCATTAAGTGTAAAGCTGAAATACTAACTAATTTAACTGCTAAAATATTACAAGGACGTCTTATCAAGTAGAAAAGATGACAAAACAGATTAACTTTCTACATCATATATCAGATAAATGTCTCATGATTGCTGTATGATTGTTTGTTTTTATGAGGCATCTCTTTTTCATCTGCACTTGAAAAATACAGCCCTGTAAAAAGAAAGATTACACAACAAGAAGCTGTGCGCTGGGCCGAAGCCTACGTATCTTGTGTGTGCAGAGATAATGAGACAGGAATTATCTCCACATGAACTATTAATAGTCATCAAGTCACATCTTGTCTCTTTGGGAGAGCACCAACGTCCTTAGGCTGCTTTAGCCTTCATTCCTTCATTCAGCGTTCATTCATTTTTTATCTTATATAGATCATACAAGATTTAGAGGTGTGGGTATTTCTTTGTGTTACATGTGATTGAACCCTCAACAGAGATGCCAGAATCAGTTTACATTTGCTGTCACGCTGTTACCTTTATCTGTCACTTCTCATTTGACTTTACTGTCATGTGCGGTACATCTCCTTGCATGTAGAGGCTGGATTAGCCCACTTTTCCCACGAAGGGCAGACTGCCAGAACTGACCCAGTCATGGACACAAATAACCCCTTGTGATGAGCAAAGAAACAATCCAGCATATAGCAATACTCAACAGTGAATCACTTAAAAATGTAACGTATCATAGTAGATAGTGAGAGCTGTGCTGCTGTGTAGTGATGCTGTTGTGTCATCACCCTGGATTTAGGACGCAGAATAGAAATACAAGATGCTCTTTGCCACCCCCCATCCCTCCCACCACATCTACAAAGGATCAGCGAAGGTGCTATAAAAAGGAGACCCTGGCATCTTGGTAGAGCTGAAAAGCCTATCTTTATCTTCATCATCAGGTACTGTAGGACAAACAATGACACTGGTAACTACATACTGCATATCTCTTTCATGCTAACACTGTCTTCCTGTAAAAGTGGGCTCTGCTTGAAAGCATGAAGGATTTTGGAGATTTCCCTTTTCAAACTTGTGCCAGGATTTCTCTCTCTTTTCTCAGAAGCTGCTTTGTAAAATAGACTCCAGGACATCTGGCCCTGACCACAACAATACTGTGCAAATCTCTGTCACACTACAATTGGTCCCTACTTTCTGATTCCACTGTAAATAATAATAGCTTTGGGGATCACTTTTATTTTCTTTAAATTTAATTTTATTGACTAAATACATCTCATCGCAGATTCTAGTGTTTTACTTCTCTTTCATTCTCTTTAAGGTTCACTTTTTAGAAAGTTCAGAGTAATCCTACTCGTTTGATTGTATATTCTGTGTCTTTCTTTAAAACCAGTGCAATGAGGAGGTATTTACACCGTATTTTCAAACTTGTTCTCTAACTTTCGTCATGGCTTGCTGGCGTTTAACATCTCTGTGTCTGGCGCTTTAAGTGCCTGTGAAACGTGCGAACAAATCTAGAAAGTGAATGAAACTCAGCCATTCATAAAAATAGGACAGACTGCGCTTCGATTGGTCGCTGGACGCTTAATACATATTCAATGTCATTCTCGCAATCCATTGGATTAGCGATTTGAGTGACGTTTAGCCGGAGCCAATGAGATTTCAGAGGCAAATGCCTCTCGAGCCCAAGGGAAAACCGAGCAGTCCATTTGCAACACCTCATTCAAATTTTGAGTATCGGAGAGTGCGCATCTATTGATCCTTACAAGCGAGTGGCAGACATCCATTTGGGATTAAATCCGAAACCGTGTTTCTTTTTCAGCCCGCTCCGAGAGTGCACGTCATCAGTGGGGTGAGTTTAACCCTCGATCCCTCAAATATTCACTCTTTTGTCGCTGATATGTCTGAATGGAAAGGGTTGTTTCTACGCGGCGCGTAAGTTTATCATGGGCTTGCAACTGCAAACACATCTCGCCTTGGGGAAAACGAACGCCATTTTCTCATAGAGAGGGCTTACACTAGTTTGCAACCATTTTAATGCATGAAATTTGATCTTGCTGTTTTGTTATTTTGCAACGGTTACTGGTGCGTGTGTGCTTGGGATTAGCGCACTTACTTGACATTTATAGGTGGGGTCAATGCAACCTGAACGGTGCATGGTTTTATGAATGGAGGTCTCTCTTTCCCCCCGCGGATCGAGTTTCACTTCATTGAGAAAAACAAGAGGCCGTCAGGGGGCTGAGAAAGGGAGGAGGTGGTCTTTATCCCTGCTCCATCCTATCATTACTTTAGCTTTTAATTTACAGGTAACGTTAGATGTCTCAAAAGTGCGCAATGTTTTTTATTTTTTTACAGTGTTTCACATTTTTTGTAAATTTTGTTTTTGTACATGGGCATGTGGTTGTTTTGAGTTTTTTATTTTGGAAATTGCGAAGTTTAGTGCGTCATGACAAAAGTGCCAGCTGGTACGTTTGATCCGAACTGTTCTTACGTTACTGTAACGTTAAGCAGTAAACGAAAAGCTTGGCGACTTTAGTTTTCCGTAAATTTATGAACGCTACTTTTCTCAGGAAATGTTCTTCCATCGTGATCGTACTTTGTTGTAATTAATGTTTTATATTTGAATCAAATAGTTTTCTTAATAAAGAATTAAATTCATTATAATGATTACATGTCGATATAATGTAAATAATGAAACAAAGATAGTAACGCGTTTAAATAATAATTACAAAATAGTTTTGGTAACACTTTACAGCAAGGTTGTATTTTTTTTGCATTACTAAATGCATTAACTAACATGAACTAACAATATAGTTTTCATTATTCAATAACGTTTTTTAATGTAAATTACTGTTAATATCATTTATCATGTAAGTTCATGTTGCATTAAGTAATGTTAACAGTTACAACATTTGATTTTAATATGTAATAGAAAACGCTGAAATGAACAGAAACTAAGAATAATAAATGCTGTAGACGTACATTGTCAATTAGCTAATCCATAATAAGTAATGTTAACAAATACAACCTTTTATAAAATGTTACCAAATAATTCTAACTCTAATGTCTAACTATTATAATTATTGCTAGCAATAATATTTTTAGAATGGGACTTAACAGAAACGGCAGGATATCTTGAGTTAAGTGAGTACAGAGTCGTACCTCGTATGAGTTTGTTGTATGGTTGGCTGGTAGTCTTTTCTCTTGGTAGATTTTAGGAAAAAATTAAGCTTTCTTATTGTATTATATAATTTGTACGCAATCATAATGTAATGGTTCTTCCCTTCATAGTCTAATGGCA
Organism: Triplophysa bombifrons; assembly: GCA_029783895.1. NCBI lineage: Eukaryota > Metazoa > Chordata > Actinopteri > Cypriniformes > Nemacheilidae > Triplophysa > Triplophysa bombifrons. Next base: position 14,464,617 of record CM056456.1, on the reverse strand, counting down.
CTCCCAGATGGTTGACTTTGCTTATGTAAGCCTTACATTCATCTTTGCTGTGGATTGCATTACACAGCTCTCTCTCTCTCTCTCTCTCTCTCTCTCTCTCTCTCTCTCTCTCTCTCTCTCTCTCTCTCTCTCTCTCTCTGTCTCTCTCTCTGTCTCTCTCTCTGTCTCTCTCTCTGTCTTTATACGTATGCTATGTCAGAAGAGATGTTGTGATGGATAACAGAGGGGGAAGTGGGTGGTTGAGTATACAGGATCAGATGGATCTGAGGATTTTGTCAGTCTGTTTACAGGGTTTATTATTTGATGTGGGACACACTGGTGAAATCTGTCCAGTAGTTTTGTTACATGATTGATTGTTTTATTTCTCAGAGATAACAGAAGGCGTAAAGTGGCACTATTAAAAACCGCTTTTAAGCGAAGACCCTGTTCTGGGAGCCTTCTTGAAGACCCAGATAATATGGACGGATTTTATGACCAGCAAGTTCCTTTTGTGGTTACACCTAATGTAAGTATTTTTTTTGCATTTTCATTCGTTTTTTGTCATTAGTTGGATTTGATAACACTGAACGTAGTGTTTTTCGACAGCAGAATTCATTACAAGTAGAAGAACCATACAGTAGGCCATTTAATGACAGAAAAAGGAAGTTGGTGGAGACTGAACTCGCTCAGGATACAGAAGGTAGATCTGACATGACCAAAAGCCAAATATATGTTGTAGACAGCCTGTATCAAATATTTGGACGAATCTAAGTGGATTTTCTCAGACTCTCTTGTCTTTATCTGTTAACTGCAGAACTTTTCCAGGACCTCAGCCAGCTGCAGGAGATTTGGATCGCAGAAGGTTTGTAACACATTGTTTTAATGTTTATTGTGCTACATGCAGCTATCAGAAATTAATGTTTAGACTCATAAACATTTCTTGTAATATTTGCACATATTTGAGTATTTCAAAGAGATCGCACAGTTGTTGTTTTTTTCTTAAACTTCTGGCCATTTAAACTGGTCTTCTGCAGCAGCATTAAGAAAGTTGGCATCAAAATGGCTGTTCTTGTTTAGATGAAAGGAAAGTACACAGATTTGATGTTTTCTGACAAATTGTCATTGATCTGCAGATTGTTCAGCAGCAGGGGGCATTTTTGCAACTTTGTTCAATTTCTCTCTACAGCTCAGGTGCCCGATGACGAGCAGTTTGTCCCAGATTTCCAGTCGGAGAACTGTGAGTATCTCAAGATTTATAATTTGTTCTCCTTTGACGATGTATTTGGAGGTAGTCCAGAGAAGTCTAGTTATTATTCATATCTGTCTCAAATTTAAAGGCAGCGTCGGGGAACAAAGGATAGCTTGACTAAAGATGATGTCAGGTGTGGATGGAGTAGTCAATTCAATTTGTTGAAGTCTTTGTAAAGTGAGTTAAGCTCACAATACAATCCTGCATATTAGATAGTTTTATTATTCATTTGGTCGGACATCCCCTCACTCAATGCAATAACCCACTTTAGTGCTTTGATTTATGAGGACTTAAATGGTGTTTCCTCATCCTTTTAGTCTTGCCTAAATACACCACCTATTTTTTCAGAGTAATAAGCCGATTGGTATCGGGCATCACATGAGCCAAGCTCCTTATCAGATTTCACACGTTCATGCACTCAGTTCAGCCTCTGGAATGGAGCGGATTCCAATGGGCAGGGTGAGAGGAAAGGCTTCCTCTTTTGGCCCTCTGAAACCCACCGAATCCACAGCTCCTGAACCCTCCATTGAGAGCTCTCAGTCCAAAGTCACTCAGGCCAGGCCACAGGAATCAGAGCCAAAGGAAATACTTGAGGAATTCTCAGTAGAGCGTTTTATGCTCCCCCTTTTTTTTGCCTGTTAAGTTTGTTTTTGTTTTCGTCTGATGTTGAAGCTGGGAGACAGGGTGTGTAGCCTTATATGTCAGTGCATGTGCTTTTGCCCAATTTTGCCACACTGTATATTATGAAGGTCAATGCTTTGACATGCTGTTTATGTGAGACACTGTTATAACATGCGTAACTTTTGCGTTTGTTTGGTCAGATTCCAAGCTTTTTCCCTAGTCATATCAAAATCAATGGGTGGCCCCTCAGGTCATCTGGTTGTCACACCGCCCCGGCATGTACACCCTCCCAGTGCCATACCAGGACTGGCCTCGTTTCTAACAAATAACCCCGACTGGCAGAATTACATTAATTTTGTAGATTATTTAATAGAGGAGCTATGGGCGGGGTTGCACCTTTGCTCTCAACGCGTTCACGTGCCTACCGAATGGCCTCTTAAAGCCAGTGCCGTCTGGGTGATTTATCTGGCTCGAGTTCTGTGGATCCAGTTGCATCTGCCATTATGTGGCGCCGGATATGAGATCTCGATACAGTGATCCAGGGGCTAATGGTTACAGTGAGGGGAGGAAAATCATTCACGATCATTGAATTACGACCACACTGATTCATGAGTATTGACTCGGCTATGATGGAAATCTGAGGGGAGCGCTTTGATTGCATGCATTGTTCTGCGCCGCGTTGCTGATGGACAGAGCGAAGAGCTTTTAAACCTCGCAGTCAATTGCCATTACCCGTGAAATATGGCAGTTTAATGGTGGAGAAGAATCTCCTTATGAGGCATTTCGCTTCACTTGTGTGGATGCTTCATTGTTGCTTCTTTTTTGCTTCACAGTGATGTTTCATGGCCCACCACCAACCAAGATCAAGCGGGAACTGAGTCCCTCCAAAGAGCTCTCCCCCTGTAGCCAAGACAGAAGTCCCATGCCGTATGGAGAGAAGTGCCTTTACAGCTACAGGTATTCATCCATCCATCATTGATCAAATCAAAGTACGTCCTTGATCATTTACTTGTAATGATGACTAACTTTCCTGATTCCTTCAATGCAGTGCCTATGAAAGGAAGCCCTCAGCTGGGTACAAGCCATTGACTCCTCCCTCAACGCCCGTCTCACCGTGCGGTTCTGCCAATCCTATTGGGACACGCCCCCTGCATGAACAGACCCCTCCCCCTGTCCCCAATACAACGTTAGGGCAGCATCTTCTTCATAGGCAGCCTTCAATGACCAAGTCCACAACCGGGCAACCGACACTCCCTCACCACAGCCAGAGCCCACCTTTTGCAGTGCCCTGTCCACCCCTGAACCGGGACGCTCACTTCAATGCTGAGTCTAGGTTGGTTTCTGCATTTCAGTTGGACTTGTTAACGTACTATATGTATATTTATGCCTCTATGGATTGTTTAGTGTTTTCTGTTACCATACCATAAACATGCAGGTCTAAGAGCACTCTATAGTATAGGCAGATGACCTTTCAGCCGTGCTAAGTTTACAAGATCAAGATATGTCCTAGTGGTGTAGATCACTCGGATGTTGTTTTGCAGTAGTGTTAGCAACCCGCTGTGAGGGGACTGCAATAATATGACCCCCGTGGGAATAGATTGGCTGGGAATCCGGCCTGCCACCTGTAGCAGAGTTCATGGGAGCTTACAGGGGAATGTGTGGCACATCATTTACAGCCAGTAGTGCAATGCCTGCAACTTCTGTTTCAGTGGAAGATGGCTTTAGCTGATTCTTTATTTATCCCATGATACCAAGACATCTCTATTACATTGTGCTTATGATTTAATAAACATTATCATCAAATAAATCTGATTTATTGTTGATTAATTTGCCCAAAAGGTTTCAGCGACAACTTTCAGAGCCCTGCCTTCCGTTCCCGCCCCCTGACACCCAGAGAAGACCCAACTTCATGCCACAGGTCCCAAGCACTTCACCTAGGGATGGAAGGCCACCTTACCATCGCCAAATGTCCGAGCCCCTGGTTCCCGTGCCTCCTCAGGGCTTCAAACAGGAGCTCCTAGACCCCCGCTACGCCGAGCAGGGTGTACCCAACATGGGCCCGTCCCAGGCTTTCCACTCAATGGCCATCAAGCAGGAGCCTCGAGACTTCTGCTTTGACTCTGGTGAGGATTCGAGGCTGTCCCATTTCCTAGAGAAAAAGATTATGGCTTCTTTAGGGTATTCAGAATGTTTTAGGCAGGTTTGGCTTGGCTTCATGAGAGCTGTCTGGATGAGGGCATGGAATGCTATATGTGTGCTGGCATGGGCCTGCGACTTTTAGCAATGTTTAGTGAGGTGTCCACGTACAAAAGCATGCACACATGCACGTGCATACACTTCTTGAACCTTGCGTGCAAAGAAGAGCCGCTCTGACAAGGCTTGAGTGAGGGACATACCTTTTGTGCTGCGTTATTAATAAACTTGTTTACAATAACAATCAAATAATAAAAAGTCTTCAAAGATGTTATTAAGCTGCATTTAGAGATCATATGTGACCCTGTCTATGAGATCAAGGTTAAGTCGCATGAAAGTAGAAACGTCAAAGTAGTTAGAGACAAGTTACAAATAGGTAATGTGTTTTTATTGCTGCAAAAAAGATAATATGATAGATTTTTCGATCAATGACTTCGTAATATGAAAATAATGATTAGATGAACACTTTAAATCTCACTCAGTCAATTTGAAAGATACAAGGTTATATTCATGTAAATCACAAAAAAATCCTCTTCAGTTATGCTTTGCCATACTGGGTCACATATCCTGGTCCATTTGACATGTTGTTCAAGTCCAGATGGATAATAATCCAGATCAGGATTTCGTTTTCTTCTGTAAAATCTAAAAAGTCGGCTAAGACTAAGCTATATGCTCTGCTGTCTTGAGCTTCAACCTCCTCTGCTCATTTGGTCATCTAACATGTGAACCATACATTTAATATTTTTACTTGTATGTTTGTGAATTCGTGATCTCATTCCTAATCGTTTACGTGCCACATTCATATGAAGAGTAGTATTACATTTATACGAGGCAGCCAAACTAGGTTTTTAATATGTATGACGACAGATGATGAAATCAATGAGAATGCTCAGAGAAAAGCCGGAAAGGGACGAAGTGTCCTGCCGATTCGCCAGGACACTCAAGGACAGATAAAAACTGATGTCATCATGGTCCAGTATCTTGACATGGTAGCTAATCCTATTTGGTGACTCTGTAGACTCATCGCTAATGCCACATGTTTCTTTGGCGTATTGATATGAGCTTTGCCAGTCCTACCAGATGCATGAGATCAGACAAGCCAAGCAAAGCTCGGCTATTCCATCAATCACTAGTGTTTTTGATCTGGCCTTATGGTGTTCCATTAAAAATTTTGTTTATATACCAAAAATGTAAATATTATTTAGGGTAACATTTTACTTTATTATGTGGATCTTTTTTTAATAATTCTCTTCTGTTCATGTTGTTTTGCAGAAGTGCCTAAGTGTCAGTCTTCATTTGGGAGGGCAGCAAGTTTCTACCAAAACCATGAGAGTAAGTGACCGCTGCATTTTTATATATAATACTCACTGTGGCTTCATCATTCAACAGAATAGAATTTAATCCTATGATAATCTAACAGACTTTATCTTTGTCCCGTTGTAGACTTCTCATATGACAGAGATCAGCAGTTGTATTACGACGACACCTGCGTGGTTCCAGAGAGAATTGAAGGTAAGATTTCACAGTATATCACTAATGGGCATGTAGCATGTTAAGTTTATTTCAAAACCATTATAGTGAGGCTGCTGGTTTTTATGTCAAGTGCTCCGTCTGCAATGTTCAGACTTTACTAGGACATCCCTCCCCCATTTCAGTTGAAGAGAGAGCTATCATAGTGGTGTGAAATGAACACGGTGTCCACATTAGCTGCATTTGTGTCTGGAATTTCTCGTCTGCTTGCTCGTGCACCTCTGGGCAAACTCTAATCCTCATAATTTTTCCCCCTGACAGGGAAGATAAAGCAAGAGTCCTCTGTGTTTCGTGACGGCCCGCCGTACCAGCGCCGTGGCTCCCTCCAACTTTGGCAGTTTCTAGTCACGCTCCTGGATGATCCCGCCAATGGCCATTTCATTGCCTGGACGGGACGTGGAATGGAGTTTAAACTTATAGAGCCAGAGGAGGTCAGCTATTCTTACGTTTACTTTATTCATTCGCGTACTTGGCAAATCCAACATGCTGAAATGAATTTTCTCCTGCGCTTTTTTCAGGTGGCTCGACGCTGGGGCATCCAGAAGAACAGGCCGGCCATGAACTACGACAAGCTGAGTCGCTCCTTGCGTTACTATTACGAAAAAGGAATAATGCAGAAGGTAAAGGCAGGTTCACCTTTGGTTCACTCTATACTGAAATCATAAATATTGGTCTAGTTGTCCTTCCAAGCTTAACATCTGCTATTTGTTGTTTTCAGGTGGCTGGTGAGAGGTACGTATACAAATTTGTGTGTGATCCCGAGGCCCTCTTCTCCATGGCCTTCCCAGACAACCAGAGGCCCAACATTAAAGCAGATCCCGACAGCCTCGCCGGCGTGGATGAGGACACACTTCCGTTGACGCACTACGATGATGGGGCTTCATACCTGGTAGATGGTGGGGAGCAGTGCGTCGCTGGGATGCCTTTTCCTGACGGTTACGTGTACTGAACTGTTGATCTGACTGAAACACATTTGTCCCTGTTGCCTCAACTCCTGAACTGCCCACTTCCAGATTAACCCTCCCTAACATATAAAAGAATGAGGAGATATCTGCACGACAATTTAAGAACCCGAGAAGGGTTTCGAGGAAATGAGCAAAGACATTATCCAGCTCTTAAACTTTCCTCATGGCAAACGGTCAATGCTGTGAGACGAAACGGTTGAGCTGGAGCGGAACGGTGCTTGAGAGACTAACAAATCTCACTGCAAGAATTGTAGCAATTCTGTTTTTGACAATCCGCTTTTTAAAGACAATTGATAACAAATTATTAAGAGACATGTTAAGATATCCCTTCAATGCAGCACTATTTAATAGTTGCCTTTTTGGTCCCAACTTAATTTTGTGTTTCCTCCGAACCATGTAGACAAGAAGTCAAAAGGGCTTTATTTTGCAAGGAGGATAAAACCAACCCATTTGTTTCTTGTTAAGACTATAGAAAGCTGGCTTTTATACGTTTTGTTTAAACGTGGACAGCTTTAATGATGCTGAGGATTCCTGCAGAACAATGTTTTATTTTTTGTATCGTTGGTTCTGAATTCTTTGTCAAGTGTTGTTTTGTATTAACTTTTTTTGTTTTATGCTTGTTAACCCAAGAGTTGATGTAAAGTTCAACCAGAGGCACTCTTAAGTATATTTAGTCAACTTCACAGGACTGTTAACCAATTGTTAATTATATTTCTTTATGACTATAGCTAATTCTTTTGGTTTAGCTTCCCAAAATGCCAAATTTTAAATATAGAGTTAATATTATTTTCTGTGTTGTCAACAATTAAACGGGATGCACTAGTCAGAATTTCTCCTTGAGGACTCTTGAGTGTAAGTTAGGGTTAACTTGGCATATATCATCATTTCTGGCGTATATTATTTTGTCATCATTGTTGATTTTAACGCACCAGGAGAGCAGGATTATCAGGGCCTTGCATGCAATAAGGTTAAAAATATACATTTTCAAGTTGACAAAAGACCACTGCTTCCTTTTGCATGATGTACTCAGCTGTCCAATAACATATCGCTTTATGCTGGACAAAGAAGAAATTGTGGGGTTTCTGCATTTGTATTCTCTCTTTTCTTTCTTTTTTTGGAAAGATGAACTTATATATTTTTGCAAAGTCTGCATTTATTTGAGTTTATTGTATAAGCTGTATAGTTCTGCCTGTAACAGATTCTCTATGTATGTTTTAAATGGATCCCTGTGTGGCAGTGAATGCACACCGCTGGTTACCGGACACCCTTTCCTGGTGGGTTCGAGAGCAGTGCCTTTAAATGAGAGGTGCCGCTTATACATGAATAGTTTTCTCATTGAATGAGGGGCTTGTCTCAACCGCCACCACAGAAAGGTTGTCTGCACTTGTACAGGCTTAACCTTGTCCCCTCACAATGTGTACCTTACACTGCTGAGTTTATAATCTGTACTGGGTACAATAAACTGTCCATTCTGCTTCATTTGCACTCTGGCAATTCCTCTTTGTCATCATCTGTGTCACAATGGGTAACCTACTCCTGTGGAGCACACTGTTTCAAGTTATCTATACTGATTCATTTGAAAAGAATCATTTTCACATATGTGAGATATAAGGCCGTTCCTAGATAAGCCTGGAGGTAATGGGCTGGCAATTGCTTTCTTGCTCTGGATCTGAATCTCGCTATTGATCAGTCTCTGTTCAGTTAAAGGCTTTTGCTGTCCCAAGGGCTACACTGGCCATTCATCAGGGCTTTAGCTGGTTTGCTAATGTGCGTCTGCTCATAGTCATGCTTCTATATATGATTATTTAATAACTTCTCAGCTTTGGAGGCATGAGCAGTCTGTGTGAGCCTGTGTGTCAAAAACATGCACAACCTTAATTATTTATCCAAATACACATTGTGTGCAGTTATTTTTCACTAAAGCTTCATAAATTAATTGTTGTCTTTGGGATAAGATTTTTTAAATTCAATAACTACAAATGCCTACACCGATGTCTAGTTGCAGTGCATTGGCATCTAAAGCACTTTTCAGCCACATTTGGGATGGTTGTAGATTTTCACTGCTAGTTTTGCTTCAGGACCCAGATAGAACGTCAAGTGGCGACCTAGTAAAGTAGCATTTTTGAGTGAAATAAAAAAAACCCTCTTAAATGAAATTTGAAATTAAAATGAAATGTATTATTATCATGATGGACTGTAAACAATAGTACGGTAATTAAGGCTGAATCAAACAATTGGTTGTTTTAATTTTTAAACGCCTATTTCATTTTTTAAATCCATTACATTTTACATTGAATTTTAATTTTGAAACACATTTTAAATACAAAGGCTGTTTATCGCTGGAGCTTAACCCATATGAAATATGCTTCATAATGTTCAAATTTTATTTTACTTTTTTAGAATTTCATTTGTTTTGGGTATATCGTGCCGTGTTGGCGTCAGTTTTCTATTTTAAAAGAGTAAAAATGTGTGAAAATAAAGCATGCGCATTTTTGAGAGAACATACTTTGTAGGATTTCTGTGAATTAAAATGTGCAAATCAGAAGCAATATTAATATTTTTTCAAATTTTGCATGAAATTGCCCGACTACGTATGCCATTTTATTGTTGAAGAAACCCAAACCTTAAAACTAGTTAAAGTAGTAGCTCACTTCAAAATTTGCCCGCATTAAATTTCCCTAGTAATTTGTATTCCTACTATGGAAAGTCAATGGGGGAAATTTTGAAGTGACCTACTCCTTTAAGACCAATATGATTCCAGTAGCCAAAAACAGAGATGTTATTGCTGTTCACAATGGCAACATCCCCTACCCCATCTGCTCCAGGAAGCTACTTAACCTTTGAACCCTCCTACTTCCTGTAAATAACTCTGCAGTCAACACAACGATTTTATTTCTAGTCTATTTTATACTATATAACTTACTAATGTAACAGGGAGGAACAGCATATTGCTCTCATGCAAAAAAAAGTTAATTGTGAGTTCCATCAACATATATTTTGCAGTGTGGTCTCCTAATGACTGTGTTTTAGTGAAGTATTGATTTCACTTAGCAAATCCGACAGCTAATGCACACCGTTTGCTTTGAGCACATCTTTTAGTACAATGGAGGAAGATATAGCTGAGGATGGGCTGTGACGTGACCTAAATCACCATTAACCGCTGTTTATTTTCCCTTGTAAGCAGCTGTCATACTGAAGACATGAAAAAATCATTTTAATAGTTCGATTGATTTTGCTTTGTTTCACTTTAACATAATTGCCTTTGTTATTACACTGTAAAAATTCCAAACTGGCAGCGAGCGAGTTATTAATCGTGCTATGTGTTCCCTCTAGTGGCCATACTTGTAACTACTTTAACGAAACCCTGGTCGGTGGGTGTGATCAGGTCGTCCAACTCTTAAAATATGAAGTAACAACTATCTAAGGAGAGCACAGAGCTACATGTTCAATACACTGTTTTTAATCATCAAAATGTAGTTGGCTGTTACAGAGGTTACCTGTAAATAAACACCCTTAATGATTTAGTAAACGGTTTACTTTTCTGTAAGGACTTCGCACCAGTAACTGCGTTGTGTACTACTTGCTACTATGGTTGTCACGGTAACATAAACATATCTTAAGATACTATACCTTATTAAATATCACGATGCATAGTAGTATTGCGATGCTGTGTCATGTTCATAATTCAAATCTACAAAATATATCAAAATTTCTTAATACACAGATCTAAATGAAACATGTTGTATTTATTGCTTTCCTGTAGCTCAGTGGTAAGAGCATTGGTTGTGGGTTCGATCCTAGGGGATTGCAAATACCTATGTAAAATGTATAGGATAAAGCAATGTAAATCGCTTTGCATACAAGCGTCTGCCAAATGCCTAAATGTAAATGTATGTAAATGTAGTGAATCGTATCATACTGCACAATACAATATTTGTAGGATTAACTGTAGCAATTGGATGAGTTTGACTGTAGTATACTTTAATATTTATCGTAGTAAGATTTAAAAACAATAGTGTCTGGTAGTTTTAGAAACGTTCACTGTTGTAACCACTAAAAAAAAATGTAACATTGGAACTAATTCAATTAATGTGCGACAAATTGCATATATATCAATGCTTATGAAGGAAAATGTTATGCTTATTTTAAATGCGACTAAAACGGCCAGTAGGTGGCGGCATTTTTTGTGTCAGTGAATCATTTAACCAACTCGTTCAAAACACCTTATTCGTTTAAGAACGAATCAAGTGTCTTGATGAACGACTCACTGAATCATTATCTCGTCCAGAACACGGATTCATTAGGAGAGAAACACCGCTAAAAGACAGTTGAAAGTGTTCAAAATAATTAGCGTTAATGCGCATATGCAACAGCAGTTACGGCACTACCGTTTCAAAAAAAAAGAGCGGCAAAGCTTTAGCATCGCGATGCTACCGTAGCACCGGTACACTGCGCAAGTGCAACCCTACTTGCTACTAGTGTAGTTCATAATTGAACAGAAGCATCATAACCCAGCGACACGCCTATTCAGATGTGTGCTTACGCATGAGGTGCAGACGCGTCCAGAGCTGTTCTAATACCGATATTCTTGCTGTTATCTACGTTTTTTTCCAGTGTTATCGTGCGAGTTTTAAAACATGTGGTTACCTGTCGTCGTACCGTATGTTTTTGAACCATATTCAAACATATACGACAACCGTTCTGGCAGAGCGGGGACTCCGACGAATCCCTTCGACCAGCGTGTGTGTCGCGCGGTGAACGAAACCGTTGGTAAGTTGACAAACCAAGCCAAACAAACAATGTGGTCAGTCAGAGCCGCATTTCAGGATATTATCCAAAAACAATAAACCAGTCATCCTTAATTGGCGGGACAGCATAAAAAAAATTAAAAACATTTGACTATTTCAGTTATTTAAATTGAGCCGCGCGTCTACACAACAGAGAATCACATCACACGCACACTTCCGGACATAAATGTAATTTATATAATCTTTTGATATATCAAGAATTGATATATATAATCTTTTGCCGCTATATCCTCTAATATTTGTATCTAGCCTAGCGTGCTTCATTTGAAACCTTTCCGCTCCGCGCGCAGCTTTCTCCCGCTAAAGAGAGCAGCAGACACGTGCTTATTTTGACAACAGAATTGCAGACACGCAGAGCAGGTAAATTGACACACAACACTTAAAAAAATGCAGCTATTGTAAAGTATTTGTATCTGTCAGCCTGTTAACTGTTTGCTATATGTGATACTTTAGGACAATTAAGTTTTAATATACATTTAACTTTAGCATTATTGTTCAGCATGTAAACATTTGTTGTGAAAACCCAGGCTGAAGTAATTATTAGATAAAAAGCATCAAAGATTGATTTCACCAAGATTTCCATCTTTAAAATGGCACTATGCAGTCAATATTGAAGATGTTGTTATATTTTCACAGAATATTCTGTAGGGTGATTTTATGTAGAAAACAATAAAAAGACTTGCCGGTTTTCACAAGTAGGTATATTATAACGTTCTAATTGGTTAATTGTTTAACTATTGAAGTAGTTCTGGTATGAATGGCATGGAAAGGCTTATTAAGTAAGTACATTTGTTTTCTGTTTGTAATGAGAGCATTTTCATTCACTACATTTGGTGTTTGTATCTTATCAGTAGTTTTTTTTATTTACAAATTTAAATGATCAGACTTCTATTAATAGGGCATTCCCCTATAAAGTCACAGAGCCTACAATACAAACATACATTCAGTAGCATACATACGTGCTTTGTGGATATAAAAAAATATTATCTATATATCCAAATGGGGTAAATTGATTAAATATTTATTTATTTAAGAAAAAGACCGGACCTTTAGGAACTTAAATTGAATACCCCTTATTAAACCGTTTCATGTGTATATTAGTTAAGGGCTCAATTTATCTAACTTTAAGTTTTGACATATAGGCTGTATTAAACCAGTCATGACTGTTGACTCCGCAAATATGCAAATAATAACGCTAGCCCAGGTTAAAACATCTAACCCAAGTATTACTTTTACCTTGGTTCAACTATTTAAAGTGTGAAAGTCCCTAAAGATTATTTAACATCTAGCACCAATCCACCACCTTAACACATTTGTGTAGCAATGTAAAGATGGAGTTTACAAACTGTTTGTGTTGGTGGTTTTTCACTCAGTTTCGCTGAATTTCTTGCACGCTTCCCAAGGATTTAGAAATGACCCACCATATGCAGAGGATGAAAGGAAACTAAAGGTCAAGAGGTAAACAAATTGTTATTCAACCTGAATGCCTTACATCTTACTAAACAAGATCAATAATCGATATAACATATGTAATTTAGATTTATTGATGTGGGAATAAAAAACTCAGACCGATGTCCACTTGTCATGTATACACCACTTCAGAAAATGTAAACAATGCTAGGCCAGCGCTGGTCCGCGGAAGACCTCCCTGTTTCAGTTTTAACACTAAACAAAGTTTTTGAATACAACCAAAATACGACCAACATAATATTTATAACCAAATTAAAATGTTAAACGAATATCTTTAAGATTGAATGATATATGCAAGTTAAAAAAATTAGAGAAAGAAACCGGAAGAGCTTCATAAGTTGAACCTTTGTTTATATCTCCCGAAATGGTTTATACTGATTTCAGGGAGTTCATTCTTTGTTTCCTAGATCGAGGTAGGCTGTAATTTATTTGACTTTTTCTACAATATAATGTATAATTTAGTTTAAATTTAATAAATATTGTTTATATTGTATATCCTTATATAATGGTATAAGCTCACTATACCTTGTTACTCTGACCAAAGCAATTGTCCCTGTCATACTGTAGCTCATTATTCAATCTTGTCCGGGTCTATCATTCTCTGGAACTTACTGATCCAAAGTTGCTCGGATGGTATCTTTCTTTACCAGTGGATGACAGGACACTAGTACAACGTAAGGACAAAACATGTTAAATGTAAAAAAAAAATAATGATACATTTGTGGTCAAGAAGTATAATTCTTTTGTCTTGTTGTAAATTGTGCTTTTTCATCTACAGAAGAGGGAGGACTTCTCCAGTTTATACAAAGACACCCTAATCTCGAAGTAGCCAGAAAGTGGGTTTATGTGAAACGTGAGTTTATTCTTTTACTGAAATTTTGATAGTGACCTTCTTGTGATTGAATGTTACTTTTGCCAGTTCATACAGAATGTATTCTTAACCCGGCATTTATAAAGATATGTATGTATTTATAACACACAGAAAAATTCAGAGGAAACTACAGTCCCCATCCAACAACCATGTCATCAAACCACAAGTAGGATCTTAATTTTGAGCATCATGCTTTTTTATGCACAATTTTAAAATGGCACTCATTTATATCATTAATGATAACCTCTGTCTGTTTTGCTATGTGGCTGTGTTTTAGGTCATGGTATCCAACATTATCTGATGTATCACAGTGTCAAAACTGTGGGTACTCTTTTCAGTGTGGTACTAAGAAATGTTATCGTTGTGGCGTACATGTTCAAGTTTCAGCGCAAGAAGACTCCATCTTAGGTGAGATGTGTTCTGCTTTTGCCATAAACTTCAACATCACTAGCAACTAGTACACTAATATATTTTCTGGTTTAGAAAACGAGAATGACCTTGAGCTTCTACCGAGTAATGTGAGGGAAGAGCTGAATATCATAACTTCTAAAAATGAAACCAGCCAGCAGAGTTATGGCAGCTTCAGTAAAGGATCATGTAATGCACAAGCCCAGTGCTTGTCTGAACTGTGGGAGGAAGTAGAAAAAAGGGAGGACATCAAGCACTTCCATGACCTAACATGCCAAGCAAACCACTCTCTCGATATGGAGTTGGATATGCAGAGTCATGCTCAGAGAGTTAACAATTTCCAGAATGACCAAGACCGATTGGATGAGGAATCGGAGGCTGGAGAAAATTTCTGTGATGCTGATCAGGAAACCATGCCAGAATACTACAGTTTCAGTAGCACAAGCTTAAATCACACTGAGTGGAGTGATGGCAGCCAGCATATGGAGTCAGGCTTCAATGATTCCATCATGGCAACTAAAGGAAGTACAGTACTGTCAGATCTACACTCAGAAACCACCATGGCCAGTGCTGTGGATTCTTTCTCCCGTCTCAGCCAATCTTTTGAGATGGCCAATGAACCAGGAGACCATGTTGAAGACCTTCTAAATAAGGAACCACCAAGATCTTTTGTGAACCAAATAGTTGATGCCTGTGGGGATTTCCGAGCCTGTTTCACATCTACACGTGCAACAGAGGTTTGTCAGAACTTGCAGACGAAAGCCAGTCAAAGCGTTGCCACTGATACAGACTCACTACCTGTCAGCAGTAAAAAAGATACACATATGGCAACGTCCACATCTGACAAGAGCATCGTAACTGAGGTCTACATGGCTGACTTGGAAATTCTTACAGAGGTATTGCATTCATAAGCCACATGTTTGTAGTTTAAAATGAGCTTTTTATGATGGAAATATGTTTCTTAGGAATTCATAAAGCTGAAGGAGATGGAGAAGGAACTGAAGCAGTTGAAAGATAGAAAGTCAAGGTAATGTACTAACTTTCTCTTTGCATTTCAGGGAAAACATCATCTAACACATGGTTGACATTTAGCGATTTCAATTTACACCTTCATAAAGATTTCAATTGATACGTCAGGCTCCAGTCCTTAAAATTACTATTCAATTACTTAAAGCTTATTCAGTGTATTTAAATGTAATTTTTTACAGTTAACATAACATTTCCTGGGATTTAAAAAAGAGATAGAAAGTAGGGGTGGGTGATCTGACCATTTTAAATTGCCATCGATCTTGAAGGGGTCAGCAATTCACTTTTCAAGGATCATAATCTTGTCTGTTGTCTAAAACAAGAGGTGTGTTCGACATCATGCAGCGCTGCACAGACACATTGGCGTATGACATTGAAGCACTGTGAGAGCAGAGAGCTCTGTATGCTTTCGGATCACCCTCGCCGTGCGGCAAAATCTCACGTGTGAGTTACAGTTTTGCTAGTGCGTTAGACAGAGCGGCTTGTTTGTGTGAAGTGTGTTTGTCCTTGTGCTTGTTTGTGTGTGACGTTCATCGAGGGGGCACCGCTAATTTACTTAGTTTAAGTCTGTTTTGCGATTGAAACTTGTTTCCCGAATCCATATATAGCCTATATAAAGAGCACTATGATTTCTGTGATGCAGACGTGGAATTCTGCAATTTAAATCTGTCATCTACTGGTTCTACGTGAATGTGTTGCACAGTTTAAGAAGCTACACATGTGATGCTCATGGAGTTGTATGTTTCTCACTGTATGAGGACATAAACACATTAACATCGGTCCAGAGTTGCCCTGAGAGTATTATTTAGTTCATTCAACTGTTTTCACTCCTTGAGAAAAATTATCATCAGTGCACCGCACACACTGAAACTCTAACTGTGTGTTCATACCAAACGCAACTTGCGCGAAAAAATTGCGCTATTCGCGCGCAGTTGGACGCTTGAACATTTTGAGTTTACTCACTTCATTCGCGTGTCAAATTCACTTCACTACTGACGCGAATTCTTCCAGGTGGCTCCAGTCTCCTATATATATTATATGTTATAGCTCAAATTGTGTAAAGATTTTTTTGACAAACTTAACAGATTGTTTGACCTCCTCACTCTCTTTCTTCCCAGCTAGATCCTTTTTATTTCTGTTTCATTAAAAGTAAGATGTATCCTACAGCTCCAGGTATCCACATACAGCAACGATGATTTTGTCCTCCATTGTTGTTTGGGATTTCTGCCTCTTCTCGCAATGTCATAATCACGTCACTACTAGAGCAAGCTCCTGATTGGTTTATGCGGCGCAAATTTTTGCCAAACTTCAGATTTTTCAACTCGCGTGAATCACGTGTTATGCTCGTCAAACGCCCGAAACGCTCAATTCGTGCGAATCGCGTCTTTCGCGCCACAGTATGTCCTATCGCGTCTTTGCATTGACTTAACATGTAAATCACTCTCGCTTAACGCTTCATTCGCGCTTTGTATGAACACACAGCAAGTGTCTATTGTGGGACCGTCTTCACGACAACTTCGTCAAAATGGAACACGGGTTAACCTAAACGCTTGAATGAAAAAATGCTGTAGTGTTCTACACTACTTGATATATCAAATTGTGGCATTCCTGTTGTAATCTGATCAACTGTAGTATATTTTAATATTAACTATAGTAAGGTTAAAAAACACTGTAATATCTAGGAAATTTACTGCAGTTTACTATAGGCCTCGTAAATACTTAGTATTGGCTACTACAGTACTTTTTATGTGGACAAATATATTACAGGGATGTGATTTTTACGTATAAATACGGATTTCAGTATTTTCATACCTTGTGGGACGACCCGCGTAAATTGCGCAAATCCGACCTATTTTTCACAGGGGGATTGGGTGGGTTTGTGATCTGTGAAGAATCATCATTCAACCGGTAAACTTGTCCTTGATGCCTTTTACATCTCGCACGTTTGTTAAGACGTGCAGAGCGACTGTGCTCATTTGAATTCTGAGTCGTATGATATTCATTACAGCAACATTTATGACTGTTGACTGAAATAGCCAAATGACCATAAAAAAATTGAATGGCTTATAAACCAATAGTAATACAACCATTATTTTTATAACAAGTCATGTTGCAATAAAGGGTCTAATACATATTGAAATTTTAATGTACAAAATCTGCTAAATTTTGCTTTTTCAAAATTCAGATTTTCATGCTTATGACACCACGGAACAAGTTAGTGGCACTATCTTGTGGTTGTTTGTGGAGCTTTCATGAGCGCACAGTTTTTTATTTTAATGTGAATGAATTATTGCTCATATAAATAAAATAAAAAGTAATATTAAGTACAGAAGATATTCATTTTTTTATTATATGTAACATCAGCATAAGACTGCTATGCATATTTCATCCTGTTTGTTTAAACATTATTTATGGGACTATTAAACATTTAACTGATCAAACCAATATTGATAATCAGTACCAGGTAATTATAATGGTTTGTATATTGTGTGGCAAAATATGAAATGTTTATTTCAGGACAACAGGGTTGAACTATTTAGCCTCCCTACTAAAACTTTGACTGAAAGTTTTATTATGAACATTATAAACTATTCTTCATGTTTTATTGTCATTTTACAATATTTGTTTCCAAGACAAGCAAAAGACAAGTAAAAAAATATGTATCATTGTGTGGAGGGCGGGGCTAATATTTGTGTGGGGAGTGGTCAGGGGTGTGTTTTGTTCCTTTTTTGTTTTTGGCCAGTCACTTGCCTGATATTACTATTGTATAGTAAAACATGAATAACACGAAACAATAAAAAGTGGGTAAACTATTTCTGATTTGGAAAATAGAATGATCTTGAGCTTCTACCGAGTAACGTGAGGGAAGAGCTGAATATCATAACTTCTAAAAATGAAACCAGCCAGCAGAGTTATGGCAGCGTCGGTAAAGGATCATGTAATGCACAAGCCCAGTGCTTGTCTGAACTGTGTGAGGAAGTAGAAAAAGGGAGGACATCAAACACTTCCATGACCTAACATGCCAAGCAAACCACTCTCTCGATATGGAGTTGGATATGCAGAGTCATGCTCAGAGAGTTAACAATTTCCAGAATGACCAAGACCGATTGGATGAGGAATCGGAGGCTGGAGAAAATTTCTGTGATGCTGATCAGGAAACCATGCCAGAATACTACAGTTTCAGTAGCACAAGCTTAAATCACACTGAGTGGAGTGATGGCAGCCAGCATATGGAGTCAGGCTTCAATCATTCCATCATGGCAACTAAAGGAAGTACAGAACTGTCAGATGTACACTCAGAAACCACCATGGCCACATGTAAAACTGTTTGGCCTGTGCTACAAAACTTTGAACCTCCGTAGCACCAGTGCAATGTGCAAAAAAGTGAATGTACAGCCCTGTATTTCAATTCAGATCGTGGATCGAGATTCTGTGTTTTTTTTGGAATATCGCCCAGCCCTACTAGAGTTTGTCTTTGAGCGCCTTTCCGATATCGTGGCGAACCGTTCTAACCACGGTCTGGAACAGTTATGTTATGTTAGTTATGTTTCCTTTTGAGCATAATTTGGCGTGGTATGATTTGCAAACCGTTCTCAGGCCAGAATAACTGCTGATAGAGTGTTTGTAGTGATGTCACCATTTAGGGTTGGTCACTTGTCAGGTGCCTAGATACCAGTTTCTCTCTGTACCTGCTGGCCAGCGACAAAACGGCGCAATGTATTTCATTTCAATGGAGAGCCTGCAACTTCGGAAACGATCAACTGTGACCGGAAGTGGGCGTGTCTAGCGACGTGACAAATTTGAGAATTGCTCAACTTAATACAAAGGACAAGCGACTCTCGGGAAAGACTACCAATAGGAGTAAAGTAGCGGAGCTCAAGTCATCCTTCTCCAGTCAGTTGCTGCAGGGTTTGTTTATGAATGTAACTGGAGTAACCAAATCTAGGAACTCCAGCAACAAAATCTAGGAACTCCTTCTAACGACCTCATAGCAAGAGACTAGCGACATCCATCAGAGGTCGCTGGCTGTGTGTATGCAGTGTTCAGCAATAAGAATGATGAAAAAGTCCTTATAAGATTTTGTTCTAGATTTAATGAAGCTACGTATTTTAAAGTGTTTGTTCAGAAGCATCTAATGGAGTCTTTCTGTCTTCACAGGCCTAGTCCTGGTGGTGATCTTTGCAGGAATGTTGGCGGGTGTGACTGTGCCCAGCGGGTGAAACGGGCAGAGCTGCGTCTTCTTGGTCTTCAGTACATCATGTGCCAACAGCACTGCTGGAGACGCTATTTTACCTCCCCACTGGGTGAAGGTGCTCCTCAGGGGTAAACGTCTGCTTAAATATTCATCCACTTTAAGGAAATCATTACCAGTCGAAATTGATGACGTGAGGTTTTTTGATTACTACCCTGAAACTTAAACTTTCAATGTGTAACATTTTTTTGTCATCTATTGACAGAAATGCAATATAATATATTAGGGGTGTGACAGACACTTATCTCACGAGACGAGACACGAGACTGGGTTCACGAAAAATCCTTAATTATGAAATATATAGGGAGAACTTGTCTTTTATTCACCTTAAAACACAAAAAATCTAGTCATTATAAAATCACCTGCTTTAAGGTAACTGTATATTAAAATAATAAATGCAAATGATTTTCAAGGTTGAGTTATTTATCCAAGAAAATATATTTTATCTGTCTTAATGATATTACATTTATGCATGTGGCAGACGCTTTTATCCAAAGTGACTTACATAGAGCAATGTCCTATACATTTATACATAGGTATGTGCAATTCCTTGGGATCGAACCCACAACCTTGCGTTGTTGACCCAATCATCTTACCACTAAGCTACATGAAAGCTTTGTTTGTTGACAACATACACATTGCTAGTCATACATCTATTGTTTTCTAGCACATGGATTTCGGATATGTAAAATAACTACTGTAAACCCGGTCATAACCTCATATTTATTTTACCCCACTGCTGTTATAAAAGCATTTAATGATGAATAAGGACACTTGACAGGATTAGCATTGGCGTAACAAATTAATGCGCAAACAGGGACTTTTATTTTAATGTAACCTTTAATTTAACATACAATACAACACTTATAATGCAACCGCTAACAAAATTAGAAACTTACCGCTTGAACTTGTTCAAATAAATCTGGATGTTTCCTCCTTTCACCAGAAAACTCTGACAGATTCTCTTCACCAGAAAACTCTGACAGTTTTAAAAATCTGCTTGCAGCACACATAAAAAGAATCTTGGCAGATTATTTTATTTGAATTCGCCCACACTCATCAGTGTACAACTAAATATATACTACACATATTTTACATATCCATAGGATCTTACAAAGCAGTTTTGTAAAAGGAGCTAATAGTATCTGTTTTAATGGGTTTACTATTTTTAGACGTTGACCTCACATCTACATTTGAATCTCTTTTATAGCACTACAAAAATAGGTTTGCCCTATGTAAACTTGCATTTCTGAAAAACTTTGGGGGGTAAAGTTGTGTTTATAAATAAGACTAAAGGTAGAAAGTGCTAGAAAGTATTTCATAATTGTACATAAAAAGACATTCTAAGACACCCAACTACAAGATAATATTTAGATTATCATACCAGAGGACGTCTCTTACGTCATCTCACTGGGAAACAGAAGTAAACAAAGGGACATCTCAGTTAATTTCACGTGATTCGTGAAAAAAGTGTATTTCTCCATAGATGAAAGAAAGGCAGCGGCTATGCAACAGGTTTAGAGTGTGTAACAGTAACGTTTTAACAGTACTACGGCGTATCCACGTTGAAAAGCAAATGTTTCTGTAGCAAATAGTAACAAGGGATTTGTAGCAAGGTGTGTAACTTTAAATCCTGGAATGCTGTGTTTTTGTCGTGCTCTGAATGATTCTCTGTCTGTCAGTCCAAAGCCGAGGGAACGTATTTTGAGCAGGGGTAGCTATAATGCTTTTTTGCTAGGGCTGAAGTTATGACTGTGCTTTGGGCGAGCTGCTTAAGTTTAATGTTAATAAATAACGGAAGAAAACAATTGTCGCTGCCGAGAATAAAGATGAATAGCAATGTGATTATAAGATACAGCATTAAAACAAACACATAAACTGATGTTATAAGTGTGCATATAGCCAAATAACAATCTGTTGAACGAAACTACAAGCTGCGCGTGTTAGCGGTTAACTTACCCGGTACATTTAAAACCGACGCGAATTCTCCCCAGCTCTTTCCCTTATCTATGCGGTTGTGGTATGTTTTTGAGGATACATTATAAAGACGATCACGTTGTTGCCGCTAGTTGTTCCTCCATCTCCACTGTCCAACATACCCTTGCAGGAGCTTTGGCCGTCAACATTTTTAAAGGTCTTTCAGTCACCTTGCAGATGTGTCTCTCATTGTCTGTAGCGAAAGTACCAACGTCATCACCCCGATTTAAAATCCTAAATATCAAACATGTTTGGGCGGCTAAGATTTCTCTCTGAGCAGATCGGGAGGTGTAAAATTCAATCTGTGAACGCCTCACATTACATGATAATCTGGGTCGAACCGATCCAGGTTCTGGACCCAATTTTTTTCAAAGATTCTGAGTAGGGGAAATCGGTGTAAAATCTGTCTGAAAATCCTGTTATCTGAGCTAGGCTTTAGAATGAGCAATGATGCAATAGTGCTTTGAAAGCATTTGAATGAGCCATTGGTTCCAATTCACAACCTCAAGGCTAGATCCTGCTAAACTTCATACACTGGACCTTTAAGTCAGTGATGTGCTCCCTTTACACTGTGCTATGCTAAAAACAACATACAAATTGTTTATAGTTGTGTCTGAGACAATGACAAGAGTTCACCTGCTTTTATGTAAAGTTATATGAAGCATTCTTTCTGTGGTTTGAATAGCAGTTTTTGTATGTTCCTCAGGACTGATCCTCTACCTGACATCATAGCAGAAACTCTGACGGCACTAGAGAAAGATTACCATGACATGATGAGACTGCTTCTAGCTGGCACTCCCCTAGATGACCTGAAGCCTTTGTCAGTAGACTCTCAAAAGATGATAACTACAGGGACAAACTACAGCCCAACATCGGTATGACAGAACTTAAACATTGGAAGATTGAGAAATATATCTGTGAATGTAGGATGAAATTTATAATGTCTCATTCTAGGTGCTTGAGGCCCATTTAGGCTCATTTGACTGTCTAGAAAGGTATGATATCTCAGAGATCTTAAAAATGATTTTCATAACATTTTCATAAATGCACAATATTCTCTAATTTTGTACAGTACCGTTGCAAATAACCATGCGTTGGATGGAAAAGATAAAAGGACGAGAGCACCTCTGTGTCAGAACATTGAAGACATTCAGGTTATTCACAATTTTTGCATTATTTCAGAAAAAAAATTACACTCATGCATTTGCGGGTATGTTTGGATAAAAGCCTCAGGCAAAGAGTTTTTCGTTTGGGGGATTTGTTTGGCTAACCAGAATCTAGATGACGGCTAACAGTGTCCTCTTTTTTTTTGGTTGTTGGGCCAACCAAACATGCCATTGTCTTTTTTTTGTCCTTTGGCCAACCACAATCACGCATTGCTGAAAGGAACAAATGCAAAGTGTCATCTTGGATAAAGAGAAAATGGTATTGATATTTATTATTCAGTTCGCCCTTGTGATCAAAACGGCTATTTTGTGAGAGACAGTTGCCAGTCTCCCTTTCGAATTTCCACTTCTAGAGCTCTGCCCTTCTAAGTGAGTAAGGCACTTGGGTGTGATTGATATTCGTCCGAAGTGTCAGTCGCAGAAACTGTAGTTTACAGATTATAATTAATAATTATTTTAGAGATCGATCAATTTGCTTCATAATACATTGATATGTTGTCAGGAACCGCGCAGATTACTTTTTTTTGAATGAAAGCTCATAATAACAATTTATATATATATATATATATAATAACTAAATAAAGATAATTTAAGATGTTTATTATGACTTGGAGCGTTGGGATTGCGAGATGAGGGCAATGTATTTATTTTTTATAAAAATCTTAAATTGACCAAAGTCCATATTTTTCATATACTGTTCCATAGGTGTCATGTGGTGCACTTGAAAAACATTTTGCAGGCCATTTTGGGCCCTGAATACTGTTATTTATTTGATTATTGTGATAACTATTGTGATAGCTAAAGTCAGTTACGTTCAGACTGTGTTTGTCCTTGCTTCAACTGAATAGGATGAACCAAATGTTGACAGCAGCAACAGAGGCGAAACTGCAGTACCTTCTAACAAGCATCATGGAAACTATAGTAAGATTAACTATGATGTTGATGTTGATGTTAAGGACAAAATACAGGAATTATGAAACAATGTTCTTAATACAATGCTAGGTGCCATGAAGGATCTTAATGGAAGTGAAGCATGGTTTGATGCTGAGGAGGAACTTCAGGATGGAAATATGGAGAAACAGGAGGGGAGAGAAAATATGATACAAAAAATGGAGCAAAAAGGTGTTCAATTTAAAACAATGAGATATTAAACGTGTTTTTTGAAAACCAGTAATGACTTTTTACAGTCTGGGTTGGGTAATCTGTGTGATTTTACTAGATTTGGGGTTGCCATATTTTATGTGGCAGATTATTTTGTGATCATTGGTTTCTATTTCACAGGAACTGATCTGGAGAACTTGCATCATAGCTCCCTTTTGTGCGTTACCTGCTTGCCAAGAAATGCTACTGAGGTAGGGTACCATATATGTGTGAATGTAACTGTTTTGGCTAATCGTAGCCTCTAGGGGGCAGCAAAAGCCAGTCAATGTTATACTTTTGTAGCAGGAGATGCTGATTTTGTTTGAGAAGTATCATGCCACAGGTGTCAGCATCTCGACTTTCAGCAACAATATCAGGTAAGAGTTCTCTTTTATTTTTTGTAAGTTGCTGAATTAATGCCTTTGTATCCTAAAACTAAATAGTTTTAGAATATTACCCCACAATCTCAATGCAAGTTTATGCACATGTATTTCTCTGCAGATTTTGTATTCTATATTGTACGTTGTGTAAAGGAAATATATATCTTGCACCCTTTAGCTATATGTGTTATTCACAATTTGTAATCATATATTTGCCGGGTTATCCTGAGATGTGACGTATAATAAAAACACGTTGCTCTCAACTAAAAAAAATCTTTGTAAAATCAACTGTGTGACTATATATTGTGTGTGGTTTATAAAAACCAGCAGGCCAACAAGTTTTGAATTGGACACTAAAGGTTTATTTCTTGATTAACTATTATGTTTACAATTAAGTATGAAAAGCTGGAACCACACCCAAACTGTCAAAGATGTAATAATAAATTGAGAGCAATGGATGTGATTATTATATATTTTGTATTAATTTAGAATATTGAAATTTGTTAGTTAATCACTATTGAACTTTTATCATGTCTTTGCCTTTTTAGGGCTGCTATTGTTGACCTCAACAGCGCCAATGATGCCAAGGCAGCTGTTAAAGATCTAAATGGGTGCACCCTCCAAGGACACACACTTCGTGTACAGCAACTGTGTGGGCCTACCTCAGCTCATCCTAAGTTAAATGATCAGCCTCACGACACTGTTGAAACCATTAAAACAGAAGTGAATAGACTGAGAACCAAGGGTGCCTCAGCTAGAGTTAGTATGAAGCATTAGACTTTTCAAAAGTAACGTTACATATTTTTGACATTGAATTGTTACAATTCTGTTCTGACCATAAATCATTTATATTCTTTGTCTTAGGGACCACGCTGTAGTGTTGACAGGCTGACCAAAGTATGTGACTCACCCACAGCCTCAGGTACCTGTGTACCACAGCGCTATGCCGACACGGGAAGCTTTAATACAATCATCTTGCGGCTATTAGAGCGCCATCCAGACGTTGACCGTCAGAAGATTGTTGATGCCATGTTAAAACTGCGGGACATGAATCAAGGCATCCTTAGAGGTTTTACTTTGAACGCTATAGTGGATATGACTTCTAAGCTAATTACACAGGACTCTTCCTCCAAGTGTGTTTGAGTTTGTAAAACTTTGAGCAGCTGTTAAGGCCTTAAACAGTTACTTGACCAGTATATCTGGTGTTCAGTTGCCAGTTCCTTTTTAGGCCTGTTTGTAAGTTTCTTTTAATGTTATACACAGTTGTTTGGTAGTACTTATTTTAGTGAATCCGAATCTTGAATACCGAGGAACAGGCATTTTTCTTAAATACAGATTTGGTTCCTGACTTTTTTGTTTTCAGCAGTCTTCAAGTTGTTAAAAAAATGGTAAAGGTTTGCTTGTGTTGTTTGAATATAATAAAATTTCCTTGTTTCCTAGCATTATTTAATAAGTGGAAGCTTAGACACTGGAGAGTTGCACATTGTTGAATGTAAAATCAGAGTTATATAAATGTCATATACAAAAGGTTGGAAGTCAGGTTGATGGAGTTCAGGGGTGACTACAATGTTGAGGATTTTCATCTTTATCCACGTAATAGCCTCAAATTTAATACACTTATAATATGATTTTCTGCTTTGATTGATAAAAAATAATAATAAAAGTAATGTTCCCCAATGCGGTCTTCCCTGGAGAATCTGTCTTAACTACAGTTGTGTTCAAAATTATTCAACCCCCACTGAAATTGATTGTTTTGGTCGGTTTGACATTGATTATGATCATTCAGTCATCCTGCTTACAATTAAATCAAAGAGGCACGTGTAGGTCAGACAAATATAACATTTATAATGAAATAACCACAAATGTCTTTTCTGAGCTCACATCATTATCAGTTTTATTCAACCCCCAAGTGACATTCAGTCTTAGTACTTAGTACAACATCCTTTTACAGTTATAACAGCTTTTAAACGTGAAGCATAGCTTGACACAAGTGTCTTGCAGCGATCTACGGGTATCTTCGCCCATTCATCATGGGCAAAAGCCTCCAGTTCAGTCACATTCTTAGGCTTGCGCACTGCTTTCTTTAAGTTCCACCAGAGGTTCTCAATTGGATTTAAGTCTGGTGACTGCGATGGCCACTTCAAAATGTTCCAGCCTTTAATCTGCAACCATGCTCTAATGGACTTGGAGGTATGCTTGGGATCATTGTCCTGTTGAAAGGTCCAACGTCTTCCAAGCCTCAGGTTTGTGACGGACTGCATCACATTGTCATCCAATATCTCCTGGTACTGAAGAGAATTCATGGTACCTTGCACACGCTGAAGCTTCCCAGTACCTGCAGAAGCAAAACAGCCCCAAAGCATGATTGACCCCCGCCATGCTTCACAGTAGGCAAGGTGTTCTTTTCTTCATAGGCCTTGTTCTTCCTCCTCCAAACATAGCGTTGATCCATGGGTCTAATTTTGTTTCATCAGTCCACAGAACACTATCCCAAAACTTCTGTGGTTTGTCCACATGACTTTTGGCATACTGCAGTCGACTCTTCTTATTCTTTGGGGACAGCAAGGGGGTGCGCCTGGGAGTTCTGGCATGGAGGCCTTCATGACGCAGGGTGCGCCGTATTGTCTGAGCAGAAACTTCAGTACCCACATCTGACAAATCTTTTCTCAGTTCCTCAGCAGTCACACGGGGACTTTTCTCCACTCTACGCTTCAGGTAGCGCACCGGATGCAGAGCGATGCGTCTGGACACAAGGCTTATCTAATGGGATTGTAGCAGCATTCATTGTGGACCAAATTTAATATGTGTTCTAATGCATTCTATTGTCGTGCCGTGCCGTGCCACGTCCGGTGTGGACATGGGGCACGTTCAAGCGCAAACCGGTGCACAACGTTTTTCTACGGTTTCCGGGTTAAACGACATGTTTCCTAAAAACGTTTTGCAACGTGGTTTGAGATGCGTTTTCTTTTGTTTGGTGGGTGTGTCAAAAATGTCAGCCCAATCACCAGCAACATATATATAACCCACTTGGTATTAAAGAAACAGTTCGCACAATGGGTCCAAGTAAAGTATACACAACAATTGAAGATATTTGAAGAGATGTATTTTGTAGTATCCAACACGTATTTATTCCGGCTCCGATAATTCTTCAAAAAGAACACAAGAATGGCATTCTCAGCTGCAGTAGTTCAACTCTCCCGTCATCACAAGATGGTGTTCAACCGCACCACCGTTTCCATTTAAAAAACGTTTCGTCGGGGCTGAACGCAGACAGTAATTTCCGGCACTCGTTGGACCGATTTCATAGACTATACTAAGCCTAAACCTGGACCATGTCTAAGTTAATTAAGACTATTCAAGTCGCTTTCATTGAAATGCCGTAGAATAAAAACCTTCGTGATGTGCGTCTTGAGACAAAACAATGACACTGAAATAGTTTAAATTCAGTTGAGACCGCACAAAATGTATTGTAGTCTGGGACTAGTCTTCAGCCTTGTCTGTGACACCTGAGTTATCAGACTGTAGTGTGTGTGTGTGCGCAAGTATTTTGCTAACAACAAATGGTCTGTTGTAGACGGACTCCCTACACATCATTGCTAAAAACCAACAAATGTCTCTCAGGCAAGAGAAGCGCTTACTCTTGCACCTCTTTCTTTCTAAGGGACATGTGGCTGTGTTATTAGTGCTGGTCACGTGACAGCTGATTCCGCTGCTTGAATTTGGCCTGGAAAACCACGGTCGCACGTCTGACTGATCTGTTCTGACTCTATTTTCTTCTCTACTCTTTATTAAAAATAAAAATGAATGAATGAATGGTTCTGTATACTGTGTTAGGTTATATGAGACCCAATCCTCTTTTTTTCGATTGCACTTATGCTTTTGTTGTACTTATGCTGTCCCAATTGCTTCCATTGCCTACCCCAAATGTAAGTCTGGATAAAAGCGTCTGCTAAATGACTAAATGTAAATGTAAATGTATATAGACAGATATTTCACTGGCTTATACAAATGTACTTATTAATCAGGTTTAAGAACTAGTCTGAAATGTTCTAACCAAACATAAAAAGTGTCGTGGAACCGCCTCCATTCAGCGTTTTTATTTCCCCACTCATATTCCAACAAGCCCCGCATTTTCGCCCGATTATTTGATATAAACAAATAGATATGAGTGTCTTGCTTGCTGTCCAATCGGATGTTCGGAAGTAACTATTAGAACTAGCCAATCCTGGCTCGAGACGTCCAGCCAATCCTGGTGAAAGAGACGTCCAGCATATCCAAGTATGGGCGGAGTTTAAAGTAAAGTGAGGGACGCGGCAGGCACCCAGTACTGAATTTCCATGCTAAAAAACAACTGGAGGATTTATTTTTTAACTGTTTATAAATTACATAAAACTGACTGCTAACGAAAAACAAAATGCCTCCTGTTGATGATGGAAGTCGTGGTGGATGCAATTCAGTCTGAACTACTGCAACAGACAACAACCAGAGTGACGTTACGACAGTAAAAAACCTCAAGTGCGGATTATTGTTCCGAGTTGGTGCGGATTCACTCGTATGTTTACCGGATTCAGGGGACATTCACTTCAGTCATGAATGTACCGCTGCAAAGTGGGTGAGATGGGCAGAGAGAAGAACGGGCATGGAGTAAGGATTGCCATTTAGAATACATTGAGAGGTTTCTTAACGTTTGGATAAAACCTTTACGTTGAGCGGGATTGTTGGTTTTTGCAAGGAAGGAAGGAAGGATGTGGAAATTTAGCCCATTCACACGTCATCCAGCTCTTCTAGCTTGCATAGTCTTGGAAATATTTATTTACAATGTCAAAGGTAAGTACACACACACTCACTTCAGTTTACACACTCGTTCGTGCAATGCTTAGCGGAGACACTGGCACATCTGTATTTGACTTTAAAAAGCGCATTTCCTTATTCTATCAAGTTCAAAAGTAACTCTTTATGTCAAACGAACAGATGTGAAATTTTCACCTACATTTTGTCTATGCTCGTGCCTTTCTGATTTGATACTTTATCGTGTCACAAAGTGTCGTCCTCTCTAGAATGTAGATGGCTAAATGTGAATGCAGTTCAGTCTTGCAGAACTTTTGCATAAATCTGTATACCAGTTTATAACTCTTGATTTGATCTGTTTTGAATGTTCTCCCCTTTTTTAGGTCTTAATGTGTGTATGAGCGGTAGTGCCACATCTTGTGAGGAATGTCTTCTCATTCACCCGAGCTGCGCCTGGTGCGCGCAAGAGGTGTGTGCACGCGCTTGTCTGATATTAGTCGTTTCAAACCTACTAAACTGTCAACCCAGACAGCACAGTTTTAGACATCATGTGTGTGTTCAATTGCTGTCTAGGTCGACAGTCCATTAAATCTCTAGTTAGTCATTCTTATACACTTTAATAAACTCGAGCTGGATGTCGACAGATTGCTGAAAGCTTTTTTCCTGATTCAGGACTTTGGACAAGCGAGAACCTTCACCTCACGATGTGAC
This sequence comes from Triplophysa bombifrons, assembly GCA_029783895.1. Taxonomy (NCBI): domain Eukaryota; kingdom Metazoa; phylum Chordata; class Actinopteri; order Cypriniformes; family Nemacheilidae; genus Triplophysa; species Triplophysa bombifrons. Next base: position 14,435,083 of record CM056456.1, on the reverse strand, counting down.
TTTAGCCACAATTTGCTCAAAAGAGGGTGTGATGCACCTTTCATAGAGAATCCGAAGAGTAGCAAAACTCTCCTGAAGAGCAAACCCCTAAGTTCCAAGCAGTCCGGGTCGACCCAGTATGATGTGGTCCAGATATATCCACAGAAGATCTCGCTCAGCTTAAGGCCTGGTATGCATCTCTCATATCTGCGTACGCTTTGAATTGCCATGTCACTGTTCCAAACCTATAGTTCCATAACCCTTGTCTCTTTAAGGTGACCAGACCTCATTTGAGGTACAAGTGCGTCCTGTGCAAGACTACCCTGTGGATTTGTACTATTTGATGGACCTCTCGCTCTCCATGAAGGATGATCTCGACACAATTCGCAACCTGGGCACCAAACTGGCGGAAGAAATGAGGAAACTCACAAGTAACTTCCGTCTTGGGTTCGGCTCTTTTGTGGATAAGAACATATCACCCTTCTCCTACACAGCCCCCAAGTACCAGGACAACCCTTGCAATGGGTAAGCGAGAGATTTCAGCAGTTAGGTGATGTTTCTCACATTCACACATGTATGTGATGGGCTTTCCTGATGACTAAATAGCTGTTGTCCGTAAGCACGCTTAGATATGCACAGAAAATAATTGATTTGAAGGAACAACTACTTGTTTAGATAAGGACACGCAACTCTCATCTGTAGAAGTGAATGTGTGTCTAAAAAAGTTTTCCCGTCCTAAAATAAAATATCAACGATTTGATTCTGGAAGCCCTTGGCATGTCATAATTCTAGACTAATTTTGTACAGAATTATGTTACACCTAAAAGGTAAAACCCTAGTTTAGATCAGAGTAAACTGCTTTTAAATCGGAGAGCTTCTAGTAAAGTTGTTAATCCTTTGGTTATCGTGTTGATCTAATGAAATAGTAATATTTTAAAAGTGTGCCAGAACAGACTGATGTCGCAGAGCCATTATTGTGCTTTACAGCCTATCATGCATCAGTAACCATGTAGGTTATGCACTTAATGCACATGAGTGCATACTGTGCCACAAGTCAAAACAGTCAAAACGTATTTGTGCATGTAGCAATGTACTGAAAATATGAATAGATCTCAATGTTTGTTTTCAGGTATAATAAAGCACATTATCTCTGATGATTTTCTGATTATTATAGAGTTGTCATAATTTGGTTTTGTTATTATAGATACAAGTTGTTCCCAAACTGTGTCCCCACGTTTGGTTTCCGTCACCTCTTGTCTCTTACGGACAAAGTGGATCGTTTCAACGAAGAAGTGCAAAAGCAGATGGTTTCGCGAAACAGGGACGCACCGGAGGGGGGGTTTGATGCCATTCTGCAGGCTGCTGTGTGTAAGGTAAGCTGTCAGTCAGCATGTGCATACTGCTGCTTCATCACTAAGCATCTTTAACTCCCTCGGCTCCCTAAAGAAAGACCTTTTCTTCTCTTTAAATCTTTCTAGAAAGGAAACTATGGCTCATGATATTGCATGTCTTATTTTTTGTGCTTTGCTATGCATTCCTTATAAAGATACGATACAGGTGGCGCTCTTAAAGCAACTCACAAATGTTGTATGATGTCATGGACTGTAAAAATATTTGCTTAGGCGGTAATGGCAGAATCACAGGATGTTTGAGTGCGACTGTGTGGCTTGTGCTGAATGAAAGAGCAGAGCTTTGTCCTTTTTATTCATTATACATGCATGCTATTTCAGTTCTAGCACTTATTCTAGTTGTTTTGCTGGGACTTTAAAACGTGTGATATCAGGTTTTCGGTTATGGAGCCATATAAAGGACAAGTAGTATTTTGTATGCTTTGAGACACAACACTTTAGTAGACACAACAAATGTTTTCTCTGTTCATTTTAAATAGTCGTGTGGTTCGACATGAATTTTTTTTGAAGTAAAAATAATTCAAATAGTCACTTAATTATTTTTATAATTATATTACTTAATATGGAATATTAAATGCTGTTGAAAGTTTCCCTTTTTATGTAATATAACTGTAATGTAACAAATACTTCAACTACATGTAGATAGGATATAACTGTGCAATATTTAGCTGATCAACAATAAACAAAATATTGATAATCCGAATGTTGCTTGTAAGCTGCAAGGCAAGATATAAGTTGATGAAATAAAAAAGTTTGAACTCATGGCAGGAGAAGATCGGCTGGAGGAAGGAAGCCAATCATCTTCTGGTGTTTGCCACGGATGACGTCCCACACTTGGCTTTGGACGGAAAGCTCGGTGGACTCGTGCAGCCTCATGATGGACAGTGTCACCTGAATGACAAGAACGAGTTCAGCGCTTCAAACGTAATGGTAAGTGAACATATATTTTATTCAGCAAAACTCCGACACAACTATGTAAATGGCTATAAACCAAGCACACCAATGTTACTCTACTATATGAACCAATGTTCTCTGCGAGTTTTTGTTGTTGTTGCTTTTTTCAAGCTGTCTGAACTGTTAGAAGTGTTTGAGGTAACTGTATAATGACTGCTTGAAAAGTTAAAATAGCAGGGCAAAGCATTAGTAGCATCTTTGTATGAACATCTTTGTTTCTCTTGGAAATTCATAAGTCTTTTGCGCTTTAAGGGCATTGATTTTTTTTCATCTTTGTGAAGTGCAAGAACAGATGTAGGGCTCAATTTTCAGTGCATTTTGGGCTCCGTCCAAAGCAACAGAATGTTTCAAGAGTGACCACTCGAGCAGCAAGCAAGCAAGCAAGCAAGCAAACAAACAAACAAACAAACGCTATGTGTACCCATAATGTTGATAACCAAACAACATTGGGCCCCATTTAAACATTTCTCAAAATATCTTTTGTGTTTTGCAGCAGAAAGATAATGATACAGGTTTACAAAGTCTCTAGACTGAGTGAAAGATTCAATTATCTTCATTTTTGGGTGAACTATTACTTTAAGAGGAAGAAATGTCATTCTAGAGAAAATTTGATTGGACAAAAATCTGTGTAAATAAGATATGAATATTTTCTTGGAAAATAAAGACAATTTAACCTAACCTTATTCTTCTAAATATTGACTCTGTCAACAAGTCGGACACTACCTTCAAAGCCACATATCATAACAGGGTTTTTCCTGGCTCAAAATGAGGCTGAGGTGGTGCCATCCTTATTTTGTACACGCATGAAGGCCTACCGTACTTTTAAGTGGCTTAACCGAAAACTTTACATATTAAAACATCAAAAATTAGATGAAAATGACAACTATTAAGTTATATATAACATTACTTTTATTCAACTAAACAGCTTTTTATCGTTTTCAACTAACTTTTCAGCCCACTATAGCCAACTAAATGAACCAGTCTTACTAAATTTGCAAAGCCCATTGACATCCTGCGTTCTCTTGTGGTTACTGAGCATTGAATGATTTGCAGATTTTTGTTATATTTGCTAATGACTGAAAAGTTTCAACAGTTTAAACAAATCTGTTCAACGAGTCATTTGTTTACAAGTCGTTCTGATCTCAATGTGCGTTCATACTGGTGAACTCCCTGTATACAGTATATAACGCTTATTCAACAAGCCAACTGCAGAGCTTAAAACATTATGCAATGATGTACACCATTTTAATTTAAGAAATCCTTTAAAAAATTGAACGTATATGGATGCAAAACAAACAATATTCACCATGAAAAACCGTGAAACACAGCAAATATAGCTTCTATTAGCTCTTGTACTGCAACTCTTCAGCGCCTCACTGGGCTTATAACGAAACAGTTGAAACTGCTGTTATAAATGACAGTCTAATTCTGTCTGTTGACAAAATGTGTTTTTTGAGAAGACACCCGACAAAATTTTGGCAAGAGACTGCGGCGGCACATATTTGATCACCTCCAATTTTTCTACGCAGGAAAAACATTGTATTATGGCTGAAATACACTACAAGACTTTTGAAATCGGAACCGATTTTTTTTTTTACTTGACGTCATTCATTTGCAGACTTTTTGAAAGTTTCAGATAGAAACGTACTAACTGATCAAATCTGCAGACTGGCACAGACTTTCTGCAACAAGTCCAGACTGAAAATCTGGGCAAAAGTATCGTAGTGTATTCAAGCCTAAAGACGCACAGGTTGTGTTCTGTAAAGAAAACCTTTAATAAATGTAAAATCAAATGTTCACATCACTCATCATTTTTTTTAAAGAAATGCAAACTGGGTTTCTCTTTAGCTGTACAGAGAGGAAATGGGTGGGAAGGACAGCTGAAATCATGGAGAGGAATCAGAAGAGCAATGACATCCTTCCCCAAACATCTCACAGAAATGCTGCAACAGGGAGTGAATGAACTTCTTACTGACAGACATTTTTTGCATCTCTTTACAGGACTATCCGTCACTAGCTCTACTGGGAGAAAAACTGGCAGAAAATAACATTTTCCTCATCTTTGCAGTGACCAAAAGACACTATGTTCTTTACAAGGTATCTTACAGTACCTTCACTATAAGCCAGAGCTCGTGTAACTTTGTTTGCTAGTGGCTCTAATGCGTATTTTGTTTTGTTTTCTCTGATCTTTGACTTTCTACCCATAGAACCTAACTGCTTTGATTCCTGGGACGACGGTGGAAATTCAGGACCAAGACTCTAAAAATATAATTCAGCTAATTGTCAATGCATACAATGTAAGTCCTTTTGTGAACATATTTCTGTTACTATTTTATTAATATACCTTTTTTTGCATTCCAGCTTTCTTGCAATTTTTCTCTTTAATAAACAGCTGTAGATAATAGTTTCTTCTCGTCTGTTTGACCCGACGGCTTTCCTTTCATGCTTCTCTAACCTGTAACCGTGTAGTATGCACCTCTCAGGGTTCAAGGTTGAAGCCTACTATGATGCGCAATGTGTTGAGCACATGAAGGGTCATTCAGCTGTCACAGATGTTTGCTTACAACACAGGACTGTGAACAGCCCAGTAAACTATATAAATGAGCAGCAAACCTTCTCTAGTTAATGTGACCACCACATGAAGCATCTTTATATTGAGAGTCTTAAGTTTAGTGGAGTGCAGGCTAAACTGTGACTAAACTATGATCACTTGCTTACATAAGCAACTAAAATAAGGTATTTCCTGTGTTTTGGTCAATGTGGAAATTGCAGATCTTATTAATATGTCTGCCTACAATCACACTAAACTTTGTAGTCTGGTATTTGTAGATAATGATGAAGCACTCAGATACTCCGTGTTTCTTGCTGTATTAAAACGCTTTGCTCCAGGAAATGTGCTGGAATGTTGTTTTGGGGCTGTAGTTGTTTTTTCTGTCACACATGTGTGGGAGGGACAAAGACCTTGTGCTTTTTTGTAGCTGGGACATTTTTACTCTTTAATGAAGAAGGACCAATATGTTGTAAAAAAAATCATTGCAAATGTTTTTATTTATATAGGATCTGCTGGATATTAGCCACAAGATTTTGCCAGGACAGTAAAATCTGATAGAATAGAGATATTTCATGTTTTTTTATACCAAGTATTTTCTAGACGTTTGAATAATATCTTAAGTATTTTCTAAACTGTTTCCAGTGAATGTTAGAAAACTGACTCTTGTTCTTTGTTTTTGTCGTTTCTGTTCATGTAGAACATCAGGTCAAAAGTTGAGCTGAGCGTTTGGGATCATCCTGAAGATCTTAATCTGGCCTTCACTGCCACCTGCCAAGACGGGCGACCCCTACCTGGCCTCCGCAAGTGTGCTGACCTCAAGATTGGTGACACTGTTCGTATTCAATACTTATGAAATATTTCATGCGGTTTTTTTACATTTTAAAATCTCAACCACACCTAATCCTGTCTGAGCTTGCATTGTATGATGATAGCCCGTCTTAAAAGGATGATGATATGCATGTTATTTTTGTATTACTTAATTTGTTTTTTCATTGCACCCTTGATGGGAAAAATTTACATGAACAGCCTTATTCGTGCATATTTTGCAAATTTCAGGAACAAGGGGCAGATTTCACTATTCTTCAGGAAGTGAAAGAGGATGATGGAGAAAGAGAAGAGAGAACGTCAGATTTATATTAGGGCATTAGCTTGGCTTAAATTTAACGGCATCTATCTGTGAGGTTTCGAACTGCTACCAACAGTTCACTCCACCCCTTCCCTGTGAAAGCACTACGTTGGCTGACAAAAGTCTTAAGATGTCGTCAGTAGGGCTGTCAACGTTTACGCATGCAGTAAAATATTTAAAGTATAAAACGTATTATATTAAAATATTAACGCAACATCCTTTTTTCTCTCATCATTGTCTTGCGTTACATTATATTATCACACTTATTTATTCATTCATTTAAAGACTTCGTGTAGTGCAGTGACGTCATCTGCAAACAACCTATAGATCCTCCAAAAAAGTACATATTGGACCTTTTAAATGGAGCTTCATACAAGGGACAAAAAATCTGATTAATACCAGAAACTGATGAATTTGAACCAGAAAAATGATGCAATCAAATGCATCAAACTAAAACAGCCTCTATCCACATGTTTAGAAATGCAGTTATGCCGCATTTATATACAATGTTGTTTCTATGATGGAAAGGCATATAAGCATTGTCTGTTTAGAAGTTTTATGGACTTTTAGATAAAGTCTGTAAGTTGTCAGTGTTCCCGTAGGTTCTTTAGTCCTTTATCTTTGGAGCTGTTCATTATCAAACTTTCACAGAACTACTTTTTTCGTGTCCCCATGCAGTTCGCTGACCCTTAGAGATTCAACCAGATCTCTTCAGTATCTGCTTTAATGTTTCCTTTCCGCCTAATTAAATGTAGAGATGGATCATCCCGGGAGAGGGGTAGAACTGAATAACCACAATAAATAGAGAAGCCCCATTTTTCTCAGCCCGATCCAATAGGCCCAGATCCTTTTTGTTTATCCACGAGGGAAATTGTCAAAGCGTGCTCAAGTGCCAGTCTTTCCTTTGGAGGGGGGCACAACCCAAGCAGAATCCCATGCGTCACTCACAGTTCTCCAGCTGGCTCTCGCAGGAGTCGGCCACTGAATTTCAATGGCCTCGCACAATAGCACCGAGTTCTTTTTGGGTGAGGAACTGTGGAAAAACAGGGTCCTTAGATACAGAGCGTTAGCCTGGACTCTAAAGTTAAGCTTAGATTCCTTTCACAGAAGCAGGATTCAGACCCCTCGAGACTACTCAAATATCCTATACATATCAGGTTAGGCTAATCCTATATTAAGTTGGCTGATGTCCCAGGAAGCATCAGTTTAATTTTGGATGGACTTGGATTGGTTCGTAAAGCCTTGCTTGCTGTTGTGTATGAACAGAATGTGATGTTTAATGCAAATTTGTAGAAGTAATTTAAATTTCTTTACCATTCACTGATGAATTCGCAAAGAATGAATACTGGCCACGGCTAGTGGTGTTTATTTGCATGTACTGTTTGGGTTCATTTAGCATTCAATTCACTGAAATAAATATGCAAATCAGGTTGTGGAGAATGCTGCCGAGAACCAAGCTCTGGATTACATTGCCGGGACAGCATCGCTCTATCATTCCAGACACATGAGTTTACTATTTAAAAAGCTGCTTGCCTTGTTGTTGCTGGGATAATAATCATTTGGCATTACAAAACACTGTTTATGACTAGCATGCAGTTAAGTTGTATTTTTGCTGAAGGCAGCTTGTGTCCATGTTATTACCCACAATTAGCATTATAGCATTCTTGTATGCTCAAACACATAGTCAGTAAAGCTCCATCCACCGGTCGCTTCGTTCATTGTCGCCAAATTCAGAAGTTTTGCTGCTCTTTAAGAAATGTCCAGTTAAAAAGGCCCATAGCATAATAGTTTGGAATCGTGAAAATATACTCCGCCTTCTTTTTTCCAACCATTTTCTGGTTGTGTCTGTTCTGCCTTCATCTTACCAGTGCCATATCCTCGTGACTCACATGCCTTCTTAATCCAATTCAGGAATTACTTCTGTGCTGACCCATCCCTCACTCCTCCCTTCTGGCTTTCACCCTCCTGTGACCAAACACTGTCCCGCATGTGTGGTTTTCCTATTTCTTGAAACATATTTAGAAAGTGGGTGCTCAACCATGAGTATTTTTAATGCAGAAAAAATATATATAAAGTTGGCTTAAAGGTGTCGTATGGCACGAATACGTGTTTTTCTGTGTCTTTGGTGTTTTACAAGTGGCCCATGCATGTATTAAGGGGGTCGAACACCGGATGCGGAAGCGGCGCGTAGTTCCATTGTTTGCAAAAATGTGTACACACACTGGCGGAAATTAAATTAAAGTGTCGGAACAGAAGATGCATTCTATCTAAAAGCGGTTGCTCACCAAGACCTGCCTGAAACGCCTCGTGTAACCACAACCCCACAAATCTATGTCAGTTCGTGGTATAATTTGACTAAGAAAGCCGAAAAGTAAGGTGGGCGTACATGTCAGTCCAATTTCTTTGGAACCTGACGTTCCAAATTTGGTAGAAGGCGTTACATTTCCGTCACACGCTTGCAGTAATCGACCAATCACTGCGCACTGGTTAGCTGGCCAATCATAGCACACCTTGCTTTTCAGATCAATGAGTTTAGTAAAAAATCTGCACATTTCAGAGAGGCGGGGCAAAGAGGGGATGCAAACATGCAGTGTATGTGGAAAATACAGCGTTTTTAACCTTAAATCGTGTATACACATTGCATTACAACTAAAACAAACTATGATATTCATTTTAGCCCTGTCATATCACCCCTTTAACAATGCTCTAAAAATATAGATCATTTATTATTAGATTCTCACAAACCTTGGACATTTCGAATTAATTTGCTAAAACTGATTATAAATTAGGATTATTATTTATGATTAGAGTTAATATAATAGCTCTGCAGTTTGATTGATATTAATAGGAATGCACATTAAAAAAACATAATTTTTGTATAAAAAAAGGAGTTGTGAGATGTGACAATTTGAGTTATTGATGTGACATAAAAAAAGTCAGAGAATGTATCTGTTACCAATTTACTGAACCATTTTTTTATATTTTCCTAAACCGTTGTTGATAGAGTTAGAGTAAAACATTAGTATATGCAAAAGTTTTGGAAATAAACATGTGTAATGGATGTGACGAAAAAGGACAAAAAACTTTGTTGGATTTCTGTGAATTAAAATGCACAAACCTGTAGCAATTATCCCCAACAAATGGAGAAGGGATGCTTATTCATAGAACATAAAAAAGTTACTTTATTTGCCTATTTATGAGGAATATGAAGCGTTATGGGTGTGACAATCCTGAAAATGGCACTTACCTGACTATGGTAAATCATGCACTTACTGTAAAATAAAATGCATAGGTATTTGAACCAAATCTTGATATCTTTGGCTGACATTTTCATGGAATTGCCCAATTATCAGATTTTTTAAGTGAACTCCTCATATATTAGAAAAACAAAAAATATCAAATGTCATGCAATGCAACTGTCACATTATAAATACTCTAAGCCCCTGTGTCCACCCAGGCACTTTTTTGCGGCTGAAAAAAAGGTGCTTGAAAACGGACACAAAATAAATGAAAAACATGCTGTATGTCGGCAGAAACGCCTCTGTGGACACAGCCCCTTACTCTCGCACATCTGAGCGTGTAGTCTAGACTTTCATCATCATAATGACCTGCTGTGGCCCAGAGTTCAGCTTTGAGAGGGAGGGCTCACTGATCTGAAATGTTACTTCAAAGTGTTCAGGCTCAACATGTCAGGCTTGTCTTCTCCCCTGGGCTCTTCTGGATTAAAACACAACCAGACTACATGTTTGAAATGTGTCATGTTCTCTGCTCCTGAGAGGCCACAGATGAAGTTTGTTCCTTGAGAAATTATAGAAAAACTGCTGATTGTGTGTTTCCCTTTAGTTCACCAGAAACAAGTTTCTTTTTCAATGCTAAACTACGCGACACAGATCAAGTTTTGGATTAATAAATGGTGTAGGCATGGATTTTAGCAGTCTGGGCTGGATGAAGCCTCTAATATTTGTGCAGTTTTCATAAGGATAGAGGCTTATGATGCTTATGTTTTATCTTGTTGAACTCGCTGTAATAATGAATTTATTTATTGTAAGTGTATGTTGTTTTGTCTTTAAGGTCTCCTTCAACGTCACTGTCGATGCCCGAGGATGTCCCCCAAAAGGCACCCGGAAGAGTTTCACCATCAGGCCAGTTGGCTTCAAAGACCGTCTGGAGGTCTCTGTGGATTACCACTGCGACTGCAGCTGCACACGTTACACGACATTCAACAGTAGCCGCTGCACCTCCGTCGGCACCTACAGCTGTGGGATGTGCGACTGCGAGCCCGGCTACCTCGGAGCACGCTGCGAATGCGAGGAGGGCAAGGTCGACCACCAGCAACTCAGCTCCTGCCGTGAAGCAGAGGGCAAGCAGGTGTGCAGCGGCCGGGGAGAGTGCAGCTGTAAGCAGTGCCTGTGCTACGAGTCAGAGTTCGGCAAAATCTACGGGGCCTTCTGCGAATGTGACGACTTCTCCTGTGCCCGGCACAGGGGAATACTGTGCTCAGGTAAGAGGAGTGTGCAGAAAATGAGTTTAGTATGGAAATGTTGATATCACGTACCCGGCATGCCTATAGGGCTCTTAAATGAGCTGCGGCATTTGTACATGGTGTCTTTTGGATCAGATCTTGCTGAAGAGCTTTTGGCTGCCTACCCATCTCTACTGTGCCACAGTGAAGGCTTTGTAACCGGCTGCTTGTCGTTTATCTACACACACAATGGCTGATCTATGAGTAATAATAACGCTCTGTGGTTTTTGTCTTTAGTCGGCAGGAACTGCCTGTCTAGCATAAAATGGCCGTTTGTTGGGTACAGGCAGCCTGTAGTCCTTTAGTCTTGCAGAGCTGTAATGACATGGGTTGAGCTGAGAATATGGCCTATCCCAGCCATGGAAAACTCCGTAATGAGTTCTTAATGAATCTGAACAATTATACAATTGCACCACTTTGCTATGCTGAATTAACAGGAACAATTCTTGTAAACTTGCTATTAATGGCTGTGGGAAAAGGCAACCGTTTTGATGAGCGAGTTCTCTGCAGGATTCATTCACTTGTTAAGGGCCTTGTAAACGTGCTTTGTGGCATTTTGATTTGGCCATGCTCGGTGAGAGCTGCTTGTTATACAGATTGAGTTACAGGGTTTGCGATGGGATTTAATTGTAGCGAGAAATTCAGTAGCTTGTGGTGTTCCTGGGCTGGCGTTTATCAGGAGAGCACAAACATCTTAAACCAACAGATTTCAGATGATTGGAGGGTTCAGGAAACCTTGAAACAATATTAACACAGTTACTATTGGTGCTGGGAAGTAAGACCCACTCTTAAAAAAAAAGTTAATGTTAGTAGGGTACCGACATTTGTTTTTCCCAAGATTTCTTTGATATTAAAGAGATTTAAAAAATGTTGGTAACACTTTACGATAGGTTTGTATTTCGTTAATACATTAGTTGAGCAACAACGTTTCAACAATTATCTTTTTTTTATCTTTGTTAATGCAAGTACAATTAAGTTAGTTCACTGTGTTGAACTGATTCCAGTCCCCGATTCTGATTGGTCAATAGCTCTTCTTTATTCACAGTGAAGCACAGACCACTTCACCTCATGATTCTGTTGCTGCGTCCCAATTCGCCTACGTCTACTATGCACTAAAAGTATGTAGTGTTTTTGTAATGGGAAAAGATAAGTAATTTAGTGCGGAGCAAAACTGTATACTATGCACCAACTGGGACATAATAATGCAAAACTGAAGTGGCCGTTGTTGCCTGGGCGACACTGTGATCATGAACAGTCACAAGCATCAAAATACATCTCTTCTTTGCATTTGAAGTATTTATTTATTCATTATTTCATATGTATTGTTTACTGTATACTTGCATTTGTTAATTTAGCGAAGTATCTTTTAAAAATGTTTAAGGCAGTGGAGCCTCACTAAACAATGCACGCTCACAGTGACTTGTGGATAATATCAGCCATTAAATGTCCATGGATTCACACTTTTCAGAACATCTGGGTGACTCGAATACTATTTAGGATGGATACTATGCGGATTGGGACGCAGCATGTGTATCACTACGCAACCCTAGCAACCAATCTAGGCAACATAAAAGTTCGGTTGCTGTTTACAGTCAATCAGGAACTATTTTATTAGTGATTTTACTTTTTGAAAGTTGCATTGATATATATGATTTAATATTCATATTATAGGCACTTGAGGCTGATGCTTTTTTGTGAAAAAGTCATGGCTGAAGGGCGTTGTTATGTACGTCTGGTTTTATTTGAGGAATGTCTGCATTCATCACAAACAAGATAATAAAATATTACAAATTATTTTATATCCAGTATTTTTTTGATGAGGTAAGTAGCCATGTAATACGCTTGATAATGTACAGCCAGACCCTTTTCTGAAGCTGATACAAAAACCTTTTTGTCATAATTATTATTCTCAAAATCCATCATTCTCGTTTTCTTCAATCTTCCTACAGTGTTTAAATGTTGGGTTTATGAGGATGTAGGCTTGTTTGCTCTGCTGTGAGGTGTGTAAACATAACCCCACTAAAGATCAGAAGGAAGAAGCATTGAAAAAGTAACACAGTCCCTTGGGGGTGGCAGTGTTTCCCGCAGGATTTTGAGACACAATGGCGCTGGTGACATCACAACGCTAATTAGCATATTTATGACGTAATAATGTCGTCTTTGCGTTTGGTCTAGTTTTGGCACCTGAAATCTGTTTCGCTTCTTCTCTTTGAACACGTTATATTGTATTTTAACACAACTGAATGCTAGTATTTTCAAATATTATCTGTTCTGTTGTCAGACGAGTATAAAATAGTGACAAAACACGACCCAATAACATCTCATGTTTAATCCAACCAGCTGTTACTTTAACTGGTGCTAAAATCCTGATTTATAAACGCGACATCGGAAGAGTGGATATATGAGGTGATTTTGGCTTTATAACTTGTTTGTCTAACACAGCGCATATCCTTTATTGCTGAGTTGCTGTTCTCATCAATGTGTTGCTGCGTTATGAGCGCTTTTTTTTGTGATAGTTTTGTTGTAGATTGCGTATAGTGCAGACAACACAATAATAGGCTATATTGTTATGAGAAGCATAAACATGTTTTGGTTCGTTTAGAATCCGCCGTAGTCTAAATAATGAATGGGAAACACTGGGGTGGAGCTTCTGAGCTTCATCCTGTGCCTGTTTATTACAGGCTTACTGGGATTTATGAGCGTGTCATTATGGGCTCACTCGCAATGTCCCTATAGAACCGCATCCGGGTGCATTTGACACCTGGTTCGATTGACCAGTGTAAGTGAAAGCATTATGTCAATTATGCAACTTTTTATATTCCTCCCTGAAGTTCAGCTGTCACCGTAAAAGACCTCTAATACACACAGCACTATTATGTAGGGATATAACAATATTATCGATAATGTGTTGTCGCAATAGCAAAATTGTCTCAATATTATCGTGGTCACATGACTTAATGAAACGATAGGTTGGACTTAACATAGAGAATGTTAGAAGAGATAATAGAAGCTGCCATTGGCAAGGTCCATTTGGTGCAATTATTTTATTTTATAAAAAGGATTTTTAGGTCATTTGACCAATCTCATACTAATAACTCATATCTCCAGGGTTTTTCCTGCATAGAGAAATTGGAGGCGGCCGCCTCCGTCAAATTCCGTGCCGCCTCAGGCTCTCTGCAAAATTATGTTGCGTGTCTTCACAAGAAATTCTGCGTGCATATTACAGACGGTCATTTGTAACTGCAGTTGCAGCATTACGGCTCATTGGAGGCGCTGTTTCGTTGTCAGCACACTGAGGCGCTAAAAAGAGTTGCAGAACAAGAGCCAGCCTGTATTTCACGTATGTTTAATTTCTTTAATTTCTTAAATCGGCGTATACTGTACACAGCAAGTTCGCCTGTATGAACGTACATTGTGTTCAGAACGAGTCGGTCGCACACGAATGACTCATTTGAACCGGTTCATTAAAACTATTGAACTTTTCAGTCCCTAGCGAATACAAGAGATCATTAAATCATTCAAAGTGAACCACAGAGAATGCAAGATGTGAATGAGGTTTACTCATTAAGAAAGACTAGTTAATTCAGTAGGCTGTTGTGGGCTGAAAAGTTAGTTGAAAATGTTAAAAAAAAGCTTTATTGGATAAATACAATTTCTATTTGGTTAAATAAAAGTCATTTTTTGTACAACTTCAATGTCACTTTTATCTAATTTTATTAGAACTTTTAATATGTCAAACTCAGTCACTTTGGTTAAGCCACTCAAATGTACGGTAGGCCTACGTGTGTGGCTGTACAAGAGCAGGATGGCACCACCTCCGCCAGTTATGCTTAGAGGATAAAGAAAAGAGGATGCTTATGACATGTTTCCAAGTGATCATTTGTCATTTAAAATACTGCAATAAATAACGTACCATGGCATTCACACCGAGGTATTTTCGTAAAGTGAGATTTTTATATCTATTAAATGGCATGCTTGTGTCACCGTGGCCCAAACTACTCCACATATAAGGTTTGTCAAACATAATGCAAAGTAAAATGACTTTACGATAATAAAGTGCGCAAGGGCACGATTGAGAGCAATGGGACCAAGTGTGAGTACACCATATGACTTCACAATACCATAAAACTGGACTAACCTTTTGTGAAATGTGGTCTTTTGGAATGTGGTCTAAAAATACTTAACGTTACATATATAGGCAGACATAATATACGACTTAAAAGTCCTTTTTTCATGTAAACACTGCTTAACAACTACCAATAGACCTGTGATTATTATTGTGTCTCTGTAGCATATCCCTTTGTTCATACACCTGGAGTAAACAAAGTCTTTGTTTTTCCTCAGTTTCAATAGAGACAGCATTTGAAACTCTTTTTTACCCGTCACTGTTATGAGATCCAGTGCTTCACTGCCTGCTTTTACCCAAAATAGTTGTTTTATAGTAGCGCAAAATAAATCCAGACAACATGTGGAGACCATTGTTAGACAATGGATCAAAGATCCCATTGTGTCTTTTGTAATATGAGATCGTATAGAAACGGAGAAAAAACTTCTGATGGGTGTGGAGAACAGCATCTTCTCCTTAGTGTTGTTGAGTATTACAGCTCTGCCTGTCTGTGGATGGAGGAGAAGCAGTGTCTTGTCAGGGAAATATTTCTGTCTCAGCTGTATATCGAGGCTTAGGCGATATTACCAAGGCCTTGCTCGTGCTGATAGCTGCTTGGAGGTCAAAGTCCTGGAATCTGACGACTGATAAGAGTCCTGTGCAAGACATCCTGACTACTCAAGCCAAGCCTTTTGAATATGCGGAACGTTAATGATCTTTGTATAAAACCGTTCGTATGATCCTTTTTTCTAATTTAGCTTTTTCTTTCCCTTTGACTTCTGTTAGTCGAACATTTACCATATTTAGTTTTATTATTGTACATTGCACAATACTGAGAAGCGTGAGCATGTTAAAAACATTGACTTGTTTTTCTGGAGACCTCTGTATTATAGTGCTGAACATCTGCTGCTGATTTTTGCTCTCCAGCCGCTCAATAACACTCAGAGCCAGAAATACAGTGACTCCAGACTTTTTTGTGTAAATTCTCAAAATTGTTTTTCAGGTTAGTGCAGTTAACAACAAGCACGCATACATTTGTTTTTAATGGAATGTAGCGCTAGAAAGTAAATAAAAAGTTGAGTTGTGTGGATTACTTTTCTGGGTCATGATTTTTCACATCAACTTATTAAGTGGGCAATACAAGTTTAGAGGGACAGTTCACCCAAAAATGAAATTTCTGTCTTTTATTCTTGTCATTTGAAACCTGTATGACCTACTTTCTTCTGCAGAACACAAAAGAAGATAGTTTGAAGAATGTTGCCAAACAATAACCGATGGTCACTATTGACTTCTGTTGTATTGACACAAAACTGCAAGTCAATGAGGACCAAGGAAATATATACTTTTGTGTTCTGCAGAAATAAAGCCGTACATGTCTGGAACAACTCAAGGGTGATTAAATGATCAGTATTTTCATTTTTGGGTGAACTATCACTTTAAGCCATAAGAAAATCCCATACACCCTGAAACTAATATCACCAACTAATATGTCAGGAATTATCTTTGGTATTTTTGATGATGGTTTATTAAATTTGCAATCCATCTGGGCAGTATTGATAGACACTTTGTAATTTTCTGAGCTTTTTCAGATGTAAGCTCAGTTGAGCATTGAGCACATGGAGCAAATGAAATGATGTATGTTGAATACCAAACATATGCTGTAAATCAGGCCAGAATCTGGTTCCGTTTAGTTCTTGGAAAAATACAAATAATCTGTCAACCCATCTTTGTAATGTTCACAGACCATGAGTCGTGCATTGACGTCTCTCTGAGTGTCTTTTTCCACACCCCTGCATCCTCTTATACCGCAGTAAATGACCTCATCACCTGGCAACATTTCTGAAGTAAACAAATAGAAAAATCTAAAATGGTGAACTGCCTGGAATGATTTTGGTTTGGCGTTCAAGTGTTGGATGATTACATGCAAAGACTAAACACACTATACACAGTTTATTCCAAGCTTGACAATTTACCAGTTTATAACAGTATATGTAACAGAAAATACTTGTAAATGTCATTCGCAAAGGTTTAAAAACAACCTCATATACTGCATTGGCCCGATGACAGTCCTATCCGATGACCTGAAACTCTCTCACACTAGTCCCGGGCTATTGTTGTTGAGCCCCTTAGATGAGGGCAATGCTCTAGTGTTGGACTTACAAAAGAGCTGTCAAGAACAATAACCAAAACACAGTCTATATTGGGCATTGTTCATGCTCTGATCTGTCTGTTGTTTTATAATAGGAGCACATTTGCCAGCAAAATCTAGTTTGCTTCTATAGAGGCTGCCTTTGTCAGAAAGTTTATGGACTCTTTAGCTTTTAATAACCTGTAGAGTTTTCGGGCTTGACTCAATCTCTCAGATGTGCTCTGTCAGCAAAATGAAAAGCTCAGTTGTACAAACCCTGTCCGGATGGAAAGTGTGTGATCCAAGAGCTTCAGGGATATGGATTAGCATGCTAAATAACTAAAATGACTTCCATGGTTCCTCTATCTCAGTGGATCTCAAACTGTGGTACGATAATAGTCTAATAGAAAGTAAACAAGAAAGATTTACTTAAAACAGACCCAAGAATCACCACCTTATAACACACCTGTCACATTGATGATATGATCTCTAGATATCTGTTTGTTATATACAGCTGTTCCTGCATGTTTATGCATATATTTATACTTATCTTCTGTGTTAAATCATCTTTATTTTGATGTCTTTAATGTAGTCTTTCTGCAAGTCCCCACAATGCTAATAAATCCCCAATAAGAGTCCTTACAGAGCCCTGTTTACATTGCACTATAGAAAAGTGTTTTGTGTCCACTATTTTTGCTGTTTTGTAAAACACGGGGGAAAAACATGTTCTTTAATTTGAATAAAAGTGTTTGTGTTATTAATAATAAATTAGAATTAGAGGACGAGGTGCATATAATCATGAGGCAAGTAAAGATTCACAGCTCTTCTATTAATCTGAGTGATTTTCTATAGCGGTCATTATGTGGTACACATTTTATTTAAGGTGGTACTTGAGATGAAAAGTTTGAGAACCATTGCTCTATATTATGAATCGTCTAGGTCTTGACAGAGTCAGGCCCTGTCACTCTTTACACACCAGACCTTTACACAAAATATTTAAAAAAAATTGCATACTTAAAAGAGATAGTTCACATTCATAATGTAAAATCTGTCATTATTTGCTCGCCTTCTAGTCATTTCAAGCCTGTATGACTTACTTCTGCAGAACACAAAAGAAGATGTTTTGAGAAAACCATTGGTCCACATTGACTTATGATGTATTGGTTGTGTTTGCATAGACTGCAAAAAATTACTTTCTTACTTTGTATTTTTTTCCAGTGCAAATGTCAAAAAAATCTTGAATCAAGATGCATTTTCTTTGAGCAAAATGATCTAAGAAAATAAGTCTTGTTTTTTAGACCAAAAAAATATGAAATTTCAGTAAATATTTGCTTAAAACAAGCAAAAAAATTAAAATAATTCTGAATTGAAGTTTACCTTTTTCTTGGTCACTAAATTCAATATCAGATTTCTACCTCTTTAGCAGAATTTTGCTTGTTTACGCACAAATTCACTGTAATTCCATATTTATTTTCTTGGGTCATTTTGCTCATCAAGAAAATGCATCTTGATTTAAGAATGTTTAGGCATTTGTACTGGATAAAAGACAAAAATACTAAGAAAACAATGTTTTGCAGTGTACAATAGAAGTCAGGGTAACACTTTAGTATAGGAACCAATTCTCACTATTAACTATTTGCCTATTAGATGCCTATTTTTAGCATATTGGCCGTTTATTAGTACTTATAAAGCACATATTCAACATGACCATATTCTACTTTCCTGATCCTACCTAATACCTAAACCTAACAACTACCTTAGTAACTATTAATAAGCAACACATTCATAGTTTTCTTAGGCAAAAGTCATAGTTAATGTTTTATTTATAACGAGAATTGGACCTTAAAATAAAGTGAGACCGAAGTCAGATATTTTAAAAAAGCTCTTCTTTTGTGTTCTGTAGAAGAAAATCACACAGTATACTTAAATGATGACAGAATTTCAATTTGGAAGTTGAACTTCCATTAAAGTTGTTCATGATCTTTTATTATTTATCAATTAGTATTGAATGCAGTAATATACAATTTTAAAAGGATGTTTTATGTATCAAGTCTCATCCCTCTGATCACGATAGAAAGTGGGATGCTAGATAAAATTGCTTAAGGCAGTTTTGCTTTCAGGGCATCAGAGACAACTGTCAAACAGAAGTCTGTATGGATTTAAGATGTTTTCTGCATGTCAGATATGATTCATGAAGAAGTTCATATCTCAGTGACACTAACAGGATTGCTTGGAGGAAATTATTTTGAAATTATTTTTGTTTCCTTTTACATGCTTCTTGTTTTATAATCAGATCCCTACAATGAGGTCCAAACCTCTGAAACCAAAATTGCACTTGAAAAAATATATACATGAATTTGAGATTTTTCAGATTTCAGATTTTTATGTTTATTTGGCGTTAATGACAGCATGCTTTTTAATAAATATTGTGTTTTAGTATTTCTGGATGCTTTTCAATTCATCTACAGATTCACCAGCAGATGGATAATCACATTCAAGTCCTGCAGTGTCATCACTGCTTCAAAACAAACCTCAGTTGTTTATCTCTGTATGTTTTGCTCCAGGCCTGCAAAAACACACCAAAGCATGTAATGGAAAGGCAGTTCATCTTCATCTGGTTGCTTTAAAAATTTGTCTTAAACTGACCACATTGCTACAATGGAGTGACTGTCTCTGGAGCTTCAGTACTGGCTCTGGTCAATAGATTGTGATGGGGTAATGCTTTTTCCATGCCGGTTCCTGTTTGGCAGATGCTGGGCATTTTGTTGTTATTTATATTTCACAACCTAGTAAGATATTTTGGTGACATCCTGACCAAAATCAATAAGGATTGGTGGTCTGCAATTTTGCATGTCGTACTCCGTCTGGTATGTCATGTGCATACATGGATATAGGTCAAAGTAAAGAGCAGCAATGAGTCAAATTCTCTGTATCCTTATGGGCACAAATTCTGTCTTTGCAGATCTTGGTAGTATTTTCAGCCAAACAGTTAACAGTCAATAATTCTCTCCCTGACTTTGTTGTTAAACAGCTGGGATTACTGATTCGTTGTTATTTACACAGCAAAACTGTTTTGCTTTTTTATTGTGGAGGCTGCAAGACTAGGCAATTTTAATTTATTCTCCGATCCCATTTTTGTATAGTACATGTGCCAAAAAATCATGGAGCCCCACCTCCTCATTGGCCTGTTTTTAGTAGAAACATTCAGTACGACTGTGTTTGACCTTGGTGTCCTTTGTGTTATCTGTCAATGTGTTGGTGTTCTGTCTCTATTATTTGTGCTGTGGTCCGTATCACATTACATGGAGCTGAAACTATTTGTTAGTTCATTAACATTTTGCAACTAGCTTTTTATTATTTTGAATCACTTTTTCTACAAAACAGATGCATTTATAGTGCCTTGAATCCCACCCTTAGGGCTGTCAAACGGATTAATGGAATCCAGAATAAAAGTTTTTGTTTTGATAATATATGTCTTTGTACTGTGCTTATTAATTTTGTACTCATACACATGCACATACATGTATACATATTTAAGAAATATTTTAAAGTGTATAAAAATGTTTATAAGTTTGTATATTTATCTTAAATATATGCGTGTATGTTTATGTGTTTATTAACTGAAAATTGATATGCACATTACAAAGACATATACTATGTAAACATCTACTTTTATTCTGGATGCGATTAGTCACGATTTATCATTTGACGGCTCTTATTTAAATATATGTTTGTTGTGATGTGACCCACCCCAGGTTAATGATTTTTTTGGTAACACTTTCCTTGAAGCATGTATGTATAATGCATTGTAAAAGTAGTTTTAAAGCATTGTAATGCACCTTTTAATGTGTTGTAATGTCTTATAAATAATTGTTATTACAGTTAAAACATTATAACACTTAGCAATTCATTGTAACACTACACATTTTAAATTGGTTATACTTCTTTACAACCACATATAATTTATTCCAACACACATTATAAAGAATTATATTGCTTTTTACACTTTAATAACTCTTTATAATGCATTATACATACATGGTTCAAGGAAAGTGTTATAATTTTTTTCTTTCTTTTAAAATGAAAGAAAAAGACCACAGAGTCTATTGTGGTAAATGTTTTGTTCTTGCTTTGAAGACAGTGGAGATAATGAGGGTTTCTCGTCAGCACTTTTGAAAATTCCAGGCTGTCTTTTCGATGTCTGATTGGGAAGTGAGAATAAACCCCACAGCAGAACTGTAGTCTGCTGATGCTTCCTCATTGGGGGGAAAAGGAACGGGGCAGAGATCGCATGCCTTCTGCTTACAGTAGGACGCAGTTGATTACAGGGCTTTTTTGCATTTTTTTTTGGATCTGAACGACGATCTATTTTAAGTTGCCACCGAAAGAGAGAAAGAGAAACCACAAAGTATGACTGTTTTATAACTCTGATCCTAATGTAGGTCGCAGGAAGGATTTGTATTGCAGACTTTGTTTGTAGAGAACAAGTATAAAATTAACATTTAACATTGTCTGTTTTGGTAGATGGTAAATCTTTCTTCAGATCTTTTCTTCAGAATCTTTCTTGATAATGTTAAATAGTTTGGTCTAATAAAGGTCATGTTTGGGTGACTCTATGGGTAGAGTCCACTACATGATCTGGAATGTCTCATCCTGACCCGAAGATCATTTATAGCCTCCTCTCTGTAATTGTAGCTGCATCTGGTCTTGGCAGACGGATGTTTTTTGGTTCAGAAGGGTGATATAAACTTGAAGGGATCAGAATAGCTGCAGCGTTTCATTTTGTCCAGGCTGGTCTCTCACTCTATAAAGAGAAATGTCTTTCTTGTTGCTTGTAGTGCAGGATTTTCACTTCATGTGTGACTGCAGAGGGTGGAAGGTATAACTGGAAGGACTGATCAGGGTCAGTATATCAGACAACCAGTAGGAGTTCAGAAATGCATACATTTATAATAGTAGACACTACTTCAATGAGTTTTCCTTCGTTTACCCTTGTTTTGCGTTGCTTTAGTAGTAAGTCGAGAGGCTGGGAAGGAACAGCAAGCATGCAGAGAGGAAATATTTGTAACAGTCTTTGGAAATAATTGTCATAGAAAAGCTGCGTTCTGCATTTGTTTACCTCTTCTTTCTGGTATGCAGCATGATTATGGTTTCAAACAGGGTGTGTATAATACAAACTGATAATGACTCGTGCTTAGATTGCAAATATAAACATTTAAATATGGCCGTCATTTTGAACACGTGTGCTCAACATTTTAGATCTTTGCAATTTAGCGACATCTAGAGGTGTGGTTGTGAATTGCAACCAATGGCTCACTCCATTCCTCCCTTTCGAAGCACTATGGTGGCTGACACAGGACTTAGATGTCATCACGTTTTCGCTTCTCTGCCAAAAGAGCCCCCTTGGAAGTCAGCTGGGGCCCTCTGTTGAGAGCCAGTGGTTTAGGGCTACTGTTGCAACCACATAGCGAAATCCATGTAAAGGGTCCCTTGGTGTATGTTGATAGAAATAGCTTATTCTTTATGTATGTTTTTATTATAGTTTAGTTATTATTTTTTGTCTTCATAAGTTTTTTTACATACGAAATGTAGCTAGGAAAGTTTCAAAAATGTGCTCCATTGGACACGAAATGATCTCATGGCCTTCACTCAGTCTTCACTGCAGCGGGCCTCTGGATTACACTATTCAAACATTGCAAATTACAAGCGTAGTCTCTCTCAACTTGGCACCATGAAATCAACCTTATACTTAAGGTCTACAGTAATTGACATGTTTTAGTGCCTGCGTGTCTTTTGTACTCGTTCATGTGCGAGTTTGACTGTGGATGTGGTCAAATGGGCTGTGGTTCACTCCCAGAGGCTTTCAAACAGGGATTTGCCTTTCTAACATAGCAACATTGCGTTTACTCACTGACCTAAATGAAAGGCTGCAGTGTGGAATCCTGGGAGAGCAGGTTTGCATTGATTCTCTACCATTGGTCAGCATTTTGTGTGTAGACATGGACTTAACAATCAATGCTTAAAGGAATAGGTCACCCAAAAAAGAAAATATGCTCATGATTTACTCATCCTTATGCCATCCCAGACGTTCATTCTTTTTTCTTTTGTGAAACTATCCATCATTGGTTTACATATATAGGTCACACACACTTTTGAAAAAGATTTAGAAAACAGGAGTTGGAGAACACATGCCACAACATGTCTGTTCCTTGCAGGTCTTTATTGAGTGAACGAGTCAGGCAGCCAAGTCACACAGGTGCTCAGTGAAGGTGTTGTATTCCATGCTGTTGAGTTCATTTACGTTACACAAAACACCCTTGGGTTGGTGCTTTCATTTCCAGCATGTACAGACTACACATTTAACTACTGCAACATTTTCTCTTCTGTAAATGACTCTCAAAACCCTAACAGACGTCATTAAAAACCTTTTATTGTGAAGAATGGTTTAATTATATTTGTGGAACCACTATATTTTATACATTTTACGTGATATTGCAGCAGTGTATTGTGTTTGACAGAAAGATTGAGGAGGTCTGTGGTTAAACTCCTGTGTTGTATTAGTTCTACTCTGGCACCACATTTTGAAGAGAGCTGACCAATATGACTTTATTTAGTGCTCATTTGTGGTTTGTGTGTGTAACACACCTACTCTTACTATGTTCCTCGGCGAGTTTTGGGTGATAGTTTACCCAAAACTTATGATTCCATCACTATTTAATCACCCTCTTGTAAATTCAAACCTGT